>JARQOD010000003.1:107367151-107463954 GCA_033576555.1 Oophaga sylvatica
TTATCTAAAATATTACGACAGGACCCACAGTCTTTTTACAAATAATCCCGAAGAGCCGTACAGTCAAAATTAAAAAATTTTACCACAACCCTACAGGCTATATCTAAGTAATATAACCGACAGACCCTACATCTAATCTACATAAATATACCACAAAGCCCTACCTTTTCAGAAATTCGACAACCCCTTCATTTATCTCAGTATTTTTCCTCAGGCCCACAGCTTTTCTACAGAAAAATCCTACAGGACCCTCAGTCTATTCTACAAATATATACCGACCCCATACGCTTTCTACAGAATATTAAGACAACCCTACAGTCTTATCTACAATAATATATACCTGACAGAACCTGTACAGTCTATATCACAGTATATATACCTAGACAGAGCCAACAGTCTATATCTACATAATATATACTGACAGGGCCCATACAGTCTATATCTACAATAATATATACCTGACAGGAGCCCATACATCATATCTCAGTAATATTACCTGACAGGAGCCCGTACAGTCTGTATCTACAATAATATATACCTGACAGGAGCCCATACATCTATATCTACAGTAATATATACCTGACAGGAGCCCATACAGTCATATCACAGTAATATATACCTGACAGATCCATACAGTCTATATCTACAGTAATATATACCTGACAGGAGCCGTACAGTCTATATCTACAGTAATATATACCTGACAGGAGCCCTACATCTATATCTCAGTAATATATACCTGACAGGAGCCCGTACAGTATATTCTACAGTAATATATACCTGACAGAGCCCATACAGTCTATATCTACAGTAATATATACCTGACAGGAGCCCATACAGTCTATACTACAGTAATTTTATACCTGACAGGATCCCAACAGTCATATCTACAGTAATATATACCTGACAGGAACCCGTACCGTCTATACTACAGTAATAATACCTGACAGGAGCGCCCATACAGTCATACTACAGAATATATACCTGACAGGAGCCTTACAGTCTATATCTACTGTAATATATACCTACAGGATCCCCTACAGTCTATATCTACAGTAATATATACCGACAGGAGCCCATACAGTCTATATCTACGTAATATATACCTGACAGGACCGTACAGTCTATATCTACAGTAATATATACCTGACAGGAGCCTATACAGTTATATTACAGTAATATATACTGACAGGACCAACAGTCTAATCTACAGTAATATATCTGACAGAGCCCATACGTCTATCTACGTAATATATACCTGACAGGAGCCCGTACAGTTTATATTACAGTAATATATACTGACAGGACCCGTACAGTCTATATTACAGACTGTAGATATAGACTGTACAGGCTCCTGTCAGGTATATATTACTGTAGATATAGACTGTACGGGCTCCTGTCAGTATATATTACTGTAGATATAGACTGTACAGGCTCCTGTCAGGTATATATTACTGTAGATATAGACTGTACGGGCTCCTGTCATATTACGTAGATATAGACTGTACAGGCTCCTGTCAGGTATATATTACTGTAGAAATAGACTGTACAGGCTCCTGTCAGGTATATATTACGTAGATATAGACTGTAAGGCTCCTGTCAGGTATATATTACTGTAGATATAGACTGTATGGGCTCCTGTCAGGTATATATTACTGTAGATTAGACTGTATGGCTCCTGTCAGGTATATATTACTGTAGATATAAGACTGTATGGGCTCCTGTCAGGTATTTATTACTGTAGATATAGACTGTACGGGCTCCTGTCAGGTATATATTACTGTATATAGACTGTACAGGCTCCTGTCAGGTATATATTACTGTAGATATAGACTGTACAGGCTCCTGTCAGGTATATATTATGTAGATTATGTGGCTCTGTCAGGTATATATTACTGAATATAACTGTACAGGCTCTGTCAGGTATATATTACTGTAGATATAGACTGTACGGGCTCCTGTCAGGTATATATTACTGTAGATATAGACTGTACAGGCTCCTGTCAGGTATATATTATTGTAGATATAGACTTAGGGCTCCTGTCAGGTATATATTACTGTAGATATAGACTGTACAGGCTCCTGTCAGGTATATATTACTGTAGATAAGACTGTATGGGCTCCTGTCAGGTATATATTACTGTAGATATAGACTGTAGGGCTCCTGTCAGGTATATATTACTGTAGATATAGACTGTACAGGCTCCTGTCAGGTATATATTACTGTAGATATAGACTGTAACAGCTCCTGTCAGGTATATTACTGAGAATAGACTGTACGGGCTCCTGTCAGGTATATATACTGTAATATAACTACGGCCCTGTAGGTATATTTACTGTAATAAGACTGTAATGGGCTCCTGTCAGGTATATATTACTGTAGATATAGACTGTACGGGCTCCTGTCAGGTATATATTACTGTAGATATAGACTGTATGGGCTCCTGTCAGGTATAATTACTGTAGATATAGACTGTACAGGCTCCTGTCAGGTATATATTACTGTAGATATAGCTGTACGGGCTCCTGATCAGGTAATTATTACTGTAATATAGACTGTAGGGCTCCTGTCAGGTATATATTACTGTAGATATAGACTGAACGGCTCCTGTCAGGTATATATTACGTAGATATAGACTGTATGGGCTCCTGTCAGGTTATATTATGTAGATATAGCTGTACGGCTCCTGTCAGGTATATTTATGAGAATAACTGTACGGGCTCCTGTCAGTATATATTACTGTAGATATAGACTTACAGGCCCTGCAGGTATATATTACTGTAGAATTGACTGTATGGGCTCCTGTCAGGTATATATTACTGTAGATATAGACTGTATGGCTCCTGTCAGGTATATATTACTGTAGATAAGACGTACGGGCTCCTGTCAGGTAATATTACTGTAGATATAGACTGTACGGGCTCCTGTCAGGTATATATTATTGTGTATAGACTGACGGGCTCCGTCAGGTATAATTACTGTAGTATAGACTGTACAGGCTCTGTCAGGTTATATTACTGTAAGATATAGACTGTACAGCTCCGCAGGTATATATTACTGTAGATATAGACTGTACAGGCTCCTGTCAGGTAATATTACTGTAGATATAGATGAACAGGCCCTGTAGGTATATATTACGTAGATATAGACTGTACAGGCTCCTGTCAGGTATATATTACTGTAGATATAGACTGTACAGGCTCCTGTCAGGTATTATTACTGTAGATATAGACTGTACAGGCTCCTGTCAGTATATATTACTGTAGATATAGACTGTACAGGCTCCTGTCGGTATATATTACTGTAGATATAGACTGTACAGGCTCCTGTCAGGTATATATTACTGTAGATATAGACTGTACAGGCTCCTGCAGGTATATATTTTCGTACATATAGACTGTACAGGCTCCTGTCAGGTATATATTACTGTAGATAAGGAGACATCAACCCTTAATTAATAAATCCTCCTATGTCACTGAGGACTCTGACTGACCCCAGATTTCCCTCCTGCAGCAAGCACACGGCTTCTCTTCCTGGCTTCCTGGCTTTGCAGAACACGCCCCCGGGAATGATGTCACACCGCTGGAAAGAGCCCATACAGTCTAGTATGTGAGTCGCAGCCAGCCCAGAAGCACCTTTTAAAGGGGCGGCTGATGCTGATGGCCTCATCTTGGCACGGCGCGCCCCTGCTCCTAGGGGGGGGCAACGGCCCCCCCCTGCCCCACGGTGGGTACGCCCATGCTAAGATATACATACCTTGTAATGTCTTCACATCCCGTTCCGTCCAGATGTGTCCAGATCCCAGAATTCCAAGCGGCCAAAGTTCACCGACCGCCATATTGGGACACCGAAGTGATGGGTGTCTTAATATGCAAAATGCTGGTGGTACCAGCCTCTTGCACGGTACCATCAGCAGAATACCGTCGCACCACACACACACACACACACACACACACACACACACACACTGTATACGCCGTACGCACCACACACACACACACACACTGTATACGCCGTACGCACCACACACACACACTGTATACGCCATACACACACACTGTATACGCCGTACGCATCACACACACTGTATATGCCGTACACAGCCTCTTCCGCGGTACTACCAGACAGCAGACAAGGGGGATAGCATATGGGGTAGACAGGTAAAAAAAAGAGAGCACAGACGGGAGAAGTCAGTACATGGGGAAAGAGAGAGTGGATAGGTGGGTGAGCACATGGGGGGGAGAGGTTCTCAATGCTGCAAAGCCTGCCCCCATCGTGACATTACTGCCCTCCCGATGCGATACCAACGGGCCTCCATCTACAGTATGGCCAAAAATTTTGAAAATGACACAAATATTATATTTTCACATGATCTGCTGCCCTCTGGTTTTTATGTGTGTTTGACAGATGTTTTTATCACAGACAGAAATATAATAATTGCAAACATATGCGTAACAAAAGCTTATATTGACAGTTAGAATGAGTTAATGCAGCAAATCAATATTTGCAGTGTTGACCCTTCTTCTTCAGGACCTCTGCAATTCTCCCTGGCATGCTCTCAATCAACTTCTAGACCAAATACTGACTGATAGCAGTCCATTCTTGCACAATCAATGCTTTCATTTTGTCAGAATTTTTAGGTTTTTGTTTGTCCACCCGTCTCTTGATGATTGACCACAAGTTCTCAATGGGATTAAGATCTGGGGAGTTTCCAGGCCATGGACCCAAAATCTCTATGTTTTGTTCTCTGAGCCATTTAGTTATCACCTTTGCTTTATGGCAAGGTGCTCCATCATGCTGGAAAAGGCATTGTTGATCGCCAAACTGCTCTTGGAGGGTTGGGAGAAGTTGCTCTTGGAGGACATTCTAATACCATTCTTTATTCATGGCTGTGTTTTTAGGCAAGACTGTGAGAGAGCCGATTCCCTTGGCTGAGAAGCAACCCCACCAGGGTGGATAAAAATCAATGATTTTTTTAAAAAAATCAAAAAAATCGGATTTTTTGATTTAAATCGGATTTTTTTTGATTTAAATCGGATTTGTTTTAATAAGCTGCTTTTTGAGGAAAATATTTTACCATCCAAAGGTTCTTCCATCATTAGATAAAGCCGAGTTGTTTAACACAGTAGAATAAAGGCTGTATATGTGTAACATTCACAATACCATGCTCTTCCAGAGGTTTCTGTAGGATTAGTGGGCAGTTTCTCTCCTATATTATCACAGACGCTCGCTTTACTTACGCAGTTCTCAAAACTGAATTTGACTCCGCAGAGGTCCAAGCCTCTTCTTCACGGCAAAAATGTTACAACATGAACAGAGCTGAGAAAAAGACCCTAATCCTATTGTTCTACAAACCTATGAATACAGAATCAACCCCTTCAGTGCCAAGTTCAAGAAGTTAGACAATAGGTTTCTGATTGTTTGGAGTGGAATAGATCTGCACAACACAAGAAGAATGTGAATCTAAGTGTGAGGAGGAGGAAGGGCAAGCAGACAAGAAAATGAAAGTGAAACTTTGAGCACAATACTGCAGCATAGCCACAGACAGACAAGTCTGGATCTGTTTGTGTGTACGATCTTAGGTAGAAACTTTGATTTAAATCACTGATTTAAATCAAGCCTTACTGACTAGTGATTTAAATCGTGATTTAAATCGTGATTTAAATCAGTTTGATTTAAATCAAATCCACCCTGAACCCCACACATGAATGGTTTCAGGATGCTTATCAGTTGGCATGAGACAAGACTGGTGGTAGCGCTCACCTTGTCTTCTCCGAATGAGGCGTTTTCCTGTTGTCCCAAACAATCGAAAAGGGGATTCATCAGAGAAAATAACTTTACCCCAGTCCTCAGCAGTCCACTGCCTGTACCTTTTGCAGAATATCAGTCTGTCCATGATGTTTTTTCTGGAGAGAAGTGGCTTCTTTGCTGCCCTCCTTGAGACCAGGCCTTGCTCCAAGAGTCTCCGCCTCACAGTGCGTGCAGATGCACTCACACCTGCCTGCTGCCATTCCTGAGCAAGCTCTGCACTGCTGGTAGCCCGATCCCGCAGCTGAAACACTTTTAAGAGACGGTCCTGGCTCTTGCTGGTCTTTCTTGGGCGCCCTGGAGCCTTTTTGGCAACAATGGAACCTCTCTCCTTGAAGTTCTTGATGATGCGATAGATTGTTGACTGAGGTGCAATCTTTCTAGCTGCGATACTCTTCCCTGTTAGGCCATTTTTGTGCATTGCAATGATGACTGCACGTGTTTCTTTAGAGATAACCATGGTTAACAGAAGAGAAACAATGATGCCAAGCACCAGCCTCCTTTTAAAGTGTCCAGTGGTGTCATTCTTACTTAATCATGACAGATTGATCTCCAGCCATGTCCTCATCAACACCCACACCTGTGTTAATGGAGCAATCACTGAAAAGAGGTTAGCTGGTCCTTTTAAGGCAGGGCTGCAATGATGTTGAAATGTGTTTTGGGGGATAAAGTTCATTTTCTAGCCAAATATTGACTTTGCAAGTAATTGCTGTTAAGCTGATCACTCTTTATAACATTCTGGAGAATATGCAAATTGCCATTAGAAAAAGTGAAGCAGTAGACTTTGTAAAAATTAATATTTGTGTCATTCTCAAAACTTTTGGCCATGACTGTAGTATGTTATATTCGTTACATTAGTATCTGATCTGGGCTCAGGATTATAGTAGTTATATTCTTGTACATAGAAGGCAGCATTATAGTAGCTATATTCTTGTACATAGGGGCAGTATAATAGTAGTTATATTCTTGTACATAGGGGCAGTATTATAGTAGTTATATTCTTGCACATAGGTGCAGTATTATAGTAGTTATATTCTTGTACATAGGGGTAGCATTATAGTAGTTATGTTATTGTATATAGGAACATTATTATAGTAGTTATATTCTTGTACATAGGAGCAGTATTATAGAAGTTATATTCTTGTACATAAGGACAGTATTATAGTAGTTATATTCTTGTACATAGGGACAGTATTATAGTAGTTACATTCTTGTACATTTAGGGCAGTAATATAGTAGTTATATTCTTGTACATAGAGGACAGAATTATAGTAGTTATATTCTTGAGGCAGTATTGTAGCAGTTATATTGTAGTATTTATATTTTTGTATATAATGGGCAGTATTATAGTAGTTGTATTCTTGTACATAAGGGGCAGTATTATAGTAGCTATAGTCTTGTACATAAGTGACAGTATTATAGTAGTATATATTCTTGTACATAGGGTGCAGTATTATAGTAGTTATATTCTTGTACATATGAGGCAGTATTATAGTAGTTATATTCTTGTACATAGGGGCAGTATTATAGTAGTTATATTCTTCTACATAGGGGCAGTATTATAGTAGTTATATTCTTGTACATAAGGGGCAGTATTATAGTAGCTATAGTCTTGTACATAGGTGACAGTATTATAGTAGTTATATTCTTGTATATAGGGAGCAGTATTATAGTAGTTATATTCTTGTACATAAGGGGCAGTATTATAGTATAGTCTTGTACATAGGTGACAGTATTATAGTAGTTATATTCTTGTACATTTAGGGCAGTAATATAGTAGTTATATTCTTGTACATAGAGGGCAGTATTATAGTAGTTATATTCTTGAGGCAGTATTGTAGTAGTTATATTGTAGTAGTTATATTCTTATATATAGGGACAGTATTATAGTAGTTATATTCTGTTCTATTTTTATTTTTTATTTTTTCTATTTTTTTTTATATTCATTGTGAAGTAACCTTTGATCCTCCCACTCTTTCCCTCCTCATCACTAGCCCCTGATCCCACCCCAATAACACTTTCTTTACTCAAGGTATACCAACCTACCTCCTCCCCTCACCGCAGCTCTGCTAGTTCTGTCACACCCCCACCTCCGGATCTGTCACACCCACACCTGTGTTAATGGAGCAATCACTGAAAAGAGGTTAGCTGGTCCTTTTAAGGAAGGGCTGCAATGATGTTGAAATGTGTTTTGGGGGATAAAGTTCATTTTCTAGCCAAATATTGACTTTGCAAGTAATTGCTGTTAAGCTGATCACTCTTTATAACATTCTGGAGTATATGCAAATTGCCATTAGAAAAAGTGAAGCAGTAGACTTTGTAAAAATTAATATTTGTGTCATTCTCAAAACTTTTGGCCATGACTGTAGTATGTTATATTCGTTACATTAGTATCTGATCTGGGCTCAGGATTATAGTAGTTATATTCTTGTACATAGAAGGCAGCATTATAGTAGCTATATTCTTGTACATAGGGGCAGTATAATAGTAGTTATATTCTTGTACATAGGGGCAGTATTATAGTAGTTATATTCTTGCACATAGGTGCAGTATTATAGTAGTTATATTCTTGTACATAGGGGTAGCATTATAGTAGTTATGTTATTGTATATAGGAACATTATTATAGTAGTTATATTCTTGTACATAGGAGCAGTATTATAGAAGTTATATTCTTGTACATAAGGACAGTATTATAGTAGTTATATTCTTGTACATAGGGACAGTATTATAGTAGTTACATTCTTGTACATTTAGGGCAGTAATATAGTAGTTATATTCTTGTACATAGAGGACAGTATTATAGTAGTTATATTCTTGAGGCAGTATTGTAGCAGTTATATTGTAGTAGTTATATTTTTGTATATATGGGCAGTATTATAGTAGTTGTATTCTTGTACATAAGAGGCAGTATTATAGTAGCTATAGTCTTGTACATAAGTGACAGTATTATAGTAGTTATATTCTTGTACATAGGGTGCAGTATTATAGTAGTTATATTCTTGTACATATGAGGCAGTATTATAGTAGTTATATTCTTGTACATAGGGGCAGTATTATAGTAGTTATATTCTTCTACATAGGGGCAGTATTATAGTAGTTATATTCTTGTACATAAGGGGCAGTATTATAGTAGCTATAGTCTTGTACATAGGTGACAGTATTATAGTAGTTATATTCTTGTATATAGGGAGCAGTATTATAGTAGTTATATTCTTGTACATAAGGGGCAGTATTATAGTAGTTATAGTCTTGTACATAGGTGACAGTATTATAGTAGTTATATTCTTGTACATTTAGGGCAGTAATATAGTAGTTATATTCTTGTATATAGAGGGCAGTATTATAGTAGTTATATTCTTGAGGCAGTATTGTAGTAGTTATATTGTAGTAGTTATATTCTTATATATAGGGACAGTATTATAGTAGTTATATTCTGTTCTATTTTTATTTTTTATTTTTTCTATTTTCTATTTTTTTTTATATTCATTGTGAAGTAACCTTTGATCCTCCCACTCTTTCCCTCCTCATCACTAGCCCCTGATCCCACCCCAATAACACTTTCTTTACTCAAGGTATACCAACCTACCTCCTCCCCTCACCGCAGCTCTGCTAGTTCTGTCGCACCCCCACCTCCAGATCCTGCATTTAAAAGTCTTTAGATTGCTTAAATTTTTTTTTGGCTTACCCTTTAGTATAAAGGCAGACACTTACTTACCACTGGTGTGAAGCCTGTGCAGTGACCAAGGCTGCAGTGCTGGATGCAGGGGTGCTGCCTAATCGCTGTTGCACCATTTGCTAGCATGATCGCTAGGCCCGTGTGTTGTGACGCCTTTCCACACTATTTGACGATATCTTGAGATGACCAACTCAGTCAAGATTTAGCTTGTTGGACTGTTTTAGCCGGAGTGTTCTACAATGTGGATCTGGATTACTTACTAATCTCATATTGGTTTTGAATATTACTCAGAGTGCATTCCAGTTTCCAAGTAACTCCTTGAAAGGATTGGTGACTGATGGTGAAAACTGCCACACAGCGGACCCTCTCATGATCGTCTTCGATGTTCACATGTCATACACCAGTACACCTATATAACACACCACTGCCGTACATATTGCTGCCATGAGGGTGGCTGTCACCTTTGTTTAGAGATCATGAGGGCCGAACACAATCCCCCAGTTATTCTTTGGAGGAGAACATCAAGTGACATGTGGCCTCAAATCTTTTAATCACAATTACGGGGCTAAAACCCAGAGGTAATCTAGACTTACCTTAATATAGAAAGCACCGGTGGTACAAACTCAGCACTGCTGTTCCACAGAATGGATATAGGTACTTACTACTGATGCAGAGGCAAGGCACGGTGAGTCTTTTCATGTTCTTGCACATTTTTCCTATTGACTATTAGGATTGCTACTTTCAATAGGTGGCACTAGAATTCTAGTCTTCTTCCTCTATGAAGAGGCAATTTGTATATTTAATTTCCCAGAGGAGCATTGCATGGCCTATAAGTCTCCTTACACTGGCATGTCAGGCATGTCACCCTCCACATGGAGAAATGTTACCCCTTCAAACCCAGAAGTCTCTCATTCAGTCAAATGAAATCTTGTGCTTTGCGCTGAGGAAGGGCAACAACCCGAAACACGTGTCTGGAAATTGAGATTCTGGTTTGGCTTTTATCCTACGTCGTATGGCAAAACTCATTAAAGGGTCGATACTGACTTTTAGGATTGCTACTCCCAATAGGCTGCACTATAGTTCGAGTCTTCTTCATCTCTGAAGAGGCAATTTACAGATATATATTTTGGAGGCATTTCTGACTTTGTAGCATCTTTCCCACTGCCTAAAACTTGTTCAGGATTAATGATGTTCTCAATGCTGAGAAATGCAGGCAGACACTCATCCGTCAAGCAGTACCATCAAGGAGGCGTCCGACTGGCTCCAAATTTATATTGCAGCAGGACAGTGATCGCAAACATACAGCTAATGTCATTTATAAGGAAAACTGAAAAAACTGAGTGCGAATATACCTAGAAAAACCAGTGCTGTTTTGAAAGCCCAGGTATTTATATCAATATTGATGTGATATAGAGTTTTCTCTTTTTCATTCACTTTGCATTTTGTTAATTGATAAAAAATAAGTAAAAAATAATAAAAATAATCTATTAACAAGTGCTCGCTATTCGAGCACCCGCGATACTCTATGCATACCCGAGCACACTAGGCAAACTCGAGTAACGAGCACTTGTGCTCATCACTACTATTAACACATCAATTTTTGAAAGCATTTGTCCTTTGCAGCATTTTTTCCACATGTGCCTACAACTTTGGCACATAACTATCAGATATTCAGATATATACAGTATCTATAATATAACGCTAGGAGCGTCACTCTGTCTGAAGCCTTTATAGACTGCGCAAGCGCGACACGCCTGCGCAGTCTGGCTCCAGACAGAGTGAGGCATCCAGCGGTGAGAACTGTGTACGGTGCCGGAGATCGCGGTATGCGTACTGGATGCATACCGCGATCTCCGGCACCATACTTACATACTTACCTGATCGGGAGGAGCGTTGCCGCGGCGCTTCTCTTCTCCCGGGGCAGGAGACCAGGAGTCGGATCGAGCATGCGCAATAGCGCTATCCGGCGCCATTTTGCTGAAGACACATTTACAGTGTGTCTTCAGCAATATGGCGACGGAACGCGCGGTATGGGCATGCGCGTACGCACGCACGCCGCTCTCCTCCCCCGGCGTCCAGCAGAACGGAACAGCGCTGGAGCACAGGTATGAAAGGTGAGTATAAATGTTTGTTTTTTTTGGGGTATCTGTGCAGTTTAATAGCGGTGAGGGGCCATGCATATCAGGATAGGGGGGTGAGGGGACCATGCACATCAGGGTTGGGGGTAGGACATGACATAGGGGGGTGAGGGGACCATGCACATCAGGATTGGGGGGTGAGGGGCCATGCACATCAGGATTGGGGGGTGAGGGGACCATGCACATCAGGATTGGGGGGGTTGGGGGGACACCATGCACATCAGGGTTGGGGGGTGAGGGGACCATGCACATCAGGATTGGGGGGTGAGGGAACCATGCACATCAGGATTGGGGGGTGAGCGGACCATGCACATCAGGGTTGGGGGGTGAGGGGACCATGCACATCAGGATTGGGGGGTGAGGGAACCATGCACATCAGGATTGGGGGGTGAGCGGACCATGCACATCAGGGTTGGGGGGTGAGGGGACCATGCACATCAGGATTGGGGGGTGAGGGTACCATGCGCATCAGGATTGGGGGGTGAGGGAACCATGCACATCAGGATTGGGGGGTTGACGGGACCATGCACATCAGGATTGGGGGGTGAGCGGACCATGCACATCAGGATTGGGGGGGTGAGGGGACCATGCACATCAGGATTGTGGGGGGTGAGGGGACCAGGCACATCAGGATTGGGGGGTGAGGGGGCCATGCACATCAGGATTGGGGGGGTGAGGGGACCATGCACATCAGGATTGGGGGGTGAGGGGACCATGCACATCAGGATTGGGGGGTGAGCGGACCATGCACATCAGGATTGGGGGGTGAGGGGACCATGCACATCAGGATTGGGGGGTGAGGGGACCATGCACATCAGGATTGGGGGGTGAGGGGACCGTGCACATCAGGATTGGAGTTGAGGGGACCATGCACATCAGGATTGGGGGCTGAGGGGACCATGCACATCAGGGTTGGGGGGTGAGGGGACCATGCACATCAGGGTTGGTGGGTGTGAGGGGACCATGCACATCAGGATTGGGGGTGAGGGGACCATGCACATCAGGATTGGGGGGTGAGCGGACCATGCACATCAGGATTGGGGGGGTGAGCGGACCATGCACATCAGGATTGGGGGGTGAGCGGACCATGCACATCAGGATTGGGCGATGAGGGGACCATTCATACCAGGATTGGGGGGTGAGGGGACCATGCACACCAGGATATGGGGTGAGAGGACCATACATACCAGGATAAGGGGTGATGGGACCATGCACATCAGGATTGGGGGTGAGCGGACCATGCACATCAGGGTTGGGGGGTGAGGGGACCATGCACATCAGGATAGAGTGGTGAGGGGACCGTGCATACCAGGATTGGGGGGTGAGGGGACCATGCATATCAGGATTGGGGGGGGTGAGGGGGCCATGCACATCAGGATTGGGGATGAGGGGACCATGCACATCAGGATTAGGGGTGAGCGAACCATGCACATCAGGGTTGGGGGTGAGAGGACCATGCACATCAGGGTTGGGGGGTGAGAGGACCATGCACATCTGGGTTGGGGGTGAGAGGACCATGCACATCAGGGTAGGGGGGGTGAGCGTGTCTCGACCACGCACCACAATTGTGGGTTTCCAGAGCAATGGGGTACTCAGAGCCGAGCCCGTAGAAGTCTATGGGATTGTCACAGGTAGCGGTGGCTCGGTCTGTGGCCCTGGCGGTCAGGCGTATGTTGGGGGGTATATTTACAGGGGATATATATATACAGTTCGTGACGCCACCTGTAGTCTCTGGTAATTTGTACCAGCGCTGCTGTAGATCTCTGAGGGGATGGTGAGGCAGCTAGATGTCAGGTCCCCTACAGGTGGGACTCTTCCCTCAGGTCGATAGTAATGATAGGGTAGTGCAGGAATGCAATCAAATAACACAGTCTCACACATCAGCGTCTTTCCATACCTTTACTTCAAGTTGTTCAGGCAGGTCCCAGGGAGGCTGATGGGGTTGATGTGTGTAGCCCTGGTGTAAGGCACACGCAGTACCCTGGAGAGTGTGTGGCGAGACAGCAGTTTAATGCTAAATATTCATTCACTCGACATATACTAGACACACCCTTAGGGTAGTGGAGTTTACTCTTGAGGGAGTGGTCAAGGTATGTGTTAGAGTGATTTTGAGTCTAGTTCCTGTCTTCGGACAGTGAGGACGTGTGGAGTGAGTGTCTAGACTTCAGAGAGAGGAGACGTTTGGAGGGAGGAAGGAGTCTAGCCTGCTTTATCATCAGTTCATATCGTGGAGTCTGGTATAGGTGTTTGAATACACCTTAGTCTAGTCAGAGCTGTATCACCTCCTCAGCATACACTGAAGGAAAGGAGAAGTTTTAGTACAGAAAGCCTTCAGCATCCCTGTCTAAAGGACGGTATCAGGTTCAGAGACGTGCTCCTGCCTGTTGATAACTGAGCATCTGTAGCTAACTTTGAAGGAAGGAAAAGAAAGAAGTGACTGCTCGACCCTTGGCTAGTTTGAGTGCTTATGTTACCAGCGTGGACAAGGCGAAAGGCAAAGTGGATTTATTGGATTAGTGCTTACGGATTGAAGAAGTCCAGCACATTGCACCCGGTCACTGGGGACCGAAGGGTCACTGTTGTTTCAAGCACAGTGATAAGAAAACCAGGAATCTACCGGACCCTAGGTCGCGGCAGACAGCCCCTTATAGTCAGTACGTAACTGGGGTCAGGGGGAGTGAAGACTTTGGAGTTTCTGCAGGACAAAATAAGAATTCAGCTCCTTCATAGGAAGGCCCCTAACACAAAGCTGACTGGGCAGGTACAGCTATAGATTAGCTGGAGATTTTGAGGGAACTACGCTTCAGGCTGGTTGTACTCGTTGTATTGGAAGTAAAGGAGGCCCCTAACTTGTCCAGCTGCTGTCTCAAGATACACTCTCCTTGGATCAGCCTCCCTGGGACCTGCCTGAACATCTTACAAGTAAAGGTATGGAAAGACGCTGACCGTGTGAGACTGTGTTCTTTATCTGCACCCGACTTCACAAATCCCATAGACTTTGAGGGACCAGTCCCACCTGTAGGGGACCCGACATCTAGCTGCCTCACCATCCCCTCAGAGATCTACAGCAGCGCTGGTACGAATTACCAGAATACTACAGGTGGCGTCACGAACTGTACATAAATCAATCCCCTGTAAATATATCCCCAACATACGCCAGACCGCCCGGGCCACAGACCGAGCCACAGCTACCTGTGACAAAACCCCCATAGACTTCCATGGGCTCGGCTCTGAGTACCCCATTGCCCTGGTAATCCACAATTGTGGTGGCGGGTCGACACAACTTGGCGTCACGAACAGGATGCGAAACTCGCAGAATTGCGAGCCCTGTGTGCCTAAGGAATTGTTTTTGTGAAAGAGGACTGTTTGCACTTTTGGCGCCAAAATCGCCATTTTTGTCGCCATATTCGCGCCCTCAGGCGCTGGAGAAGAAGGTGGGCGTACCTTCGTGGGCGCCTACCCCCCAGTGGCGCGAAGAAAATGCCTGCCCTCTCAAAGTGCTACTACAACATGCGGTCCTGCCCTACAGCAAAGGAGGTCCGCCTCCTCTTCACCTTCCCTGCGAGGAGGAGGAGACGCAAACCCCACCTCCACGGAAGAGACCGGATGTCTCCGCAGGAAGAAGAGAGAATCTTCTGGAACATCATGGAGGCAGGACGTGTGCAGCCGAGCCGGGAAGCGGAGGAAGGCAGGCCCCGTGCCCCAGCCAAGCTGCCACCATCACAGGAGTCTTCTGTGATCCTGCACCTGCAACAGGCGTTGCTAGAGATAAGAGAAGAAAATGCACGCCTGAAGAAGATGGTCCAGCACCAAACTGGACTGGAGGAGATTGAGAGACGCCGATGTAACCTGATGCAGTGGCGACTGTGGAACACAGCGTCCTCTCCCCTCAACGACCCCCACGATTCCAGATACCGAAGAGTCTGCTGCCCAAGGCGAAGGAGCAACCGGAGGCTGCCCCCGAAAGTACCGATCCCGATCCCACCGGTGAAGCGGTGGAAGCGAAGGAGGTTGAGGAGGTACAGCCAATCCCGGAACGCCCGCCCGGCCAGAGGCCGCAGCAGATGATCGGTCCCCGGCAGGGACACCGGAGGGGTCCTGTCCGTCACTACCAGATGTGGACTGGGACGAAATGGCGCGCCTGGATGACGTCGCTTATACCGCCCAGTGGGAACAGGAATGGCAGAGTCGTGAGGAGAAGAAGAAACGCCAGCAGGAGGAAGAGCGGGAAACTCAGAGGAACCGTCAGCGACAATATGCCGAGCTGATCGCGGACAAAGAGAGCGTCCGAAGAGATAAAGGTACCCTGAGGGAACCGCGGCGGCAGGGGTGTGTGACTGAGTTCCAGCTCCGGAAGGGCTGGGGCTTTATCCGTGAACCGGGCCT
The DNA here is from genome assembly GCA_033576555.1 of Oophaga sylvatica. Lineage (NCBI taxonomy): Eukaryota > Metazoa > Chordata > Amphibia > Anura > Dendrobatidae > Oophaga > Oophaga sylvatica. The sequence continues at coordinate 107,383,163 of JARQOD010000003.1, forward strand.
CTACCCGGCGGTCTTTGTCAGCAGGTGTGACGTAGAATCCCACCTGCCGCAAGGCCATCCCGGGAGGGACTTAGTAAATGGAGATATCGTCACATATACGCGGCACTGGGGAATGAAGGATGGTATGCCCTTAACGTCACCGTCGTCCGTGACCCCGTCCCAGACGCAGGTACCGTCACCATTACCGCAGCGTCCCTGTCTCCAGCTCAAGCAGCATCCGGCCGTGCCCCAGCATCGCCCCCTGCAAAGTCATCGCAACTAGCGACCCAGAGTTCATCGCAAATTAAAGCCACCGCTACATCGCAACATGCGACCCAGTCGCAATCGCAATCCCTGACGCGGTCCATATCGCTAACTGTGATTGAGACGCAATCGGTGTCACGTGAAGAAAATGTATCCGTTGCGCCCCTAGAGGTTCGCACCAGAACTGTGGCGACCCAGACCCTGATCGCAGCACATGATTTGCTAGTCTTGGGATCTAGGGCCCATTGCGTTGTTCCAGCCCCCGGGGTGGAAAAAGTAGTGGAAAGTGTATTTGCAGAAAATGAATAAGATAGTGAAGAATTGGTGAGATCCATATCGGGTCTACCAAAAGTAAAAAGTTTGAAATGTTTTGTAAAGTTTTGCACAATTTATATAGTGAATATATATATTTCTACTGTAGAATGCCCGGCTGGGTAAATGATAAATAGTAATCAGAAAAAGTTTTTGCACTTTCGTATTATGTGATATTATATAATATGTCTTTGGTTTTACATTGGACTTGGAGGTCAAGGACTATGCTAACCCAGAACTTACTTGTAAATAGTTGCGCTTCGGTGCTTTCTCTTGGTTTTACATAAACCAGTCACAACTACCTCTGAAAACAAAACCCGTGTGGTGTGGCACTGAGTGAGGTCTGCAATCGGATGTCCTGCAGCCCACCCAGGACCCACGTTGAAGGTTTGGTGCGGGTCCTTCACAAGTATCTTGTATATTTATTGAATGCTATTTAATATTTGTATTTTTCTATAAAGTTTGCAACGTTCAAGATATTCTCACCTCCCGGATGGGAAGATGTTATTGTTTGATGTTTATTGCATAAACAAAATGTCTCTTTTGTATTTTACAGCCCGGGAGTGCTGTCTTTTACCATGGGGGAATGTGTAGCCCTGGTGTAAGGCACACGCAGTACCCTGGAGAGTGTGTGGCGAGACAGCAGTTTAATGCTAAATATTCATTCACTCGACATATACTAGACACACCCTTAGGGTAGTGGAGTTTACTCTTGAGGGAGTGGTCAAGGTATGTGTTAGAGTGATTTTGAGTCTAGTTCCTGTCTTCGGACAGTGAGGACGTGTGGAGTGAGTGTCTAGACTTCAGAGAGAGAGACGTTTGGAGGGAGGAAGGAGTCTAGCCTGCTTTATCATCAGTTCATATCGTGGAGTCTGGTATAGGTGTTTGAATACACCTTAGTCTAGTCAGAGCTGTATCACCTCCTCAGCATACACTGAAGGAAAGGAGAAGTTTTAGTACAGAAAGCCTTCAGCATCCCTGTCTAAAGGACGGTATCAGGTTCAGAGACGTGCTCCTGCCTGTTGATAACTGAGCATCTGTAGCTAACTTTGAAGGAAGGAAAAGAAAGAAGTGACTGCTCGACCCTTGGCTAGTTTGAGTGCTTATGTTACCAGCGTGGACAAGGCGAAAGGCAAAGTGGATTTATTGGATTAGTGCTTACGGATTGAAGAAGTCCAGCACATTGCACCCGGTCACTGGGGACCGAAGGGTCACTGTTGTTTCAAGCACAGTGATAAGAAAACCAGGAATCTACCGGACCCTAGGTCGCGGCAGACAGCCCCTTATAGTCAGTACGTAACTGGGGTCAGGGGGAGTGAAGACTTTGGAGTTTCTGCAGGACAAAATAAGAATTCAGCTCCTTCATAGGAAGGCCCCTAACACAAAGCTGACTGGGCAGGTACAGCTATAGATTAGCTGGAGATTTTGAGGGAACTACGCTTCAGGCTGGTTGTACTCGTTGTATTGGAAGTAAAGGAGGCCCCTAACTTGTCCAGCTGCTGTCTCAAGATACACTCTCCTTGGATCAGCCTCCCTGGGACCTGCCTGAACATCTTACAAGTAAAGGTATGGAAAGACGCTGACCGTGTGAGACTGTGTTCTTTATCTGCACCCGACTTCACAAATCCCATAGACTTTGAGGGACCAGTCCCACCTGTAGGGGACCCGACATCTAGCTGCCTCACCATCCCCTCAGAGATCTACAGCAGCGCTGGTACGAATTACCAGAATACTACAGGTGGCGTCACGAACTGTACATAAATCAATCCCCTGTAAATATATCCCCAACATACGCCAGACCGCCCGGGCCACAGACCGAGCCACAGCTACCTGTGACAAAACCCCCATAGACTTCCATGGGCTCGGCTCTGAGTACCCCATTGCCCTGGTAATCCACAATTGTGGTGGCGGGTCGACACAGATGGAGGATGAGCTTTGAGGCAACGGCTAAGCAAGTTAGGGGCCTCCTTTACTTTCCAATGATGATGAGTACAACCAGCATGAAGCGTAGTTCCCTCTATAATCTCCAGCTTTTCCAAAGCTGTGCTGCCCGGTCAGTTTTGTGGTTGGAGCCTTCTTCTGAGAGAGCTGAGTTCCAATTCCTGTCGTGCACTGACTCAAGGTTCTCACTCTCCCTGACCCCAGTTACGTACTGACTCTTCAGGGGCTGCTTTCCGTTACCTAAGGTCCGGTAAGCCTCTGGGTTTCCTACCACCATGCATGAAGCTATGGTGATGCTTCGGTCTCCAGTGACCGGTAACAATGTGCAGGTATCCTATACCTATGGCACTTTTCTGTTCTCTTCCACTATGCCCTTCGATTTGCTCAGACTCTCAACAGATGTCTCAGTCCGTCTTCTAGTGGGGCACAGCTCTGACCAGGCTGAGGTGAACTGGCTCACCTGTACTGGCCTCCACTTTCTGAACTGCACAAAGACTGCACTTCCTAACTCCTTCGAGTCACTGACTGAACTGAACTCAGACTATTCAGCACTCCCCTCCACACCCCTGCTGGGTGTGTCCGAAGTGTACGTGATATCATGGAGAGCCCTTAACCGTTACCTCTCCACTCATCCTCCTGGTATTGTGTACCAGGGCTACACATTCCCCCATGGTAAACGACAGCACTCCCGGCTGTGAAATACAAGAGACATTTTTGTTTATGCATTAAACATCAACATTAAACATTAATTCGTCCCATCCGGGAGGTAAGGATGTCTTGAACGTTGCTAACAACACATTGAATATAGAAAAAATACGAAATATTAAATAAACATGTTCATAAATAAACGACAATATTCTTGTGAAGGACCCGCACCAAACCTTCAACGTGGGTCCTGGGTGGGCTGCAGGACATCCGAATGCAGACCTCACTCAGTGCCTCACCACACGGGTTTTATGTTCAGAGGTAAGTCAAGGCTTCGTGTGAAACCATTAAAAGGCACCTTAGTGCAACTATTTACAAGATAAGTTCTGGGCTGGCACAGTCCTCAGCCTCTGAGTCCATTATAAGACACATATATATATATACTTTTTACAATATTCACATTAATTTGTTATAATTACTGCTGGTATCGAATGGGTATCTTCCCTTTTGTGATTCGCTCTGATCTACGTGGAGTAGCTTCAGGTATATTAAGTTGCGATCTGTCTGCACTGCGTAACGGCAAACTATAGAACTGCCTCAATCTTTCTATGGATCTGGCAAGCGTACTGATGGCTGGGCGGTGTGAGTCAGCTTCACCAGGGGATCCCATAGTATGGGGCGCTGCTTCTGATGATCCTTCTTGAGATTCCGTAGGTTGAGGTGTTGCTGGAATGGGTAACTCCTGAACGGGCTCAACTGGCACCACGGCACAACTGGAGGTAGAACTTCCTCTTGTGGCTGATAAAACTGCAATACTGGAATTATTACAGCATCTCCCAGTCTGGGCCAATCCGCAGGAAAATCTCCCAGATCCGGTGTATGACCTCTTCCTTCCTTTCTTCTTGATTGATGACAGGGTTCTTTTCACAACGCTTTAAGGGTTCTGTACACAATTTCAAATGGTCTCTGGACACAGTGGTTATTGTTCTTCCTCCGTCCTTACTAATGATACAAACTTTTCTGTTGTCATATTTAGAATCTTGTACGACGTAGGGTTCTTGCTCCCACTGATTATCCAATTTGTGCATCTTCCTTTTTCTTTTTAATACCACTTCTCCAGGCATCAAAGGCTTGGCAGGAGCATTTCTGTTGTAAATATCTTCCTGTTTCTCCCGTGCCTTGTTGAGACTTTCCTCTACACAGATTTGCACTCTTCTGTACTGCTCTTGCCGATTTGTGTCCCAATTTTCAACGGCGTCGTCTGCCTCCGGTTCTACCACTCCAAGTTCTAAATCCATTGGTAGTCTTCCGGGCCTTGCTCTCATAAGATAGGCTGGAGTGCAGTTAGTAGAACTTACAGGAATATGGTTATACAAATCAACCAAATCAGGTAGTAAGTCCGGCCATCGATTTCTGTCTTCCAACGGTATGGATCTCAACAAGTCAAGGACAATATGGTTCATTTTTTCACAAAGACCGTTGGTTTGAGGGTGGTATGGCGTTGTTCTAATTTTCTTGCACCCGTACATGTGACAGAATTCCTTGAATAAATCAGCTTCGAAAGCAGGTCCTTGATCGGTTAATACTTGCTCCGGATACCCATGCGGTCTGCAGAAACTTGCTTGAAAGGTTTTCGCGGCCGTCACTGCGGTCTGATCCTTAACTGGAACAACCACCAGAAATCTGGAATAATGGTCCACCATGGTCAGGGCGTATGAGTATCCAGATCTACTTGGCGACAGTTTGACGTGGTCCAGGGCCACAATCTCCAGGGGGCGAGTCGTCCGGATAGGTTGCAGGGGTGCCTTCTGACTACCGTAGTCCTTTCTTCTGAGACCACAGGGTCCACAGTTCCGACACCACCTCTCGATGGAGCTGCGCATCCCTACCCAGTAGAACCGGCATCTCAACAGGGTCTCCAGCTTTCTCCAGCCAAAGTGTCCTGCTTGATCGTGGTATGCTTCCAACACCATTGGGACGTCTGCCTTGGGGACCACGATTTGCCAGACCATCTCATGGGTTCGGGGGTTGACGTATCTCCTGCACAACTTCTCACGGTATAGGAACAACCTGCTTTTCTCGTTCCACAGGAGCTTGGCTGACATAGGTGCATCCTTTTCCAAAGAGGAGCCTTCCTGTCTTAACAACTCCTTGATACGGCTGACCACTGGATCACTGTCCTGAGTCTCTTTCCAGCTGTGATGGGGTAAAGGATTTAATGTTGCACCATACTGCTTTCTGTTGACTCGATGCTCGTGGACTACCCCATTTCGATGGAACGCAGGTAGCTCAATTTCTTCCAGGTCGTCCGATTCTTCTTCCATATCAGAGTCATGCGGCATTCGGGACAATGCGTCAGCATTAGCATTCTTTCGACCTGCCCGGTACTTGATAGTAAACTGGTAATTGGACAACCGAGCCATCCATCGCTGCTCCATGGCACCCAGCTTGGCGGTTTCCAGGTGCGTTAAGGGGTTGTTATCTGTAAACGCAGTGAACCGATTGGAGGCCAGATAGTGCTTAAATCTTTCAGTAATGGCCCAGACCAGCGCCAGAAACTCCAGCTTGAAGCTGCTATAATTTTCCGGATTCCTTTCAGTTGGCCTGAGTTTTCTGCTGGCATATGCGATGACTTTTTCTTGGCCATTCTGCTTCTGACTGAGAACTGCTCCCAAACCTTCATTACTGGCGTCGGTGTACAACAGGAACGGTTGGCTGTAATCAGGATAGGTTAAGATCTCATCACCTGTAAGGATCTCTTTCATCTTTTGGAATGCTTCAGCCTGTTCTTTACCCCAATTAAAGGGAGGGTTTCTGCTCTTTAAGGATTGTCCTACCAGGAGGTCCTGTAAAGGAGCTGCCTTCTTCGTGTAATCTTTCACGAACCTTCTGTAGTAACCCGTTAGTCCCAGGAACTGTCGCACTTCCTTAAGGTTTCTTCGGCTCCGGCCACTTCTGGATGGCAGTGACTTTCTCAGGGTCCGGCGCTACTCCTTCCGAACTGACGATGTGCCCCAAGTATTGTACCTTCTGTTTGAGTAGATGGCATTTTGAGGGTTTTAATTTCATCCCGTACCCGGACAGGGACTCAAATACTTCTGCCAGGTGCTTCAGATGGTCCTCATATGTCTTGGAATACACGATAACGTCGTCTAGGTATAGCAGCACGGTTTCAAAATTGAGATGTCCCAAGCAATTTTCCATCACTCTCTGAAATGTTCCTGGGGCACTACTGAGCCCAAACGGCATTCTGTCGAACTCACAGAGCCCCATTGGGGTGGTGAAAGCCGTTTTCTCACGATCCTCCTCAGCCACAGCCACTTGCCAGTAACCACTAGTCAGATCAAGGGTAGAAAAGTAGTTAGCCGTTTTCAGAGCAGCTAATGATTCCTCTATACGTGGTAACGGGTATGCATCCTTGTGTGTTATGCGGTTCACCTGCCTGTAATCCACACACATTCTCATACTACCATCTTTCTTTTTAACCAGAACTAGAGGGGCTGCCCAGGGGCTACAACTATCCCTTATCACCCCGGCTTTCTTCATATCATTCAACATTTCTTTAGCCTTCTGATAATGAGCTGGAGGTATGGGCCTATACCGCTCTTTGATGGGAGGATGACTGCCTGTAGGGATATGATGTTGTACTCCCTTAATTATCCCAAAATCAAGTGGGTGCTTGCTAAACACTTGGGCGTACTCTTGCACCACCCGTAATACCCCTTGCTTCTGGTGAGCGGGAGTGGTGTCCGTCCCAACATGGAGTTGTTGACACCATTCCGCCACCTGGGTTGCCGGGTCATTATCCTCCGCTATTTGACAGGAGTCTAAGGACTCAGCCGGGAGAATAGAATTATTATCAACAGCATGTAGTTTAGCAATGGTTGCATAACGGGGTAAGTTTACCTCATCATCTCCCCAATTGAGAAGCCGTACCGGTACTCTTCCATTCACCACTTCTACTACTCCTCTAGCAGTCATAAGTGTAGGTCTATGTTCTGAATGGTGGGGTTCTACTACAGCTTGGTAATTCTGTCCTCTCAGACCTATGGCTGCCCTGCACCAAATGATCATTTCACTCATTGGGGGTATCACAATAGGATTCGAGTCAGTGACCCGTACATTACCAATTTCGCCGTCTGTAAGCTTCGCTTGCTGCTGACACACCAGGGCCCGGATCTCTCTTTGGATTACTCCTCTCTGCCTTGGTCGGGCAATCTCAGCGAGCTGTTGGAGCAAGAACACAACTTCTCCCAAACAATTACCGATAATGTTAGTACCCAAAATTATATTTAAACCGTTCTCCTCATTTACAGTCTTTACTACCAGAAGCCCCTGGTCTTTCAACTCCTCTCTGCCCACCTTTACATCTACACATTTTGTCCCAAGTACTTCTACAGGAAGACCATTAGAAGCATACACGGTAAAGTCAGAGCTCGGGGGTTTAAGACTGTCCATTGACCAGTACTTAGTATAGAGGGCATCAGGAATTAGGGTCACCTGGGACCCAGTGTCTAACAATGCCGGAACTGCAATACCATCTAAGATGATAGACAGGTAGGGTCGCCCACCCACATACCTGCGGTTCCAGTCTAGGGGGCCTGACGGGTATTCTCCTGGGTGTTGGCCCTCGGACCCAGGTTCTGCCCGTTTAAAGGACACTGTGGAGACAGATGACCTTTCCGGTTGCATCGGTAACAGATGATCTCTCGACGAGGAGGTGTTGATCAGAGGTCGCTCCTGGGGGTGGCGTTGTCCTCCTCCGGGGGGGCGACGTCTTCTTTCTTCTCCGGTGCTTCCACGGGACGTCTTCTGGGCAGTCAGCTAACAAGATCTTCCCTTCCTCCTCTTTCCGCAGCTGCAGGGCACTCATTACAGCAGCCAGATTTTTAGTCAGCTGGCGCACCTCTGAGCGCAGACAATCCAATTCACTGGGAGGTGTCACCTGCGTTTTGGTTTCGGCCACTAACGGGGAACAGGGGGTTACTGCCGGTTCCAGAGTGACTTCACCCTGATGATGTTGGGTTGCCACCTCAGGTTTGCCCAGGGGCCGCAGCCCTTTTATTGCCATGTCTTTTAGGGCATCAAAGGTAGCATCCGGATGATCTAAGGACCACCAGTTTACAGTTCTGCGTTCCTCTTGGGATCTCAATCCCTGGATAAATTGTTCTTTCAGCATTTTATTCTCATCAATAGCATTTAAATTATTAACCTGCTTAAGAGCTCTCAGGGCTCCTTGTAGTCGGCAAGCGTAGTCCCGGATGCTGTCACCTGGCTGTTGTGAACAGTGATAGAAGGCCATCCGGAGATCCGTTTCTGTGCGGTCTTCAAATATGGCATGCAACTTAAGGAAGATCGCAGGTACCGACTCCTGATCAACGGTATCCCAAGTCTCCACTTCCCTCTCAGCAGCGCCAGTTAGCTGCCCTATTAGCACAGCAGCTTTTTGTCTCTCAGGCATGGAGTACATTTCTAGGATGCTGCATAACTTCCGCTTGAAGCCTGCTAATGTGCCTGGCTCACCGCTGTACTGGGGAAGCCATTTCGCCCCAGGCATATATGGGAGCGTTAGTGGCATGATCGGGACTACCGGACTGGGTGCAGGGCCTGCGCCCCCATCTGGTGCTACAATACCAAGCGGTGCGGGATTGGGGCCTCCGGCCGGGGCCGCACTGTCAGCCGGTTGTTGTGACATCTTAGCGCCCCCTTGGTTAAACGGAGCCTACCGGTTTCAGACGCTGCTATTTCACAGGCACAGCAGTGGGAACAGGACCTTCGTCGCAGGCGCTCTGATGTCAGAGCGTTCACTTCCTGTTGCAGGACCTGCCGCTGAGTCAGAGCCAGGGCGTGTCCAAGACTCTGCGCGCTCTTTCAGGTACGCCCACCTTCTTCTCCAGCGCCTTAGGGCGCGAATCTGGCGGCAAATATGGCGGTATTTGGCGCCAAACAACAGCAACAGTCTTTTTCGCCAAAACACTCCACAGGCACACAGGGCTCGCAATGCTGCAAGTTTCGTATCCTGTTCGTGACGCCAATTTTTTGTCTCGACCACGCACCACAATTGTGGGTTTCCAGAGCAATGGGGTACTCAGAGCCGAGCCCGTAGAAGTCTATGGGATTGTCACAGGTAGCGGTGGCTCGGTCTGTGGCCCTGGCGGTCAGGCGTATGTTGGGGGGTATATTTACAGGGGATATATATATACAGTTCGTGACGCCACCTGTAGTCTCTGGTAATTTGTACCAGCGCTGCTGTAGATCTCTGAGGGGATGGTGAGGCAGCTAGATGTCAGGTCCCCTACAGGTGGGACTCTTCCCTCAGGTCGATAGTAATGATAGGGTAGTGCAGGAATGCAATCAAATAACACAGTCTCACACATCAGCGTCTTTCCATACCTTTACTTCAAGTTGTTCAGGCAGGTCCCAGGGAGGCTGATGGGGTTGATGGAGGATGAGCTTTGAGGCAACGGCTAAGCAAGTTAGGGGCCTCCTTTACTTTCCAATGATGATGAGTACAACCAGCATGAAGCGTAGTTCCCTCTATAATCTCCAGCTTTTCCAAAGCTGTGCTGCCCGGTCAGTTTTGTGGTTGGAGCCTTCTTCTGAGAGAGCTGAGTTCCAATTCCTGTCGTGCACTGACTCAAGGTTCTCACTCTCCCTGACCCCAGTTACGTACTGACTCTTCAGGGGCTGCTTTCCATTACCTAAGGTCCGGTAAGCCTCTGGGTTTCCTACCACCATGCATGAAGCTATGGTGATGCTTCGGTCTCCAGTGACCGGTAACAATGTGCAGGTATCCTATACCTATGGCACTTTTCTGTTCTCTTCCACTATGCCCTTCGATTTGCTCAGACTCTCAACAGATGTCTCAGTCCGTCTTCTAGTGGGGCACAGCTCTGACCAGGCTGAGGTGAACTGGCTCACCTGTACTGGCCTCCACTTTCTGAACTGCACAAAGACTGCACTTCCTAACTCCTTCGAGTCACTGACTGAACTGAACTCAGACTATTCAGCACTCCCCTCCACACCCCTGCTGGGTGTGTCCGAAGTGTACGTGATATCATGGAGAGCCCTTAACCGTTACCTCTCCACTCATCCTCCTGGTATTGTGTACCAGGGCTACACAAGCGGACCATGCACATCAGTGTTGGGGGGTGAGAGGACCATGCACATCAGGATTGGGGTGGTGAGGGGACCATGCACATCATGATTGGGGGGTGAGGGGACCATGCACATCAGGATTGGGGGGTGAGCGGACCATGCACATCAGGATTGGGGGTGAGCGGACCATGCACATCAGGATTGGGCGATGAGGGGACCATTCATACCAGGATTGGGGGTTGAGGGGACCATTCATACCAGAATTGGGGGTGAGGGGACCATTCATACCAGAATTGGGGGGTGAGGGGACCATGCATTCCAGGATTGGGCGGGAGGTGACCATGCATACCAGGATTGGTGGGTGAGGGGACCGTGCATACCGGGATTGGGGGGGTGAGGGGACCATGCACATCAGGATAGAGTGGTGAGGGGACCATGCATACCAGGATTGGGGGGTGAGGGGACCATGCATATCAGGATTGGGGGGTGAGGGGGCCATGCACATCAGGATTGGGTGAGGGGACCATGCACATCAGGATTAGGGGTGAGCGGACCATGCACATCAGGGTTGGGGGTGAGAGGACCATGCACATCAGGGTTGGGGGGTGAGAGGACCATGCACATCTGGGTTGGGGGTGAGAGGACCATGCACATCAGGGTAGGGGGGGTGAGCGGACCATGCACATCAGGTTGGGGGGTGAGAGGACCATGCACATCAGGATTGGGGGGGTGAGGGGACCATGCACATCAGGATTGGGGGGTGAGGGGACCATGCACATCAGGATTGGGGGGTGAGCGGACCATGCACATCAGGATTGGGGGGTGAGTGGACCATGCACATCAGGATTGGGCGATGAGGGGACCATTCATACCAGGATTGGGGTTGAGGGGACCATTCATACCAGAATTGGGGGTGAGGGGACCATTCATACCAGAATTGGGGGGTGAGGGGACCATGCATTCCAGGATTGGGCGGGAGGTGACCATGCATACCAGGATTGGTGGGTGAGGGGACCGTGCATACCGGGATTGGGGAGGTGAGGGGACCATGCATACCGGGATTGGGGGGTGAGGGAACCATGGATACCAAGATATGGATGAGCAGGTACCATGCATACCAGGATAGGGATGAGGGGGTACCATGCATACCAGGATTGGGTGATGAGGGGTCCATGCATACCAGGATGAGGAATGGGGTGCCATGCATACCAGATTTGGGTGGAGGTGAGGGGACCATACATACCAGCATAGGGATGAGGGGTACCATGCATACCAGCATAGGGATGAGGGGTACCATGCATACCAGGATAGGGATGAGGGGTGCCATGCATACCAGGATAGGAGGGGGCATCACATACCAGCATGGGAGACCATATACCTTTAAAAATGCTTGCCAGGGACCATGCACATCAGGATTGGGGGGTGAGGGGACCATGCACACCAGGATAGGGAGTGAGAGGACCATGCATACCAGGATAGGGGGTGAGGGGACCATGCACATCAGGATTGGGGGGTGAGGGGACCATGCATATCAGGATTGGGGGTGAGGGGACCATGCATATCAGGATTGGGGGTGAGGGGATCATGCACATCAGGATTGGGGGGTGAGGGGACCATGCACACCAGGATAGGGAGTGAGAGGACCATGCATACCAGGATAGGGGTGAGGGGACCATGCACATCAGGATTGGGGGGTGATGGGACCATGCATACCAGGATTGGGGGGTGAGGGGACCATGTATATTAGGATTGGGGGGTGAGGGGACCATGCATACCAGGATTGGGGGGTGAGGGGACCATGCATATCAGGATTGGGGGGTGAGGGGACCATGCATATCAGGATTGGGGGTGAGGGGACCATGCATATCAGGATTGGGGGTGAGGGGATCATGCACATCAGGATTGGGGGGTGAGACCATGCACATCAGGATTGGGGGGTGAGGGGACCATGCTCAACAGGATGGGGTGACGGGACCATGCACATCAGGATTGGGGTGTGAGGGGGCCATTCACATCAGGATTGGGGGTAAGGGGACCATGCACATCAGGATTGGGGGGGTGAGGGGACCATGCATATCAGGATAGGGGGTGAGGGGACCATGCACATCAGGATTGGGGGGTGAGGGGACCATGCATATCAGGATTGGGCAGGAGGGAACCATGCATACCAGGATTGGGGGGTGAGGGGACCATGCATACCAGGATTGGGGGGTGAGGGAACCATGAATACCAGGATATGGATGAGCAGGTAACATGCATACCAGGATAGGGATGAGGAGGTACCATGCATACCAGGATTGGGGGATGAGGGGACTATGCATACCAGGATGAGGAATGGGGTGCCATGCATAGTAGATTTGAGTGGGGGTGAGGGGACCATACATACCAGGATAGGGATGAGGGGTGCCATGCATACCAGGATAGGAGGGGGGCAGCACATACCAGAATGGGAGACCATGTACCTATAAAAATGCTTGCCACCCGGCGTAGAACGGGTTAATCACTAGTATATATATATATATATATATATATATATATGCTTTTAAGAATATTTCAGCCCATGGATCAGTTAAATGTCCATTTTGCAAGGGTGCGAGAAAATTTCGCTATACGGATACCATGCGAATGACACACGGATATTTTGATGCGAGGAAATCGCATCCTCGCATTGAAAATGGATTACATACGGATCACTGTTCATGAAACTTTGATGCGATTCTCGGCCGTAAAAAATGGACCGATTTTTATACGTTATGTGTGACTCCAGCCTTACACCATGTATAACACAGCCAACAACAGGGCTGTATGGGGTAGACTCTACTCCTGAGTCCGCTCTTTATGCGCACATTGTCATGAATTTGCTAGTAATTGCCCTACATGTAGATCTCTTTTCAAAGCTACCAAATGATGGTACTAGTTTAGTGACCCCTCTCTTTTTTTATTATAATGCCCAAACATGGTATTATAAAAGAGATCATTTAAAGCTGGCCATCATTTAAAGTCATCCATCTGGCTAATCGGTACTCGGACGCGTCCGCTCTTCGCCAGTCCTTACACTGGCTGCCCATTCATTATAGGATCCAATTCAAAGTACTTGTTCTCACCCATAAAGCTCTCCATACTGCAGCACCCCCCCACATCTCCTCCCTCATTTCTGTCTATCGGCCTAACCGACTGCTGCGCTTTGCAAACGACTTTCGACTAACCTCTGCACTAATCCGTACCTCCCACTCCCGACTCCAAGACTTCTCCCGCGCTGCGCCAATAATCTGGAATGCTCTACCCCAAGAAATTAGGACTATCCACAGTTTGCATTGTTTCAGGAGCTCCTTCAAAACATATTTGTTCAGAGCGGCCTATCACATTCACTAATCAAAGTCATTCTATGTGTAAGTGTGTGTGTGTGTAGCCCATTCACTATCTCCATCCATCCCTCACTCCCTCAAGATGGCTGGACCATCATTGTAAATGCACTATTGTATATACACACCTGTACTTTGTATCTCCCCCACCTCATTGTAGATTGTAAGCTCTCACGAGCAGGGTCGTCTTATTTTACTTTAATTATTGTATTGTTAACGTTGTTACTTATGACTTGTGTTTTGAAACTGTTAAACTGTAAAGCGCTGCGGAATATGTTGGCACTATATAAATAAAGATTATTATTATTATTAAAGCTGAGACCCCTTAAGTTCCCCAATTTCCTGCCTCCACCATGATCAGGCTGCATTCAGGATTGCTACAGTCACAGTCTGAATGTGACCGCATAACAGTGCCATATTAAAAGCAATCCAGGGGGTCACATATTTATTATAAATGATCCTGCCTCATCGAATAGAGCAATGAAGACCACACAGATATGTTTCATGATGTTGAACCGGTTTAATTGGTAAAATGAGCACTAGGGGTCACAATGGTGGGGGCATGCTTTTCCTCTTAAAGAACTTCCACTGGACCTTAATGGTGAGCATCCAGTCGTTAACGTGTAGGCTTTTACAAGCAGATGGGCTGACGTGCACCTCGGAGGGAAGGGTGTGGAGCCTCTCAGAGGAACAGGGCTTGTACGCCGGGCGCGGGGAGCCTACGATTCATTTGTTAGCTTTCTGGGCTTTCTGTGCAGACTTGGTTACTTTACCAGCACCTCCGCTCTTCTTCTCCACATTCTTAATTACCCCCACAGCCACAGTCTGCCTCATGTCCCGTACAGCAAAACGCCCTGAAATCAGAAATGGAGGACGAACAAATGAGCATCTGGACGGTTCCATAGGATGTAGTATTATAGTAGTTATATTCTTCTACATAGGGGACAGTAATATAGTAGTTATATTCCTGTACATAGTGGGCAGCACTATAGTAGTTATATTCCTGTACATAGGGACAGTATTATAGTAGTTATATTCTTGTACATAGGGGAAGTATTATAGTAGTTATATTCCTGTACATAAGGACAGCATTACACTGTGTTCCAAATTATTATGCAAATAATATTTTCTCTGATTTTCCCAAATTACCTATATGAATTTCAGTCATTGTAATTTTCCAGTCAAATAACTATTAGAGTACAATTGAAAGGTTTTTGTACAAACTGCCTATGATAACAGTATATTTTTTAAAAAATAAAACATTCAAACTACACTCAAAATGCATGTTCCAAATTATTATGCACAGCAGAGTTTTCTACCTTTTCATTTTAATAAAGAACAAAAAAATGGTCATTTTTGAAATTATAAGCATTAGCAGGTTATTACAAACTGAAATCAAACAGTTTTCAACTCAAAACTTTATTCTAGGTGATGTTACATTTGCACATAGGACCCCTTGTTCGAAAGGAGCTTCTGAACTCTCTCCTCCATTGAATTTGTCAGGTTTTGGATGGTTTCTGCTTCAATTGTTTTGCATGAGGACAGAATACCCTCCCGGAGCTGTTGCTTAGATGTGAACTGCCTCCCGCCATCATAGACACTCCTTTTGATGATGCTCCAGAGGTTCTCAATGGAGTTGAGGTCAGGGGAGCATGGGGGCCACACCATAAGTTTGTCCCCTTTATGTCCATAGCAGCCAGAGATGCAGATGTGCAGCATAAGACGGTGCATTATCATGCATGAAAATGATCTTGCTGCGGAATGCACGGTTCTTCTTCTTGAACCATGGCAGGAAGTGCTGTTAGAGAAACTCAACATACACTATGGAGTTCATCTTTACCCCTTCAGGGATCCTAAAGGGGCCGACAATCTCTCTCCCCATGATTCCAGCCCAAAACATTACTCCACCTCCTCCTTGTTGGCGCCGTTGCTGTGTTTGCATGGGGTGTCCATCAACCAGCAATCCTCCACTCCATCCATCTGGACCATCGAGCGTTGCACGGCACTCATCGGTGAACAAAACAGTTTTGAAGTCAGTCTTCATGTATTGTTAGGCCCACTGGAGCCGTTTCTGCTTGTGTGCAGTGGATAGAGGAGGTCGACAGGATGGCTTATGCACAGCTCCAAACCTCTGAAGGACCCTGCATCTTGTTGTTTGGGGGACGTTGGAGGCACCAGCAGCTTCAAAAACTTGTCTGCTGCTATGACAAGGCTTTTTTACCGCTGCTCTTTTAACCTCACGTAATTGCCTGTAGGAAAGAGTCCTCAATTTTCCCTTATCAGCACGCACACGTGTGTACTGTGAATCAGCTACATACTTCTTGTTTGTGCGATGATCACGATGAAGTGTCTTGGCAATGTTGATTGTAGTCATGCCCTTGACCTAAACACTCCACAATTTGTTGCTTCTCAGCAGCCGACGCATCCTTTTTCTTTCCCATTTTGGCAGAAAATGTAGGCTGCTTAATAATGTGGGACAGCCTTCTTAAGTAGTCTTGCCTTTCATTGGACACACCTGCCAAACTAATTAGCACAGGTGTCTGCAATTGCTTACAGTGATATAAAGAGCCCTGACACACATCACCATCAATGAGTTTAACTGACAAACAAAAAAATTCTTACCTTATCACTCCTAAACAATTTTTGCATAATAATTTGGAACACAGTGTATAGTAGTTATATTCTTGTACATAGGGGTCAATATTATAGTAGTTATATTCTTGTACATAGGGGCAGTATTATAGTAGATATATTCTTGCCACATTGGAAGCAGTATTATAGTAGTTATATTCTTGTACATAGGGGCAGTATTATAGTACTTATATTCTTGTACATAAGGGCAGTATTAAAGTAGTTATATTCTTGTACATAGGGGCAGTATTATAGTAGTTATATTATTGTAATTGGGGCCGTATTATAGTTGATATATTCTTGTACATAAGGGCAGTATTATAGTAGTTATATTCTTGTACATAGGGGCAGTATTATAGTAGTTATATTATTGTACATGGGGCAGTTTTATAGTAGTTATATTCTTGTACATAGGGTGCAGTATTATAGTAGTTATATTCTTGTACATAGGGGCAGTATTATAGTAGTTATATTCTTGTACATAGGGGCAGCATTATAGTAGATATATTCTTGCCACATTGGAAGCAGTATTATAGTAGTTATATTCTTGTACATAGGGGCAGTATTATAGTACTTATATTCTTGTACATAAAGGCAGTATTAAAGTAGTTATATTCTTGTACATAGGGGCAGTATTATAGTAGTTATATTATTGTAATTGGGGCCGTATGATAGTTGATATATTCTTGTACATAAGGGCAGTATTATAGTAGTTATATCCTTGTACATAGGGGCAGTATTATAGTAGTTATATTATTGTACATGGGGCAGTTTTATAGTAGTTATATTCTTGTACATAGGGTGCAGTATTATAGTAGTTATATTCTTGTACATAGGGGCAGTATCATAGTAGTTATATTCTTGTACATAGGGGCAGTATTATAGTAGATATATTCTTGCCACATTGGAAGCAGTATTATAGTAGTTATATTCTTGTACATAGGGGCAGTATTATAGTACTTATATTCTTGTACATAAAGGCAGTATTAAAGTAGTTATATTCTTGTACATAGGGGCAGTATTATAGTAGTTATATTATTGTAATTGGGGCCATATTATAGTTGATATATTCTTGTACATAAGGGCAGTATTATAGTAGTTATATCCTTGTACATAGGGGCAGTATTATAGTAGTTATATTATTGTACATGGGGCAGTTTTATAGTAGTTATATTCTTGTACATAGGGTGCAGTATTATAGTAGTTATATTCTTGTACATAGGGGCAGTATCATAGTAGTTATATTCTTGTACATAGGGGCAGTATTATAGTAGATATATTCTTGCCACATTGGAAGCAGTATTATAGTAGTTATATTCTTGTACATAGGGGCAGTATTATAGTACTTATATTCTTGTACATAAAGGCAGTATTAAAGTAGTTATATTCTTGTACATAGGGGCAGTATTATAGTAGTTATATTATTGTAATTGGGGCCATATTATAGTTGATATATTCTTGTACATAAGGGCAGTATTATAGTAGTTATATCCTTGTACATAGGGGCAGTATTATAGTAGTTATATTCTTGTACATAGGGGCAGTATTATAGTAGTTATATCCTTGTACATAAAGGTCAGTATTATAGTAGTTATATTCTTTTACATAGGGAGCAGTATTATAGTAGTTATATTCTTGTAAACAGCGGCAGTGTTATAGTAGTTATATTCTTGTACATAGGGGCAGTATCATAGTAGTTATATTCTTGTACATATGGGCAGTGTTATAGTAGTTATATTCTTGTACATAGAGGCAGTATTATAGTAGTTATATTCTTGTACATAGGAGCAGTATTATAGTATTTATATTATTGTACATAGGTGCAATATTATGGTAGTTATATTATTGTACATGGGGCAGTATTATAGTAGTTATATTCTTGTAAATAGAGGCAGCATTATAGTAGTTATAATCTTGTACATAGGGAGCAGTATTTTAGTAATTATATTCTTGCACACAGGAGGCAGTATTATAGGAGTTATATTTTTATACATAGGGCCAGTATTATAGTAGTTTAATTCTTGTACATTGGGGTATTATTATTATTACTATTCATTATTATAGCGTCATTTATTCAATGGTGCTTTACATGTGAAAAAGGGACATACATAGACAACTACAATAAACATGAGCAGTACAAGGCACACATAAGTACAGAAGGAGAGAGGAGGATTATAGTAGTTATATTTTGTATGTGGGTGTAACGTACCAGTAGATAGAATTATTTTAGTTATATTCTTGTACACAGGTGTGGTGTTATATTAGGGATATTCTTGTACAAAATGAGCAGTATTATAGTAGTCATATTCTTGTATATAGGTGTTACTATTACAGTAAATATATTATTATACATAAGGCACAGTATTATAGTATATACTTGTACATACAGAGCAGTACTATACTAGTTATATTCTTGTACATAAGGTCAGTATTATAGTAGTTATATTCTTGTACATAGGGGCAGTATTATAGTAGTTATATTCTTGTACATACTTTGCGTTATTATAGTAGTACTAAGGGTGAAGTATTATGAGTTACATTCTTGTCTTTAAATTCTATAATGAAAGTATATGGAAACAAAACACATATTAAATGATGTTCTCACCAAGGGGTGGGTACTGGGAGAAGCTCTCTACACACATGGGCTTTCCAGGAATCATCTCTACTATGGCAGCATCTCCAGATTTCAGGGATTTTGGTTGTCTTCAAGCTTCTTGCCAGAGCGACGATCAATCTTCTCTTTGAGTTCGGCAAACTTGCAGGCAATATGTGCAGTGTGACAATCAATGACTGGAGAGTAGCCAGCACTGATTTGACCTGGATGGTTTAGTATGATCACCTACCAAGTAAAGAGAGCCACAATCATAAATCTACTAAGATTCAAAATATCAAGCTATCTTCATAAATATTACCATGTACACAGGACCTTTTTAAATGGTCACTCACTGTCATTTCAACAATCATTGCTTGAATCAACAGTACAAGCTCCTCCACTTAAGAGTCACTTCTTGTCCCCCACCCCGTCTCATCATTCACTGTAAAATATTGCTAAAATCAATCCTGCCCAATGCAAGATATACTGCCACCAAGGTTTGAGATTTCAGCTGTCTGTTAAAGACTATTAATTGTTGAGGGAGGGGAGTAGTGTGAGAGAGACGCAGAGACAATTAATGCAACAGTTTTCTAGTAAGTGTTTTGTCTAATCCCAGTGCTGGATTCATGGGTACACTACTCAATACTGCTGCGTTTAGTCCATCCTGCTGCGGCTCCTGAATACAAGCTAAGTAGAGACAGAAGAGGAATTCCTCATGCCTGTGTGTGCTTTAAATAGAATACGTCGTAGTACCTAGTCTCCATCCACTAGCTCAGAGACAACTGAAAGTTAAGTGGTAGAGCCTGTAGAGGGGAAAAGTGGTGAAAATATGGGGTACAAATCATATGATGACCGGGTGCTTATCTTCACGCATACGACAGCTAATCCTGAAACTCCGCTGAAACAACAGGTGCTTTACGTCAAACTAAGGATGTATGTTAGTCTCGCACAATGGTATTTAACATGCAATGGCAGGGCATGACGTGCTCACAGGATGCCGATGGGTTGCCTTGCTGAAGACCCCCGTGCATATCATTACGGTAATCCTGTGAAAGCTAGCCTGAAGCTGGAGTTCATAGTAGACTGTGATTTTAACTATACATAGCAGTGCAGATGCACGGCTATATATATAGCACAAGTCAAATGACGATTGCAGCTTCAAGTCCCATAAGGGGACTATTAAAAAAAAAAATATATATTTTAAAAGTTTCTTTAAAAATATGAAAAAAATAAAAAGTATATAAAAGTTCAAACAACCCCCTTTTGCCCCATTAAAAATAAAGCAATTGAAAAAAACACATATTTGATATTGCTGTACTCAGAAAAATCTGATCTATGAAATATAAAATAAATTAATCCAATCGGTCAACGGCGTGATGAGAAAGAAAATCACAACGCCAAATCTGTTTTTTTCAGCCGCCATAACAATACAAAAAAATTTAATAGCAGGCGATCAAAACATGGTATCAATGAAAACATCGTCTTAGGGAACAAAAACATAATCTTCATACAGCTCCATATCCTGAAAACTGAAAACGTTATGGCTTTCGGAAAATTGCAACACAAGCAAATTTTTTTTTTCCTTAATTTATGATTTTTTTCACCACTTAAGTAAAAAAACTATACATGTCTGGTAGCTGCGTAATCGTACCGTCCTGGAGAATATTATCACATACTGAAGTGGATGTTGTCATTCAAAAGTACAACTCGTCCCACAAAAGACAAGCCCCTATATGGCTATGTGGACGGGGGAAAAAAAAAAAGTTATGGCTCTTGGAGGAAAGAGAGGAGAAAACGAAGAAAAAAAATGGAATTTGGCTGGGGTGTGAAGGGGTTAAAATGCAGTAAGGAATATGACTAACATATCCAGGCTTGGACTGGCCCACAGGAGAACAGGAGAATTCTCCGGTAGGCCACTGTGAAGAAGTGCTAATGAGCAGTGCATGAAAAAAGTATCATCTTATGCACTGCTCATTAGCACTTCTTCACAGTGGCCTACCGGAGGATTCTCCTGTTCTCCTGTGGGCCAGTCCAAGCCTGGATATGTTACATTTGTTTCTACATAATTGTATTAAGCAAACTAGCCAAATTAATATTACGTAGAAACAAATGTAAATTTGTTTACTAGGGTCAGGTTATTTTTGCATGTAGCTGAACAGTGGGCCCCAAGAATCAACGTTACAGGTGGGCCTTTCCCAATCCAGTCCAACACTGAACATATCTACCAAATATGAAATGTATTTAGTGGACCTTTTCAATTTTTCAAAAATTGTAATACTCCAAGGTGACCATTGGGTGGCACTGGTGAATATGTACGGTATATTTTTTTTAGATATGATGATACATTAAAATTGGAACAATCCCCATTTTGAAGTGCAGGAAAGCAGGGAAATACATCTGTGGAAACTAATGGTCTCATTGTGGATGTGACCCAACTTTCCCACAGACAGATATAACTGCGTGTTGTGCCCACTGACCTGAGAGGTGAATTGCGCAGCTTCCTGGGGTGGGTCCGCTTTGCTGTCACCGCACACATTCCCACGGCGAATGTCTTTGACTGACACGTTCTTGACGTTAAAGCCGACATTATCTCCAGGAAGAGCCTCGCTCAGGGCTTCATGGTGCATCTCCACAGACTTCACCTCTGTGGTGATATTTACAGGAGCAAAGGTCACTACCATGCCGGGTTTTAAGATCCCAGTTTCTACACGGCCTACTGGGACTGTGCCGATTCCTGCAGGCGATAAGGAAAAGGACAATTTAAAGTTCACCTGTCACAATGAAGGCACAATGAAGCCTAAAACTGCATACTGACATTAGATTAAAATCTAATGGTTCACAATCTAATGTCTAAGGCGGCTCTCTGACAGAAAAACACAAAAATATAACAATAACATCAGCAGCAATTAGCCTACTTGCTGATGGTTTCTCTACAGAAACAGACAGTAAAAAGAAAATAACAGCAATTTATTACAGTTGTGTGAAAAAGTGTTTGCCATCCTTCCTGATTTCCTATTCTTTTACATGTTTATCACACTTAAATGTTTCAGATCACCAAACAAATTTAAATACTAGACAAAGAAAAACAAGTAAACACAAAATGCAGTCTATAAATGAAAGCCTTTATTATTAAGTGAAAAAGAAATCCAAACCTACAGGGCCCTGTGTGAAAAGGTGATTGCCCTCCCCACGCCCCTATAACATAAATTATCTGTGGTTCATCACATCTTTGGGAAGCTGAGTTCCAAATCCCTAGCCACAAAGCCAGGCCTGATTACTGCCACACCTGTTCTCAATCAAGAAATCACTTAAACAGGACAAAGTGAAGTAGACCAAATGATGCTCAAAAGCTAGACATCATGCAGTGATCCTAAGAAATTCTGGAACAAATGAGAAACAAAGTAATTGAGATCTATCAGTCTGGAAAAGGTTAGAAAGCCGTTTCTAAAGCTTTGGGACTCCAGTAAATTACCAGTGAGAGCCATCATCCACAAATGGTAAAAACATGGAACAGTGGTCAACCTTCCCAGGAGTGGTCAGCTGACCAAAATTACCCCAAGAGCGCAGGGACGAATCATAAGAGATATCTTGGATGAAAACCTCTTCCAGAGTGCTCTGGACCTCAGACTTGGCCGAAGGTTCACCTTCCAACAAGACAATGACCCCAAGCACACAGCTAAAATAACAAAGGAGTGGCTTCAGAACAACTCTGGCCATTCTTGACTGGCCCAGCCAGAGCCTTGACCTAAACCCAATTGAGCATCTCTGAAGAGACCTGAAAATGGCTGTTCACCGACATTCACCATACAACCTGACTGAACAGGAGAGGATCTGCAAGGAAGAATGTTAGAAGATCACCAAATCCAGGTGTGAAAAACTTGTTGCATCATTCCCAAGAAGACTTATGACTGTACTAGCTCAAAAGGGTGCTTCTACTCAATACTGAGCAAGGGGTCTGAATACTTATGATAATGTGATATTTCAGTTTTTTCTTTTTTAATAAATTTGCAAAAATGTCTACATTTCTGTTTATTTCAGTAAAGATGGGGTGCAGAGTGTACATTAACCCCTTCACCCCCAAGGGTGGTTTGCACGTTAATGACCGGGACAATTTTTACAATTCTGACCACTGTCTCTTTATGAGGTTATAACTCCGGAACGCTTCAACGGATCTTCGCGATTCTGAGATTGTTTTCTCGTGACATATTGTACTTCATGTTAGTGGTAAAATTTCTTCCATATAACTTGCGTTTATTTTGAAAAAAACGCAAATATGGCGAAAATTTTGAAAATTTAGCAATTTTCAAACTTTGAATTTTTATTCCCTTAAAACAGAGAAATATGTCACACAAAATAGTTAAGAAATAACATTTCCCACATGTCTACTTTACATCAGCACAATTTTGGAATCAAAATTTTTTTTTGTTAGGAAGTTATAAGGGTTAAAAGTTGACCAGCGATTTCTCATTTTTACAACAAAATTTACAAAGCCATTTTTTTTAGGGACCACCTCTCATTTGAAGTCACTTTGAGGGGTCTACATGACAGAAAATACCCAAAAGTGACACCATTCTAAAAACTGCACCCCTCAAGGTACTCAAAACCACATTCAAGAAGTTTATTAACCCTTCAGGTGCTTCACAGGAACTAAAGCAACGTGGAAGGAAAAAATGAATATTTAACTTTTTAGCCACAAAAATGATCTTTTACAAACTTTTTTTTTATTTTCACAAGGGTAAAAGAGGAAAATGGACAGATAAGGTTGTTATGCAATTTCTCCTGAGTACGCCAATACCCCATATGTGGGGGAAAACCACTGTTTGGGCACACGGCAGAGCTCGTAAGGGAAGGAGCGCCGTTTGACTTTTTCAAACTAAAATTGGCTGGAGTTGAGATTGGACGCCATGTCGCGCTTGGAGAACCTCTGATGCGCCTAAACAGTGGAAACCCCCCACAAGTGACACCATTTTGGAAACTAGACCCCCTAAGGTACTTATCTAGATCTGTTGTGAGCACTTTGAACCCCCAAGTGTTTCACAAAAGTTTATAATGCCTGGGTGTGAAAAAAAAAAAAAAAAAATTTCCACAAAAATGATTTTTTAGTCCTAAATTTTTGAATTTTCCCAAGGAAATTGGACCCCAAAAGTTGTTGTCCAATTTGTCCTGAGTACGCTGATACCCCATATGTGGGGGTGGAAAACTGTTTGGGCGCACGGCAGGGCTTGGAAAGGAAGTAGTAACGTTTTGGAATGCAGACGTTGATGGGGGTCATGTTCCGTTTGCAGTGCCCCAGATGAGCCTAAACAGTGGAAATCCCCCACAAGTGACCCCATTTTGGAAACTAGACCCCCTAAGGAACTTATCTAGATCTTTGGTGAGCACTTTGAACCCCCAAGTGCTTCACACAAGTTTATAATGCCCGGGCATGAAAATAAAAAATCCTATTTTTTTCCCACAAAAATTATCTTTTAGTCACTAATTTTTATTTTACCAAGGGTATCAGAGAAATTGGACCACATAAGTTGTTGTCCAATTTGTCCTGAGTACGCTGATGCCCCATATGTGGGGGGGAACCACTGTTTGGGCGCACGGCAGAGCTCGGAAGGGAAGGAGCACCATTTGACTTTTTCCAACCAAAATTGGCTGGAATTGAGATTGGATGCCATGTTGCATTTGGAGAGCCCCTGATGTGCCTAAACAGTGGAAACCCCCCACAAATGACCCCATTTGGGAAACTAGACCCCCTAAGGAACTTATCTAGATCTTTGGTGAGCAATTTGAACCCTCAAGTGCTTCACACAAGTTTATAACGTAGAGCCGTAAAATTTAAAAATCATATTTTTTCCACAAAAATGATCTTTTCACCCGAATTTTTATTTTTCCAAGGGTAACAAGACTCCAAAAGTTATTGTGCAATTTGTCCTGAGTACACTGATACCCCATATGTGGGGGTATACCACTGTTTGGGTGCATGGCAGAGTTTGGAAGGGAAGGAGCGCCGTCTCACTTTTTCAACGCAGAATTGGCT
The DNA here is from genome assembly GCA_033576555.1 of Oophaga sylvatica. Classification (NCBI taxonomy): domain Eukaryota; kingdom Metazoa; phylum Chordata; class Amphibia; order Anura; family Dendrobatidae; genus Oophaga; species Oophaga sylvatica. The sequence goes on from JARQOD010000003.1 coordinate 107,408,016, forward strand.
GGACGCCATGTCGTGTTTGGAGAGCTCCTGATCTACCTAAACAGTGGAAACCCCCCACAAATGACACCATTTTGGAAACTAGACCCCTCAAGGAACTTATCTAGATGTGTGGTGAGAACTTTGAACCCCCAGGTGTTTCACTAAAGTTTATAACGTACAGCCTTAAAATAAAAAATCCTTTTTTTTTTTACAAAAATGATTTTCTCGCCCCCAATATTTTATTTTCACAAGGGTAACAGAAGAAATTGGAACCCAAAAGTTGTTGTCCAATTTGTCCTGAGTACGCTGATACCCAATATGTAGGAGAAAACTACTGTATGGGTGCAACGTCAGGGCTCGGAAGGGAAGTAGTGACGTTTTGGATTGCAGACTTTGATGGAATGGTCTGGGGCGTCATGTCGCATTTGGAGAGCCCCTGATACGCCTAAACAGTGGAAACCCCCACAAGTGACCCCATTTTGGAAAATAGACCCCACAAGGAACTTATCTAGATGTGTGGTGAGCACTTTGAACCCCGAAGTGCTTCACAGAAGTTTATAACGCACAGCCGTAAAAATAAAAAATCCTTTTTTTTTTTACAAAAATGATTTTTCGCCCCCAATATTTTATTTTCACAAGGGTAACAGGAGAAATTGGACCACAAAAGTTGTTGTCCAATTTGTCCTGAGTACGCTGATACCCAATATGTGGGAGAAAACTACTGTATGGGCGCATGTCAGGGCTCGGAAAGGGAAGTAGTGACGTTTTGGATTGCAGACTTTGATGGAATGGTCTGGGGGTCATGTCGCATTTGGAGAGCCCCTGATGCGCCTAAACAGTGGAAACCCCCACAAGTGACCCCATTTTTGGAAAATAGACCCCACTAGGAACTTACCTAGATGTGTGGTGAGCACTTTGAACCCCGAAGTGCTTCACAGAAGTTTATAACGCACAGCCGTAAAAATAAAAAATCCTTTTTTTTTTTACAAAAATGATTTTTTCGCCCCAATATTTTATTTTCACAAGGGTAACAGGAGAAATTGGACCCCAAAAGTTGTTGTCCAATTTGTCCTGAGTACGCTGATACCCAATATGTGGGAGAAAACTACTGTATGGGCGCATGTCAGGGCTCGGAAAGGGAAGTAGTGACGTTTTGGATTGCAGACTTTGATGGAATGGTCTGGGGGCGTCATGTCGCATTTGGAGAGCCCCTGATGCGCCTAAACAGTGGAAATCCCCAACAAGTGACCCCATTTTGGAAAATAGACCCCACAAGGAACTTATTTAGATGTGTGGTGAGCGCTATGAAGCCCCAAGTGCTTCACAGAAGTTTATAATGTACAGCCGTAAAAAACAAAAAAATCTTATTTTTTTTACAAAAATAATATTTTCGCCCCCAGTTTTTATTTTCCCAAGGGTAACAGAAGAAATAGGACAAATTTCACAATAACTCTTGGGGTCCAGAGTACGCTGATACCCCATATGTGGGGATAAACTACTGTTTGGACGCATGGCAGAGCTCAGAAGTGAAGGAACACCGTTTGACTTTTTCAAAGCAGAATTGGCTGGAATGGAGATCAGACGCCATGTCACATTTGGAGAGCCCCTGATGTGCCTAAACAGCGGAAACCCCCCAATTCTAACTCCAACCCTAACCCCAACACACCCCTAACCCTAGTCCCAACCCTAATCCCAACCCTAACCCTAATCCAAACTCTAACCCTAATCCTAACTTTAGCGCCAACCCTAACCCTAACTTTAGCCGAAACCCTAACCCTAATGGGAAAATGGAAATAAATACATTTTTTTTATTTTATTTTTTTTCCCTAACTAAGGGGGTGATAAAGGGGGTTTGATTTACTATTTATAGCGGTTTTTATGATTGGCAGCTGTCACGCTAAAAGACGCTTTTTATTGCAAAAAGTAGTTTTTTGCATCGCCACATTTTGAGAGCTATAATTTTTGCATATTTTGGCCCACAGAGTCATGTTAGGTCTTAATTTTTGCGGGACGAGGTGACGCTTTTATTGGTACCATTTTTGAGCACGTGACATTTTTTGATCGCTTTTTATTTCGATTTTTGGAGGTTAGAATGAACAAAAATCAGCAATTCATGAATTTCTTTTGGGTGAGGCGTTTTTATTGTTCCGCGTGTGGTAAAATTGATAAAGCAGTTTTATTCTTCGGGTCAGTACGATTATGGCGATACCTCATTTATATCATTTTTTTATGTTTTCGCGCTTTTATAGAATAAAAACAATTTTATATAAAAAATAATTATTTTTGCATCGCTTTATTCTGCGAGCTATAACTTTTTTATTTTTTCGCTCATGATGCTGTGTGACGGCTCGTTTTTGCGGGACAAGATGACGTTTTCAGCGGTACCATGTTTATTTATATCCGTCTTTTTGATCGCGTGTTATTCCACTTTTTGTTCAGCGGTATGATGATAAAGCACTGATTTTTTGCTTCGTTTTTATTTTTTATTTTTTAAGGGGTTCACAAAAGGGGTTAACTAGTGGGACATTTTTAAGGGGGGGTCGTTACGGACGCGGCGATACCAAATATGTGTACTTTTATTGTTTTATTTTTTTTATTTACAATAAGTAATGAATTTATTGGGGAATATTTTTTTTTTTTTTTTGGATTTTTTTTTACACATGTTTATTTTTCCTTTTTTTACTTTTTTACTTTGTCCCAGGGTGGGACATCACTGTATTTCATCAGATCGCTGGTGTGACAGTGTGCACAGCACTCTGTCACACCAGCGATCGCTCAGGCAGTGCAGCAGGCTTCTCAGTGCCTGCTCTCGGCAGGCACTGAGGAAGCCGCCTCCCTCCAGGACCCCAGCGCCATCTTGGATCCGGGTCCTGGGAGGGAGGAAGCCCTCAGAGCAGCGCGATCATATCGCGCTGGTCTGAGGGTCTCAGGGGGGCGCGCAGGGAGCCCCCACACTGCGCGATCCTCCCCTGTGCCCCCAGTACACCGCGATCATGTTTGATCGCGGTGTGCAAGGGGTTAATGTGCCGGGAGCGGTCCGTGACCGCTCCTGACACACAGTCACGGGTGTCAGCTGTGATAATCAGCTGACACCCGGCGGCGATTAGCTGCGCTCCCTCGGGGAGCGCAGCTAATCGCCTATGACGTACTATCCCGTCCATGGTCAGAATGGCACGGGTTTTATGGACGGGATAGTACGTCTAATGTCAGAGAGGGGTTAATGAGTAAAAAAAAATGAAATTTTTTACATTTACCAAATGGCTGCGATGAAACAAAGAGTGAAAATTTAAAGGGGTCTGAATACTTTCTGAACCCACTGTATGGTGTAGAAGTAACTCAGCATTTCAGAAAAGGAACATCATACCAACAGTAAAATATGGTGGTGGTAGTGTGATAGTCTGGGGCTGTTTTGTTGCTTCAGGACCTGGAAGACTTGCTGTGGTAAATGGAACCATGAATTCTTGTGTCTACCAAAAAATCCTGAAGGAGAATTTCCAGCCATCTGTTTGTGACCTCAGGCTGAAGCGTACTTGGTTTATGCAGCAGGACAATGATCCAAAACACACCAGCAAGTCGACCTCTGAATGACTTAAGAAAAACAAAATTAAGACTTTGGAGTGGCCTAGTCAAAGTCCTGACCTTAATCCGATTGAAATGCTGTGGCATGACCTTAAAAGGCAGTTGATGCTCAGATAGCCTCCAATGTGGCTGAATTACAACAATTCTGCAAAGATGAGTGGGCCAAATTCCTTTAGAGCGCTGTAAAAGACTCATTGCCAGTTATCGCAAACGCTTGATTGCAGTTGTTGCTGCTAAGGGTAGCCCAACCAGTTATTAGTTATAGGGGCAATCACTTTTTCACAAAAGGCCCTTTAGGTTTGGAATTCTTTTTCCCTTAATAATAAAGACCTTCATTTAAAAACTGAATTTTGTGTTTACTTGTGTTGTCTTTGTCTAATATTTAAATTTGTTTAGTGATCTGAAACATTTAAGTGTGACAAACATGCAAAAGAATAGGAAATAATCAGGAAGGGAGCAAACACTTTTTCAGCTGCAGATGAAGGAAGGGAGACACACTATAACTAGTGGGTAGGTGGAGCCCCAGATAGGATCAATCCTCAGATTAGAAAGCGTGTTGACCGGCCCCTCCAGCTCGGGCTCCTCCTACTCAGCTCTTCAGTCTAAAATTTGAGGTCTCAGAGGACGGTCGCTGCTGGAAGCAGCTCCTCAGAAGATTTTATTATTTTATTCGGACAAGAGACTTGGATCACCAGAGTGGTCTAGAGGTCTCAGGGGTCTCAGCGCTGCTGGACCCCAACCTCTCCCTTGGCGGATCTGTATTACCCTAATGGTGGTCCCTGCAGAACCCTGCCGGCCCGGGGGGATGAGGATGGCTTCCCTGGCGGGGGCAAACCGCGCACAGGGGTCACTGCGTCCCCCGCCCTGGGGGGAAGCATGGGCACGCGCCAGAAACCCCTGGGGGTCCATGTGGCGCTCGGCTGATGAGTACCCCACATTTTTATTAAAGTGTGTGTGAGTGCTTTCAGCGGCTGCTGCGGCAGCCGCTTTTACTTGTGAAATACATGTTTGGTGACTGTATTCTGTCCGAGGCAGACGCCTGTAGGACAGGGGGGAGCAGAGAGCGAAGGAGTTTGCGCTCTTTTTTTGAGCCGGCGGGGGCGTGGCTTCACGCTCCCGGGCTTTCTGTCACAGAAGCGCGCGATTAGGCGCTTCTCTTCAGATTCCTCTCAGCGCGGCGGCCATTACAAAAAGGCTCCACGGGCTCCTTCCTGCTCCGCTCCTCCCGTATTACATTTACATCACCGCGATCAGCTGGGTGAGTGATAACGCTCTCACCCCCACAGCGCAGAACCTATCTGTAGAGAAAATACAGATAGCGTTATCTTGCAGCTGCGGTCTTATATAGAGACCTTATTTTGCCATGGGACTCGCACACCCCTTCTATTAATAAGGGAGTAGTGGGAGTCGGCGATATTAACCCCTTTTAAAGGGTTAACCTTTTCAGCAGCCGCACAGGTTCTATCCCAGTTTGGGGTCAGAACTTGTAAGAGTTAATTATATTGCTGAATATTCAGCTGTACAGCTGGGGTAGCTCTCTCACTAAGGGCTTTAACCCTTCAGCGTGCTTGCTGCGTCCGCTTGAGAAGCCACACTTTTTTCATAGTTGCTGACAGGCTTTGACCTGCCTTATACTGTGTGAGGGCATGTCGGAACAGGGTCCAGAAGGTGCGGACCGTGTGCCAAATCTGCTTCAGAATCAGTCACGCGAGTCTGATACGCAGGCCTCGACGTCAAGCGCAGCAATTGGAGGCCCACAGCGATGCCAAATTGGATGCCACCGCTCGCTCTATTGATGGCCTTTCTGACCTTTTAGGTCATTGGGTGTCAGCTAGATCCTCTCATGGAAGGAAGCGACACAGACCGGTTTCATCATTTCCACGTAGCGAATCGAACCTCTCTGATATGGAATGCGGTCAGGGTTCCCCTTCAAATTCAGATGGGGAGTTATCCGGTTCAGATAAGGATCGGCAGGGACATTCTGTCTCTTTAGACCGAACAGAGGCTTTTATTGAAGCCATGAGGGAGGCGTTACAGTTGCCGGAGGAGGTAACTACACGTCCTGGTAAGTCACCTCGGATGTACCAAGAGTACCGTAAGTCAAGAGCGACATTGCCAGCTCTGGATGAGCTTAATGAAGTAGTGGAGAAGGAACGCCTGTGTCCAGATAAACGTTTTCAAGGAACACGTTTTTTTGAGGCACTATATCCGTGTTCTATGGAGTTGACGGATAATTGGATTTCTTCTCCTGAAGTGGATGTTCCTTTATCCCAGCTTAGTAAATCCTCATTGCTCCCTGTTAAAGGGAAGGCAAGTCTGCAGGACCCGCTAGACAGAAAAACGGAGATGGCAGCGAAATCCAACTACGAGGCCTCGGGTCATGGATCCATGTGTGCTTGTAGGGCTTCCCTGTGCTGGTTGGAACGTATACGAACGGCGTTGCAAAATGGATCTCCGTTATCCGAGATAGATGGACTTCTCGGTTTATTGGAGACTGCAGTTTCTTATAGCTATGATGCAGGTCTGGATACTGCATCTCTGTTGTCCAGGGCGCAAGCTTCGGCGGTCACAGTCAGAAGAGCACTGTGGCTTAGACAGTTTGGGCTGGGGACGCAGTGTCAAAACAAGTTTTTTGTCTCTAGCCTACAAGGGTAGTTTAGCTTTTTGGATCTGATCTCTCAGAGCTGATTGCCAAAGCAAAGTCGAAAAGAGCAGCCTTACCCACAGCGAAGGGCTATTTGCTTCTGCACTTGGCAGGATGGTGCCGGTGGTGGCCGGCGATCCTTTGTTCCAAGGGACGATTCGGTCAGTCCTCTTGGGGTTCGGGTCGTCCCTCTTTTTCGGGAAAAAAAGTTCACTCCAAAATCCCCCTACTCCTGGAAATCAAGTTTCCGTCAAGACAACGGGAGACTGACAAGAAGCCCCCAAGGCGGACTGACGCCAGTTTCCATTCGGGGCTCTCGAGTGGGGGGTCGCCTGCTCCAATTCAAAGTGACTTGGGGTTTCCCGCGTTCCGGACACCTGGTAACGCGGGTCGTGTCGGCAGGCTTATTCATAGAGTTTTCGTCTCGACCCCGGACAGGTTTTGCCAGTCTAGCACTCCGTCAGAGCCCGAGTTAATTACCGCTCTGCTGCGAGAGGTCGACTCCCTTCTGCAGAAGGGTGTGGTATTACCGGTACCGCCGGAGGACGAAGAAGAGGATTTTATTCCAATCTTTTTGTGGTTCCCAAAAAGGAGGACAAATTTCGTCCTATTCTGGATCTCAAAAGATTGAATCGGCATGTCCACACCCAAAAATTCCGCATGGAGTCACTTCGCTCCGTGGTGGGGCCTGTCGCCAGAACGATTTTTTTTTGTGTCAATCGACATTCGCGACGCTTATTTGCATGTTCCCGTCGGAAGGGCTCATCAGCGCTTCCTTCGTTTTGCCATAGGTCAGGACCATACCAGTTTGTGGCTCTGCCATTCGGCTTGGCCTCGGCGCCAGAGTTTTTACAAAAATTCTGGCGCCTCTCATGGCAATTCTTCGAAGACAGGGGGTTGCGATTTTTCCCTACCTGGACAATTTTTGATTGTGGCATCCTCAAAGGAGGAGGCGGTGACGGCTCGAAAACCTATCCCTTCAGCTCCTGGAGGATTTTGGGTGGCTGGTCAATTGGGAGAAGTCGTCTCTGGAGCCGTCTCAGTCAATCCTGTTTTTAGGGATGCATTTTGACATGGTACGGGCAGTGGTGTCCCTACCCCAGACAAGCGGACATGTCTACTTCAACATGTACAGACTATGAAGTCTTCGACAGCAATGTCCCTTCGGAAGTGTATGCGCCTCCTGGGTTTGATGGTGGCGTCCATGGAGGCACTTCCGTTTGCCCAGTTTCATTCAGGGCCCTCCAGAGGCTCATTCTGAGTCGTTGGGATCGATCGCAGGCTTCACTGGATTGCAGCGTCATCATCTCTCACAGGGTACGGAATCCCTTGAATGGTGGTTACGTCCAGAAGCGTTATCCTGGGGAAATCTTTCCTCCCTCCGAAGTGGTCGGTCATAACCACCGATGCCAGCCTGACGGGCTGGGGGGGTGTCTGTCTGGAATGATCTTTGGATCCAGGGAGTATGGTCATCGGAAGAGTCTATTCTACCGATCAATATCTTGGAATTGAGGGCAATTTTTCTTTGCCTCCAACACTGGACGGTCCCTTTGAGCGGTCTGCCAGTCCGAGTGCAGACAGACAACGCGACGGCGGTCGCGTATATCAATCACCAAGGCGGGACGAGGAGTTCCAGGCTCATGATGGAGGTGTCTCGGATCCTGCTATGGGCCAAGACCAGGGTTCCAGCCATCTCTGCGATCCACATTCCAGGAGTCCAGAATACCACGGCGGACTTTCTCAGTCGCGAGAAGATGGATCTGGAGAATGGAGTCTCCATCTGGAAATGTTTTCACTACTGTGCTCCCATTGGGAAACCCCCCAAGTGGATTTGATGGCATCCAGGTTCAATGCCAAACTACCAACCTTCATATCCAGGTACAAGGACCCGAAGGCTGTGGCGGTGGATGCTCTGGTAGCTCTGTGGGACCATTTCGAGCTGGTCTATGTGTTTCCGCCAATTTCCTTACTTCCTCTGGTGCTGCGTCGGATCAGACTGGAGAGAATTCGGCTATGCTGATAGCCCGGAATGGCCAAGGAGGACGTGGTTCTCGACACGTGTCGCTCTTGGCGGCTCGCCATTTCCACTTCCTCTTCGCCCCGGACCTGTTATCCCAGGGGCCCGTTCGTCATCTGGACTTGAAGTCTCTGCGTTTGACGGCGTGGCTCTTGAGACCGAAATATTGACCGTAGAGGTTTCTCAGCTGCAGTCATTGCCACTCTGCGAGCTGCTAGAGGTCCGGCCACTACTAAGATTTATCACAGAACTTGGAAAGCCTTCTTTTCGTGGTGTTCGGGTTCCTCAAGGAATCCGAGGATTTTTTCCATTCCCAATCTGTTGGCTTTTCTACAGTACGGGTTGGACAAAGGTTTAGCAGTTAGCACTCTGAAGGGTCAGGTTTCTGCCCTGTCCGTGCTTTTTCGGAAGGCTATCGCCTCGCGTAGGGACGTGCGTTCTTTTATCAAGGAGTAACCCGTCAGTTTCCACGCGGAAGGCACCTGTGTCTCCTTGGCGACTCAACCTTGTCTTGGAGGCTCTTCAGCATGTGCCCTTTGAGCCTATGGGTTCTACTAGCCTTTTGTTACTTTCTTGGAAGGTTGCATTCTTAGTGGCGGTAACCTCTTTAAGAAGGGTTTCTGAGTTGGCAGCTCTTTCTTGCTCGCCGCCTTTCCTGGAGTTTTACCGGATCGAGTAGTGCTTCGCACACGGGGCGACTTTCTACCTAAGGTGGTGTCGCAATTTCATGTTAACCAGGATATTGTGTTGCCCTCGCTTTGCCCGGGCCCGAGGAATGCAAAGGAACGAGATTTGCACAAATGGATTTAGTGCGGGCCTTGAAGTTCTATCTGTCGGTTACTCAAGGTTTTAGGAAGTCAGATTCTCTGTTTGTGATTCCAGCAGGTCGTAGACGTGGTCAACGAGCTTCCAAGGACTCTATAGCTCGTTGGATTCGGTCAGCCATTTTGAAGGCTTACCGTCTTAAAGGCGAACCTTGCCCGATTTAGGTTCGAGCTCACTCCACGAGGGCTGTGGCTTCATCGTGGGCCTTTCATCAAGGGGCTTCGGCAGCTCAGCTCTGCCGAGCGGCGACCTGGCGTTCCGTCCACACATTTACAAAGTTTTATAAGGTGGACGTCAGTGCTTCCGCTGATGCGGCCTTAGGACGTAGGGTCCTGCAGGCAGCGGTAATCTAAGTTTTAAGTTAACTTGTATTTGGCACCTGTTGCGCATTTATCTAGGTTGTTGGGTTTCTGCCTCTTTTGGTTTTTTTCCCACCCTATTTTTTGGACTGCTTTGGGACGTCCCACTAGTTATAGTGTGTCTCCCTTCCTTCATCTGCAGCTGAAAGACGGATTTTGGTAAGAACTTACCTGTAAAATCCTTTTCAGCGAAGAAGGAAGGGAGACACACATCCCTCCCTGGCAGAAGTGTGTTGTTTATTTACAGAAGCAGCGTGGCCCTTCTCTGATAGCGATTTTCTGAGCTGAGGTCGACGCGTAACGGCTCTGTTCCAGCATTGCCAGCTTATCGCAGTAGTCAGGTTCAGTGTGTAGTACCTGGGACTGTGTGGTTTTTCTTTGCCAAATGCATGCATAACCTGTACTTTTGTATTTTTCTCTGAAGTCTTCAGAAGGGGTTATGTTGCTTCGCTGGTGATATTGTTTCTTCCTTAAGCTTTGGTACGACTGAAGAGCTGAGTAGGAGGAGCCCGAGGCTGGAGGGGCGGTCAACACGCTTTCTAATCTGAGGTATTGATCCTATCTGGGGCTCCGCCTACCCACTAGTTATAGTGTGTCTCCCTTCCTTCTTCGCTGAAAAGGATTTTACAGGTAAGTTCTTACCAAAATCCATCTTTTACACCACTGTATATACTGGAGGATATCTTAAAGATAGGGGCGTAATGACCGCGGTCACAGAGGTCCAAGCGGGTTTGGGTAGGGACCCGTGCGATTCTGAAGTTTCAAAAAATGCATGCACTGAGTCGTCAGTGCAGGCTCCTGGTCAGGAACAACACCTTTCCTTCTGTCCTTCACCCCCACCAAAAGTGAAGGATGCGGCAGGCCACACTTCAGATTACTCCTGGAGCTGTTTTCACATACCATGCCTGGGTTATCAAGTCAAATCCTGAATTCCCCAGTCCAAGATGAATCTGACATGGAGTGCACTGATGCACAGCCACTGCTATATGATTCTGCTGGTACATTCACCCAGAGCACTGTATTGCCCTCGCAGTCTACTGAGCCAGATTCTGACCCTGATGAAACTCAGGTGCCCCTTCCCGCATACTATACCACCTTACACGGTGACACAGAGGAAGGTGCAGATGAAATTGAAGAGGAGGTGATGGATGACCCAGTTGTTGACCCGGATTGGCATCCATTGGGGAAGAGGGTGCCGCTGGCAATAGCTCGGAAGAGGAGGATCCGCAGCAGGCATCGACATCGCAGCTGCGGTTATCTGGTAGGCCGTAGCAGTCCAAAAAATGTGTTAAAAACAAAAAGAGTTGAATGACAGCTTGGCCAGATGGTCAAATTAGCACAGCGTGGCAAAGCCCTGAAATTTTTTCCCATAGTAGGAAGAGTGCAGTGTGGCACTTTTTTGACAAAAATCCTATTGATTAAGCAAAGGTTATCTGTAAGAAGTGCGCAAGGACCTTTAGCTGAGGGAAAAATCTCGGACATTTGAATACCAGTTGCATGCTTAGACATGTGAACACCATGCACTTGCAAGTGGACTACAAAACCTCACTGGCTTTGAACGCCTATACTGCCAAACTTATCTCATTAGAGATGATGCCCTTCCGTTTGGTTGAAAGCGCAGCATTCCGAGAGCTCATGGCCTACGCTGTCCACGCTATGAACTACCCAGTCGGCACTTCTTTTCTAGAAAAGCCAGCCCTGCCCTCCACCTGCATGTGAAAGACCGCATTGTCCATGCACTCAAACAATCAGTGAGTGGAAAAGAGCACCTCACAACAGATACATGGGCCAGTAGGCATGGCCAGGGTGAATGTGGTGGATGCAGGGTCCACAGGGGACAGCGGTGGTGGGACAGTGCTGCCTAGCCCACGGTATAGGCAACAGTTGGCTGTAGGCGTTCGACCCTCCTCCTCCTCCAGAAGCGAAAGCTCGTCGACAGAGCGCAAATCGCACGAGCACTCCATCCGCAGCTGCCAGTGTTACACATGAGGCGTCCCACTATCGAACAGCTAGCGGTAAGCGTCAGCAGGCTGTTTTAAAGATGATGTCTTTGGGCGACAACAGACACACCCCGGAGGAACTGGCCGACTACTTGCAGCAAGAAACTGAGTCAAGGTGGGCAGTCTTACATCTTGAGCCAGGCAAGGTAGTCAGTGATAACGGACATAATTTTGTGGCGGCCATAGCCTTGGCAAAACTCAGACACATACCTTGCCTGGCTCATACCTTGCCTGGTGGTGCAGTGCTTCATAAATAATTATCTGGAGTTAACAGCCCTGCTCAATAAGGTGTGAAGACTGTGCTCGCACATCCGTCGCTCTCCCGTAGACTCCAGTCGTATGCAGAGGCTGCAGCGATCGCTCCACCTCCCCAAGCACCGCCTAATCATAGGCGTTGCAACAAGGTGGAACTCCACATGCACATGGTTGAGAGGCTGTGCAAACAGAGGCAGGCTGTAATGCATTTGTGGTAGGATACACGGGCAGGCAGTTTGAGGGCAGACATGAATTTGTCGAGTGTGCAGTGGTTAAAACTGAAAGACCTCTGTAAAGTCCTTCAGTGTTTTGAGGAATGCACACAGCTGGTAAGCGCAGACGACGCCATCATAAGCATGAGCATCCCACTTATGCGTCTGCTCATGCAAACTTTGACGCACATTAAGGATCAGGCGTCTGCAGCGCAGGAGGAGGAGGGAAGCCTGATGACAGTCAGGCATTGTCTGCTCAGGGAACTGTCCTGGACGAGGTGGAGGAGAAGATGAAGAGGAGGAGGATGAGGGGGATGATTATTTTGGGGAGGAGGATGCTTATCAGGGGCAAGAGAAAATGTTTGCTTGCCTAGGTCAGGTACAGGGTTTGTGCGTGACTGGAGGGATGTGGATTTGGCAGAAGTGCTCCTCCACCCACCACTGGCAGTGCTTCATTGACACTGGAACATTGGCTCACATGTGTGACTATGTCTTGCGGATCCTAAAAAGGGACCCCCGCATTGCCAAAATTATGAAGGATGACGACTACTGGTTGGCCAGCATCCTCGATTCACGCTATAAAGGCAAATTACAGAACATCATGCCACAGGAGAACCTAGAGCTAATATTGGCGAACAAACAAGCAACTCTGGTAAACCGTTTGTTAGAGGCATTCCCAGCACACAGCAGCGGTGCAGGTTCTACCACGAGCCGTACTGGGCCAACGGAAGAGGTGTTCGTGGTGCACACAGCCGAAGTGGCGTTGGAGACAGGGGTTTCATGACCATGTTGTGGACTGATTTCTCGAGTAACGCTCACACGACTGGTAATACTGAATCGATTGCAACAGACAGGAGACAGCAGTTGTCAACTATGGTTCAAATTTACCTTTCCTCCCCTATCAATGTTCTCCCTCACAGTTCATTCCCCTTTGACTACTGGGCCTGTAAACTGGATACCTGGCCTGAATTGGCACATATGCCTTCAGGAGCTCGCTTGCCTGCTGGTAGTGTGCTATCAGAAAGAGTCTTCAGTGCTGTTGGATCAATCCTGACAGAAAGAAGGACCCGGCTGTCGACCCAAAATGTAGGTGATCTCACCTTCATTAAAATGAACAAACCTGGGTTTCAAAGGATTTTGTACCACCTTCCCTGATGACACATAGGTTGCCAGCAAAATGGCTCGCTTTGTCCTCCTCTTCCTCCGACTTATCCAATTCCTCCATTTGCCGCTGCTGAACGTCCAGCCTACATCTCAACATATGCCAGTTTTTCCACCTCCCTAACTGGGCCGTCCCCCCACAACTTTAGCCAAATAAACCCCAGTTTTCAATGGGTTACTATTATTATAAAGTAAATTAAGATTGACAAGCTTAAGTAATAAGAATTGACGTTGTTGGCATTGAAATGGGCACTGTAGGTGTGTTTACTGTACTCCCTGCCGACTTTTAGTCCCATTGACTTGCATTGGGGTCGGGTTTCCGACGCCGACTCGACTTTTGCCGACAGGCGTCCGATTTCGTTCGACTCGACTTTTGGAAAAGTCGAGCCGACCGATACCCGACTCGACCCTCCCGGAGGCAAGTCGCTCATCTCTACAGGGGACATATACCAGCATGGAGCCCAGGATAAGGGACATATTACCAAGATGGGGCTCAGGATAAGGGATATATACCAGAATAAGGGACATATTACCAGGATGGAGCATGTATATCAGGATTGGACCCAGGATAAGGGACATATATATCAGGATGGGTGATATATAAACCAGGATGGGATATATATATACCAGGATGGGGCCCAGGATAATAGACATCTATACCAGGATGGGGGATATACAGTATATACTCGAGTATAAGCCAACCCGAGTATAAGCTGACCCCCCTATTTTGCCACAAAAAACTGGGAAAACTTATCGACTCGAGTATAAGCCTAGGGTGGAAAATGAGGCAGCTACTGGTAAATTTCAAAATAAAAATAGATACCAATAAAAGTAAAATTAAAGTAGGTTAAATGTTTTTGAATAGCAATATTAAATCAGGAGCCCCATATGCTGCTCCATAGACTATGCCCCATATGCTGCCTCATATATTATGCCCCATATGCTGCCCATATATTATGCCCCACAAGAAGCTCCATAGATTGCGCCCCATATGCTGCCCCATATATTATGATCCATATGCTGCCCCATAGATTATGCCCCATATGCTGCCCCATAGATTATGCCCCATATGCTGCCCCATGTATTATGCCCCATATGATGCTCCATAGATTGTGCCCTATATGCTGCCCCATATATTATGCCCCATATGCTGCCCCATAGATTATGCCCATATGCTGCCCATATATTATGCCCCACAAGAAGCTCCATAGATTGTGCCCCATATGCTGCCCAATATATTATGATCCATATGCTGCCCCATAGATTTTGCCCCATATGCTGCACCATAGATTATGCCCCATATGCTGCCCCATGTATTATGCCCCATATGATGCTCCATAGATTGTGCCTATATGCTGCCCCATGTATTATGCCCCATATGATGCTCCATAGATTATGCCCCATATGCTGCCCATGTATTATGCCCCACAAGATGCTCCATAGATTGTGCCCCATATGCTGCCCCATGTATTATGCCCCAAAGATGCTTCATAGATTGTGCCCCATATGCTGCCCATGTATTGGGCCCCATATGCTGCCACATGTATTATGCCCCACAAGATGCTCCATAGATGGGGCCCCATATGCTGCCCATGTATTATGCCCACAAGATGCTCCATAGATTGTGCCCCATATGCTGCCCATGTATTGTGCCCCATATGCTGCCCCATGTATTATGCCACACAAGATGCTCCATAGATTATGCCCCCATATTATAGTATAGGTCCCTTATGCTGCCGCTGCAAATGAAAAAAAAAAAAAAAAAAGACATATTTACCTCTCGTCGCTGGGGGCCAGGTGCCAGTGTCCTGAGCAGGCGGGGACACTGGCGTGCTATTGGGGACAGGTGCCGGTGTCACCGCTGGCTCAGGCCCGGCACCTGCAATATTCACCTGTTCCCAGTCCACCGCTGCACCGCCGCTGTCTTCCGGGTCCTCCGGCAGTGAGTGCTCAGGCAGAGGGCGAGGCACGCACTAACCACGTCATCGCGCCCTCTGACCTGAACATTCACAGCTAGAGGACGCAAGGAGAGAGCAGAGCGCAGTGGTGGACCGAGGACAGGTGAATATCGCTTATACTCACCCCCTCCTGGCGCGGTCTCTGCAGTCCTGCTCTTCTCCCACGGTCTCCGGCAGCTATACCTAACTTCAGCGGTCACGTGGTACCACTCATTAAAAATATGCACATATTCATGACTTTAATGAGCGGTACCACATGACCGCTGAACGCAGGTGCCGCAGACCGTGGAAGAAGAGTAGGGACTGCAGAGACCGCGCCAGGAGGGGGTGAGTATATAGGACAGCTGCGTTCCCCCTCCCCCACCGACCCCCTGGTATATGACTCGAGTATAAGCCGAGAGGGGTACTTTCAGCCCTAAAAAATGGGCTGAAAATCTCAGCTTATACTTGAGTATATACGGTACATTGACACATGTATATCAGAATGGGGCCCAGGATAGGGGACATATACCAGGATGGGGCATATATATACCAGGATGGGGGATATATACACCAGGAAGGGGCCCAGGATAAGGGACATATCTACCAGGATGGGTGATATATATATATATCAAAATGGGGAATATATAAACCTGGATAATGGACATATATACCAGGATGTGGCTTATAGAGCTCTGGCAAAAATTAAGAGACCACTGCACAGATTTATAAAAATCAGCTTCTCTACATGTCTGACAGCCATTCCATTCCAGTGTCAGTTGAATTCCAACTAGCGTACACGTTATTCTACTTAATGTGCTTCTGATTAGGTGATCACCTGAATCAAATCTTATTTAACGAAGGAAAGTATAAAAAACACTGCTGTGGTGTTCACAATCCTCTTGCAATAGGACAAGCTGGATGGCAAAACAAGTGTTAGTAATATCCAAACAGTAATAGGAATGAAAAAATTACTTTTAACCATGCCAAAAGAGTTGAAAAGAAAAGTCTTGAGTGAGGAAAAGAGCTCAATTCTAGCTTTACTAGCAGAGGGATACAGTGAGCATCATGTTGCCTCTCTCCTTAAAATTTCTAAGACAGCAGTCCATTACAATAAGGTCAAGCAGCAGACATTGGGGACAACAAAGTTACAGACCGGCAGAGGGCGAAAATGACTCTATACTGACCGGGATGACAGTCATATTATTCGAATGTCATTCAGCAACTGCAGGATGACATCAAGTGACCTACAAAAGGAATGGCAAATGGCAGCTGGGGTGAAGTGCATGGCAAGAACATTTTGTAACAGGCTCCTAGACGCAGGGCTCAAGTGATGTAAAGCTAGAAAAAAGCCTTTCATCAATGAGAAGCAAAGGAGAGCCAAGCTGAAGTTTGCCAAAGACCATAGAGGACTGGAGTAAGGTAATCTTCTCTGATGAGTCTAATTTTCAGCTTTGCCCAACACCTGGTCGTGTGTTATGATTTGGTAGCTGAGGAGGGCAACAGCAAAAACCGCAAAGGCAGCTAAACACCAGAGAGGTTGGGATCTAATAGGTTGCAGACCCCTAAACTAACCGCACAACTAGAAGAAGCCGAGGGACGTTGCTACGGTGCCCTAGACGCCTCGTCACAGCCGGAGAGATTAGCTACCCTGAAGATGGAAAGAAGAAAGCTAACTGCCCCGGAGTAGAGCCCCAAAGGAATAGGAAGCCCCAAACATATAATGGCGGTTAGACAAGATGAAAACACGAACGCAGGCAGAAAATAGATTGAGCAAACGCTGGGGCCAAAACTGTCTAGATAGGACAGCACAGGAGAGAATACTGTCTGCAACCCAGCAAAACCCTAGGAAAAACTCCAACACTTCTGATTCCAAAAATGCTGAGACCACATGGTCTCGACCACCTATATCAGATCTCTGGTGTGAACACGCAGCTACCCAGCAGTAAAAAATCACAGAAACAGAGCAAATGAACAAATACAAAAAGTGAACAGAGACCAGCCCAAGTCACCAAAGGGGACCAGGCTGAACTCAAAAGCAAGGCAGCAAAACAATTAAAATCAAACCACAGAAAAAAAAACTGAAAGTAACTTATCTGAATGGTAGCAGGAGACAGCAGAAAGGCAAGCTGAATTCCAACCAAGACCAAGAAGTAACAATTGATCACCGGCGAGGATCATGGGAGGTCAGCTTACTTATATCAGGCCAGTCCGTCCCCCTGATAACCAGTCATCATTTGCAGGTGGTGGACTTTTGCTGTTCAACATAGGTACAATACCCTCAGCAACCACCAGAGGGAGCCTCAGCTCCGAAGTCGTCTCCAACACATTCACAACAGTCATCTAATGGTTAGACGGAGACCTGGAGAGGCGTACAAGCCACAGTGTCTTGTACCCACTGTGAAATTTGGTGGAGGATCAGTGATGATCTGGGGATGCTTCAGCAAGGCTGGAATTGGGCAGGTTAATCTTTGCGAAGAAGGTATGAATCAAGCCACATACAAGGTTATCCTGGAAAAAAAAATTGATTCCTTCTGCTCAGGCAATTTTCCCCCAACTCTGAGGACTGTTTTTTCCAGCAGGACAATGCGCCATGCCACACAGCTAGGTCAATCAATGTGTGGATGAAGGACACCACATCAAATCCCTGTCATGGCCAGGGGTGCACTCTTGGGGTATTTTCGGCCACTCCTGGAAAGGTTCACTATTGTTCCATGTTTTCGGAATTTGTGGAAAATTGCTCCCACTGTGGTTTTCTGGAGTCCCAAAGCTTTAGAAATAGCTTTATAACCTTTTCCAGACAAAGAGATCTTAATTACTTTGTTTCTCATTTGTTCCATAATTTCTTTGTATCAAGACATGATGTCTAGCTTTTGAGAATCTTTTGGTCTACTTCACTTTTTCTGGCAGGTCCTATTTAAGTGATTTCTTGATTAAGGCCTGGGTGTGGCTAAGGAATTAGAACTCAACTTCCCAAAGATGTGATAATCTACAGTTAATTTATGGGGTTTTTTTTGGGGGGGAGGCACTCACTTGTTCACACAGGACCCTCGGCTTCAGGAAAATGGCCGCCAAGATCTCAATCTGCGCATGTGCGGCCTCCGGAGGCCATTTTCCTGAAGCCTCCGGCGGCCCACGGCTTCAGGAAGATGGCCGCAGGGAAACCGGTGATGCTCTGCTCATCGCCGACACCGGACCCGCAGCATCGCACCCTGGGACTGCAGAATTGCCCCACTTCTGCTGCCGCTGGCTTCCTATGGAAGGGACCATGCCTCCTGTGACCCCACTGTACCACTGCCAACCCTCAGGTAAGATACCTTAAATTCGGACAATAAGACGGACCACCATCTTATAAAAATCTTTTTTCTGCTATTTTCCACCCCAAGATTTGGGGTGAGTCTTATGGTCCGTGCGTCTTAATAGTCCGAAAAATACGGTATATATAAATCTTGCAATGGGTCCCATCAGACTCTCGCTACTCTAAGGCTTAAAGAGGTTTCTCACAACTAATTTCACTCCCTTTCATAAGTCCTAACTATTTCTAGTAAACTTTCGTTCTGGAAACTAAAATCGAACGTACTGAGAATCACATGGTTGTGGGGACGGGGCTATGTCTGAGAGTGCATGAGCGACAGCAGTCTGAGAGTGCATGCTCATATTAGACATCACTCTACTCCTCTGCTTGGATCCTGCCCAAACTTTGAACTGTAGGCCCTTCAGCTAACAAGCCCTGTGGTATGATTTCTAATAACAATTAGCACACATTGCAGGGCTTGTCAGCTGAAGGGACAGCACTACGAAGCTTGGGAAGGATCCAGGCAAAGGAGGAATGTGATGTCTGATCTGAGCATTCACGCTCAGACTGCTGTCACTCACTGAGACATAGCCCCATTCCCACCAATGACGTGCACTTCTCAGTACATGCAATTTGGGTTTCCAGACGAAGAGAAGTAGAGCCAGAATCACAACAGAAGACTAGATGACCCACACAATGATGAACTTACATGAGCAAGACAGGTTATAGGAGTATATTAGAAAATGTATAGTTAGAAAGAATTAGGATTTTTTTTTGGGGGGAGGGATGAAATTAGAAGTGAAGACACTCTTTAAAGGGGTTTTCCCCACAAACAAAGTTAATTTTAATTAATAGATCTTGGAATAACAATAGTTTCCACAATTAGGTATATTTAAAAAAATATTCCTGTGCTGAGATAACCCTATAAATGTGACCCTGCTGTGTAATGACTGTCTTCCTGGGGCTGTGGGAGAGGGACCTGTTCCTGTCAGACAAACAGGGGTCGATTGACCGTGTCCTTTTTTGGGCACGTGTGGAGCCCAGCTGCGACTGGATCCATATCTTCCAGAAGGGTGCACTGAAAGAAGATACCACTAGAGGTTATTATTCACATTCACACACGTTCATCTTATCCCCAAAGACCACCAGAGGGAGCTGTGTAGGACACATAAAAGAAGCTGACACAGGAAGCATCCAGGTCAGTTCTGCTCAGTCATCTCTGAGAGCAGTTCAGTGCAGCCACCTCAGAGGGCTCAGTCAGTCTGCAGTGAGGGAAGTGCAGAGCTGAGGTTAGAGAGGCTGCAGAGCTATTCAGTTCAAGAAAGCAAGTGGAGTCTAGTAAGAGTGAACAGAGATCACTCCAGCCTAGTCAGAGCTGAATCTAGGAGTGCAACTCAGTGAGGAAGCGTGCCGACGCTTAGAAAGCGGTGAAGAGGCAGCCCACCAACTGCCAGTGTGTGATAGTGTGAGGACCCAGGTAGGCCGAAGGCGAGTGGAAAGTTTATGAGACAGTGGAGCCTTAATAGCTCACCTCAGCAAGTATTACCGGACACCGGGGTCCGAGCCTATAGGGATCTCCACGGCCCATTAGGAGAACACCGGAGTTCCTGGAGGACTACAAGTCCCAGGAGTACCACAGAGCTGATACGTAGCAGGATCAGGAGGACGGAGTCTAGCCGTGCAAGGCAAATAGAGACTGTGTACTTCAGGAAGAGGTCCAACCACAAAGTCAGCCAGGTACAAGACGGAGACTAAGCTAGGCCCAGCTACACGCAGGCCAAGACTTCATTACAAAAAGGCAGAGAACAGGAGGCCACACACCTACCAGTGGAGGAATCTGGATGTGCATCCTTCACCCTACAGCGCTCCGGGAAGTGCCTGCAACATCTTCAGTAAAGGTACCAAAGTGACTTGTGTGTCTCCCTTATTGCCCCTGACTGCCGGGTCCCCGTCTGTCCTGCACCCTTGCACATCTATCTGCCCTGGAGGAGAACTCAGCCTTACTTGTGGAAGGCTTAACACCTAGCTGCACAATATTAACCCTCCAGTGGATCTGCATAGCAGCGCTGGTCATCCTGACCAGATATCACAAGTAGCGTCACGAATCCCCATATCATCATTCAAGTCACCTTTAAATATCCCACATTACAGTGAGCGCCCAGGGCACGGACCGAGCTGTGCTACCCGTGACATTCCCCATAGACATCAACGGGCTCGGTGCCGAGTACCCCAAAACCCTGGCTGTGCGACTCACACGCTATATCGACGATATCTTCTTTGTCTGGCAGGGCACTCCCGTCGACCTTGCGGAGTTTATCTCCTCCTTGAACAGCAATGATCGTAATATATTTCTCACCCCGGTGTGGGACCCTAAATCAATTGATTTTCTTGACGTTACTATTAAAAAAGACTATGATGGGGTGATTCAGACCGATATTTTTCGGAAAAAGACCTCAACGAACACCATCTTGCACGCCTCTTCTTGTCACCCCCGACACATTATAAAAGCAATTCCTGTGGGACAGTTCTTGCGACTGCGTCGTATATGTTCCATGGATTATGATTTTGAAGTTCGTGCGGATGAGCTTAGAGCAAGATTCCTATCTTGAGGATACAGTAGACGAGCCATTAAAAAGGTTACCATCGGGCAAAATATTCCTTACGTCAGAATTTACTATATAAGAATACTTCACGTAATCTGATTAATGATAATGTACCCAGATTTATTACGCCTTCCATTCACAATGTCAACCATGAGATCTGCATTGAGAGGGCTTGACAGATATTGCAAGCTGATCCTATTATTGGCAGGTTTCTCCAGAGCGTCCATCCATCACGTTTAGGAGGGCAAGAAATTCTGCGTGATCGCCTCAACCTAGACGCCACATTGTACCTTCTGCTGTGCCCACTTTCCTTGACAATGCTCCAGGCAGGAATGGCTGTTCCGTGCGGCAGATGCATTGCCTGCCCGAATATTGTACGCTGTGCTTCCTTTGCGAACTCTGATGGCAGTATGGTGTTTAGCATTGAGCGAACGGATCACCTGTATGTCGCGCTTTGTTATCTACTATGCGACTTGCCCTTGTGACCTCATATATGTGGAGCTCACTACCAGACAACTTAAGGTCCGATATAAGGGAGCACATCTTGGGCATTCAGGCGGCATCTGCCTGTACGACAACCGCCACTCTTAAAACTTTGTCATGTCATTTTAAGGAAACAATCACCAGTGTGATGGAACGTTGCTGAAGTACGAGGCATAGATTTCACTTAATATTAACATCAGAGGGGCAATTTATCCAAAGGTTAGCCAAACTAAAACTAGATGGATCTGGACCTTGCGTACCATTCACCCCGAAGGATTAACGAGAATTTAACTTTTGCTCCGTTTCTGTGATTGTCATTGTTAATGTGGGTGTATTCTTACACATGTATTTATATTTATTCATTTTAATCTTTTGTATTTTTTAGTTTTCGACATGGATTTACCTCATTACTTCATTCTTCTACAGTTATTTATCTTTTGAGGGGATTTACCATCTACCTTCATGCCGTTTGTCTCGTTTCAAGCTACATACAGTTTTTTATTTTTCTCATATATTGCAGTAGTGTGTATATATACAATATTATGTTAGTTATTTATTATATATACCCATTTTCTGTATTCTTTATATGTTGTGTATGTACAGTATATTTGTGTGTGCATATATGTATATGCATACATATGGATGTAAGTGTGTGGTTATACATGTATTGTGCTTATGTTTTAGTTTTATTTCCTTTCTGGATATTTAATGTTTAATGTACTAGTACACATTCTTGTATACTATTATTTTGGTGTGTTCTTATATTGGCATATTTGTGTCACGCTGTCTCTGCATAAGGAGGACCGGGGTCTATGCTGACCCTAAGCTGGGGTCCTGACTAATCCCTCTACCTCGAGGTACTGTTGATGGTACAGAGGTCCAGGCCGCCAGCGTAACCCTATCTCCTGTGAATCCCTGACAACTGTAATCTAGTCCTGAGAAGGACCCTGATTACACCAAAGGGAACGGGAAGGTAACTGCCTACACACAGTATAAGACGAACGAGACAGTACAAGGGGTAAAATAAAAGACACCTTGCATACAAAACAACAACTACAGAGGGAACACCAAATGGTAAGGAGATAAATAATAAAGCGAGGAGAGGAGAAAACCACAACAGGTACTCTTAGCTTTAGACTTCTCAATATGATCCGCTCTGCTGGTCTGCATGAATGCTTTCACCGACACTTCCCTAGCAGACAGGCAGGTATATGAAGAAATCCAATTATCGCAACATTAATTGCAGCTGAGCGAGGCTGGTCTTGTCCAGCACAGAGAGAGGGAGAATTAACTCTCTCACTGCCGAAAAACACCCAGCAGCAGAAACTCAGCTGTGAGAAAGTCAGGGTGTGCAATCGCGACGATCTTCGCAGCGACACACCCATGACAGTACACCCCCTTCTACGAGGGGCCTCCGGACCCTCAGGGCCGGGTTTATCTGGGTGAGTAGTGTGGAAGGCCCGAACCAATCGGTCTGCGTTAATATCCGACGCAGGAACCCACATTCTCTCCTCAGGACCATACCCCTCCAATGAACAAGGTACTGAAGGGACCGGCGATTCAGACGTGAATCGATGACTCTCGACACCTGAAACTCCAAGTTACCATTGACCACCACAGGAGGAGGAGGTAAAGGTGAAGGTATCACCGGCGCCACATACCTCTTAAGCAACGATCTGTGGAACACATTATGAATTTTAAATGTGGGAGGGAGGTCAACACGGAATGCAACCGGATTAATTATAGAACTGATCTTGTATGGCCCGATGAACCTGGGACCCAGTTTCCAGGAGGGAACCTTAAGTTTTATATTCTTGGTAGACAACCATACCAGATCGTTCACACTTAGGTCCGGACCAGACACTCTCCTCCTATCAGCCATACGTTTGTATCGGTTCCCCATAGTACTCAGATTATTCAGCACTCCTCTCCACACTGAAGCAAGTGACGACGAAAATCGTTCCTCCTCAGGAACCCCAGAAGAGCCCCCCCTATTGAAAGTACAAAACTGGGGGTGAAAACCATATGCCCCAAAAAACGGGGACTTACCAGTGGACTCGCTCCGCCTATTATTTAGAGCAAACTCGCCAGAGGCAAGAAAGAAGCCCAGTCCTCCTGGTTCTCTGACACAAAACACCGGAGATATGTCTCCAAGCTCTGGTTCAGACGCTCTGTCTGACCATTGGACTGCGGGTGAAAAGCCGATGAAAATGACAACTGCATCCCCCGCCGTGTACAAAATGCTTTCCAGAATTTGGACACAAACTGAGACCCCCGATCCGACACCACATCGGAGGGTACCCCGTGAAGTCTTACAATCTCCCCAATAAACACCTGCGCAAGAGTTTTAGCATTAGGAAGAGCAGGAAGAGCGATAAAATGTGCCATCTTGCTGAACCTGTCCACTACAACGAGTATGACTGTTTTACCCGAAGATGGCGGGAGGTCCGTAATGAAGTCCATAGACAGATGAGTCCACGGACGCTCTGGGATCTTCAAAGGTAAGAGGGTCCCAGACGGACGGGTATGTGGGGTCTTAGAGCGTGCCCAAACCTCGCAGGACGCAACAAAAGTTACCACCTCCCTATGTAAGTTAGGCCACCAAAACCGGCGCGAGAGGAGATCCTCAGTTGCTTTACTCCCTGGGTGTCCTGCCAAAGCTGAATTATGGTGTGCCTCGATCACCTTTTGTCGCAACTGATTTGGAACAAACAGTCTCCCTGGAGGTCCTACAGGGCGTCCCCCTGAGCCTCCAATACCTCCTCCTCAAGCTCAGAGCATACTGCCGACACCACCACCCCCTCCTGAAGGACCGGAACCGGTCCTCCGTATTCCCAGCCCCTGGGAAACAGCGAGATAAGGCATCCGCCTTAACATTTTTTGACCCAGGACGATATGTGACGACAAAATTAAACCTGGTAAAAAACAACGACCACCTAGCTTGTCTGGGATTCAGACGTTTAGTGGACTCTAAATATAGCAGGTTTTTGTGATCAGTAATGACGGTGACTGGGTGGACTGCCCCCTCCAAAAAATGACGCCACTCCTCAAAAGCTAACTTAATGGCCAAGAGTTCCCTATTGCCGACATCATAATTCCTCTCCGCGGACGACAATTTTTTAGAGAAGGCGCACGGATGCCATTTACCAGGGGACGAACCTTGTGACAATACTGCTCCCACCCCTACCTCGGAAGCGTCCACCTCAACAATGAACGGCTGTGACGCATCAGGCTGAATAAGTATGGGTGCTGAAGCAAAACATTTTTTCAAGGAAGAAAACGCTTGACAAGCCTTGTCAGACCATTTTGAAAAATCCGTCCCTTTTTTAGTCATGTCTGTGAGAGGTTTAACTATGGACGAAAAATTACGAATGAATTTCCGGTAGTAGTTAGCAAACCCCAAGAAACGTTGTAATGCCTTAAGATCCTCTGGCAGATCCCACTCAAGAACTGCCCGCACTTTCCCAGGGTCCATACGAAAACCGTATGCTGACACCAGGAATCCTAAAAACTGAAGTTCCTGTACGGCGAACACACACTTCTCCCATTTGGCGTACAGTTTATTATCCCGCAAAATCTGTAACACCTGCCTAACATGCTCCTGATGAGACACAAGATCCGGCGAGTAAATTAAGATATCATCCAGATATATGACCACAAACTGTCCCATTAGGTGGCGAAAGATGTCATTTACAAAGTGTTGAAACACCGCCGGGGCAATACTCAGCCCAAATGGCATGACAAGGTTCTCATAATGCCCCTCCGGAGTGTTAACACTAGGACTACTGGACTCGTGACCCCGCCTAGAACTACTGAAAGGAGTCATTTTGACTCCTTGCTTGTTTTCGTTTATTTTTAGAGTTTCATTTGTGGTTATTTATTAATAATTATATTTTTTGTAATGTATTATTATTGTGAGATCCAACAGTAATGCTTTTGATTGTTTTTTTTCTGCTTTTCTTATTTTTCTACAGAAAATAACAATAATTATAATAGACGTTTTTCAAACATTTTTTTTTATTCAAGTGCACACATATAAACAACAACTGAAGAACAAAAAGCAGAGAAAATGTAGGTGGAGGAGCACAAAAATGAAAATATGGCGCAGAATTCACCTTCTAAACATTTGGTGTTTCGCATTTTAGGCATTGCCTTTGATTTATGGCAGTACATTGCCCACACAAAGACTTACCACAAGTCTTACAATTGCCGACAGATCTATTTTTCTTGCACTTTTCTTTGATCTGGCAAAATTTTGTTTGAACCATCACTTCTGAGCATGTAGAAACTTGGGACGTGGAACCCTTTTCCCTATCTGTGACATAAGGACCACTCAACTTCTCACAAGCGTTTGCAAAAATGCCTTGCGTGACATTTTTTGGTGGGTTATCTCATTGAATATTATCCATGCATTTATACCCGCAAAGTCTAAGGCATTTTCAAATGCATGAACAGGCCATCTCCTTGTGCATGTTCGTGTGGTATATTTTCGTGCCATCTGATCCACTACATCTACTCCATATTTTGTTTCATTGTAAAACTTTACCGTTTCTGGAGTTTTTTTAGTGGAATCAGACGCAACAACAACATCTGGATGGACGCAACTCAAAATGACAACATTTTTGTTGGGCTTTCCTTGATATACTGTAAGTGTAAAATTGTCTTCATTTCTAAACACTTTAGTGTTGTACAATTCCTCTTTCATGGATTTTATTTCTTTAGGCACTTCTCGCCTTATCTTGTTCAGTGTTCCCACGATGGTTGTTCCTTTGCTTTTTAGCTGTTTAGCTAATTTTACTGAAGTAAAA
Source organism: Oophaga sylvatica (assembly GCA_033576555.1). Taxonomy (NCBI): domain Eukaryota; kingdom Metazoa; phylum Chordata; class Amphibia; order Anura; family Dendrobatidae; genus Oophaga; species Oophaga sylvatica. The sequence goes on from JARQOD010000003.1 coordinate 107,434,173, forward strand.
TAATTATCGGTTGTAACATTGCGACCTTTTTTCAAAAACGGGTCCAATAACTTCATTACCACATGGTCAGCTAAACGGTCCTCAGCACGGCGTGTGTCATCTTTGCCTAGATAAGGGAAGCCATTTGCCAGATATTTGCTCTCCTTATTAACAGCTAGCCAATATTTGTGGCCATATTTATCTGGTTTGGAAGGCATGTACTGCGTGAATGGACACCTAGTTTTGCTTGGGAAAAGTTGCTCATCCACCGTTATGTATGGGCCAGGTTTGTAACACGCAATACAATTTTCAATAAACCTGTCCCACACAGTAGAAAATAGAGCAAACTTGTCCGTTTGCAGTCTCTCCGATCGAGTAGATTTCTCATCAAATCTGAGAAACCTCATAATTTCAACAAAGCGGTCCCTAGACATTGTCGCTTTGCAAAACGGTATTCCCCAGTCATTACACCAAATACTGCTAATCGAGTGACGGTTCGTGCCAGATATTCCACGAGCATAGAATATCGCAATGAATGCATCTAGCTCCTCATCAGATAGAGTAAACTGTAAATTATTGTTCCTGCATGCTTCTGCAAGCGTACAGTTCTTTATATGTGTCAATATATATGAATCAAAAATTAGCATAAGATAAGAGCCTAGAGTAAACAAGCTATTTTGTTCAGCATTACACAGTAATACAAGCAGGTAAAACACAAGGAAAATGTGAAAAGTTGACATGTAAATTGAACTACATCTATATGAACATCAGGGTAAATAAGACAGAGTGAAAAAATTATGCACAAAACTTTATTGCAACATTTAGTGACAAAAGGACCTCAAAATATAGTAGGGAGTCAAAATGACTCCCTTCAGTAGTTCTTGGTAAATTTTGAAAAAAACGCGCAAATTTTTCACCAAAATTATTTATTCTCACAAAATCTTTTTTCACATCATATTTGAGGAAAAGTCACCGAGTTTCAAGCCGGAATTCTGAAAAATGTAGTCACAGAAGAGAAATAAAAAACGAAAGGAGTCAAAATGACTCCATCAGTAGTTCTAGTGTTAAACGCCGTCTTCCACTCATCCCCTCCTTCATCCTAATCAGATTGTACGCCCCTCTGAGATCCAACTTAGAGAACCATTTGGCACCCACGATCTGATTGAAGAGATCGGGAATAAGTGGGAGCGGATACGGATCTCGGACCGTAATCCGATTAAGCTCACGGAAATCCAGGCAAGGGCGTAGGCCTCCATCTTTTTTCTTCACAAAGAAGAACCCCGCGGCCACCGGGGAAGATGAAGGTCTAATATGCCCCTTAGCCAGACTCTCTGAAATATAATCCTTCATGGCCTGTCTCTCAGGACCAGAAAGGTTATACAACCTAGATTTCGGTAATTTGGCCCCAGGGATCAAGTTAACAGAACAGTCATATTCGCGATGAGGAGGTAATTCTTGACACCCTTTCTCCGAGAATACATCCTCAAAGTCTACCAGAAATGGAGGTAAGGCCCTAGGAGCGACCGTACCAATGACCGTATTCATGCAGTTTTTATTACAGAATTCACTCCATTGACTTATCTCTCTGGATTGCCAATTAATAACCGGGTTATGCTTAGTTAACCAAGGAAGGCCCAGCACTATAGGAGTAGGAAGACCCTCCAACACATAACAAGACAACAGTTCTTTATGTAACGCCCCCACTTGAAGATCTATGTTATGCACTGCTTGCAAAAAACTTCCCTGACCGAGAGGTCTGGCGTCGATCGAGAATATGGGGACGGGTTTAGCCAACACACTCAATCACATACCTTGAACCCGGGCAAAGCGAGCATCCACCAGATTAGCCCCGGCCCCACTATCCAGAAGAACAGATATCCTCTCAGTTCTCGCACCCACCACCACCTCCGCCGGTACGAGAAACTGAGACGAATTTAGGGACGAAATACTTACTCCCAGATTGCCGTCCACCACACAATCTGGGATCAATAGTTTTCCGGCGACTTCTCAGTCTGCAAAGAACGGGATGGACACCCCCCAATAAAATGTCCCTTTTTCCCACAGAAGAAACAACTTCTTGTTTTGTGGCGCCCCACCGATCCCCTCCCCCGGAATGATGTCCCTCCTAATTGCATAGGCTCCTCTGGACTGACTAGGGGAACCTCCGTATAAGGGACCCTTGAGGAAGGTGGAGTCATAACAGGGGGCGAAGTTACCCCGCACCTCTCCCCAAGACGTCTGTCAATACGAATAGCAAGGGCCATAGCGGCCTCCAGTGACGTGGGGGGGTCATACTGTGCCAGCACATCCTTTAATTTGTCAGATAAACCTTGACAAAACTGGCTCCTAAGAGCCGGGTCATTCCACTGGGTGTCTGTGGCCCACCTACGGAACTCCGAACAGAATTCCTCCGCCGGACGATCTCCCTGCTGTATCCTACGTAACTTAGATTCAGCAAGGGAGACCCGATCCGGGTCATCATATACAAGACCCAGAGCTGCAAAAAACCCATCCACTGACTGGAGAGCTGGGGTGCCCGGGGGGAGAGCGAACGCCCAGGATTGGGGGTCTCCTTGTAGGAGCGAGATGACAATCCCCACCCTTTGTTCTTCACTCCCAGATGACCGAGGTCGCAGCTGAAAGTACAATTTACATGCCTCCCGGAAAGCAAAAAACTTGTCCCGCCCCCCAGTGAATCTGTCACGGAGAGCTACTTTAGGTTCAGGTCCGGCCTGCTCCGGGGGGTACAAAACCTTGGACTTAACGTCCGCCAGCTCCATGGACAAACTCTGCAACTGCCGAGCAAGACTGGCTACTGGATCCATGGTAGCTGGAGAAAATCTTTAGTGGTCGGTGAAAATGTCACGCTGTCTCTGCATAAGGAGGACCGGGGTCTATGCTGACCCTAAGCTGGGGTCCTGACTAATCCCCTACCTGGAGGTACTGTTGATGGTACAGAGGTCCAGGCCACCAGCGTAACCCTATCTCCTGTGAATCCCTGACAACTGTAATCTAGTCCTGAGAAGGACCCTGATTACACCACAGGGAACGGGAAGGTAACTGCCTACACACAGTATAAGACGAACGAGACAGTACAAGGGGTAAAATAAAAGACACCTTGCATACAAAACAACAACTACAGAGGGAACACCAAATGGTAAGGAGATAAATAATAAAGCGAGGAGAGGAGAAAACCACAACAGGTACTCTTAGCTTTAGACTTCTCAATATGATCCGCTCTGCTGGTCTGCATGAATGCTTTCACCGACACTTCCCTAGCAGACAGGCAGGTATATGAAGAAATCCAATTATCGCAACATTAATTGCAGCTGAGCGAGGCTGGTCTTGTCCAGCACAGAGAGAGGGAGAATTAACTCTCTCACTGCCGAAAAACACCCAGCAGCAGAAACTCAGCTGTGAGAAGTCAGGGTGTGCAATCGCGACGATCTTCGCAGCGACACACCCGTGACAATTTGTTATCTGTTTTATGGGTATATATATGTATCTCTCTATACCACTTATGGTGTTCATTTGTACACCCATGTATTCTAATCCTTATATGTTAACACACTGCTACTGTTGCTGTTTTCAATCTTCACTATGTATGCTGTCCAGCGTATGTGGTTATAACAAATCTTGCATGATCCGGCCGATCTGCCCCCTTTCCGGTTACTGTCTAGCCATGTGGGGCCCCACATGTCAACTGGCATGTGCCGGTATTGGGTGCTGTGTGGTCTGGCATAGTGCCTCATTTGTATTGCATTTATAATTATTATTTACATACCTAGGGCTGGTTGCCTTTTTCTAAATGGTGGATCGCAATACTTACTCCTTAACGCCTCCTCCCTTGTGTCACACGCCGGATCACATGGTTTTCCATGTGTTTCTGACGTGGACGCGTGGGCAGCGCCAGTTTGCCGCTACTGCAGGTGTCATATGGCGTTTCATTTTCGGCATTTCATATATATATATATATATATATATATATATATATAGGGATAGAGACTGTGTCTCCCTCACGCCCCCTGATGAAGGAGCTCCTGTGTAGCTCCGAAACGCGCGTCTGAGTCGCCTGAAGGGCTCCTGTTCCTGTACATTTACAGGTATTCATCACTTTTTGGGAATTTGCTTGTATACTCTGTATTGATCTTTGCTAAATAGCGATTATAAGTCTAATGATGGCTTCCTAGTACATCCCCTAGTGATATGTACCTTTAGTATATATTATTACTATGCCTATACTCTCAGATGTTAACAATTTCTGATATTTTGACCATCATTATATAATTGTGAAATAATTTTTCTGGGCATAGTATACATTGGTTGCACGAACCAGTTGCCCATCAGGCACATTTTACATGTGTATCCATATCCTCATTCTGTCTCTTCTTCGCCCTGCCATTGTCTCTATGTATTTATTTTATGAATGACATATTTAATAAAGTAATTGTTTTTTATTGAGACCTTATGGCTGTTTTGGTGTGATATTTTCTGTATTCTGTACAGCTAGTCTCTCATGTCCTTATATATACATGCACAACAATGATGTATAATTTTGTTATTAACATTATTTGCTGCGTGTAAAATGGTGTCTGCACTCTTTTGCTGTGTAATGACTGTGTCTGACCGTACAGGGACATGATCTGTTTCTACCACATCTCCAGGGCAGGGGAGGAAGCAAAAGAGAGTATACAGACATTACAGCACGGGATCACAGCTGATTTGTGAGGTAAAACATTTCTCCGCCTGTTTTAAAAAAAATGTTTTACCTCAAACAAAGAATCAGCTATGATCCCGTGTTGTAATGTCTGTATACTCTCCTTTGCTTCCTCCCCTGCCCAGGAGCTGTGGTATGATCAGACCATATCCCTGTATGGTCAGACACAGCCATTACACAGTACACAGCAGGGGCACATTTATAAGATTATCTCAGCACAGGCACATTTGATTTAAACACATTCAATTATGAAAATTACCATATTATTATGCCAAGATCTATTTTTCGTTGGAAAACCGCTTGAACTTCCAAATGACTATTCTCAGTCATGTGTGGGTATAAATACCTAAAGTTTTGTGCAAAAGTTTTAGGCAGGTGATGAGAAAATGCTGCAAAGCAAAGGTACCTTAAAAAATAGAAGTGTTAATAGTTTGTTTACATTTATTGACAAAAAGTTAATGAACAAAAGAGAAGTGTAAATCACATCAATATTTGGGGTGAATGCTCTTTATCTTCAAAACAGCATCAGTTACTCTAGGTACAATTGTACAAAGTCAGGGATTCTGTAGGATTATAGTCAGGTGCATGAGACACCGAACAGGTGATAACGACTGTCATATGTAGGTTGAAACACAGTCATTAACTGACACAGAAACAGCTGTGTAGGGGGTTTAAAACTGAGGAATAACAAAACAAAGGATGATGTTGTGGAATACAGTTTCATATCACATATTATATCCCCTGGCAACAATGAGCACAACAAGACAAGGTAGTTATACTGCATCAGCAAGGTCTCTACCCAGAAAAGATGTGCCATTCAAGCGCTTTTGAAGAAGTACCAAAAAACAATCAACATTGAGGACCGTATTCGCACTGGTCGGATGACAAAACTTAGTGCAGCAGATGAAAGACAACATGCTTACTTGCCTTTGAAATTGGTAATTGTACAGCAGTGCCATCAGCTCAGAACTGGCAGCAACCAGTTGGACCCAGCTACAACCATCTACTGTTCAGAGCAGTCCTATAGGTCAAAAGTACGCAAAAACATAGGAACTGAGGTGCATAAAAATGGCAGCAGGTGCTCTGGACTGATGAGTCAAAATGTGAAATATTTGGTTGAAACAGGAAGCTGTTTTTTAGCTAAAGGTCTGCAGAGCGTTACAATAATGAATGTCTACAGTGAAGCATGGTGGAGGCTCCTTGCAAGTTTGGGGCTGCACTTCAGGAAATGGTGTCCTCAATGCTGAGAAATACAGGCAGAAACTTATTCATCATATAATACCGCCAGGGAAGCATCTGATTGGATCCTAATTTATTCTGCAGAAGGACAATGACCGAACACATACAGCCAATGTCATTAAGAACTATCTTCATTGTAAAGAAGAACAAGCAGTCCTGGAAGCGATGATATGGCCCCACAGAGCCCTGAACTCATCATCATACAGTCTGTCTGGGATTACATGAAGACTGAAGGATTTCTGCAAGTAACGTCCACAGAAGATCTGTGGAACTTTCTGAGTTAGTTCAAAAAATATGTGTAAGTGTACCTAGAAGAATTGATTCTGTTTTGAAGGCAAAAGGACAGTAACAAGAAATTTTAATTTAGGTCTCTCTTTTGTTTAAACACTTTTTATTAATTTTGAGCTGATCATGTTATAACTGCTATTTCCCTTTAGATATACCCCCGGCTGTCAAATAAACTGCCAAAGAGTGACTACAGCTGCCGCTCACAGTATAGCGAATGATGACTACAGCTGCTCTGTGCACCGCCCCTATGACTGAAAGCGAGCAGCTACAGTGAGGACATTAATTTTCTCCTAGTAGCCATGCTTTCAGTATGGCAGCATTTTGACAATATATATATATACCGTATTTTGTGGATTATATGACGCACCGGATTATAAGACACAACCCAAATTTGAGGGAGAAAAATAAAAAAAAACTTTAATAAAATGGTGGTGCTTCTTATAATCCGTGCATCTTATTGCTTACCGGGGGTGGCGGCTACGGTGAAGTGGGGTCCGAGAGTCGCTGCTGGCGGAGGCAAGAGTGGGGCGATGCTGCGAACCCCAGCCTGGGAGGAACGGGTGTTCGGTGGTGTGGGGGCAACGCCAACATTTTGTGAAATACCGGAGGTCTCGTACTTCCATGGTTTACATTGCAGTGAACTCCGGGAAAATGGCTGCTAGGGGCGGTGCATGCGCAGATGGAGATCTCGGTGCCGAGATCTCATCTCCCAAAATCTTGGTGCCGAGATCTCCATCTGCGCATGTGCCGTCCTTGGCGACCATTTTCCCGGAGTCCACTGCAATGTAAACCATGGAAGTGCGGGAGCTCCGGGCTTTCACAAAATGTCGGCGGAGACCCCACACCACCGAACACCCGCAGCGTTGCTTCTACGAACATCCCCTCCTCCCAGCCTGTGGTCCGCAGCATCGCCCCACTTTTGCCTCCGCCGACAGCGATCCTGGCACCCCGCTCCACTGCAGCCGGTTAAGTATATTTGAATTATAAGACGCACCCCCATTTTCCCCCAAAATTTTTTGGCAAAAAAAGTGTGTCTTATAATCCGAAAAATACGGTGTATAGATACATACACACTGTGTATACAAATAGCAGTGCCATCAGCTCAGAACTGGCAGCAACCAGTTGGACCCAGCTACAGTACAAACATCTACTGTTCAGAGCAGTCCTATAGGTCAAAAGTACGCAAAAACATAGGAGCTGAGGTGCATAAAAATGGCAGCAGGTGCTCTGGACTGATGAGTCAAAATGTGAAATATTTGGTTGAAACAGGAAGCTGTTTTTTAGCTAAAGGTCTGCATAGCGTTACAATAATGAATGTCTACAGTGAAGCATGGTGGAGGCTCCTTGCAAGTTTGGGGCTGCACTTCAGGAAATGGTGTCCTCAATGCTGAGAAATACAGGCAGAAACTTATTCATCATATAATACCGTCAGGGAAGCATCTGATTGGCTCCTAATTTATTCTGCAGAAGGACAATGACCGAACACATACAGCCAATGTCATTAAGAACTATCTTCATTGTAAAGAAGAACAAGCAGTCCTGGAAGCGATGATATGGCCCCACAGAGCCCTGAACTCATCATCATACAGTCTGTCTGGGATTACATGAAGACTGAAGGATTTCTGCAAGTAACGTCCACAGAAGATCTGTGGAACTTTCTGAGTAATAGTTCAAAAAATATGTGTAAGTGTACCTAGAAGAATTGATTCTGTTTTGAAGGCAAAAGGGCAGTAACATGAAATCCTAGTAATCCTACTAGAACAGCTAAACTAAAGTATGGAGTGAATCACTGTAAATGATAGAAGCTATGCACTGACTACTATTTAATATGAGTTTCAATGTGATTGGCTAATTCTGAACACAGCCACATTACCAATGATAAGAGGGTGTTCACACTTATACAACCACATTATTTTAGTTTTGTTATTGTCATTTCCTCGTCAAAATGATTTCAGTCTATTTCTCAATGGATTTGTGCAGATGATGAAAGGAAAAGGGTCTGAAATGATCCTTTATAGGATTTTCTTACATGACAAAAACTTGGCATCTTAACAGGGGTGTGTAGACTTTTTTATATCCACTGTATCAATCATATGAACACCTTACCTCCAATTTTGTACACATCTTGAAGTGGGAGGCGCAGAGGTTTATCTGTTGGACGAGTTGGTGGAAGAATTGTGTCCAAAGCTTCAAGAAGTGAAACACCACTTGCATTTCCTTCTTTTCTCTCCACCTTCCATCCCTTAAACCAAGGCATCTATAGGACAGAAGACCAGACAGCGAAGGGCAGGGTAAAGTAGGGAATGTTGGGGACAAGAAACAAATAGAGATCATGGTGCATTGGACATTTTAAGCATTGAAAGTGAGCATTCATTCATTCCGCTTAGGAATTCACTGGGAGTCTTGATGTCAAGACTTTGCAAAGTGAATCACAGGTTCCTTACCACTCCATGCTATATGATCAACCACCGTCATGACCCTCCTTCCTTCACTTGAATATTGCCTCCAAGGGTTTTGAATACCAAACGTAGAGGTGCTGTCAGGCATCCAGCTGAAAACAACATTTGAGAGGAGCATTATGGGCTGCGGTCCGTCAGTTGCTTGCTTTCAGCCAGTCAACATTTTGTCGTGTTCTGAGTAATGGTTATTGGCTAAGAGCTTGTGACGTGCACAGACTTACTCATAATTCCTTTCAAAGGTCTTTTTCAGACGGATGCCGAGCACAATTTGCAGATCCAAAAAATCCAGAGCACTGATTGTAAAAACTGTATAAAGGCTGATGTTATGACTGGAGTGTATTATTAAAGAGGTTTTACAGCAAAAAAAATAAAAAATAAATGAGATGTGTTTACAATTAAAAAAAAAATAATTATATTCAGAAAAGTTCTCCAATCTAAACATGATCAATGCTGGTCTTGGGTTCTGGCAGCTCCATTTCCAGTTTGAGTCTGACACAGGATAGTTTTTGCCGGAACATTACTAGTGATGTATATTAAGGAGGCTGGCTCACTTTAATAACTAGGCCAGCCCCCTTTTCCGATACAGTTTTTTAGCCCACTTGGCACACAGAACTGCTCACTGGCCAACACAGAAAACACTCTCCTTTATCTAACCCAAACCAGAAGTGGAGTTGTCAGGACCAGCACCGATATCTTGAAATGGACTTTCTTGATTCGTATATTTTTTATCCAGCTGGTCCACCCCTTTAAGCCTTTCCTTTAATATTTCTGCATCAAAACAAAAACACTTGAAACCAAATCTCCAATAAGATGGGAAACAAAATGCTATTGATGGATTTTTAGTTGAATGTGTTGGGTATGATTGACAAGGACTCTTGTCCAAAGTACCTTGAACCCACAAGAACAATATGAGTAGTTCCTATAGGTGACATTATTATTTTCTAACTTCCGATTTGTTTTGGACATATTGGTGATATGGGGTGAAGTAAGACAGGTGTCCATTAAGCAATTACAGCCACACCACGTTATAATCGTGCCACCCAACACATGGGCTAAAATTTTATGTCACCCAAGGTGGCAGGGCATATTACCCTAACTTATATCGTGGGTTTCGTATTTGTCCTTGCGTTACATCTCAGTTGCATCCACCCAACAGTTACCCATATCAAGAAGTTTCCAGGTTCCATCCAACCAGTTTTAGTAACATATTAAGAATCTATTAAAGCCCTCCACATTGGCGTCTGAGCTGAAGACCTTGTTTGGGTTACACAAGTTCTGCGTCATCTCTACTGGCACTAAGCCCCTGTCTTTTTATAACTGGGTTTATCTGATCTGATGACCGAGGGAATGTTCTGGACCTGCCAGATCCATCATGATGATGAGTCAGGAAATATATTTGAAAAGGGAGCTAACCATGGAGGATGGGAGCTATTGAGGAGCAATGTGGCTTCTATTAGAAATCCAAAGTAGCTAAAATAATCATCTAACCACAAATAATGACATTGTAGTTGAATAAACTGTTAACATTTTGCCACATGCATCAAACCAGCTTAGTCCATTGGTCAAATTTGGGGTAACTCAACCATTTTCTTCTGCTTTGTATATACCAGGTTTAAGCACTAACCCAAAGTAAAAATAGACCAGGGACACAATGTTTCCTCACTTACATTAGGAGATGGCTCCAGCATATTGTCTCCATGCCAGCCGGAGATGGGCACGAAAGGTACAGTGGCCGGATTGTACCCAATCTTCTTGATGTAAGCGCTGACCTCTTTTACAATCTCATCGTAACGTTTCTCACTGTACTGCGGCTCAGTGGAGTCCATTTTGTTGATGCCTACGATGAGTTGTTTTACTCCAAGTGTGTAAGCTAGCAGGGCGTGCTCTCTCGTTTGGCCATTCTTTGAGATTCCAGCTTCAAATTCACCAACACCGGCTGCCACTATCAAGACCGCACAGTCTGCCTGGTGAGAGAATATTTACTGCCATTATGAAAGGTGAACAAGGCAATTGTGTACAGTATTGTAAGGTGGATTTTCTACAGAAGACCAGTGTGACGAACTAGCCCTAGGCCTGACCTACTGGTCATGAAAGAAGACATAGTCTCAATTTGCATATATTAACTTCTTTCTGAAGACCATGAGTGATATATTCTTTAATGAACACAAAGCTATGGGAAAACCAGTCTGCAAGAGTAGAGAACATAGGGCCCACATACTGTCCTTGAACGGGAGCCCTATGTTGTCTATGTCTGTGCCTGATCTTGGACAATCGAGGTCTCTACTCACCTGAGAAGTTCCAGTGATCATGTTCTTGATGAAGTCACGATGTCCAGGGGCATCAATAATAGTGATATAATATTTGGTGGTCTCAAACTTCCACAAGGAGATGTCAATGGTGATACCTCGCTCCCTTTCTGCCTTCAGTTTGTCTAGAACCCAAGCGTACTTGAAGGAACCTTTACCCATCTAGGAAAAGCAAAGATGTGAGGACACGTTACAGTGATATTACTGTGCTGTATATACGGGGGATGCTGTCAAGATCCATAAGTGGTGATGCAGAGAAACAAGACCTGGGGTCACACTGACTGTCACTTTACTTTTTGTGAAATAGAATACTTTACTGAAGAAAGGACTCTAAGGCTCACATCTACTGATGTTTTTCCTTTTTTTTAGGGGCGGTAGTTGACAATGCTCTCAGTAAGCGATTTAGGAAATCTTCTAGACAAGTTTTTGGAACAACAATCAGTTGTGACTGCACTATTCCTAAAATCAGAGTCTTACAGTATATAGAAGCAGTAGCTACAAGCCTCTAACATGGGCCACCTAGTAGTAGGTTTAGGCTCTCAGCACTGGATATATGTGACATACAGTAGTCATGGTGGTAGCAAGTCGCTGTCAGATATTCCACTAGACTACACTACAGACAGCTCTGCCTTAAATGGCTGCTAACAGAGAACAAAAGACTGAAATCAAATGGGGATATGATAGCATTTATCATTATCCCTTTCAGCCATTTATTAGTTATATAGCACAAAAGGGTTGTAGAGATGGAAAGATGGATAAAATCCAGGCCTGATGGTTACAGTGAGGACATGACAATTACAATGAGGACATCATGGCTAGACTGAGAACATCGAAGCTACAATAAGGGCATCATGGCTACAGTGAGAGCATTGTGGCTACAGAGAGGGCATCATGGCTACAGTGAGGGCGTGATGGCTACTGTAAGAGAATTATCATGGCTACAGTGAGGGCATCATGTCTACAGTGAGGGCATGATGGCTACAGTGAGGGGCATGCTAAATACATGAGGGCATGATGATTAAAGACAGGGTATAATAGATAGTGAGGGCATCATGTCTACAGTGAGGGCATGATCGCTACAGTGAGGGCATGATGGCTACAGTGAGAGAATCATCATGGCTACAATGAAGGCATCATGTCTACAGTGAGGGCGTGATGGCTACTATAAGAGAATTATCATGGCTACAGTGAGGGCATCATGTCTACAGTGAGGGCATGATGGTTACAGTGAGGGCATGATGGCTACAGTGAGGGCATGATGGCTACAATGAGAGAATCATCATGGCTACAATGCAGGCATCATGTCTACAGTGAGAGCATGATGGCTACAGTGAGGGCATGCTAAATACATGAGGGCATGATGATTAAAGACAGGGTATAATAGATAGTGAGGGCATCATGGCTACAGTGAGGGTATGATCAAGGGCTTACCTATAATAGGTGGAAGGGTTGCAGGTGCACCTTGGCCCTGAAGCCTAAGGGCTCCAAATGGTTACTCCGGGTCAAATTAAAAGTACAATACTATTACAGACCCATGATAGTTAGGTCCCTGCTGAAGACTTCGCATTGAGGCCCATGAGCTTCAAGTTACACTGTGTATGATGGTTACAGTGAGGGAATTATGGTTAAAGTGAAAATATGAGGGTTGCATAGAAAGTATGATGGCTATAGTTAGAGCATCTTGTACTGTGGGGCCATTATGGTTACAGTGATGATATGGTGGTTACAGTGAGGGCATGGTGATGGCATCATGGCTACAGCGGAGGTATGATGGTTACGATGAAAGAAAGGTAGCTCCAGTCAGACATGGCGGAGTGATGTGACGGATGCTGAGGTCATGATAGTTAGAGTTGGGGCATGATGATTACATTCACAACACGATGATACAGTCAGAGCATCATAGTTACAGTGAGGGCCTGATGATGGCTACAGTCAAGACTTGATGTTACAGTCAGGGTACGATCGCGACAATTAGAGCATGATGGTAACATTGATGGTATGATTATTACAGTTTGACCTGGCTGGATACAATTAGGGCATAATGGTTACAGCAAGGATATGATGGTGACAGTCACAGAACAAAGGGCAGTGGAGACAAGTTGAAGACACATACAGTAGGGCTTTATTGGTTAGTCAGACCATGATGTCACCATCAGGGCATGATGGGCAGTGAGGACATGGAGGTTATAGTGAGGACATGATGGACAGTGAGGACATGGAGGTTATAGTGAGGACATGATGGACAGTGAGGACATGGAGGTTATAGTGAGGACATGCTGGACAGTGAGGACATGGAGGTTATAGTGAGGACATGATGGACAATGAGGGCATGATAGACTATAAGGACATGATGGTTACAGTGAGGACATGGAGGTTATAGTGAGGACATGATGGACAGTGAGGACATGGAGGTTATAGTGAGGACATGATGGACAGTGAGGACATGGAGGTTATAGTGAGGACATGATAGACTATAAGGACATGATGGTTACAGTGAGGGCATTACGGCCGTGCCATTAGGTTTAGTTTTCCTGTAAACTCTCCAGCAGAATGTCCCGGAATAAGATGCTTAATTAAGCTGACGCCGGATTTGATGAGACTCTTTCTATTGACTGTTCATTGTCTTTGGGTGGCAGCGAGTTAAGGTCAGCGGTGGCCCCATGCCTGCTCTGATAGAGCGTCTCCATTTCCCAGCTGTGTGTTGCTGATAGGACAGCATGCCCTCTGCATGAACACAGAAAATGGAGCCTGCCAGCTCAGATCAGCTATAATTAAACTCTGGCAGAGGTGGCGTTCTCTGCGGCCTCCACTCCTCAGCTGCTCCTATCATCATCTCGGGGCTCCATCTCTACCGCACAATGCTCCCAATGAGATTTCACCATCTGGGTCTCAATGGAGCCTCCCGAAGGGTCGATGGCTGAGTCAGATCCATACAAAATGGAGAATGAGAACATTTAGCCTCCTCTGGATGGCTCTGAGTCGGATTATAATGCCCCCTACTGCAATCTTGCATCTTTCTCTGCTGGCAGAGTGATATGGGGAGAGAATAGAAATCACTGACTCATCCTCTTCTGATACTTCTGTCTACTAGATGCTGACTCCTGATCCACAAATTAATCTAATGGTGCAGTGAAATGGATGAGTGGTCCGACCCCTGAGCTCGGCAGTCTCTTCAATGCTTATCCAGACACATCTTGAATGGTCCCCTTAAAGGGACTTTTAGATAAAGGCCTCTATTTCATGTCAGTGTCAGTTTCAGCTGGGTGCCCCTTCCCAGATACCCACCAACCTTTCCCTGATGGCCTTAACGGACCCGATGGCCTTCATAGATAATTCAATTACTGTATGACATCCTTCAACCATTATCTGCCCTTACAGAAGTTTTCTTATAAACAACATCTACAAGATGGATGATAAATTCAGACATTTCATTGGAGCAACAAGAGCCCAAGATGTAAGAGGCCCACTGTCACCTCCAAATCAGGTGGAATTGTGCACAATGATAAGCTATAGGACTGCAAAGCTTCCATATATTATTCTTGCGTAGGAGACCTCACCTGACAGCGTCCACCCCTGGATAAATGAATGATCACTGAGGGTCCAGCTGTTAACACCCCCCCACAGATCCTGTAAATTAAGGGCTCAAAGTCCCCTCTGTGAATGGACTGGCAGTGAGCATGTGCGACCACCACAGTTAACGGGCAGTGGTCGCACATACTCACTACCGGCTCTATTCACACAGTGCACTTTGGGTCCCTCGTTCTCATGCTTTGTGGCGGTTTCAGTGTTTAGACCCCCAGTGATGATACATTTATCCTATAGGTGACAACCCTTTCAATAGTTTAATAGGATGCCATATAAATGTGGAGAATTCTGTCTTGTGTAGGATACTAGAGCCATGTTTTCCATAATTTGGGTTCTTCACCATGAGGGCTCAGTCCAGACATAATGTCATCACTGTGAACTACACTAATATCTCCTCTTGAACACCAGGACACATACCCGCTATCCTCCAGAGACACCCATCTACTTCCCCCTTAGGACCCTTTCTGGGACCCTGGTCAAATGTCAAAGTAGACAAGGGCCAGCATCATAGAGAATCAATGACAATCTCTGAACCCAGTTTATCATTCTCACTCACCTCAGCTGCCTCCTTCTCGAACTTCTCAATAGTCCTCTTGTCAATCCCGCCACATTTATAAATCAGGTGGCCAGTGGTGGTGGATTTGCCGGAATCCACATGGCCAATGACCACGATATTGATGTGAGTCTTCTCCTTCCCCATCCTCTTGGGGTTATGCTCAGTAGCGGGTGAGGGTGTCTGAAGGAAACATAGAGTGTATGTTATCAAAACCTCTAATTCATACCAGCTGCGGAGTGACCGAGGCATGGGGCACAACTTGCCGCATAACTGAGCCATGTACCTGGAAATCCCCCTCTATCTACACAGCCCTATAACTAAAAGCATAAAATTTAAAGAAGACCTGTCACTAGGACAAAAATGGCCAAAATTTGCTCTTATTTTATTCCCGCTGCTTCTGATTATTTTTTTTTTAAATCTGCAATTCGGTTCCAGAGATATGGAACCTTTTATTTACTACACATTTTTAGGGTCTTTACCAAGAGGGCGTGGCTCACAGGTTAATTATGAGGAGCCTAAATACACGCCCCCGAGAATCCTGTGAGCCACGCCCCCTTAGTAAAGACCATAATATTTAGTAGTAAAGAAAATGGCTCACATTTTTCGAACTTGTATGGCAGGTTTATTAAAAAAACAAACAGAATACTCAGAGGAGCAGGAAGAATAGAACAAGAACAATAACTTAGGCTTAGGGGCGATCTGATAACAAGGTATAAATATATCAGGGGACAGTACAGAGATCTTTCTAAGGATCTTTATATACCTAGCCCTGGACAGGGACAAGGGGGCATCCTCTACGTCGAGAGGAAAGAAGCTTTAATGATAATCATACATGCAGATTCTTTACTGTAAGAGCAGTGACACTATGGAACGCTTTGCCACTACTCACTACTAAAATTCAAGGAGGGCCTGTGTGACTTTTTTGAAAAATATAATATTACAGGTTATGAGCACTAGATTCCTTGATAGGACGTTGATTCAGGGAACTTGTCTGATTGCCGTATGTGGAGTCAGGCAGGAATTTTCCACTAATAAGGAGATTTAGCGTCTGTTCCATGGAGTTTTTGCCTTCCTCTGGATCAACATGTTAGGCTACAGGTTGAACTTGATGGACCTCAATGGGTTTTCCCATCTCCAAGATCCTATCCCAACATGTAGTAGGTGTAATAATAATAATATACCTCAAATTAGATATGTAATATAGTTCTTCTGATAAGCTATGTCACTTACCCCATGTGCAGGGCACTGCAGTAGCTTAGGTATCCATGGTTACGGCCACTCATGTAGTGACAGTTAGTTAGTTGTTAGTTGTTAGTGGTTGTAACCTACGCTACTGCAATGGGTTAACAACACAGGGGTTAACAACATAGTTTATCAGAAGAACTATGCTACATTTCTAATTGGAGGCATTTGCTAATTTTGTTATTATTATTACACCTACTACATATTGGGATAGGATCTTGGAGATGGGAATAAGTCTACCTTCAACCTTAAAAACTATGAAACTATGAACTGCCCACCACTTTTGTCCTGGCGACAGGTTCTCTTGGATTTATGTGGGAATATTTCTGGGAAGGCCGGGTGACAATCAATAAACAGTTCCTATAATTGGTGCCCGTCACTCAGCTTTCCCAGACTCAGATAAGTAATTATTAAATAAAAAATCTAAGAGAAGTGGATGAACGGAGAACAGAGAATTACTGGGATTTTTGTCCTGGTGGAACTGGTCTTTAGATATTTACTAGCATCACCATTGCCTCTGCGCTGTGCCCTGGCATCTAATGGGGCATCAATTGATTCGGGTCTTCTAGATCACTCAGTCCATAAGTGTCAGTGCTATCACCTAGATCAGAAACACAATACCAAGGACCACCTGATAGCAGAGGGGTGCTAGGTAGAAGGAGGCGGAGGAGGAGAGGGTATAGGTTACATCAGAGAGGATCACCAGGGGACGGTAGTGAAGGACTTTTATATCCAAAGGGAGATGAAACCTGTATGTAACCTGCCCTCCTGCGCCTGTGCGTAGCAAAGACGGGTTGGTCATGTAGAACAATAGAGTTCTAGAAGTTTTGCTGACAAACTCAGCTCTACTTCACCTTCTAATTTGCAATGAGCCGACGTATATGTGCCATTTTTGCTCAGATACAATTTATCGATCATCCGCTCAGCAACTTTATAGTTAATATAACAGTGACCTTAATCCTTGTTTCTTGGCTTCACAAATGTAGAAGAGCTAGATTTGCCTACTATTTCTTTTTTTGCATTGTGATATCTGCTTATGATAAGAGATAATGCAGTAGAATGGCCTGCAGTCCTATGTAAATCCATAGATATTGATCAGACCATGTTTTGTGCTACACGACAAGCTCAGCTCTGCTGCATCTGACGTGCATTAGGCTGACATCATACACTCTGCTTGGTCTCAGCGCCCCGGTGACGGCTCAGCCGTACAGATGAAATAATATGGGTATAGTGGAGCTGAGTTTGTCATCGGGCAGTTATGACAAAGCATCTAATACGCTCCATGCAGTTTTACATAGGGCATCTGTGTGCGGCACTGGGGTCTGCTCCATCTGTGTGTGCAGATGCTGTAGCCCTCCGTGCCCCGCAGTCGCTGGCGCCCCCTCCCTCTTCTCTTCCAGCCTCTGATGGATTTCACATTACGCCACAGATAAAATGTCTCTTTCGCCGAAATCCCAGATCCTCCATCCAGGTACAAAACATCTACTGCCCCCATAGAAAGCTGCCCCCACCTCTCCCATACACCCACAAATTAAAGGGGGGCTCCAAAAATAAATAAAAAGGGGGAGGTGGGTGTGGAACTGAGAATAGGGGAAGATGTGATAAGGGGTGGGTAATAGAAGGGGGCTACAGGAACTTGTGATGGGGCTGATAAGTGGTGCGGGGGGCACAGCATAGACTGACTTAAAGTTATTGAAGCCTTAATGAGTGGGGGGGCTCCCAGGTGAGAGACAGGACTTACAAGCAGGGAGGTAATAAAGGGGGCTCCCAAGTTATATGGTGCGTATAATGAGGGGTACAAGCATAGGGTAAGGGGCAGCACACAGGGGAGAGTGATTGGGGGTCTGCAGGCTGCAGGTGGGGAGCTCTTACCTGTGGCTGAGCTCTCAGACAGCAGGGGCTGCCGGCTCCAGATCAGCCAGTTTTATTTCTCCGGAGGGGGTCCACCTATTGACGGCCCCAGCGCAATGCAGTTACCCCTGCACCACAGCAATGCGGTACCGGGGATGATGGGAGAGGAGGAGTGAGAGATCGGAGAGGGAGGGGGAGAGATCGGAGAGGGAGGGGGAGAGATCAGGAGAGGAGGGAGGAGGAGGACAGAATGGTGGACATCACAGGGTGGGTGCGGGTCCTCCTTAATATTGTGTTAGTGAATGAAGGGGACAGAGTGAGACTGCGGGTGCCCAGGGTGACCAGCCTCTTGGTTGGCTGCTCTGCTGTTTCTAGGGCAGCTACAATCATATGACATTGCTGCCTCTGTGATATAAACAGCACTGACACTGGCTGCAATGCCAGCTGCTGCCAGTCTGGGGCATCCCACGGGTGCAGACATCATGTATAGTGAAGAGGCATGGCAGGGAACAGACTGAGGTCAGGAGGGTGGCACCAGGATCTGGGAGATACAGGAGATCAGTATACAGGGGGACTAGTATACAGGGGTTTCATTATACAGGGGATCAGTATACAGGGGATCAGTATACAGGAGGTCAGTATACAGGGGGTCACTATACAGGGGATCAGTATACAGGAGGTCAGTATACAGGGGTCACTATACAGGAGGTCAGTATACAGGGGGACTAGTATACAGGGGTTCATTATACAGGGATCAGTATACAGGAGGTCAGTATACAGGGGGTCACTATACAGGGGATCAGTATACAGGAGGTCAGTATACAGGGGGTCACTATACAGGGATCAGTATACAGGGGGTCACTATACAGGAGGTCAGTATACAGGGGGACTAGTATACAGGGGTTCATTATACAGGGATCAGTATACTGGGATCAGTATACAGGAGGTCAGTATACAGGGGTCACTATACAGGGGATCAGTATATGTGTCGACCCGCCACCACAATTGTGGGTTACCAGGGCAATGGGGTACTCAGAGCCGAGCCCATGGAAGTCTATGGGGATTTTGTCACAGGTAGCTGTGGCTCGGTCTGTGGCCCGGGCGGTCTGGCGTATGTTGGGGATATATTTACAGGGGATAGTTTATGTACAGTTCGTGACGCCACCTGTAGTGTTCTGGTAATTAGTACCAGCGCTGCTGTAGATCTCTGAGGGGATGGTGAGGCAGCTAGATGTCGGGTCCCCTACAGGTGGGACTGGTCCCTCAAAGTCTATGTGAGTAGTGAAGTCGAGTGCGGTTAAAGAACACAGTCTCACACGGTCAGCGTCTTTCCATACCTTTACTTGCAAGATGATAAGGCTGGTCCCAGGGAGGCTGATCCAAGGAGAGTGTATCTTGAGACGGCAGCTGGACAAGTTAGGGGCCTCCTTTATCTCCAATATGACGAGTGCAACTAGCATGGAGCGTAGTTCCCTCAATTCTCCAGCTTATCCAAGCTGTACCTGCCCAGTCAGCTTTGTGTTAGGGGCCTTCCTATGAAGGAGCTGAATTCTTACGTGGTCCTGCAGAACTCTAAAGTCTTCACTCCCCCTGACCCCAGTTACGTACTGACTATAAGGGGCTTGTCTGCCGCGACCTAGGGTCCGGTAGATTCCTGGTTTTCCTATCACCGTGCCTGAAGCAACAGTGACCCTTCGGTCCCCAGTGACCGGTAGCAACGTGCTGGACTTCTGCAATCCTGTAGCACTAATTCTATAATCCACTTGCCTTTCGCCTTGTCCACGCTGGTAACATAAGCACTCTTACTAGCCAAGGTCGAGCAGTCACTTCTTTCCTTTTCCTTCCAATGAAGTTAGCCACGGATGCTCAGTTATCACAGGCAGGAGCACGTCACTGTACCTGATACCGTCCTCTAGACAGGGTTGCTGAAGACTTTCCGTGCTAGTACTTCTCCTTTCTTCAGTGGGTGCTGAGAGGGTGATACAGCTCTGACCAGACTAAGGTGTATTCCCACACCTATACCAGACTCCACGATATGAACTGGGATGAAGCAGGCTAGACTCTTTCCTCCCTCCAAACGTCTCCTCACAGATGTCTAGACTCTACTCCACACGTCCTCACTGTCCAAAGACAGGAACTAGACTAATCACTCTAACACCTACTACCTTGACCACTCCCTCTAGAGTATACTCCACTACCCTAGGGGTGTGTCTAGTATGTGTCAAGTGAATGGATATTGAGCATTAAGCTGCCGTCTCGCCATACACTCTCCAGGGTACTGCGTGTGCCTACCACCAGGGCTACACATATACAGGAGGTCAGTATACAGGGGGTCACTATACAGGAGGTCAGTATACAGGGGGACTAGTATACAGGGGTTCATTATACAGGGGATCAGTATACAGGAGGTCAGTATACAGGGGGTCACTATACAGGGGATCAGTATACAGGAGGTCAGTATACAGGGGGTCACTATACAGGGGATCAGTATACAGGAGGTCAGTATACAGGGGGTCACTATACAGGAGGTCAGTATACAGGGGGACTAGTATACAGGGGTTCATTATACAGGGGATCAGTATACAGGAGGTCAGTATACAGGGGTCACTATACAGGGGATCAGTATACAGGAGGTCAGTATACAGGGGGTCACTATACAGGGGATCAGTAAACAGGAGGTCAGTATACAGGGGATCAGTATATAGGAGATCAGTATACAGGGCGTCAGTATACATGGGTCACTATACAGGGGATCAGTATACAGGAGGTCAGTATACAGGGGTCACTATACAGGGGATCAGTAAACAGGAGGTCAGTATACAGGGATCAGTATATAGGAGATCAGTATACAGGGCGTCAGTATACAGGGGATCAGTCCACAGGAGGTCAGTATACAGGGGATCAGTATATAGGAGATCAGTAAACGGGGTCACTGCACAGGGGGTCAGTATACAGGGGACTAGTATACAGGGGATCAATATACAGAGGATCAGTATACAGGGCGTCAGTATACAGTAGGATCAGTATACAGGGGATCAGTATACAGGGGACTAGTATACAGGGATCAATATACAGAGGATCAGTATACAGGGGACTAGTATACAGGGGATCAATATACAGAGGATCAGTATACAGGGCGTCAGTATACAGTAGGATCAGTATACAGGGCATCAGTATACAGTAGGATCAGTATACAGGGGATCAGTAAACAGGAGGTCAGTATACAGGGATCAGTAAACAGGAGGTCAGTATACAGGGGATCAGTATACAGGAGATCAGTATACAGGGGATCAGTATATAGGAGATCAGTAAACGGGGTCACTGCACAGGGGTCAGTATACAGGGGATCAGTATACAGGAGGTCAGTATACAGGTGATCAGTATATAGGAGATCAGTATACAGGGCGTCAGTATACAGGGGATCATTAGACAAGAGATCAGTATACAGGGGTCACTACAGGAGATCAGTATACAGGGGATCAGTAAACAGGAGGTCAGTATACAGGAGATCAGTATTCAGGGGTCACTATACAGGGGATCAATATACAGGGGATCAGTATACAGTAGATCAGTAGAGAGGGGGTCACTAAACATGGGATCAGTATACAGGAGGTCAGTATACAGATCAGTATACAGGGGGTCACTAAAAGGGGTCAATATAGAGAAGAGCAGTATACAGGAGATCAATATACAGGGGGGTCACTATACAGGGATCAGTATGCAGAAGATCAGTATACAGGAAATCAGTATACAGGGGATCAGTATACAGGAGATCAGTATACAGGGGATCAGTATACATTGGATCAGTATACAGAAATCAGTATAAAGGGGGTCACTATACAGGGTATCAGTATACAGGGTATCAGTATACAGGAGATCAGTATACAGGAGGTCAGTATACAGGGGATCAGTATACAGGGGATCAGTAAACAAGGAGGTCAGTATACAGGAGATCAGTATTCAGGTGGTCACTATACAGGGGATCAATATATAGTAGATCAGTAGACGGGGTCACTATACATGGGATCAGTATACAGGAGGTCAGTATACAGATCAGTATACAGGGGGTAACTATAGGGGGTCATTATAGAGAAGAGCAGTATACAGGAGATCATTATACAGGGGGGTCACTATATAGGTGATTAGTATACAGGAGATCAGTATACAGGGGATCAGTATACAGAAGATCAGTATACAGGAAATCAGTATATAGGGGATCAGTATGCAGAGGATCAGTATATAGGAGATCAGTATACAGTGGATCAGTATACCTTGGATCAGTATACAGAAATCAGTATACAGGGGGTCACTATACAGGGTATCAGTATACAGGAGATCAGTATGCAGAGGATCAGTATATAGAAGATCAGTATACAGGGGATCAGTATGCTGAGGATCAGTATACAGGAGATCCGTATACAGGGGATCAGTATACATTGGATCAGTATACAGAAATCAGTATACAGGGGGTCACTATACAGGGTATCAGTATACAGGAGATCAATATATAGGGGATCAGTATGCAGAGGATCAGTATATAGAAGATCAGTATACAGGGGATCAGTATGCTGAGGATCAGTATACAGGAGATCAGTATACAGGGGATCAGTATACATTGGATCAGTACACAGAAATCAGTATACAGGGGGTCACTATACAGTGTATCAGTATCAGTCACTCTACAGGTATCAGTACGAAGGAGATTAGTATATAGGAGATGAGTATACAGGGGGTCACTATACGGGGATCAGTATACAGGTGATCAGTATACAGGTGATCAGTATACAGGGGATCAGTATACAGGTGATAATTTTTACAGATCAGTATATGGGGAATCAGTATACAGCAGTTCATACAGTATGCAGGAGGTCAGTATGCAGGTTATCTATACAGGAGATAATTATGCAGGAGCTCAGTATAGAGATCAGTATAGAGGAGATCAGTATACATGAAATCAGTATACAGGAGTTTAGTATATGAGCTATCAGTATACAGCAGTTCATACAGGAGATAATTCTACATGAAATCAGTATACAGGGTATAAGTAAACAGGGAGCAGTATACAGGAGTTCAGTATACAGTGGAGAAGAATACAAGTGGTCAGTATACAGAGCAGTATACAGGAGATCAGTATACAGGGGTCTTTAATTTATAATTTTTGATCAGCATTGTATCCAAACCAATCTAGTTAAAAAAGGATGTGACATTATGTGGTGGAAATTGTAAACGTTGTGGTTATAAGAGGATGATGACAAAGTTACACAATCTCTAGCCTTCAAGTAACATGGAAAGATGGAGTCCTAAATAGTATGATGCGCCAAAGTGTCTGACAGTACTGTCATCATTTAGAAAGAGGCAAATTGAATCTGCAACAAATTAGTAGAAAAGTGAACACACAGTTTAATGATTTGTAATAAATCATTATTACTTAGTGTAGTTGAGCGCACAACAGCTCCTCTTAGGCAGAAACATAACTGCTATAACACTACCCTATGTACAAGATGAAGTGATTAAACAGAGTCAGCATGGGTTTGTAACTAATAAGTCATGTCAGACTAACTTAATTTCCTTCTATGACAGAATCACTGACTGGGTGGATCAGGGAAATGCTGTAGATATATTATATCTTGACTTCAGCAAAGCATTTGACAAAGTATCTCACACAATCCTTATTGAAAAAATGACTAAGTATGGAATGGACAAGGCAACTGTTAGGTGGATTCATAACTGGCTTAGTGATAGGACCCAAAGAGTGGTAGTAAATGGCTGCACATCCAGTTGGAAGAATGTATCAAGTGGGGTACCACAGGGCTCTGTCTTGGGCCCTGTATTGTTCAACATCTTTATCAATGATTTAGATGAAGGAATTGAAGGTAAACTGATTAAATTTGCTGATGACACAAAGCTAGTAGGGATAGCTAATACTAGAGGAGAGAGAGAGAGGATTCATAAAGATATAAATAAACTGGAGCAGTGGCAGCAACTAACAGAATGGATTTTAACAGGGAAAAATGCAAAGTACTACATCTGGGAAATAAAAATGAAAAAAGCATATACAGAATGGGAGGAATAGGGCTAAGCAACAGCACATGTGAAAAAGACTTGGGTATACTAATAGATCACAGACTGAACATGAGTCAACAGTGTGATGCAGCAGCAAAAAAGGCAAATACAATTCTAGGACGTATTAACAGAAGCATACAGTCTAGATCACATGAGGTCATTATTGCCCTCTACTCCTCTTTGGTCAGACCTCATCTGGAATACTGTGTCCAGTTTTGGGCACCACATTTTAAAAAAGACATCAACAAACTGGAGCAAGTTCAGAGAAGAGCAACCAGAATGGTGTCCGGTCTGCAAACCATGTCCTATGAGGAACGGTTGCAGGATTTGGGAATGTTTAGCTTGCAAAAAAGAAGACTGAGAGGAGACTTAATAGCTGTCTACAAATATCTCAAGGGCTGTCACATTGTAGAAGGATCATCTTTATTCTCATTTGCACAAGGAAAGACTAGAAGCAATGGGATGAAACTGAATGGGAGGAGACACAGGTGATCAATGAGTGAAACAGGTTGCCACCAGAGGTGGTGAGTTCTCCTTCAACGGAAGTCTTCAAACAGAGGCTGGAAAGACATCTGGGATGCTTTAAGCAGGGGTTGGACCAGATGACCCAGGAGGTCCCTTCCAACTCTACCATTCTATGAATCTATGAATATAACTATTATAATACTGCCCCTATGTACAAGAATATAACTATTATAATACTGCCCTTATATACAAGAATATAACTACTATAATACTGCCCCTATATACAAGAATATAACTACTATAATACTGCCCCTATGCTCAAGAATATAACTACTATAATACTGCCCCTATATACAAGAATATAACTACTATAATACTGCTCCTATGTACAAGAATATAACTACTATAATACTGCCCCTATGTACAAGAATATAACTACTATAATACTGCCCCTATGTACAATAATATAACTACTATAATACTGCCCTATGTACAAGAATATAACTACTATAATACTGCTCCTATGTACAAGAATATAATTACTATAATACTGCTCCCATGTACAAGAATATAACTACTATAATACTGCCCCTATGTACAAGAATATAACTACTATAATACTGCCTCCTAGCTGTGAGGTTGTGTTTTGTGGATCTCCTCATGTCTGGAGCAAGCCCAGGGAGGGGCCACCCTGGCGGGGAAGCTCCCCAGGCAAGGCCCAGGCTTCCAGGCCTACACTGGGACAAGCCTCCCAGGCCTCTCCTAATGGGAATGTTAATCCCAGAGCCACTGTCAGAGCAGTGAATGCAGCGAGCCAAAGCTGCAGCAGTTCTGTGAAGGAGGAAAAAGCCGTCAGTAAAGTTTTGGGAGGAAAACCTTCTCCAAGTCCAGCAAAGAAGCAAGAAGGAAAAGTGTCGGTCAGTGAAGGGTTACAGCACAATGTGAAGTCAGGTAACTCCCCAGTCAGCAAGCAGCTCCTGCCGGGTGCACAGATGAGATCAGCCCCAGCTGTGCAGATCACCTCTCCTGCTCCCAGGCAGAGACGGACGTCTTTGGAAAGACAAACCATCCAGGAGAACTTACAGCAGCATGGCAGTATGGCGCGGTCAGGACGCACACGGTCGCAGTCAGGTGGCAGCGATAAACCTGATGCGGAGCCTGCATCCAGCCAAGGAGCCACAAAACCATCTGTGGTGGAACCGCACAGGACTGTGTTCAGAAGCCCTGGACCCGTGGTGAAGACTAAAGCTGTGGAGCCGGCGCGTGCACCCGAGCTGCAGCTAGCGGATGAGATACCGGGACTGGTCAGAAAACTGGGTGAGTTACAGCAGCAAAAAAAAGCGCTGCAAATGGAAGTAGACTTTACCTATACCCTAAAGACCACTAATCCTGCCTTTAATGATGCCTATGACCTGAGACTGAACACACTGGGTGTACAGCTGGCTAGTGTGGTGCAGGACATTGAGTCTGTGATGGAGGGCATGGGGCCCCTTGCAGAGACCTACAGGAACCGGGAGCGGTTCGCCTTGTGTCGACCCGCCACCACAATTGTGGGTTACCAGGGCAATGGGGTACTCAGAGCCGAGCCCATGGAAGTCTATGGGGATTGTCACAGGTAGCGGTGGCTCGGTCTGTGGCCCTGGCGGTCTGGCGTATGTTGGGGGAATATTTACAGGGATAGATTTATATACAGTTCGTGACGCCACCTGTAGTCTTCTGGTAATTTATACCAGCGCTGCTGTAGAGCTCTGAGGGGATGGTGAGGCAGCTAGATGTCGGGTCCCCTACAGGTGGGACTGGTCCCTCAAAGTCTAGGAAGTTAGTGAAGTCGGGTGCAGATAAATAACACAGTCTCACACGGTCAGCGTCTTTCCATACCTTTACTTGTAAGATGTTCAGGCAGGTCCCAGGGAGGCTGATCCAAGGAGAGTGTATTTGAGACAGCAGCTGGACAAGTTAGGGGCCTCCTTTACTTTCAACACGATGAGTACAACCAGCCTGAAGCGTAGTTCCCTCAATAACTCCAGCTAATCCATAGCTGTACTGCCCAGTCAGTTTTGTGGTAGGAGCCTTCCTGTGAGAGAGCTGAATTCCTATCTTGCTGATCAGGCTCAAAGTCTTCACTCCCCCTGACCCCAGTTACGTACTGACTATTTGGGGCTGTTTGCCGCGACCTAAGGTCCGGTAAATCCCTGGTTTTCTTACCACTATGCTTGAAGCTAATAGTGATCCTTCGGTCCCCAGTGACCGGTAGCAATGTGCAGGACTTCTTCAATCCAAAAGCACTTTTCCAATAATCTTTCCACTGTGCCTTTCGCCTTGTCCTCGCTGGTAGCATAAACACTCACACTTGCAAAAAGTCATGTAATCACTCCCTTCTTCTCTTCCTTTAGAGTTAGTTAACAGATTCTCAGTTATCCACTAGGCAGGAGCACGTCTCTGAACCTTTCACTGTCCTTGAGACAGGTGACTGAAGTAATTCTGCACTAAGCTTCTTCTTTCTTCTTCAATGTATTCAAGTGAGGTACAGCTCTGACCAGGCTGAGGTGATCTATATCTCGCCCGTACTGGCCTCCACTTGCTGAACTGCTGCAGAACCAGGCTGGACTGCTTCCTCCCTCCAGCTAGACTCCACACGTCTGCTCCGTCCGAAGACAGGAAACTGACTACTCTAATCACTCAACCAATATACACCCTGACCACTCCCTAACAAGTAACTACACTACCCTAAGGGTGTGTCTAGTGTATGTTGAGTGAATGGGTATTGAGCATTAAACTGCTGTCTCTCCACACACTCTCCAGGGTACTGCGTGTGCCTAACACCAGGGCTACACATTCCCCCATGGTAAAAGACAGCACTCCCGGGCTGTAAAATACAAAGAGACAGTTTTGTTTATGCATTAAAACATCAACATGAACATTAATTCGTCCCATCCGGGAGGTGAGGATGTCTTGAACGTTGCAAAACAAAAACATTGAATATAGAAAAATACAAAAGTATTAAGGCATCAAAACATTCAATAAATACACAGTATTCTTGTGAAGGACCCGCACCAAACCTTCAACGTGGGTCCTGGGTGGGCTGCAGGACATCCGAATGCAGACCTCACTCAGTGCCACACCACACGGGTTTTTGTATTCAGAGGTAGTTGTGCTGGTTTTATGTAAAACCAAGATAAAGCACCGAAGCGCAACTATATACAAATAAGTTCTGGGCTGGCACAGTCCTCAACCTCAAAGTCCATTGTAAAACGAAGACATATTATATCACATTATAATAATAATAAAGTGCAAAACTTTTTCTGGTTACCCAGCCGGGCATTCTACTGTTAGCAATATATATATACGTTATATACACATTTAACTTGTGCGAAAATTGGCAAACTTCTTAAACTTTTTATAACATTACTTATGGTAGACCCCTGTATGGATCTCACCGGTTTTTACTGTTTAACTATTCATTTATTTCAAATACACTTTCCACCCCGGGGGCTGGAACAATGCGGTGATCCCTAGATCCCAGGACTAACAGGTCGTGACCTGCTATTGGGGTTTGAGTCGCCACAGTGCTTGTGCGAACCTCTAGGGGCGCAACGGGTACATTCTCCTTGCGAGACACCGATTGCGTTTCAATCTGAGTCACAGTTAACGATATGGATCGTGTCATGGATTGCGATGGAAACTGGGTCGCTAGTTGCGATGTGGAAGGATGACGAGTGATCAAAGAATATACAGGTGTTGCTTCCACTTGCGAAGTACCTGCAGGGGCGATGCTGGGGCACGGCCGGATACTGCTTGTACTGGAGACGGGGACGCTGCGGTAGTGGTGACGTTACCTGCGTCGGGGACGGGTCACGGACGATGGTGACGTTAAGGGCATACCATCCCTTCATTCCCCAGTGCCGTGTGTATGTAACAATGTCTCCATTAACTAGGTCCCTCCCGGGATGGCCTTGCGGTAGGTGGGATTCTACATCCCTGCGACTAACAAAGACCCCTGGGTAGAGGCCCGGTTCACGGATGAAGCCCCAGCCCTTCCGGAGCTGGAACTCAGTCACACACCCCTGCCGCCGCGGTTCCCTCAGGGTACCTTTCTCTCTCCGGACACTCTCCTTGTCCGCGATCAGCTCTGCATGTTGCCGCTGCCGGTTCCGCTGAGCTTCCCGCTCTTCCTCCTGCTGGCGTTTCTGCTTCTCCTCACGACGCTGCCACTCATATTCCCACTGGGCGGTGTAGGCGACGTCATCCAGGCGCGCCATCTCGTCCCAGTCGACGTCTGGTAACGACGGACAGGACCCCTCCGGTGTCCCTGCCGGGTTCGATCATCTGCTGCGGCCTCCTGGCCGGGCGGGAGTTCCGGAACTGGCGGTACCTCCTCAACCCCCTTCGCCTCCACCGCTTCACCGTGGGATCAGGATTGGTACTTTCGGGGGCAGCCTCCGGTTGCTCCTTTGCCTTGGGCAGCAGAATTTTCGGTAACTCGAATCGTGGGGGGTCGTTGAGGGGAGAGAACACCACGTCCCACAGCCTCCGCTGCTCCTGGGTACGCCGGCGTCTCTCGATCTCTTCAAATCCAGGTTGGTGCTGGACCATCTTCTTCAGGCGTGCATTTTCTTCCTTTATTTCTAGCAACGCCTGCTGCAGGTGCAGGACCACGGATGACTCCGGTGCTGGTGGCAGCTTGGCTGGGGAGCGGGGCCTGCCTTCCTCCGCTTCCCTGCTCAGCTGCACACGTCCTGCTTCCATGATGTTCCAGAAGATCCTTTCATCTTCCTCCGGAGACGTCCGGTCTCTTCCGTGGAGGCGGGGTTCGCGTCTCCTCCTCCTCGCAGGGAAGGTGAAGAGGAGGCGGACCTCCTTTGCTGTAGGGCAGGATCGCATGTTGTAATAGCACTTTGAGAGGGCAGGCATCTTCTTCGCGCCACAGGGGGGTACACGCCCACGAAGGTACGCCCACCTTCTTCTCCAGCGCCTGAGGGCGCGAATATGGCGACAAAAATGGCGATTTTGGCGCCAAAAGTGCAAACAGTCC
>JARQOD010000003.1:107464054-107485891 GCA_033576555.1 Oophaga sylvatica
TTTGCCCTTTCTGGGGTGTCTGGGGGCAGATGTTAGTAGCCGGGGGGGGGGCCAAAATAATGGTCCCTCTCTGGGCTATTATTATCTGCCCCCACTCACTGGCTTTGTCTGTCTGGTTGCGAAATAGGGCGGGAGCCCACGCATTTTTTTTCAGCAATTTTTAACCTCATATATATATATACATGTCATTGAGTTTGTGACACACATATATATAATATATATTATAGTTCATACACTTCTACATAGTATAATAGCCGCTAATTCAATTGCCGGCTTTTGTGAAAATGCAGAACCCGACATGAAATGACACTTGGTTTACATAGAGTTAACCATGTCTTTTCATGTAGTTTGATATCTGATTTGCACAAACAATTACATGAGTGTAAAGGTACTGCCACACTAAACAATCCCGCTAGCGATCACGATAACGACGCATACTAATGCGATCGCTAGCGGGATTGTTTCTATATCGCTAAGTGCGGCCACATTTAGCGATATAGTTAACGACGCTATCGCCGTTAGCGATCTTCTTAACGACTTTAGCGGTACAAAAGTCCCGCTAAATCGCTAAGAAAAGGTGCCACACAGCGATTAGATACTTACCCAGCGGGAGCGCCGACGAGAAAATAGGGTCCGGAACGATTCCAGCGACGAGCGAGATCACAGCAGGAAGCTCGTCGCTGGCAGCTGCCGCACTGAACAACATCGCTAACGGGATCGCTAAATAGTGACGTTTTTTAGCGATCCCGTTTAGCGATATTGTTCAGTGTGGCATACCCTTAAGTGTGCAAAATTTCACACCTGTAGGGGTTAATTAAAGGTGTAAATTCGTAGCAAAAAAGTCTGTTTTTTTTACAACGAATTTACACCTTTAATTAACCCCTACAGGTGTGAAATTTTGCACACAGCCACTCATGTAATTGTTTGTGCAAATCAGATATCAAACTACATGAAAAGACATGGTTAACTCTATGTAAACCAAGTGTCATTTCATGTCGGGTGCTTCTGTCTTTTCACAAAAGCTGACTTTACCCGGCAATTGAATCAGAGGCTATTTTACTATGTAGAAGTGTATAAACTATAAATATATGTATATATATATGTCACAATGACATGTATATATATATATATATATGTATTCTATGTGTGTATATTTAGTGTTTACAAGGAAAGAATGGGGTTTTTTTTAGTTACGATATTTTGTTCCCATAGACTTACATTGGATTTCCGGTATCGGTATCGGGTATCGCCGATATTTTAATGGTATCGGCGATACCATTCCGATTCCGATACTTTTGGATATCGGAAAGGATCGCTCAACTCTATTATGCACTAATTAGCTTCCTTTATATACCTGCCAGTCTGCTTGGGAGATGCCGGTGAAAGCATTCATACAGACCAGCAGATTGGATCGGTTCTGAGAAGACTTAAGCTAAGAGCTCCTTTGTGGTTTCTCCTCTTCCTGCTTATAGTTTATCTCCTAGACCTTTTGTGTTCCCTCTGTGTTTGAGTGTTGTATGTAAGACAGTATTTACTTTATCCCCTGTCTTTCTCGTTTGTCTTTACTGTTTGTTAACCGTTACCTGTCCATTCCCTGTGGTGGTAATCAGGGTCCTTCTGAGGACTAGATTACAGTGGTCAGGGATTTATAGGAGACAGGGTTTACGCTGGCGGCCTGGACCTCTGTACCATTAACAGTACCTCCAGGTAGAGGGACTAGTCAGGACCCAGTTTAGGGTCAGCATAGACCCCGGTCCACCTCTAGCCGGAGACAGCGTGAAACGGATTCAGTATTGACCCACAGGATATTATGTCAGGTAATACTATGCTATATGTACATGTTAATATTACCTATTTTATGTTATATAGAATGTTGTCCCACTTGATAGATTACTGACATTATATGTATATATCTGCTATACAGCGTGACAGGTTGTGATGCATCTGGTTGAATGAGTATGGGGGCCGAAGCAAAACATTTTTTCAAGGAGGAAAATGCTTGACAAGCTTTGTCAGACCACCTAGAAAAATCCGTCCCTTTTTTAGTCATGTCAGTGAGAGGTTTGACAACAGATGAGAAATTACGAATAAATTTCCGGTAGTAGTTAGCAAACCCCAGAAAACGCTGCAGTGCCTTAAGATCCTCTGGCCGATCCCATTCAAGCACTGCTCTCACTTTCTCAGGGTCCATACGGAAACCGGAAGCTGACACCAGGAAACCCAAAAACTGAAGTTCCTGTACGGCGAATACACTCTTTTCCCATTTGGCGTACAGCTTATTGTCTCGCAAGATCTGCAACACCTGTCTCACATGCTCCTGATGAGACACAAGATCTGGCGAGTAAATTAAGATGTCATCTAAATAAACGACCACAAACTGCCCCACAAGGTGGCGAAAGTGTCATTAACAAAATGTTGAAACACCGCCGGGGCAGTAGTCAGACCAAAAGGCATGACAAGGTTCTCATAATGTCCCTCCGGAGTGTTAAACGCCGTCTTCCACTCATCCCCCTCCTTTATCCTAATCAGATTATACGCCCCCCTGAGATCCAACTTAGAGAACCATTTGGCGCCCACAATCTGATTGAAGAGATCAGGAATAAGTGGGAGCGGATACGGATCTCGGACCGTAATCCGATTAAGCTCACGGAAATCCAAGCAAGGGCGTAGGCCTCCATCTTTTTTCTTCACAAAGAAGAACCCCGCGGCCACTGGGGAAGATGAAGGTCTAATATGCCCCTTGGCCAGACTTTCCGAAATATAATCCTTCATAGCCTGCCTCTCAGGACCAGAAAGGTTATATAACCTAGATTTAGGTAACTTAGCATCAGGAAGCAATTTTATTGAGCAGTCATACGCGCGATGAGGAGGTAACTCTTGACACCCCTCCTCTGAGAACACATCCTCAAAGTCCTCCAGACAAGGAGGCAAGGTTCTAGGCACGACCGCACTGATGACCGTGTTCATGCAGTTACTCTTGCAAAATTCACCTCACTGGCTTATCTCTCTGGATTGCCAATTAATCACTGGGTTATGTTTAGCCAACCAAGGAAATCCCAACACAATAGGAGTAGGAAGACCCTCCAACACATAACAAGACAATTGTTCTTTATGTATTGCCCCTACTCGAAGGTCTATGTTATGAACAGCTTGTACAAAGCTACCTTGACCGAGAGGCCTGGCGTCAATAGAGAATATAGGGATCGGTTTGGCCAATACACTCAGTTGCATACCTTGCACCTGGGCAAACCGAGCGTCCACCAGATTAGCCCCGGACCCACTATCAAGAAGAACAGAAATCCTCTCAACTCTCGTACCAACCTCCACCTCCGCAGGTACGAGAAATTGAGACGGACTTGGGGACGAAATACATACTCCCAGGTTGTCGTCCACCACACGACCTGGGATTAACAGTTTTCCGGCGACTTTTTGCTCAATGAGGCACGGGATGGACACCCCTCAACAAAATGCCCCTCTCTCCCGCAGAAGAAACACCTTCTTGTCTTGCGGCGCACCGCCGATCCCCTCCTACGAAATGATGTCCCTCCCAACTGCATAGGTTCCTCAGAACAGACCAGGGGAACCTCAATATAAGGGACTTTAGTAGTAGGTGGAGTCATAACAGGGGGCGGAGTTACCTCGCACCTCTCCCGAAGCCGTCTATCAATACGAATAGCAAGGGCCATAGCAGCTTCCAGTGACGGAGGAGAATCATACTGAGCCAAAAAACATCTTTTAATTTGTCAGATAACCCTTGACAAAACTGGCTCCTAAGAGCTGGTTCATTCCACTGAGTATCTGTGGCCCATCTACGGAACTCAGAAGAAAATTCCTCCGCCGGACGATCTCCCTGCTGTATCTTACGTAACTTCGTTTCAGCAAGGGAGACCCGATCCGGGTCATCATATACCAGACCCAGGGCAGTAAAAAATCGATCTACTGACTGGAGAGCCGGGGAGCCCGGAGGAAGAGAGAACGCCCAGGATTGAGGGTCCCCTTGTAAGAGCGGAGATGACAATTCCCACCCTCTGCTCTTCACTCCCCGATGACCGAGGCCGAAGCCGAAAATATAATTTACATGCCTCCCGGAAGGTAAAAAATTTGTCCCGCCCACCAGTGAACCTGTCCGGGAGAGCAACTTTAGGTTCAGATCTGGTTTGCTCCGGGGGGAACAAAACCTTGGACTTAATGTCCGTCAGCTCCATGGATAAACTCTGCAACTGCAAGGCAAGCTGGGCAACTGGATCCATGGTAGCTGGGGAGAATCTTTATGGCCGGTGAAAATGTCACGCTGTATCACAGATATATATATAATGTCAGTAATCAATACCAAGAGGGACAACATTCAATATAACATATGAATAGGTAATATCAACATGTACATATAGTATAGTATTACCTGACATAATATCCGTTGTACTGTGGGTGAATCCTGAAGACGTATTACGCTGTCACAGGCTAGAGGTGGACCGGGGTCTATGCTGACCCTAAACTGGGGTCCTGACTAGTCCCTCTACCTGGAGGTACTGTTAATGGTACAGAGGTCCAGGCCGCCAGCGTAAACCCTGTCTCCTATAAGTCCCTGACCACTGTAATCTAGTCCTCAGAAGGACCCTGATTACCACACAGGGAATAGGCAGGTCACTGCTTAACCAACAGTAAAGACAAACGAGACAGACAGGGGATAAAGTAAATACTGTCTTGCATACAACACTTAAACACAGAGGGAACACAAATGGTCTAGGAGATAAACTATAAGCGAGGAGAGGAGAAACTACAAAGGAACTCTTAGCTTAAGTCTTCTCATAACCTGATCCAATCTGCTGGTCTGCATGAAGCTTTCACCGGCAACTCCTAAGCAGACTGGCAGGTATATAAAGGAAGCTAATTAGTGCATAATCAAACTGCAGCCGGGAGAGGCTGGACCTAGTCTTAGCACAGAGCTAGGCAGAATTAACTCCCTCACTGCCAAACACAAAGTAACAGCAACTCAGCTGCGAGAAGTCAGAATGTGTAATCGCGACGATCTTCGTGGCGATACACCCATGACACAAAAACACTGCAAGGAAACACCAGTGGTCGTTTTGATGAAGGTTCTTTTCTCTATACTTTCAAATATATAGGCCCCGATTCATCAAGACCAACGTTGACCAGAGGGTTGGAGTCAATGATTCAGGCGCGTCTTAAAAACGGTGTAAGGTTTATAGTGATGGAGTTTTTTGTTTCTTGGAGTGTTTTTTTGCTTTTTTTTATAGCCTTTTGATTGGACAATGACTAGTTGGGAGCAGAGTCCTTCAGGAACCAATTCAAAGGAATGACAAGCACTTTTTGTCACCAGTTTTTCAAAATAGGAAAAAAATAGGCTCAAAACATTGAACATATGAAAAACAACAATGTTTCACAAAAGAAATGAACAGGAAGAGTGTTTTAAAGGTCACCCCATTTTTCGTATATAAGCTGGAGCCACCGCCATCAGGGGCTTATCTACAGTATTCTGTGCTGTAGATAAGCCCCCGATCTAACCTGAAAGAGAAGAAAAACGAGTTATAGTATACTCACTCAGGGGCGTACTGGGTCTGGTACGGGTCCGGAGGGAGTCGCGGTCCGACGCCTCGCAACTTCTAGCAAAGCCCTCTTATTCCTAGCTTCCCGTTGCGTCTCCTGCGCAGGCGCACTGCTTTGCACTGTTGAGGCAAGTAAAGTACTGCAGTGCGCAGCCGCTGGACCTCTTGACCTTTCCCAGCGCCTGCTACTGCGTACTCTGCTCTGCCCTCTGCCCGCGACGGAAGCAAGAAGGGGCGTCTTCGCTAGAAGATGGAGGCGCCGACCGACCGGACTCCTCTGGACCGAACGACCGGACGCCTGGTGAGTATAATATAACTCGTTGTTCTTCACTTTCATGTTACATCGGGGGCTTATCTACAGCATTACAGAATGCTGTAGATAAGCCCCTGATGGAGGTGGCCGCAGCTTATAGTCAAAAAATGGGGTGACAGATTCCCTTTAAGTGCTTTTAAGGTTTTTTTTGCTTAAACTCCTCAAAAAACTCTGTGGGCACATATCTCAAGAAGATCCATACACAACATCTAATTGGATATACCAGGGTGAAGGTCTTCCAAGTTGTCCTGCCATGTTCTAAAAGTAAGGAAAACACCTTCCAGTAGTGATTGAAGATCGGCTCCATCATTGGGACAGGCCACCATTTAGGGCTATAGGTTTCATGACTTATTTGGTGAACACATAAGCAATTGCTCCCAAATAGGGAATATAGAAATAATAAAGGAGGGTCCTCCAAATATGACAACTCTCTCGGAGCCAGAGGCAGGTTGTGTGAGCGACATGCTGGAAGACAATATCATGCCACGGCCAGACTCCTCTGGTGACCAAAGGGTTGGGAGTTTAAATCCATCTGCTCAGTCATGATCTTCCCTGACATGTGTCATCGGGGACAGTCAAGAGGCCACCATATACATTAGATGAATGTCAAGATCTGCCCAATTCGGTGGGTCCAGGCCAGCTGACATACACATAATGTTTATGATCATTCACGCATGTGGAATGTTTTAGAGACCTTACGCCACCACTATAGGCGCAAAGACAGAGGAGTAGTAGGTCAAAGAGTGGAAAACCCCACTATCCACCAATTTCTAGAGGCTCCACTGCCTTCTTACACTTTACTCTTCATCCCATCCAAACACAATTGTCTTTCCCTGGATTTTTCCAGAATCAGTCTGGTCACACTTTTCTGATATGATTAAAGGTCTTTCTACCCGAAACGCATAAGCTTTATGTTTTGTTTGTTTTTAATATGTGCACATTCTGCTAATTTTTTTTTAATCCTATATGAGTAAAGACTAAGTGTTAACTACTTTCCATTGGTGCTGGAGAACATCCCTTAATGGACCATTGAGAACAATTTTCTGATGACCATCAAGAGGAGCATGGTCACTATAGATAGAATGTTCACAATGTTGGAGATGGGAAAAAAAGTTGTCTCCTTGTGGCCCTATAACTTCTAGGGGATTTTTGAGGATTGTAGAAGACATAATGGGTGGGACTGGGGTGTGAAATATTCAAATTACACCAAACCTTAATAGATTGAGAAGTTGCCTTCAGAGCATATTTTCCCCATCAACAAGGATGTAGCATGAAATTAAACCCAAGTCGGCCTTATGGGTCTTTCCCTGCAACCTGAAACCATATGTGAATGGAATTATGAGGAAACTCCACCACTCAGACAAAGCTCTGGTCAAATGAGTCGCCTACTGATCCCTTCCTGCTGCGAGCGTGATTGCAAATCGGAGAAGGTGGTTTCAGGTTGTATTATATATCCTTTATCGACCTGCACATTTTTTTTAACGCTGATACATGCATTTGTGGCAAAAAAAAAAAATTTTCAATTCACTTTCATTAAAAAATTTGCACCGTTTGGCTATCACAGACACTTTGCTTCTTTGCACATTCAGCTTTGATGTCATCTGTGGTCGTACATCAGCTGAGAGAAGGTCAGAAAAGGACATAAAAGAGGTAGAAGCTCTACCATTGAAGCCTCAGAATGAGCTCATGATGGATTCTCAGTTAACTATTTCTACAGCCAGCAATAGACAATGCAAAACAGAGGCTACAGAAGGCAAACAATGCAAAATTTTTGACAATGATGATTTTTTACCCAAAAATGCATGCATGTAAGTTTAAAAACAATAAATGATCTCCAAAGGTGGACAACCACTTTAATTTTACAAACACTTACAGGAGTGATTCGACAATTCATTTTTTTTTTTTAGAAATGTCCCTTGAAAATAAATTCTAGTAATCAGCAAGAAGCTGTTTAGGAAGCTGACAGCAGGTGTGCAAATCTCCTACAGCGCCACCGCAGGAGCAATTGAGCATTACGTGGCATCAATACAATGCATGCACAGACTTGGTTCCTCCTGAGACACAGAGAATCTCTTTGTGGCTGTTATCTGCTCTTTGCTCCACCCAATTGACAAATTTTATAAATGACGAATCACCCTCTATTAATCCAGGTATTAGAAAATGTCTTTTGTAAACCAGATGAGCCCTTTTAATTATCGCAAACCTTGAGAAACTTCATGTCTTTTACTAAAATTCTGCTGCAAAGATTTATAATAGATAATAAAAATGGGCAAAAGGGCATCATGGTCCCAAAGTTACCCAAAAGGTCTATAGGATTCGTGACCATACAAAATAATGGTCCTCCTTTTATGATTATTAGAAAACCCAGAGGCGTAACTTGAAGCTCCTGAGCCCTAATCTAAAATCTGTACTGTGGCTCCCAATTTCCGCGTACCATTTATAATGCTGGTGTCGTCTTATAAGACCGTAAGACCGAGGGGCCTTCGGTCCCCATCACATGCCACAGTCCAGGTCGTACTGCCACCCAATGCAGCTATGCCCTTGGTACTCAAAGACTTGAACTGAAGAATTTTGCAGCTTCTGTTATAGACACTATTCTGTTATGGGCACCATCAGAGGCATATCCAGGGGGGGGGGCAGCCGCAGCGGGCAGGGGGTCGCAGTTGGGCCGCCTAATGCGGCGGTCCGCATTGTCTCCCCTGCGGCTGCATTCTGCCGCCCCCGGCCTGGGAGTCGGTGGTTCCCTGTGCCGGCTGTCAAGCTGACAGCCGGCGCAGAAAAGCTGCGCGTGCTGACTCCCAGGGATCAATTGTACTGCCGTCTATACAGACGCCAATACAACTGAAGCTCTGACCGCCAGGTCAGAGCGACGCCAGTAGCGTGATCAAGTCATGTGATCACGCTGCTGACGTCACTTGCCGGCGCCCAGAGCGAACACTGGTGGTGTGCTCCACCGTGGAGCTGAAGAAACCACCGAAGATGGGAGATGGGGGGTACATAATGTGTGGGGGGATTTGGACTGGGGGTGTACATAATGTGTGGGGGAATTTGGACTGGGGGTGTACATAATGTATGGGGGGATTTGGACTGGGGGTGTACATAATGTGTGAGGGGATTTGGACTGGGGGTGTGTTTGTGAATGTGCTAGAGATGGTTTCTGAGCAGAGGCTCCCTCTGGTGGTTACAGACTGTACTGAACCTTCCAGCGAGGAATGGCAATCTGGGATCACTGACTGGACTGATATAAGGGAGGTTCCCTCCCATGATGGTTGCCGGTGATCAATTGTTCTTGTCTCAATTGTGGTTCCTGGTTCATTTGGAAGTTTGCTGGAGTCTTGCCTGCGTCTGCTGCTTTCAGATAAGATATTTTTGCTTTTCTTTTTGTGCTTGCTTTTTGCATTTGTGCTTGCTTTTTGCATAGTTTTCTGCACTTTTGGAGTTCAGCTGGATCCCCTCCTGGGGCCTGTGCTCCTCTCAGTTTATCTGTAGCCACTGTTATTTGTTCATTTGCTTTTTCCTGTTTTTTCAGTGGCTGCGGCTTGGTTTTGTTACACCAGAGATCTGATTAAGGTGGGTGAGATCGTGTGATCTCAGGTTTTTTGCAATCAGAAGTGTTGGTATTTTTTAGGGTTTTTTTTTTATTGCAGTCAGAATTCTTTCCTGTACTTTTCTGTCTAGACAGATCGGGCCCCAGCGTTTTCTCATTCTATTTTCTGTCTGTGTCCGTGCTTTCTTCTTGTCTAACCGCCATTACATGTTTGGGGGCTTCCTATTTTCTTTGGGGATCTGCTCCGGGGCAGATAGCTTTCATCTTTCTGCCTTTAGGTGTAGTTATCTCTCAGGCTGTGACGAGGCGTCTAGGATCAACGTAGGAATGCTCCACGGCTACCTCTAGTTGTGTGGTTAGTTCAGGTTACTGCAATCCAATAGGTTCCAGCCTCTTTGGTGTATTACCGTTTTTGCTATTTCTCCTCTGCTACCTAAACATAACAGGGGTGTACATAATGTGTGTGGGGAATTTACAGTGGGGGGTGTATATAATGTGTGGGGGGATTTGCAGTGGGGAGTGTACAGAATATATGGGAGGATTTGCAGCAGGGGGTGTGCATAATGTGTGGGGGATTTGGACTGGGGGTGTACATAATGTGGGGGATTTGCAGTGGGGGGTACATAATGTGTGATTGGATTTAGAGTGGCTGATGGGGGGTTATTTAGTGTGTGTGAGGAATTTAGAGTGGGATGGGGGGGTTTATTTAATGTGGAGGATTTGGAGTGGGGATGGGGGGGTACTTTATGTGTAGGGGGATTTAGAGAGGGGATGGGGTACTTAATGTGTGGGGAGATTTGAGGACACAAAATGAAGAGTATGTATGCATGAGGGCAT
The DNA here is from genome assembly GCA_033576555.1 of Oophaga sylvatica. Classification (NCBI taxonomy): domain Eukaryota; kingdom Metazoa; phylum Chordata; class Amphibia; order Anura; family Dendrobatidae; genus Oophaga; species Oophaga sylvatica. The sequence goes on from JARQOD010000003.1 coordinate 107,474,316, forward strand.
GTTTGAGGAAGCAGTATGGGGTGGGTGCAGACAGTATGGGGAGCAAACTGGTGAATGTACATGGACACAGAATGGGGAGTGAGGGTGATGGGATGTGTGCAGACACAGTATGGGGAGTCAGGGGTATGTGTGAGCAGACAGTATAGAGAGTGAGGGGGTAAATATGAGGAGACAGTATGGTGAACAGGGGGGATGTGAGAGGAGACAGTATGAGGAGGGAGGGGAATAGTGTGAGGCGACAGTATATTGCAGATAGTTTTATTTAGGGGCATTATAATGACACTTCTATAAGGGCATCGTGTGCAGAGTTGGTGCAGAAGACCGGAGAAGATGGAAGTCTGCAGAGACGGCTGTGGATGAGAAAACTCATCATGGGGTCTGGACAAGAAGAAGAAAAAAAGGAGAACGACTCCAGAGACGACGTCATCTATGAGGTACCTGGATGTAAATATTATTTGTGAAACTAACTAATTCTCATGTTTTTATTTATGTTAGGAGCATTAAAGGGGTTGTCTAGGTTTGTGCTGAGTCTGCAGTCATTCTATGTGACTGCAGACTTCAGAATTCTCACAGTTCACACTGCACACTGTTAGGATTCTCTCGTGCCGGTAATTTACATACATGCGGTCACATGCTGACTAGACATGTGTGGCCTCACTCAATGAAAATGAACAGAGCGAGGCCGGGCACGTCTAGTCGGAATGTGGCCAGAAGTATACAAATAACATGGTTTTGCTGACATGACTGTACATCGGTAAGGGAGAATCCTAGAAGTGTGCAGTGCATTCGTTGTGAGAATTCAGAAGCTGCAATGTCAGGATTCAGCTCTGCAGGTTCGTCACATGGACACTTCACTCATATGTGATTTTCATACTTATGGTCCTGTGACAACGAGCTTCTCTTCCTGCTTCTCTCAGATTTTCACTGTACATTGAGAGCATTAGGGAGAGCAACTCGTCAGTACATGACTAAGTGTGCAAATTGCATGTATGCGAGGGGGGAGGGGCGAAAGCAACGGAATTCTTGCCCCGGGTGCCAGAAAGCCTAGATACACCTCTGGGCACCATGGTTATAGGGCTATTCCCATCACCAAGATCCTATCCCAATATCAAGTAGGTGTAATCATAATAATATTAGCAAATACTTCCAATTAGAAGTGTAGTATAGTTCTTCTGATTCACTATGTGTCATGGGTGTATCGCCACGAGGATCGTCGCGATTACACACTCTGACTTCTCACAGCTGAGTTGCTGTTTCTTTGTGTTTGGTAATGAGGGAGTTAATTTTACCTAGCTCTTTGCTAAGACTAGGTCCAGCCTCGCCCGGCTGCTTTTGATTATGTTCTAATTAGATTCCTTCATATACCTGCCAGTCTGCTTGTTAGATGCCGGTGAAAGCATTCATGTAGTCTAGCAGACTGGATCGGTTCTGAGAATACTTAAGCTAAGAGCTCCTTAGTTGTTTTTACTCTTATAGCTTATAGTTTATCTCTGAGACCTTAGGTGTTCCTACTGTGTGTGAGTGTTGTATGTAAGACTTTATTTACTTTATTTCTTGTCTTTCTTGTATGTCTTTCTGTTCATTAACCGTTACCTGTTCATTCCCTTTGGTGGTAATCAGGGTCCTTCTTAGGACTAGATTACAGTTGGCAGGGATTGATAGGAGACAGGGTTTACGCTGGTGGCCTGGACCTCTGTACCTTTAACAGTACCTCCAGGTAGAGGGATTAGTTAGGACCCCAGTTTAGGGTCAGCATAGACCCGGTCACCCTCTAGCCGGAGACAGCGTATAACGGATTCCGTATTGACCCACTGGACATTCTGTCAGGTAATTCTATGTTATCATATATCTATGCGCATGTTATATAGTATGTTGCCCTTTTGATATAGATTACTGTCATCACATACATATATATATATATATATATCTGCTATACAGCGTGACACTATGTTGCTTACCCTATGTGTAGGGCACTGCAGTAGCTTAGATATCCATGGTTACGGCCACTCATATAGTGACAGTTAGTTGTTAGTGGTCGTAACCATGGATATCTAAGTGACTGCAATAACTTATTACACCCATTACATATTAGGATAGGATCTTGGAGATGGGATTATCCCTTTAAGCTTTCCTTATAATGCTTTTATGACAAGGTGCAACCTTGTTGGGGCCAAGTGCTCAGTACACCATTCTGCCCCCACATTTAGCACGGAGTGTGTCTCCTCTTAGCTTGACAGGGTCGCTTGCCCAGAGTGCGTGCTCCTCGCCCTAGAGCTCAGCGGCGCTCATGCAGTGTGAGTGCATGCTCCTCAGTCTTCTTCTTCCTCACCCAGACTTTAGCGACTGTTCCCTACACTGATACACCCGTGAGATGAGCGGCCACTACAGAAGAATTTCAGGGGAATTTCTGGCTGACTAAGCATATTTATTTTGCTCTTTGCTCGCTTATCTCAGTTTACAGGTCACATTGCAGCTCGAGGTACAGGGCCAGCAGTTTTATAGCTCTGTCATCAATATTGGTCAAAGTCATTTCTTCCTCCGGTGACCACAAGGCCATGATTCCTCAATAATGTCCAATCTCTTTCAGGTTCCTTGCTTGTCACAGTCCATCTTGTTGCCATTCTTTCTCTTTTGTTGGCCCACTTGATCTTTCTCGTCTATTGTTGTCTTCTATGATGAGTGGGGTCTTTTAATAACGCATCCAACATACTATAAAGTCTTATTTCGGTCATGTCTGAAGGTAACACCAGTGGTGGAAGGAAGGTTCTTCAATGCAGTTTGGTAACAAAGACCCTGTCTAGGATCTAGTTATTTGGATTTCCAAGCAGGACCAGAACCGAGATCTACGTCTGGGAGGATCCTTCGGTTTCTTCTCAACATATTGAGTACTAGCACCATCACAACAGTGTACTACTCCATGGTCTTGGTGGAGATGGTTGGCGAGGTCTCCAGATGGTGGAGGCAATTTTCTCTCTTGCCCCCAATATGTTCATCTGCCCCCCACAGGCAGGGCTCAGACACATTGCTAAACCCTTCCTACATTTCCCCACAGGTTAGAGTCCATATGATGATTTTTAGATCTGGTTTCCTTCTTTTCAGCCCTTTATTGTTATCGTGATGGGGCTGATTACTTCACTGTAACGGGAGACTATTGTGACAAAACTAAGCATATTATTTGGATGAATAATATAAAGCATAGATTGTATAAAGTAGGTGTATACAGCTGGGTTTCAGGATGTGAGATGCAACTTAAAATAGGGGAAAGAAACCAAATGAGAAGGAATTATAAGAATTCTTTCTGTTCTTAGAAACTTCTGAAAAAACATTTTTCAGACGCCCTCCGGACCATTTTTTGCATTGGCGCCCAGGAGCTCCACATTTGACCTCTCTCTAAATATGCATTGTGATCATGTTTGTACAATGATAAACTGACACTAGATGGCGGTCTTGCATAGTATATGGATCCTATGCGGTGTGATGTCATCATATATTGCAGCATGATATCACCAGGGCAATATTAAGGTCTCAGAATCAACTTCAACTCTACTAACTGTCCCCACAGATGGTTTTTCGGAGACCTGTCAAGGACAGAGGCTGTTTCACTCCTTAAGAAAGAAGGAAATACAATCGGATCCTTCCTGGTTCGTGTTAGTGACAAGCAAGGCTTCTCGTACGCTCTATCAGGTAAATCGAACTTTGAAATGTTAGATGTTTCTAGCATTATAGCTTTGATAGTGGCTGTCGATCATCTTTACTAGAATCTTTAATGGCAAATATATTTAGATATATTATACATTACTTATCCTGTATTACACTCAAGAGCTGCACTCATTATTCAGCTGGTACAGTCACTGTGTACACACATTATATTACTTATCTTGTACTGTTCCTGTGTTACATCCTGTATTATTCTCCAGAGCTGCACTCACTATTCTGCTGGTACAGTCACTGTGTACACACATTACATTACTTATCTTGTACTGATCCTGAGTTACATCCTGTATTATACTCTAGAGCTGCACTCACTATTCTGCTGGTGCAGTCACTGTGAATATATATATTACATTACTTATCCTGTACTGATCCTGAGTTACATCCTGTATTATACCCCAGAGCTGCACTCACTATTCTGCTGGTGCAGTCACTGTGTACACACATTACATTACTTATCCTGTACTGATCCTGAGTTACATCCTGTATTATACTCCAGAGCTGCACTCACTATTCTGCTGGTGCAGTCACTGTGTACACACATTACATTACTTATCTTGTACTCTTCCTGTGTTACATCCTGTATTATTCTCCAGAGCTGCACTCACTATTCTGCTGGTACAGTCACTGTGTACACACATTACATTATTTATCTTGTACTGATCCTGAGTTACATACTGTATTATACCCCAGAGCTGCACTCACTATTCTGCTGGTGGAGTCACTGTGTACATACATTACATTACTTATCCTGTACTGATCCTGAGTTACATCCTGTATTATACTCCAGAGCTGTATTCACTATTCTGCTGGTGCAGTCACTGTGAATATATATTACATTACTTATCCTGTACTGATCCTGAGTTACATCCTGTATTATACCCCAGAGCTGCACTCACTATTCTGCTGGTGGAGTCACTGTGTACATACAATACATTACTTATCCTGTACTGATCCTGAGTTACATCCTGTATTATACCCCAGAGCTGCACTCACTATTCTGCTGGTGCAGTCACTGTGTACATACATTACATTACTTATCCTATACTGATCCTGAGTTACATCCTGTATTATACTTCATAGCTGCACTCACTATTCTGCTGGTGGAGTCACTGTGTACATACATTACATTACTTATCCTGTACTTATCCTGAGTTACATCCTGTATTATTCTCCAGAGCTGTACTCGCTATTCTGCTGATGCAGTCACTGTGTACATACATTACATTACTTATCCTGCACTGATCCTGAGTTACATCCTGTATTATACTCCATAGCTGCACTCACTATTCTGCTGGCGGAGTCACTGTGTACATACATTACATTACCTATCCTGCTCTGATCCTGAGTTACATCCTGTATTATACTCCAGAGCTGCACTCACTATTCTGCTGGTGGAGTCACTGTGTACATACATTACATTAGTTATCCTGTACTGATCCTGAGTTAAATCAGTACATCATTATAGGACCCAGACTAGAACTGTTAGGAGCTTATATAGAAACAGTCTTGCTGATTTTATTGAAAATCATCAGAATTGTGAATGCAGCTCTGGAGTAATATAGAAGCTATAGTATAGGATCCGCATAAATTATGTATTGTATGCTCACACTGAGTCAGCTTTTTGCACCAAAATCTTTCTGCCACCCACGCAAAGTAATGTACATAAAGTAACTGGGAATCTTTACGTTCCAGCGCGGGATCAGAACACTGTAAGACACTTCAAGATCCTTCAGGACGAGCAGGGGGAATATCACGTGAACTCCTCCAGCTTCTTTCCAGATTTGAATAAACTAGTTGAATACTACAAAGTGAAGTCATTAGCGAAGGGTCTGATGCTGACATCCCCCTGTCTGAAGGTGAGTGGCCAGGAGGTGGCGCAATATTTTGGAAGAGAATCTATGATCTTCAATATCAGCATTTACTACCTGTCAGTAATTCGGGCCAGCTCTGTGCTGCTGCGAGGGTCCTATGCCGAGCCGCTGTGTCCTGGGAACTCAATACTGAAACAGGTCAATTAAGAAGAATGAGAAAACATCACAAGCCTACCTGTAACCAAGAGCACAGACTAACTGGCCCCCTTAGTAGAGACGCCGGACCTGCCACCATTAGAGACTCACTGAAAAGGAATTTAAGTCACCAGGGACTTCACCATTTACCCCTTTATTACTCTGGACCACCAAGGACTTTACCATTTACCCCTTTATTACTCTGGACCACCAAGGACTTTACCATTTACCCCTTTATTACTCTGGACCACCAGGGACTTTACCATTTACCCCTTTATTACTCTGGACCACCAGGGACTTTACCATTTACCCCTTTATTACTCTGGACCACCAAGGACTTTACCATTTACCCTCTCATTGCTCTGGACCACCAGGGACTTTACCACTTATTCTTTCATAGCTCTGGACCACCAGAGAGTTTACCATGTATCCCTTCATTGCTCTAGACCACCAGGGTCTTCACCATTTATCCCTTCATTGCTCTAGACCACCAGGGTCTTCACCATTTACCCCTTCATTGCTCTAGACTACCAAGAACTTTACCATTTACCCTTTCATTGCTCTGGACCACCAGGGAATTTTGCACTTACTCCTTCATTGCTCTACACCCCAAGGGACTTTACCATTTAACACTGCATTGCTCTAGACCAGGGGTCTCAAACTCAATTTACCCGGGGGCCGCTGGAGGTAGAATCTGGGTGAGGCTGGGCCGCATCAGGTTTTCCACAAGAAAAGCTCTTACAAAAACATTCCAATGTTATCAAATGTCCCAATGGGGACAGTGTTGATGATGTATGTATAGTGCTGTGGAGTTAATAGCGCAATATCAATGAATAAATATTATCCTTAACAATACCAGGATCTGAGGATTTTCTGTTTCGAGGTCAAGAGCTCTCTGATGTGATGTTGCTGCCTGTCTCGCTGTCTTCCTCTTTTGACACTGCAGTGTGGTGGACAAGTAAACATTAACTGGTTAACAGCAAGAAGTCATTCCCCCCAGCGCTCATTCTCCCCCAGCACTTATTCTCCCCAGCGCTCATCCTCCCCCAGCGTTCATCCTCCCCCAGCGCTCATTCTTCCCCAGCGCTCATTCCCCCCAGCGCTCATCCTCCCAGCGCTCATCCTCCCCAGCGCTCATCCTCCCCCGGTGCTCATTCTCCCCCAGAGCTCATTCCCCCCAGCGCCCATCCTCCCCAGCGCCCATCCTCCCCAGCGCCCATCCTCCCCAGCGTCCATCCTCCCCCAGCGCTCATCCTCCCCAGCGCTCATCCTCCCCAGCGCTCATTCTCCCCAGCGCTCATTCTCCCCAGAGCTCATTCTCCCCAGAGCTCATTGTCCACAGCGCTCATCCTCCCCAGTGCTCATTCTTCCTCAGCGCTCATTCTCCCCAGCGCTCATTCCCCCAGCGCTCATCCTCCCCAGCGTTCATCCTCCCCAGCGCTCATTCCCCCCAGCGCTCATCCTCCCCAGCGCTCATTCTCCCCCAGCGCTCATTCCCCCATTGCTTTTTCCCCATCACTCCCATCATTGCTTTTCCCCATCACTCCCATCATTGCTTTTGCCCATTGCTTTTCCCCATTACTACCATCATTGCTTTTCCCCATTACTCCAATCATTGCTTTTCCCCATCACTGTTTTCCCCATTGCTTTTCCCCATTACTGCCATCATTGCTTTTCCCCATTACTCCCATCATTGCTTTTCCCCATTACTGCCATCATTGCTTTTCCCATTACTCCCATCATTGCTTTTCCCCATTACTGCCATCATTGCTTTTCCCCATTACTCCCATCATTGCTTTTCCCCATTACTGCCATCATTGCTTTTCCCCATTACTCCCATCATTGCTTTTCCCCATTACTGCCATGCTCATCCAGCGCGCTGCTCTCTGTGATCAGGGGACCGGAAGCGCGGGCGTCGGCAGCAGGAGATGAGGTGAGTATGCCCGGCGCCGGCATCTCTCTGTGGTACCGCTCATTAAGCTTATGTATATGGGCGCCAGCCTATGAGAGGAGTGGCGTCCATATTCATGACCTTAATGAGCGGTACTACGAGTGACTGGGATTTCACATGCGGTGTTTCTCGCATGTGAGATCCCAGCCGAAGGCTGCAAAGTATGGTACAGGGCCCATAAGGTGGGGGCCGCAAACTAGTGTCCCGAGGGCCGCAGTTGGCCCGCGGGCCGCGAGTTTGAGACCCCTGCTCTAGACCACTAGGGTCTTTACTATTTCCCCGTTCATTGCTCTGGACCACCAGGGACTTCACCATTTACTTCTTCCAGGAACACCAGAGATTTTAGCACTTACTCTTTCATTGCTCTAGACCACCATAGACTTTGCCATTTACCCCCTTTATGCTCTAGGCCAGCAAAGACTTTACTATTTACCCCTTCATTGCTGTAGATCACAAGAGACTTTATATTTTACCCTTGATTGCTCTCCAGCATTAAGGACTTTATCATTTCTGCCTTCATTTCTCTCTATACTTTTTATATTGCTCCAGACCACCAGGGACTTTACCTTTCCCCCCATTGCTATTTAGGCATTACTTTCACACACTTTTTGGGCCTTTTATAGCTGTAGAAAACAAGAGGCAGCCAACTACAACTAATTTCACACATGTTTTACACCTGTGCAGGATGAGCCCACAAACACTGAGTTGAGCCTTCTTCCGGCTGACGAGTGGGAGAGACCCCGGGAGGAATTCCAACTGGCACGGAAGCTGGGATCCGGGAACTTTTCTCAGGTCTTTGAGGGATGCTGGCTTGGAAGATTAAAAATTAAAGTGGCAATTAAGACAATTAATCAAGGTGAGTGATAGTCATGGATGATTTAAAGGGGAAATTTACTTAAAGGTGACTACATGCTGAAACATTGTTTCTACATATAACTCAAGCTACAGTTTTGGGTCTGTGTTTGGTCTAGTTGCCTTTACAGGCGGCTCTAGAAGCAGGCCGTTACTGCTCATCAAGATAATGCTATTTCAATAACTGACCACTAGGTGGCAGCATAATACACACAAATAATGTCTAAAGCTTGGAGCCTTGTCATGACCTCAGTATGTGAAGCACTGAGTGACTATTCAGGTTAAACCTCTCAACTGTCCAGGCGACAATAAACCAAATGTAGCAGTGAGCTGAATATATAAATGATGCATTGAAGCGCTTAAAGGGCAAGTGTCACTATTTTATCTGCATTATATAATGTTACGTGTGCAAAAATAATTGCACCCCCTGGTGTCAAAAGCAATTTCACAAAATCATACTGTAAAATTAGGGATCATTCAGATCCACAGCTCAAAGAGTTTTATAAAGTCCATGCAATGGGAAAAGGGAGGAATAAATAATGAGCCCATCTGTACTTGGTGACTAAACCATGTACCATGCTGGACCCTCTTTATTCCACCATGCTGGACCCTCTTTATTCCACCATGAACCATGCTGGACCCTCTTTATTCCACCATGCACCATGATGGGCCCCCTTTATTCCACCATGCACCATGATGAGCCCCCTTTATTCCACCATGCACCATGATGGGCCCCCTTTATTCCACCATGCACTATGATGGGATTCCACCATGCACCATGATGGGCCCCCTTTATTCCACCATGCACCATGCTGGACCCTCTTTATTCCACCATGCACCATGCTGGACCCTCTTTATTCCACCATGACCATGATGGGCCCTTTTATTCCACCATGCACCATGATGGGCCCCCTTTATTCCACCATGCACCATGATGGGCCCCCTTTATTCCACCATGCACCATGATGGGCCCCCTTTATTCCACCATGCACCATGCTGGACCACCCTTTATTCCACCATGATCATGCTGGACCCTCTTTATTCCACCATGCACTATGATGGGATTCCACCATGCACCATGATGGACCCTCTTTATTCCACCATGCACTATGATGGGATTCCACCATGCACCATGCTGGACCCCTTTATTCCACCATGCACCACGCTGGACCCTCTTTATTCCACCATGCTGGACCCTCTTTATTCCACCATGACCATGATGGGCCCTTTTATTCCACCATGCACCATGATGGGCCCCCTTTATTCCACCATGCACCATGATGGCCCCCCTTTATTCCACCATGCACCATGATAGCCCCCCTTTATTCCACTATGCACCATGATGGGCCCCCTTTATTCCACCATGATGGGCCCCCTTTATTCCACAATGACCATGATGGGCCCCCTTTATTCCACCATGCACCATGATGGGCCCCCTTTATTCCACCATGCACCATGATGAGCCCCCTTTATTCCACCATGCACCATGATGGGCCCTTTATTCCACCATGCACCATGATGGGCCCCTTTATTCCACCATGCACCATGATGGCCCCCCTTTATTCCACCATGCACCATGATGGGCCCCCTTTATTCCACCATGCACCATGATGGCCCCCCTTTATTCCACCATGCACCATGATGGGCCCCTTTATTCCACTATGCCCCATTTTGAGCCCCCTTTATTCCGTGTGCACCTCTGCACCTTTTCACCACTGTGATCGCTATCAATGCAACAGCGCAAATTGTTGTTTCTTTAATACTTTTCCTTCTCATCAATATCCTCAGATGTGACCACTCAGGAAACCTTTATTAGGGAAACGTCGTTTCTGAAGACCCTCCGGCATCGTAACCTGTTATCTCTGTATGCCGTATGTTCAGTGGGAAACCCCTTTTATATAATCACTGAGCTTCTGACCAAGGGGGACCTGCTAACTTTCTGAGAGGTGAGTGTTGCCGATTACGGATATTATTATGCATCCTTGTTTACCAGGAGGCAGAATAACAGAAAAAAATAAATGTAGAAATTAGCAATTCAAGCTCCTTGGGTGTCTGTGGGTTGTCATTTGGGCGCTTATACTTCAATTTTGGAGTATCTATCCTCGTGTACTCAATGAAAGTAAGGATGAAACTTGTAAGGGAGGTAACATGAATGCTTGTGGTGATCAAAGAGAAGGCCCATGGGTGCACATGCCCTGGCTCTGCACTGCTCTGAGGTACAAATTGCAGCTCGATCACTAAGATGCATGAAACACTGATTGACATATTGCTATGAGGTGGAAATTCCCTTTAAGGAAAATCTGTCACTAGCCCTAAATGTCATTTTTCCAGGACGTCCCCTGACAGCACTATGGAGGACGTCCTCCTCCTCCTTACAGGGACAGGAAAGCACACGAGAGGTTAAAAGGTCCCACTCTTCCCCCTATACCTCAGTGTTTTTCCTGTCCCTGCATGGAGGGACACACGAGAGATCGCTGCGCAGCTTACCGGACCCAGGGGGATCGTGCGGTTCGTCCAATATCCTTCCCCTGTCAAGAGGTCCAGGGCCGAAACTCCCTTCTTGGGAGTCCCTCTGCTCCAAAGACCGGGGGCGGACGAGCTCCCGGGTAAGAGCCGCTCCTCCCGGTGGGAGGCTCTCGGCTCAGGAGTCTTCCTCCTGGTCCAGGGAGGAACGCCGAACAGGCCTCGGCTGGGAGCTGAGCGTCACTTCCGGTGACGCAGACGCAAGGAATCAGCGTGCGTTCTGTAACGGAACGCAGGAAGGCCGAAGAGCGTCGCATTTGGAAACGCAGGTGCACCGCTAAACTTCATGCGTTCCGGAGTGGAACGCAAAAGGTATGGAAAGCGCGTTGCGTTCGGAAGCGCAGGTGTCGCCAATTTTTGTGCGTTCCAGGGTGGAACGCAGTAGGGGCGGCGCTAAAGACATTGCAGAAGCGCTATATTAGGAGCGCGTGTATGGTGGCGTTTGAACTGCTGAGCGCCATTCTGTGAATTAACACAGAGAACGTGCTGTAGCCACCATAGCAGTCCTAAGGCAGCAAGGTGAAACTTTT
>JARQOD010000003.1:107485991-107537210 GCA_033576555.1 Oophaga sylvatica
GCCTTTCATGCTGTAATTTGTGAGCTATGTGGGTGTCGGAGTATATAGGGAGGCAATCTTGGGCTCACGCTACATATAGGGGGCTATGTGAGGGCCCATGCTGCATAGGGAAGGCTAATGGGGCTCATGCTACATATACGAAGCTATGTGGTGGCCTTGGAAATAAAAGTAGGTTTATGTTGGGCTCATGCTGCATTAGGAGGCTTTATGAGGGCTTACGCCATTTATTGGATGCTATGTGAGGCTGCATACTGTATATAGGGGCTATGTGTGGGCTCAAACTGATATAGGGGGCTGTCTGGGGGTTCCTAAGGCTTTAAGGGGGCTTTTACAGAATATAGGAGGATGTCAGCATACATAATCCGTCAGTATTAAATGATACAATTAATTTAAATTTAAAAATAATTATAATTAGTGTTAATATTAAAAATTGCGCAGAATTAACTTTTGCCTATTTTTTCAGCCTCCTTAACAGTCACGTTCTCTCATTTTGCCCCTCGGGAAAATTTAATTGCAATTTCTTCTAACAATTTCTTAATTTATTTAAAAAATTCTTGCTCTTTAACTGAATGGTCCAGGAAAAAACTGATGCAGGTTGTTATGTCTGGGGGGCCGGAGAATGACACAAGGTTTTCAATCTTTGGTGCTTTTGACTCACAGTTTCACGATTCACCCTTCCTTGATCAGGACAGAGGAGGACATACCATTGGTGCAACGTGTGCAGCTGCACAGGGGCCCAAGAGGTTCGAGGGCCACTTCTATCTCCAAAGCTGGTGCAACTGTGCATTATGATGAGCTATTGGTCAGCAAAGGGCCCATAAATTTCTCTCGCACAGGGCCCCATTCTGTTTGGGTCCACTGATGGCTCCTATTTCTTTAACCCATTCACAACCTTGGAAACATCAATACGTCCAGAATGGTAGGTACTTACCGACCTTGGACGTAGGATACTCTCACTGCCAGGAGTGGTGCCCGCACCGCTTCCAGGAGTTTAACCTGCTAAATTCTGTGATGAATATCGATCACAATGTTTAAAAAGCACGTAGAGGGAGGGGTCCCGATTTGCCCTCCGATCGACGTCCCCGCGAGGGACTGATCGTTTCCATGGTGACCCTATGTTGTCATGATGATATCCGGATCACCATAGCTAGCAAACTTGTTACATCGTGCTCAGAGTATAGTGTATCAAGCTTGTATGTCACTGCAGCACTGACACTTTATAAAGCATAGCAATGCTGTGCAGGCTTGGGAGGGTAAACCCTACAGCTATAGAAAAGCCAATTTTAACCCCTTAAAGACAAGAGGTATTTTTGGTTCTGCATTTTCATTTTTTGCTCCCCTTCTTCCCAGAGCCATAACTTTTTTATTTTTTGCTCAATATGGCTTGCATTTTTGCGGGACGAGTTGTACTTTTGAACTACACTATTGGTTTTTCCATGTCGTGTATTTGAAAACGGAAAAAAAATTGCGGTGAAATTACAATAAAAAGTGCAATCCCACACTTGTTTTTTGCTTTGCTTTTTTACTAGGTTCACTAAATGCAAAAACTGACCTGTCATAATGATTCTCCATGTCATTACAAGTTCATAGACACCAAACATGTCTAGGTGCTTTTTCATCTAAGTGGTGAAAAAAATTCAAACTTTGTTAAAAAAAAAAAAAATTGGCCATTTTCCAATACCTGTAGCATCTCCATTTTTCGTAATCTCGGGTTGGGTGAAGGCTTATTTTTTGCGTGCCGAGCAGACGTTTTAAATGATATAATTTTGGTGCAGATACAATCTTTTGATTGCCCGTTATTGCATTTTAATGCAATGTCGTGGTGACCAAAAAAACGTAATGCTGGCGTTTTGACTTTTTTCTCGTTACGCCGTTTAGCGATCGGGTTCTTTTTTGATATTGATAGATTGGGCGATTCTGAACATGGCGATACCAAATATGTGTATGCTTGATTTTTTTTATTGTTTTTTTTTTTTTGAATGGGGCAAAAGTAAGGTGATTTGAACTTTTATAGTTTTTTATATTTTTAAAAACTTTTTTTAACTTTTGGCATGCTTCAATAGGCTCCTAGGAGACTAGAAGCTGCCATAACCCAATCGCCTCTGCTACATACAGACAATGATCACATGTACGTAGCAGAATTGCTGACTTGCTATGAGCACCGACCACCGGGCGCTGTCGGGATAATAGCCGCGGGTGGATCACGATTCCATCCGCAGCTGTTCCGGGCACATGTCAGCTGTTCAAGCATTGAAGATGCTTTAGACATTTTGTCAGCATCTTCCCCTGTTAGTGGTTTCCTCATTGTTGAATGGAGTTTAAAAAAATGACACAGAAATTGGTAGAAAAAAAAAAAAACCCAGCTGGTAATAAAGAATGGTGAAAAAGCACTCGGAATATCCCAAAAAATGCTAAAGAGACACTTCAAGAAAAAAACATCAGCGTTTCCTAAAGTATCGTCCCTCTTGAAAAAGTGGGTTCACCTGCCTGAAAAAAGACGTCGAGTGCACAAACTCTTAAAGGGAATCTGTCACCCTAAATTGGCGGGATATTTAAATGATGGCAGTCAGGTCAGATGGGCGGTGTTTTGGGTACTTGCCTTAACATGTTGTTCGCCGCTGTCTCCATTATTTCTGGGAATTGTAGTCGTTGCCCTCCATATAACGCGCTTGCGCATTGCAATCTTGAATTGCGCACGCGCAGTATGCTTTGCCCGCAATGCGCAAGTACCCAAAACACCGCCCATCTGACCTGACTGCCATCATCTAAATATCCCGCCAATTTAGGGTGACAGATTCCCTTTAAGGCCCCTATACACACTATTTGAATGTCAGCTGAACCCGCCAATATCGTTGGGATCAGCCGACAGTCCAGTGTGTAAGAGAGTGCTGGAAAATTGATCAACAGGAAGGATCGAGCATGTTTGAGTTCGGACCGCCGATCACATTGATCTCCTGGAGATAAGACGCCGGCCGATGTGTCAGTCCTATGTATAGGAGATTACAAAAATAACAAGAGGAGAAAAAATAGCGCCAGGATAGGGTCTTATGTGGTTGATAAATATCAGAAATTGTATCGATATATGCTGTCCTGATCCCGGGTTGAAAGGCTGCCGGATCCTCGGGTGATTTCACCAGGAGAGCAAATAAAACATGGAAAGTTTGTGGCTCATATCCGCGCTGCCAGCTTGTGAAGAAATGTCGGACGCCAGAAGTATTCTAAAATAACAGTTTATTTTATTTTTTGACGCTTTTCAAAGTATTAACCACTACTTCTTCTTCAGGAAATAATAAACCATATACATATACAGGGTTTATATAGAGGTGAGGACTGAAATAGGGTGCCAAAAAAGGTCACATGACTGTGTGTGAGATGAGTCGGAGTTCATAGGGTAGGCACGTGATGTGGTTCAATTTGGAAAAAAATATATTTTTTGTATATAATCAAAAAGCAAATACCGGTAATTGAAAAACTGCATACACCTATGAATAAAAACAATAAACAGAATGTGTCCAAAGGCATAAACTTCATATGATAAATGTACTGTTGATAAAAACCTGTCTTTCCTTTCTCGCATTTGTGAAAAGAAAAGAAAAATATATTTTATTTCCTGGTTTGCCTGAATTCGAACACTGAGGTGTGTGAAGAAACACAGTGGTGGCCTAGCCCAAGATGCTGACTATTGCTGAGTCCTCCTTGGTTGTCCTCACAGTCAGCTCACGTCAAGCCGACTCAGAGTCACCAAAAGATGTCCCAGAGTCACCAAAAACAGATCCAGAGTCGCACCACTCTATCCAGACCTTTTTGCAACAATGCACAGCTTCACTCTCCCCTTAAACTCCTCTAGCAACTGTCATCAGCTGCCAAACCCCAGCAATGCAACTCTGGCCTCTTCGCTGCCCTCTACTGGCCAGATCATAAATTACATCACAAATCTCTTAACAATACAGTAAACTATGATTTACCCGTACATGTGCATATAGTTGCGTGTTATTTTAGCGAATGCGTCAAATTACATGGATAGGTTCCATTTGGCATTCAAAATCACATTATCACATGAGGGCAAAAATATATTATATATAATATAAAATATGAATATATGATAAAGTATAATGAAAAAAATATGGTGTTGAATCAAATGAACAGATAAAGTGCTAAAATAATAGAATAAATTACATTAAATTATGTATCTAATTAAATGACTGTTGGCCAAACAGTTTTCTAAAGCATCGTTCGGACGACAGCCATATAATGTTTATGCAGTTGTAAGGAGGTCAGGGGAATGAACCCTTTAAGGCCTCATCCCTTTAAGTGTGTTAATATAAATATATATATGCTTTGTAAATTGCTATGTAGAAATTTATGTGGGGGTTTAGTGGCAGGTAGTCAGTGCATCCTTGGGGTCATTAGAGGAGGGCACTTGGAGAAAGGTGTACATAATTGGGTAACTGTTATCTGCGAGGGATCACTAATGGGGGCACATTAGGGATCTAGTTAGGAAGTTATAAAAGTACGTCTGAACAGTATTAGGGTTGGCCACTAGATGGGAGCAGTTAGCACATCCTTTGGTTTAGTAACAGTAGTTAGGGACTTGTTGCTAAGGAAGGATTGCCTCCAAGCGGTGATCTGTCAGGAAGTTCTCCTCGTAGTGGAGAACAGTCGGGGGTGGACCTTGCGAGTGTGAGGACGTCCATGTTCCTGGGCCCTAAGCATAGGGTAGGAAGAATAAGGGACCAGCAACCCCTGAAAGAAGCTGGAGTAGACTAGACCGCGGTGGTGTGGACCCAGAGAGAGTGGGTTTACGCAGAGAAGACAGTGGAAGCGTCACTGTGAGAACGCTCAGCAGAAGAGGTCGTGCATGAGCTTAGAAGCGAGTGGGCCATCAGAAGTATCCGGGCAGGATAACCAGTAAGGGGTGGACGACCTAGTAAATGTGTCTTTCTTATGCTGGATTGAAGTGTCTCCTGGGAAAGCAATTGAAGTGCCGTTTTCACCGAGCTCCTCGTCCCGTCAATACTTATTGGTCCACTCTGGTGTGGCAGCGCAGAAGAAGCAGCCTTGTGAAGAATGTATTGCTGGTATCGTGTAAGAGATGCTTATGGTGTCTTAAAATAAAATAAAGCAGAACTATTTGACGTGATTCTGGCCTCTGACTCTAATTGCTCTGTATACTCCCTCACAGGAGGAGAACACCTCCACGCCATAGACATGACAGAGGTAAATATCACATAGCTTCCAGTACATCGGCCCCGCAGCCGTCCCTTTACAAGTGGCGTAGTCGGCAAGATCTCACTGCCCCAACTGGCAGTGACACCGTGACAACGATGAAGTACATGGGAGTCACGACGTTGGAAGCTATTACCCTGTTTCTGGAGATGGAGGAATGCTCTGAGAGATTCCAAGAGATGAAGATGACTGACAGTACAGATGTGAGTAAAGAACCGGACCTGACTAAAGAAAAGGTGAAGGAAGATGCTTCAGATCCCAAGATGGCGTCTGGCAAGATGGAGAATTCTGGCGCCAAAAAGGACTGTCCTTGTCAACAACCTGCCTTCGTAGGCGTGACGGCGTCTCAGTGGCGCCAAAGGAGAACTGTCAACCAAGATGGGACCGCCTCTGCGAGGAGGAGAATGCTGAGATGGACATATGCTCTTTCCCTCCTAATGCTGGAAAATGGGTGGAGAGGCCGACGAGAGCCCCACCCTGGAACGAGAGCGGCCCTGCAGAATGGCGGCCGGAATAACAGGCCGTGCCGGAACTAATGTGCCCAAAAGCTGTTCTTCACATCGGACCGCCGGAGATGGAACAAAAGTGCACCCTGGAAACAAGTACCGACAGTGACCGCAAGCTGAGCGGAGCCGCGCAACCAAGGGAGGTTAGTGCGCCTCAACCCCAGCTGGTGGTGGACCACGTAGCCCCAACACTGTCTCACTGCGGGGACACGAGGCCCAAGTTCCCCGTCACCGAGCAACCGCGTGCCGCCAGGCATTCCCAGAAGCCACCTCGCTCCCACACTCCCGTCAGTTTTTTGTGGTGAGCGAGCCCTCCGGAGAAGACGAGGATCTACGTGCGGAGGCAACTGAGGACGCCTCTGCTCGTTTCTTCTCCTCAGTTTGGAGACTTTGCGGCTGCAGAGTCCCCGTCAGCCCATGCCAGGAGCTGGGCATCAAGTGGAAAAACCGCGCAGAATGCGCGCCACTGAAAGATACTGGCCCTTTTCCCTTCTAGTGCACGTTTGCACCTTTCAGGGACTGTTCCGCGTCCCCCAGGGTAGGGAATCCTGTAACGCTTCTGAGGAGAGCTGAAAACGGTCCACAGGACCTTCAAGAAACTGTTTTTGTCTTTTTGTTTTATTTTGGAGAAGTGCTCCAAAGGGAAGGGGAGGAAAGGACATTTTTGTTTTTATATATAATGTCATTCTACCTCATTGAAAATGTTTAATGTTTGATATGTGTCTCAATGTAAATATATACAGTACATACTGTATGTATATTAAAGTGTTCACATTGCTGGGACGGCAATGGTTAAAGGGAAGGGGAGTGTAAGGAGGTCAGGGGAAGTGTCTTTCTTATGCTGGATTGCAGTGTCTCCAGGGGAAGCAGTTGAAGTGCCGTTTTCACCGAGCTCCTCGTTCCGTCAATACTTATTGGTCCATTCTGGTGTAGCAGCAGAGAAGAAGCAGCCTTGTGAAGAATGTATAGCTGGCATCGTGTAAGAGATGCTTATGGTGTCTTGGATGTGCTGTGCCCAGAGGAAAATAAAGCAGAACTGTTTGACGTGATTCTGGACTGTGACTCTAATTGCTCTGTACGCTCCCTCACAGGAGGAGAACACCTCCACGCCATTGACATGACAGAGGTAAAACATCACATAGCTTCCAGTACATCGGCCCCGCGGCCGTCCCTTTACACAGTAGCGCAACTAGAGTCCGATGGGTCCCGATGCAAGATTTGGACCTGGGCAGCTCTCCCCCCCGCATGTTCGTCAGATGTATGGGCCCTTATCCTGTGCCCCATCCTGGCGTATATTTCCCCCATCCTGGTATATACTGTTTGTCCCTTATCCTGTCCTCCATTCTGCTGCTGCTGTTCTTTAACCTCTTCACCACCTTGGGTTTTTCCATTTTTGAGTTCCCCGTTTTTTGCTCCCCTCATTTCCAGAGCCATAACTTTTTTTATTTTTTCCGTCAATATGGCCATGTGATGGCTTGTTTTTTGTGGGTCGAATTGTACTTTTGAACGACACCATTGGTTTTGCCATATAGTGTACTAGAAAATTGTAAAAAGTTTAAAAGTGCGGAGATTTTGAAAAAACAGGGAATTCCACAATTTCTTTCTGTTTTGGTTTTGTTACCATGGTCACTAAATGCTAAAACTGACCTGCCGTTATGATTCTCCAGGTCATTACAAGTTCGTAGATACCAAACATGTATTGGTCCTTTTTTCTTTAATCCAATAATAAAATCCAAAGTTTCTAAAAATAAAAAAAAAAAAACATTTTCAGAAACCCGTAGCATTTTTGTGATCTTGGGTTGGGTGAAGGTTTATTTTTTGCGTGCCGAGCTGACGTTTTTAATGATACCATTTTGGTGCAGATACGATCTATTGATCACCTATTATTGCATTTTAATGCAATGTTGCAGCGACAAAAAAACGTAATTCTGGCGTTTTGATTTTTTTTCTCGTTTTGCCATTTACCGATCGGATTAATTCTTTATATAATCAGGTGATTCTGAATTATACCAAATATGTGTATTTTTTTTAAATTATTGTTTTATTTTGAATGGGCGAATGGAGGGTGATTTGAACTTTTATATTTTTTTATTTTTTTAATATCTTTAAAAACATTTTTTTTTTTTTACTTGCTTCAATAGTTTCCATGGGAGACTAGAAGCTGTGAACATCCGATCGCCTCTGCTACACAGAGCAGGACTTCAGCTCTGCTCAGCTATGTGTAGCAGAAATGTTCACTTGCTGTGAGTGCCGACCGCTGGGTGGCGCTCATAGCTATCCAGCAATGACAACCACAGGGGTCTGCTGCAGACCCCGGGTTGTCATGCCAACCCATCTGCGACCCGTGGTCATATGACAAGGGCGCCGATGGGCAGGATTAGTGACACGCTTCTGCGGCATTTAACATGTTAACACCCGCGGGTGGATCGCGATTCCACCCGCTGCTGTTAGGGGTACATGTCAGCTGATGAAATCAGCTGACATATGACGGAAAAGATGTGAGTTCAGCAATGAGAGCCCACAGAAAACAGGAGGAGGCCACCTTAGACGTAAGCTATATGTCTAAGGTGGTAAAAAAAAAAAAGCAAATGATTCTACTAACCTTTCCTCCGCTCCCCTGCCATGTGGCATCTTCTGAAGCCGGTAGCTGACTTCAGCGTACAATCGACGAGAGCGTATGACAACACTGCTATGCGCACCCAGTCACAGGCAAACCAACGTCAGCTGCTGGCTTCTGATTGGCCAGCAGTGTGTATTGCAGCGTACGGACCCAATGGGACTCTGTGCTGCAATACACTTCAGCTGAATGTGCATCTGAGGACACACATCCAGTTGAAGTTTGTGCTGGCATTGTGGGCCCCTCACCTGCACGGTCTGGTATAGCGTTGCGACCTCTGCCACTGCGATCTTTACACCACTGTGTATATGGCTAACTTTAGAGAGCTTTAAGGCAAACACATGTTAACAAAATCTTCTTAATATGCACTTGTGTGATAGGAGCCAGGACCTTTACTGATACATAGAGAAGGGATTGTGATGCTTAGGCCGGAGTCACACTGGCGACAAAATCGGACGACTGCAATGCGATGAAATATCGCATTGCAGTCGGACCTATGTTAATCTATGGAGCAGCTCCCAGTATCAGATTTTTTGTGGTCCGTTTTAAACGTCCGTGTGCAATCGCAGCATGCTGCGATTGTCACCGATTGTGGGTCGACTATCGCCAATGCAAGTCTATGGGAGCGATGAAAAATCTGATTACAAACGGACCACACTGTGTGACTTGCGATGAAATCGCATCGGTGTCCTTTAGAAAAGCCGGCAATTCATCCCGGCTATACTGTAAAATCACACTGACAGCTTTAATAAAGACTAGAAAGAATAGATATATACACATAGAACACATATATATATATATATATACATGTCATTGTGACATGTACATATACATATATTTATAGTTCCTAGACTTCTACATACTGTAATAGCCGCTAATTCAATTGCCGGGTTTTGTGAAATCACAGAAGCCGACATGCAATGATACATTGTTTCCACACATTTAACCATGTAATTTCATGTATTTTATATATGTTTGAAACATACAATTACATGAGTATATTTGTGCAAAATTTCAGACATGTAGGGGTTAATTAAAGGTGTAATTTCGTTGAAAAAAAATGCGTGGGCTCCCGCTGTATTTTCTCCACCAGACAGACAAAGCAAAGCGAGTGGGGGCAGATAATAATAGCCTAGGGAGGGTACATTTTTTTTGTGCCCCCCCTGGCTACTAACATCTGCCCCCAGACACCCCAGAAAGGGCAAATCTATAATTAGATTCGCCCTTTCTGGCACTTTGCCCGTCTATTCCCATTGCCCTGTAGCGGTGGCGAATGGGTTAATCTCACCTTACTGTCACCTTGCAATTGAAAGGTGACCTTAAGGCAGGTTAATGATTGATAGCTGTCAATTAGACAACTATCAATTATTAATCCTATTGAAGTAAATAAAAAAACACACACACTTTAAGAATAAATAATTTTAATGAAATAAAAACACATTTTTTTGACCATATTTTATTTTACACTTAATCCGTGCGAAGCCATTGATCTCCTAAAATAAAGAAAAAGAAATAAAACAACATTATTCTTACCTATTCCGCCGATCTGTCACGTCCCACGCTGTAATCCTTCACAAAGGGTTAACTAGCTTTGAGCCAAGCAGTGCAAGTAATCCTGCATGCTCAGCTCAAAGCTCCTGAATGAATAAGTTCCTCTCCTGGCGACAGGAGAGGATGTGTTTCATGAATGAAGCTTAATTGATTGTGTCCACTTTCCCTTTAGGTCAGGTCACTAAAGTTAAATTGCCAATAAATCAATTAAGCTCCATTCATGAATCTATTCCTCTACTTTCGCTGGGAGAGGAACTTATTCATTCAGGGGAATACAGGTCTGAGACAGCATTATTAGCTCTCTGCGACCTGTAACCTGTTAACCCTTTCTGATGGATTACACCGTGGGACCTGACTGTACATTGGATTGGTAAGTATAATTTTGCTTTTTTATTTTATTTTTATTACAGGAAATGGTTTTAGCAGGAAAATAAAATATGGTCAAAAACTGTGTGATTATTTAATTAAACTTATTTTTTATTAAACTGTGTGTGTTTGATTTTTCTTTCATACAATAGGATTAATAATTGATAGTTGTCTAATTGACAGCTATCAATTATTAACCTGGCTTAAAGTGACCTTTCAATTGCAAGGTCATTTTAACCCCTTATTAACCCATTCGCCACCGCTACAGGGCAATGGGAATAGACGGGCAAAGTGCCAGAAAGGGCGAATCTAATTATAGATTTGCCCTTTCTGGGGTGTCTGGGGGCAGATGTTAGTAGCCAGGGGGGGCACAAAAAAAATGTACCCTCCCTAGGCTATTATTATCTGCCCCCACTCGCTTGCTTTGTCTGTCTGGTGGAGAAAATACAGCGGGAGCCCACGCATTTTTTTTCAACGAATTTACACCTTTAATTAACCCCTACATGTCTGAAATTTAGCACACATATACTCATGTAATTGTATGTTTCAAACATATATAAAAATACATGAAATTACATGGTTAAATGTGTGGAAACAATGTATCATTTCATGTCGGCTTCTGTGATTTCACTGAAGCCGGCAATTGAATTAGCGGCTATTACAGTATGTAGAAGTGTAAGAACTATAAATATATGTATATATATATGTCACAATGACATATATATATATATATATATATATATATATATATATATATATATATGTGCTCTATGTGTATATATCTATTCTTTCTTTTGGCATTTAAATACTATTCTTTTGGATCCATTATATGTCAGTTTTGCAAGCCTGCCAGAAATTCTCGCAAGTCGGATGAAAATCGGATGTTACAAGGTACACACACATGCGATTAAATCGCATCTTTGAAGGAAAATCGGATGCCAGAAGGATGTGTGATATTTTTATTTTGATCCGATTGTCGACCGTCTAAAACGGACCGATTTTTTGTGGTTGTGTGTGACTCCAGCCTTAGACTTCTGGCTGTTCTTATTAAAGATTACCATTGTCTTGAATCTCCACCACAATGCTGCTTTTTCCTGCCACTTGTCTGACTGGTTTGGCCACCCTGGGATTTCTGCTATTATAGTATGTGTGCTGGTTTACCTGACTGCTCTCTTCCAGTAAAAGCACTAAACATCATGAGACTCGAGGAATTCAAAATGTCTGAAAAATAAGGGAACAGTATCCGGTAAAACACGTAAAAACTTTAACAAGTAGGTCAACTTTTACACTTATAACGTTTACATATACTGTAGGATTAATCTACATAAAAAGTTGATTCACTGTGTACAAAACAATAACTTATCATGTACTGATCCAGAGTTACCTACTGTAGATCTTTTATTATAAAAATTAAAAACATAACAATAAAAATAAAAGAAAAATAGCAAAAATATCAGCCAGAAAATACTCAATATAGTGAACACTGGTCCTGCCGCTCATTCTATCTTCACACACATTTTTTGTATATACGGTATATATAACATAACTAATAATAACAACTTGAACCTCCGACTTCTGGTCCGGCTACCAAAGAAAAACTGCAAAGAGTAAATAAAATAAACAATAGCCAACAAAATGTATATAAACTTTTTTTAATTAATACAAAATAAACACTAACTATACAAAAAATATATACAAGACTAAACTAACCACCCCACACTCAAGCCCATCAACTCCCGCACTGACCTGAGAGCTGGTCCTGCGTCTCATGCCTCAAGCCATGTCAAACATATATAGGCCAGATCAGGCAGTGCCAGATTTTCACCCAAACACTCCAGTGTCCCACAGTCAGACAAGAACCCACCACGCAACCTAACACCTACAGCCAAATCTATATCCCTATATACAATATATACAGAAACTAAAAGTACAATAGCCACAACTAACAAAGCCCAAGTTCGGGGCCTGCAGCCCTACATCACTGTATACTGATCAAAACAAAACAAAAATCTACAGTGTCAGCAGCAGCCCACCACCAGGAAAGGAGATGACCAGACTAGGGCACACTAAAAGAAAAGCCCCTCCAGAGGAGAGCGGCCCTACGTGTTCCCAGTCTCTCATACTCCAGAGAGCGCACCTTCACCAGGTCACCGAGTATGGTCCTAAACACATCGTCCACTGGGAGGATTTTAGGTTGTGTTAATAAGCACTGTGCGTTCCACGTGTGATAACTAACCACTATGCTAACTAGAAATAAGGTGCAGCGGTCCCGACCACCAAGGTCTCTGAATGTCCAAAGGTCCATTCCGCATAGCAGAGACTGGCCAGTTGAGGCCAGTAAATGGAGGCACCCACTCTGTTGTACACCTCTGTAAGGGACAATGCAGGAGGAAGTGGTTGATGCTTTCCTGTTATGTTTCGGTAGCTGAGGAGGACAGGAACAACAGCAGGGCAGCCGAACACCTGAGATGTTGGTAACTGATGGGTTGCAGATTCCTAAACTAACGACACAACTAGAGATAGCCGTGGAACGTTCCTACTTTGATCCTAGACGCCTCGTCACAGCCTGAGAGATAACTACACCTAAAGGCAGAAAGATGAAAGCTATCTGCCCCGGAGCAGATCCCCAAAGAAAATAGGAAGCCCCCAAACATATAATGGCGGTTAGACAAGATGAAAATAAAAACATAGGCAGAAAATAGACTGAGCAAATGCTGGGGCCACAAGCTGACTAAATAGGATAGGACAGGAGAGATTACTTTCTGCAACCCAGAAAACCCTACAAAAATCCAACAATTCTGATTACAAAAATACTGAGATCACACAATCTCGCCACCCACTAAATCAGATCTCAGTGTGAACAAAAACCAAGCCGCAGCCGCTGAAAAAACAGGAAAAAGCAAATGAGCAAATAACAGTGGCTGCAGATAAACTGTGAGGAGCTCAGGCCCCAGGAGGGGACCTGACTGACCTCCACAAAAGTGCAGAAAACAATGCAAAAAGCAAGCACAAAAAGAAAAGCAAAAAATATCTCATCTGAAAGCAGGAGATGCAGGCAAGGCTCCAGCAAACTTCCAAATGAACCAGGAACCACAATTGAGACAAGAACAATTGATCACCGGCAACCATCATGGGAGGGAACCTCCCTTATATCAGACCAATCAGTGATCCCAGATTACCACTCCTCGCTGAAAGGTTCAGTACTGTCTGTAACCACCAGAGGGAGCCTCTGCTCAGAAACCATCTCTAGCACATTCATAACACTTTCCAGCACAGTATCAAAATGCTCCCAAGGACAATTCCTGTCCTCAGAGCTCCTACACTTCAGATTGTCCCTCACACACAGTTTCCCATGGAAGTAGCGTCAATCTTCGAGGGGATCCTGATATAATTCAAAAAGATGAAAATCACCCCAAGATCCCAACTTGGGCAATCCCTGAGTGCCAGAGGTCTCTGAAAATGGGTCAACAGAACTCTTTTGTCAGGGAGATTCTTTGGCGGAGTCCTCATCTCCCACATTCCAGACCCCACTGGCAAATTACCTTCGGAACCAAGGTAGCGTAAGCCGGAAGATGTCCATGCGGTGTGCAAAGATCCTTCACTTGCTCTCCTGTCTCCCATTCCTGGAAGAAAGGCTGAAACCATATCCTTCAGTTGGTTTTGACATCGCTGCAACATGCCGTCCCCAGAGCCCGTAGACAAGGAAGTTGCCCTATTTTCCACAGAGGTGACAACAGCATAACTACTGAGGGACTCTGCCACTGCTGCAGGTCATCCAGACCAGTAACTACAGCAGCCCAAAAATCATTGCCACCCACCATCTCACCTTCCACCAAACCAACAACACCATTATTCACATCCTTAGACAATAATTTTTCCTCATTCAAACCAACCACCACATTCACTGGACGAGCAATGCCAGTGGGTGCCATTTTAACCTCAGCATCATCAGGCACAAGAGGCTTGGCCACCTCCACATAACTGGAGGCAAACTCACCCCTAGTCTTAAGTGTGCGCTCCATGTAATCAGTTGGTGATGTACCGTATTTTTCGGACTATAAGACGCACCTGACTATAAGACGCACCCAGGTTTTAGAGGTGGAAAATAGGGAGAAATATATTTGAAGCAAAAATTGTGGCAAAATATTTAATAACATAAATAACATACTATTATATGTGGTGTTACTATATATAATAGCATGTTATTATGTAGGAAGCTCCGGGTAGAAGATGGTGCTGCGGGACCAGTGTAGTGTAAAGTACTA
Source organism: Oophaga sylvatica (assembly GCA_033576555.1). Taxonomy (NCBI): domain Eukaryota; kingdom Metazoa; phylum Chordata; class Amphibia; order Anura; family Dendrobatidae; genus Oophaga; species Oophaga sylvatica. The sequence goes on from JARQOD010000003.1 coordinate 107,500,523, forward strand.
TGTGAAGACGCTGGAGGGTGAGTATAAGAATTGGGGGCACAGGGCTTATATTTAAAGAATCACTCCAGCACTGAAAATTAACACTGGAGTGCAGCTTTAAGATCCCATGGGATAACTATAACTCCCAGCATGTCCTGCAGATCCTATGGCATGCTGGGTGTTATAGTCCACCACAGGATGGCAGAGTGATTTTTTATGTGCTGTCATTACTAACCTTTTAATTAATTCTTTCTTGTACAGTGAGTCTGCAGGACCTGTGATGACATCATGAAGAGGCAGGGCTTTGTGTGGTCATGTGATGCTCCAGCCCGCCCTCTTAATGACCTCATCACAGGTCCTCCACAGGAGCATTCAGCATCGCATCAGCACAGCCCCCAGGCTGTCAGGTATTCGATGTGTTATGTTATGGTAGTTGAGGAGGCAGGAGCAAAAAAACGCATAGGCAGCCTAACACCAGAGAGGTTGGAAACTAATAGGTTGCAGACCCCTAAACTAACCGCACAACTAGAAGCAGCCGTGGAGCGTACCTACGGTGGTCCTAGATGCATCGGCACAGCCGGAGAGATAGCTATCCCTGAAGATGGAAAGAGGAAAGCTAACTGCCCCCGGAGTAGACCCCAAAAGAATAGGAAGCCCCCAAACATATAATGGCGGTTAGACAAGATGAAAACACGAACACAGACAGAAAATAGATTGAGCAAACGCTGGGGCCCAAAACTGTCTAGATAGGACAGCACAGGAGAGAATACTGTCTGCAACCCAGAAAAAACCCTAGGAAAAACTCCAACACTTCTGAATCCAAAAATACTGAGACCACACGGTCTCGACCACCTATATCAGATCTCTGGTGTGGACACGTAGCTGCTCAGCAGTAAAATATCACAAGAACTGAGCAAATGAACAAATACAAAAAGAGAACAGAGACCAGCACAAGCCCCCAAAGGGGACCCAGCTGAACTAAAAAAGCAAGGCAGCAAAAAGCAAGGAAACTCAAACCACAGTAAAAAAAAAACTGAATAAGACTTATCTGAACGCAAGCAGGAGACAGCAGAAAAGCAAGCTGAATTCCAAACTAAACCAGGAGGAACAATTGATCACCGACGAGGATCATGGGAGATCAGCTCACTTATATCAGACCAGTCAGTACCACCTGACACCCATTCGTTATCTGCAGGTGTAGGAGTCTTAGTATTCAAGATAGGTTCAATACCCTCAGCAACCACCAGCTCCGAAGTCGTCTCCAAAACGTTCACAACAGCGATGCCTCCTGCTGCACTCTGTCTCCTGCCGCCTCCTTCTCCTTCGGACACAGATCTCCCCAGCTGCTGCAGGAATCCAGTGCTGGGGAAACCATGTGGGTCTGTCATTTGCTGCTCCCCGCTCACTGCTCAGCTAATGAATATTCACTGCACTTAAGTATCGGGACCAGTGGTTTCCCCAGCTCTGGATTCCTGCAGCGGAGGGGATATTTTCCTGCCTCCTGTGATCCCACTCCACCGCTGCCCCCCTCCCCACGTTACATTCCGACCATAAGATGCACCCACGCTTTCCTCCCAAATTTGGAGGAAAAAAAGTGCATCTTATGGTCCGAAAAATACGGTACCTTGTTTCCTGTTTGATACCAAGCACCGTTGATCTCTAGCTGCTGTGAGGCACCACTGATACTTAGCATCAGGATCTTGCTGACCAGTGGCACCAACACAAAATAACACTTTGGTGGCAGGTTTGGAACTCTCAGCTGATGCAACCCCTCACATTGCTGCCATTTCTCAACTAAGTGACCAGTAGCAACAGCATTAGGAGGCACCGAGGCCACCAGAACTGCCCCTGACACCAGCCAGCACCCTCCCTCCTGCTGAGGGGCACACCACAGTATTGTGGCCTGATTGAATGCCCACTGTCGGGCCACCCTCACTGTGCAGCTTCTCAGCTGATGCCTATTCTGCTACGTCCCCACTACTGTGCCTCCCTAACTCGTTTTGTTATCTCCCCCACCTTTGCACCGGACCCACAGCAGAACTAGGGCTGGGCTGGAAAATGGAGCTTATACAGCGAGATGACCCTGTGGCCAACTCTGAGGGTACAGGGAGGGAGGCATATACATAGCTTACAGCTTCCTGCAACTTTGGCTTGCTCTTCCTAGCCTGTTTCTTATTGTCCAGAGGTGCCTCCTCTGGTAGATTACCAAGGTGGAAGTTCTGAAGGCACACTGGGGACTCCAGGAGCTTTATCTCCGCCATTAGCACCCTTCCCTGGCCGCTGTTGTCACTGTCCTCCCTAGACCCGGCAGAACTGCGACTGGATATCACTGTTGCCTGTCCTGCAAGGAGCTCGCTGCACGTGGCCTGCTGGTGACTTTTCAGGCTGCCATGTGGGGCTTTCTGTTGGTCATCATCACTCTCCCTCATCCACCTTGCTCTCAAGCTGCAGCCCCATCTGATTTTGTCTTCTGGCATCAGCCATTTTTCTCATTCATCTATATGGATTACTGATCCTTATTATGTCTGTTAATATTCACGGCATTATATGTGAATTTTTTACTATAAGGATCAGTATCCGCAATAATTGGATACTTTAGCATTAGCACCTTTTGTTGTAGCTGAGGGATATATTTATATGGTTTATAGATCTCTCTTTATGCACATTAATATCCATGGTGGCATAGCTGGATGGTATGTGGAATTTCTTATTATGAGGATTGCATTAAGGCAATATATAGACTATAGTATTTAAGGTGACTTAGTAGGATAATTAATAGTTATATCACATTATAAAATTAGCAGATGGTTTACGAGATTCTGGACTTCTGTGAAAGATTGAGATTCAAATAATTAATGACCTCTGTTTTTGGTATATAAAAATATTTACCCATTTATGTGTGTATTTTTAACTTGTATGTAATAAAATTTGTTATTTTTTCTAAAAACTCTTTGACCTGTGTTACTCTAATCAGTACAAGGGTATGGTATTACATTTTTTCTCATTCATCAGTTTTTCCATGAAAGGACCACTCCTCTCTGATGAATGCTTTCCTTACTTCCAATACATTTATATCAATTTTCAGCCTCTTTACCTCCCTCTAGAGTTGCACCTTTCTCCATTTGGAAGCACCCGCAGCTTTGGCGCTTGTCCAGCGCAGCTCCTCCAGGAGCCTCCTGATGGTCTTGCTCGCTTCTTCATACTCATGGAGGTGGCTCATGACCCGGGAAACATAGGTGGAAATAGATCTATGCAGTCCCCAGCCTTCCTCAGTGAGACCGATGTCCCCTCCGTGAGCACTCAGCTTTCCTCCGGAAGGACCGCCATCACCCATGCAGACAGGTTTTTCCTCTATGCTAGAAGCCTTGCGGCCTCTCTGGGTATCTACAGACCTGGGAGGAGTAGGAGCCACGTTGCTGCGACTCCAGGTGGAGCGCCTCAACCCCGAGTTATCTGATGTGCAGGTTGTTTGCTAGCTTCTCCTGCCTCCCCGCCGACCTGGTTCGGGGAACAGAAACCTGGGTCTTGGCTCCAACACTCATCCCAGTAAGCCCACTCCTTCCCTGGGGAGGAGAGAGAGCAGACCATCAGGTGGAGAGGTGTTGTTTCACAGGAGCTGAGGAGACCAAAGCAAGATCAGTGACGATCACACCATCAATTAGCCTATATTAATTAGCGCTATAGAGTACAAGTCCTCTTTTTCTCTTAAGAAGCAATTTGCATATTAAATTTCCCAGAGGAGCATTGCACGGCGAATAAGCCTCCGAGTCCTTACCTTGACACACCAGAGCTGGTATGTCACTCTCCACAAGGAGAAACCTTACCCCTTAGACCTTAGTCCAGAGCCTCTCAGCTAGCCAAATCATATCTCATACTTTGCACTGACGAGGACCAATAGTCCGAAACACCGTGTCTGCAAATTGAGATATGATTTGGCTTTTATCCTTCCTAAGTCACATTACAAGACTCGTTAAAGGGTTAATTGTGACTTGTAGGATCGCTACTTCCAATAGGTGGCGCTATAGAGTTCAAGTCCTATTTTTCTCTTAAGAGGCAATTTGCATATCAATTAGCCTAGTGAGCAACAGTTGATCAGAGCTGCACTCACTATTCTACTGGTGGAATCACTGTGTACATACAGTACAGACCAAAAGTTTGGACACACCTTCTCATTTAAAGATGTTTCTGTATTTTGATGACTATGAAAATTGTAAATTCACACTGCAGGCATCAAAACTATGAATTAACACATGTGGAAGTACTGTATATACTTAACCCCTTAGTGACAGAGCCAATTTGCAGCTTAATGACCGGGCCAATTTTTACAATTCTGACCACTGTCACTATGAGGTTATAACTCTGGAACGCTTTAATGGATCCTGCTGATTCTGCCACTGTTTTTTCATTACATATTGTACTTCACGTTAGTGGCAAAAATTTTTTTATATGACTTGCATTTATTTATGAAAAAAAACGGAAATATGGCGAAAATTTTGAAAATTTAGCAATTTTCAAACTTTAAATTTTTATGCCCTTAAATCAGAGAGATGTGTCACAAAAATTTCTTAATAAATAACATTTCCACATGTCTACTTTACATCAGCACAATTTTGGGAACAAAATTTTTTTTTGTTACGAAGTTATAAGGGTTAAAAGTTGACCAGCGATTTCTCATTTTTACAACACCATTTTTTTTAGGGACCACATCACATTTGAAGTCACTTTGAGGGGTCTATATGATAGAAAATACCAAAAAGTGACACCATTCTAAAAACTGCACCCCTCAATGTGCTCAAAACCACATTCAAGAAGTTTATTAACCCTTTACGTGCTTCACAGGAACTGAAGCAATGTGGAAGGAAAAAATTAACATTTAACTTTTTTTGCAAAAGCTTTACTTCGGGACCAATTTTTTTTATTTTCACAAGTGTTAAAAGAAAAAATAAACCACAAAATGTGTTGTGCAATTTCTCCTGAATACGCTGATACCCCATATGTGGGGGTAAACCACTTTTTGGGCACACAGCAGAGGTCACAAGGGAAGGAGCGCTGTTTGACTTTTTCAACGCAGAATTGGCTGGACGCCATGTCGCGTTTAGAGAGCCCCTGATGTGCCTAAACAGTGGAAACCCCCAACAAGTGACCCCATTTTGGAAACTAGACCCCTTAAGGAACTTATCTAGATCCCCCAAGGAACTCCTCTAGATGTGTTGTGAGCACTTTGAACCTCCAAGTGCTTCACAGAAGTTTAAAAACGTAGAGCCGTGAAAATAAAAAATCATATTTTTTCCACAAAAACGATCTTTTCACCCCAATTTTTATTTTCCCAAGGGTAAAAAGACCGCAAAAGTTTTTGTGCAATTTGTCCTGAGCATGCTGATACCCCATATGTGGGGGTAAACCACTGTTTGGGTGCATGGCAGAGCTTGGAAGGGAAGGAGCGCCGTTTGACTTTTTCAACGCAGAATTGTCTGGATGCCATGTCGCGTTTGTAGAGGCCCTGATGTGTCTAAAAAGTGGAAACCCCCCACAAGTGACCCCATTTTGGAAACTAGACCCCCTAAGGAACTTATCTAGATGTGTGGTGAGCACTTTGAACCCCCAAATGCTTCACAGAAGTTTATAACGCCCGGGCATGAAAATAAAAAAATCATATTTTTTTCACAAACCTGATCGTTTAGTCCCCAATTTTTTATTTTCCCAAGGGTAACAGGAGAAATTAGACCACAAAAGTTGTTGACCAATTTGTCCTGAGTACGCTGATATCCCTTATGTGGGGGGGACCACTGTTTGAGCGCACGGCAGGGCTTGGAAGGAAAGGAGCGCCGTTTGACTTTTTCAAACCAAAATTAGCTGGAATTGAGATTGGACGCCATGTCGCGTTTGGAAAGCCCCTGATGCGCCTAAACAGTGGAAACCCCCCACAAATGACACCATTTTTTGAAACTAAACCCCTTAAGGAACTTATCTAGATGTGTGGTGAGCACTTTGAACCCCCAAGTGCTTCACAGAAGTTTATAACGTAGAGCCGTGAAAATAAAAAATCTTTTTTTTCCTCAAAAATGATTCTTTAGCCCGCTATTTTTTTATTTTCCCAAGGGTAACAGGAGAAATTGGACCCCAAAAGTTGTTGTGCAATTTTTCCTGAGTTCGCTGTTACCCCATATGTGGGTGGAACCACTGTTTGGGCGCATGGGAGAGCTTGGAAAGGAATGAGCGCCATTTTGTAATGCAGACTTTGATGGAATGTTCTGCGGGCGTCATGTTGTGTTTGCAGAGCCCTTGATGTGCCTAAACAGTAGAAACCCCCTTCAAGTGACACCATTTTGGAAACTAGACCCCCAAGGAGCTTATCTAGATGTGTTGTGAGCACTTTGATCCCCCAAGTGCTTCACAGAAATTTATAAACGCAGAACCGTGAAAATAAAAAATCATTCCTATGGTGCCCTAGACGCCTCGTCACAGCCTGTGAGATTAGCTATCCCAGAAGATGCAAAGAGGAAAGCTAACTGCCCCGGAGGAGAACCCCAAAAGAATAGGAAGCCCCCAAACATATAATGGCGGTTAGACAAGATGAAAACACGAACACAGACAGAAGATAGATTAAGCAAACGCTGGGGCCCAAAACTGTTAGATAGGACAGTGTTATGTTTCGGTAGCTGAGGAGAAACTGCAAAAAATATCCAAAGTAGCAATACACCAGAGAGGCTGGAAACTATTGGATTGCAGTAACTTAAACTAACTGCCACACTAGAAGTAGCCGTGGACGCACCTACGGTGATCCCAGACGCCTCGTCACAGCCGGAGAGATAGCTACACCTAAAAGCAGAAAGAAGAATGCTATCTGCCCCGGAGCAGAATCCCCAAAGAAATAGGAAGCCCCCGAACATGTAATGGCGGTTAGACAAGAAAAAAACACGGACACAGACAGAATATAGAATGAGCAAATGCTGGGGCCCAATCTGTCTAGATAGAAAAATATTGGAAAGAATTCTGACTGCAACCCAAAAAAAACCCTGACAAAAATACCAACACTTCTGATTAACAAAAAACCTGAGATCACACGATCTCTACCACCTAAATCAGATCTCTGGTGTAACACACAGCAACACAGCAAATAAAAAGTGACAAAGGAGCAAAGCAAAAATGCAAACACACAATGAGCACAATTGCAGCGCAAGAGCCCAAAAGGGGACCAGGCTGCAGTCCACTGCAAGCAGCAAACCAGCAGTGAAAATCCAACAGAGGAAAAAAAAACAAAACACTTATCTGAATGAGAGCAGGAAAGCAAGATGTGCTCCAAGCAAGAGCAGGAGGAACAATTGATTACCGGCAAGGCTGCTGGGAACTCAGGTCACTTATATCATACCATTCAGAGCCAGCTGAAGGCCATTCAGTAATTAGTTTATTACCCTCAGCAACCACCGGAGGGAGCCACAGCTCAGAAGTCGCCTCCAAGGTATTCACAACAGGACAGCACAGGAGAGAATACTGTCTGCAACCCAGAAAAACCCTAGGAAAAACTCCAACACTTCTGAATCCAAAAATACTGAGACCACACGGTCTCGACCACCTATATCAGATCTCTAGTGTGGACACGTAGCTACCCAGCAGTAAAATATCACAAGAACTGAGCAAATAAACAAATGAAAAAAGCGAAAGGAGACCAGCCCAAGCCCCAAGGGGGACCCGGCTGAAGTCAAAAAGCAATGCAGCAAAAAAGCAAGGAAAATCAAACCACAGTAAAAAAAAAATGAAAGTGACTTATCTGAATGCAAGCAGGAGACAGCAGAAAAGCAAGCTGAATTCCAACCTATACCAGGAAGAACAATTGATCACCGGCAAGAACCATGGGAGGTCAGCTCACTTATATCAGGCCAGTCTGTACCACCTGATAACAAATCCTCAGTTGCAGGTCGTGGATGTTTGCTGTTCAACATAGGTTCAATACCCTCAGCAACCACCAGAGGGAGCTTCAGCTCCGAAGTCGTCTCCAACATGTTCACAACATCCGTCACTGAATGACGGCACGTCGCGAACGCATGCCGCTTTACGCATGCGTCGCGATGCGCCCTCAAACGGAGGTGAATGGCAGCGTTAACGGACTGCGTTACACCGCGTTATACCACGGTGTAACGCAGTCCGTCTAACGGACTGCCATAACGCAGTATGAACCCAGCCTAACCCTAACCCTAGTGGTAACCCTAATCCTAATTATAGCCCTAACCCTAATTATAACCCTAACCCTAATGGAAAAATTAAAATAAATACAATTTCTATATTTTATTATATGTCCCTAACTAAGGGGGTGATAAAGGGGAAGTTTATGTACTATTTTTTTTTATTTTGATCACTGTGATAGTTTATCACAGTGATCAAAATGTACTTTCATTAATTTTTTGTTTAATCTCCCAGGCAGATTCGGCGGCACACTGCGCATGCCCCGCCATTTTTTTTTTACAGGAGGAAGAGGCCGGAGCTGCAGGAGCTGCCGGAGGACCAGGGGACACCGGGAGGTACAGGGGGGGAGATCGGGGTCCTGGGGACACTAATTCTCAACCCTCTGATGTGCAATCACATCAGAGGGGAGAGAAATCTTTTTTTTTTTTTGTTGCGGTTGCCGTTATACTGTTATAACGCCGATCGCAACACCAACCCGGATCATGTTCTCTGGGGTCTCGGCTACCCCCGGCAGCCGAGACCCCGGTGAAAATTGCCCACCTTCCTCCGGCACATCGCGGCGGGCGCACTGAGCATGTGCCCGCAATTTTCTCGACATTAAAGATGGCGGCGCCCACCGGGGGACACAGGAGGGCCCTAGGGCGACAAGGGAGGATTGGGGGCCACAAGGGGGGGATCGGGACCCTTTTTCTCTCTCCTCTGATGTCCATCACATCAGAGAAGAGAGGAATTAAATGGCACATCACATTTTTTTGTTGCGATCACCGTTATAGGGTTAATAACGGCGATCGCAACATCGGGGTCGGTAAAAACCAACCAAATTCATGTTCTCTGGGGTCTTGGCTACCCCGGTAGCCGAGACTTCGGAGAAAATTGGACTGTGGGAGGCGCTATACACTTTTTCCACAGCGCTGTTAATTAACGGCATTGTGGTTTAAGTACCCTTAACTACCGCCGTTAAAAGTCATATCGGTGGTTGTTAAGGGGTTAACAAAAAAGTGTGAAACTACTGAAAATATTTCTTATATTCTAGGTTCTTCAAAGTAGCCACCTTTTGCTTTGATGACTGCTTTGCATACTCTTGGCATTCTCTTGATGAGCTTCAAGAGGTAGTCACCGGAAGTGAAAACCATTTCCGGTGACTATTATTATTATAGATTTTTATAGCGCCATTTATTCCATGGCGCTTTACATGTGAAGAGGGGCAAATATAGACAAGTACAGTAAACATGAGCAATACAAGGCACACACAAGTACAGAAGGAGAGAGGACCCTGCCCGCAAGGGCTCACAGTCTACAGGGATGGGTGAGGATACACTAGGAGAGGGTAGAGCTAGACATGCAGTGGTTCAGTAGACTGATGATCACTGCAGGTTGTAGGCTTGTCGGAAGAGGTGGGTCTTCAGGTTCTTTTTGAAGGTTTCCATGGTAGGCGCGAGTCTGATGTGTTGGGGTAGAGAGTTCCAGAGTATGGGAGAGGCACGGGAGAAGCTTTGTATGCGGTTGTGGGAAGAAGAGATAAGAGGGGAGTAGAGGAGGAGATCTTGAGAGGATCGAAGGTTGCGTGTGGATATGTACCGGGAGACCATGTCACAGATGTATGGAGGAGACAGATTGTGGATGGCTTTGTAGGTCATGGTTAGGGTTTTGAACTGGAGCCTCTGGACGATAGGAAGACAATGAAGGGCTTGGCAGAGAGGAGAGGCTGGGGAATAACGGGGAGACAGGTGTATTAGTCGGGCAGCAGAGTGCAGGATGGATTGGAGTGGTGCCAGAGTGCTAGAGGGAAGGCCAGAGATTAGGAGGTTGCAGTAGTCGAGGTGGGAGATGATGAGGGCATGCACTAGTGTTTTTGTGGTTTCATGGTCAAGGAATGCACGGATCCGGGAAATATTTTTGAGTTTGAGACGGCAGGAGGAGGCAAGGGTTTGGACATGTGGCTTGAAAGAGAGGGCAGAGTCGAGGATCACTCCGAGGCACCAAGCGTGCGGGACTGGGGAAAGTGAGCAGTCATTGATGTTAATGGACAGGTCTGGTGGGGGGGTAGAGTGAGATGGGGGAAAGATGATGAATTCTGTTTTGTCCATGTCAGTTTTAGAAAGCGGCAGAGAAGAAAGCAGAAATAGCAGACAGACATTGTTGGATTTTGGTCAGTAAGGAGGTGAGGTCAGGTCCAGATAGGTAGATCTGCGTGTCGTCGGTGTAGAGATGATACTGAAAACCATGGGATTCTATGAGCTGACCAGGCTGAGGGTGTAGATGGAGAAGAGTAGGGGTCCTAGAACTGAGCCTTGGGGAACACCGACAGACAGGGGGCGAGGTGAGGAGTGGTGTGAGAGAGGGAGACACTGAATGTTCGGTTTGTTAGATATGATAAGATCCAGGATAGGACCAAGCCTGTGATGCCAAGAGATGAGAGAATCTGTAACAGGAGGGAATGGTCCACAGTGTCAAAGGCAGAAGACAGGTCCAGGAGAAGGAGGACAGAGTAGTGACGCTTGCTCTTGGCGGTTAGTAGGTCGTTGGTGACCTTAGTTAGGGCAGTTTCAGTTGAGTGATGCAGTCGGAAGCCTGATTGTAAGCGGTCAAAGAGGGAGCAGGAGGAGAGGTGGGAGGACAGTTCAAGACGAGACATGCTGTTCCAGTAGTTTTGAGGCATAAGGGAGAAGAGATATCGGGCGATAGCTAGACACAGAGGATGGGTCAAGGGAGGTCTTTTTGAGAATGGGTGTGATCGAGGCATGTTTGAAGGATGAGGGGAAGACACCATTTGTAAGTGAGAGGTTGAAGAGGTGTGTTAGAGTAGGGGTGAAGACGGTGGCGAGGCTAGGATGAGGAGCGGGTCAAGCATGCAAGTGGTGAGGTGTGATCTTGATAGGAGGGTGGAAAGCTGATCTTCTGTCAAGGTGGAGAAGTTGGTTTTGGAGGAAGAGGGTTGAGCAGCTAAGAGGGGCAATGGTAGCTGTGGGCCAAAGCTTTCTCTGATCGTATCGATCTTCTGCTTAAAGAAAGAGGCAAAGTCTTCAGCAGAAATGAGAGGAGAAGGAGGAGGTGCTGGGGGACAGAGTAGAGAATTGAAAGTGTTGAAGAGCTGTTTAGGGTTGTGAGACAGGGAGGATATGAGAGATGAGAAGTAAGTTTGCTTTGCAGTAGTGAGCGTGGACTTGAAGCTGGTGAGGGACTGCTTGTATGCGGTTAGGTGCTCGGCAGAGCGGGATTTTTTCCATCTCCGCTCAGCAACCCTGGAAGCCCGTCTCAGTTCTTTGGTGAGGCTGGTCAGCCAGGGCTACCTGTTGATTGTACAAGTTTTTCTATGTGTGAGGGGGGCGGCCGAAGAATGCCAAGAGTGTGCAAAGCAGTCAACAAAGCAAAAGGTGGCTACTTTGAAGAACCTAGAATATAAGACATAATTTCAGTTGTTACACACTTTTTTGTTAAGTATATAATTCCACATGTGTTAATTCATAGTTTTGATGCCTTTAGTGTGAATGTACAATTTTCATAGTCATCAAAATACAGAAACATCTTTAAATGAGAAGGTGTGTCCAAACTTTTGCCTATACTGTACATTACATTACTTATCCTGTACTGATCCTGAGTTAGGTCCTGTATTACAGACTCACCACGTAGCTGGCACTCATCCTATTCGGGCTGGTCCGCTAGATCATATTGTGTACAAAACATTACATTACTTATCTACTGTATCATTGATCCACTGAGTGTATATCCTACTGTATTCTATACTCTAACTAGAGCTGCACTCACTAATTCTCTGCTGGTGCCAGTCACTAGTGTAATCATTTTACATTTACATTACTTATCCTGTAGTAGTTCTGTTTTTACCTGAGTCTAACTAGTCCTTTTAAATTTAATACTCCTAGAGACTTGCCCACTCACTATATCTGCTGGTGGAGTCACTGTGTACATACATTACATTACTAATCCTATACTAATCCTGATTACTGACATGGTTTCACAGCTGACTGTGACTTAGGAAAACTGTGAGTGACAGCTCAGCTACCCTGTGGAATTTGGAGTGTGCTGGATTGTTGGCTGTGTCAGTGACAGTCCAGTCATCCAATCTAATCCTGTGGCATGCTGGGCTGTCAGCAGTTTGATTGACAGTCCACTACTCTATCTGGTTTAGTCTGCTGGCGTTTCCTCAGGTGATTCGTCTTTAATCTTTTGCAAGGTATTTAACGGGCTAGCTGTTAGTAGTCATTGTCAGTTGTAGCTTTGCCTAAGCTGGATGCCTTTGCTTAGCTCGGTGTCTCAGTTAGTTACTCTGCCTTCACCACAACCCAGCACGGTGCAGCAGGAGCTATCCTCATCCCCAAAATGGCACTACAGTCCAGTAAAGGAGAGTCCTGTACTTCAACACAATGCATCCTTTTGCCCATAGGGAAGCTACTTATGCCACCATGGCTGTCACTTAGCTTTTCTGCTTGCCGGCGCCTCAGCACTCATTTCTTCTCATAATTCCCTGTTCTGATTTGTTCCATTACCTCTTTGACTTGAGAACTCCGAACCATCCATCTAGGCTTCCTGCCCCAGATCCAGTCTCTGGAAGAACAGTGTTCCTTATATCACTTTTCCTTGTCTCTATTCTGGATCACGCTAGCCATTGTCTTTGGTCTCCTCTCACTTCAGGAATACTCACTTCACGCGACTCTGCTGATTAGTCAGACCATAGGTCCGCTTCGTTGCAGGATAAACCCTATCTCCCAGAGGAGCATTGCACAGCGAATAAGCCTCCTTACCTTGACACGCCAGAGCTGGTATGTCACTCTCCACAAGGAGAAACCTTACCCCTTAGACCCTAGTCCAGAGCCTCTCATCTAGCCAAATCAGATCTCTCCTACTTTGCACTGACGAGGACCAATAGTCCGAAACTCCGTGTCTGCAAATGGAGATACTGATTTGGCTTTTATCCTAAGTCATATTACAAGACTCGTTAAAGGGTTGATTGTGACTTTCCCAATAGGTGGCGCTATAGAGTACAAGTCTGCTTTTTTTTGAAGAGGCAATTTGCATATCTGACCTCCTGGCAGTTATCTCTCTTTGTCCCTTCACCTTATCCCCTCCCACTCTGGGCTAGTCCCAAGCATTAACATTAACTGTCTCTTGTAACTACCTGTGGCTGGCATAACTCCATTACTAATAAGGCATATCATTAAACACATTGCATATCAAAATACATTGAAATAATACACGTATCTTCAAGGTAGGGGGACGTGGGCAACACCTCTACCTCCTTAGACATGGACCCATGGATTTGCATTGGCGAGTTTGAACTGAGACTCAGAACAAAATCGCACGTGATTTTGTCACTCAGTCTGCAAAAACATATGGGCATGTGAACCACCCTATAAACTATAATAGGTACAAGTTAGATCCATGAAAAACTAGACATCTGAATGAGCCCTTGGCAGGCAGGACCTGCTGGCATAGCTCCTGTTGGCACAAAGCGGGTTCAGAAGTTGTCACCTAAGCAATTCTCAGACACAGAAATACCTGAATTCTACTTCTTAGAGCTTGATATAAAAGGACGACTCGTACATTTCTGTTACTAAATGCTAATCTTATAGGCGATGTGAAAGTTTCATGATTAAGTGCTGATTCTTGGGGATTTCCTTGCTCTTATATAAAAGCAGGTGAACCGGTGTGACAGAGGTGCTACTGCTATTAGTGAAAAGCAATGAGGAAGTAAAAGGTAATAATTCCAATGCCCGGACGCAGCAATCACTGCACATTGTGACCTGGGATATTTACATATTTCATCCAACCTTCTTTCTTCTGCGGTTCTTAAGCCTCCACACCCATCATATAAGAATCCCCGGACCGGAAAGTCTTGGTCAGTAAACAGTCTCTTCTGACTTGGGCTGAGTACATGTGAGGTTGTTGAGTCCACGGTACAACATGGGTGACCTCAACCAACCGACCAATAGGTATGTAAGTCAATGGGACTTTAAAGGTGCTGGCCGTCAGGAGCTGAGCTTCAAAGCGGAGATCATTTCCAAGCTCTGGACAGAAGTGGGGACTGGTGGATAGTGGAGAAGCTGAGAGCAGATGGTACCAAGACTGGCGAGAAGGGGTTCGTGCCATATAATTACATGGCAGAAGAAGGAACGGTGGAAGTACAGCCGTAAGTAGTCCAATATTACTTATACATGTAGCCTCTTAGAGCGATTACGCACGCTCGCACTTAGCTTCATACAATGGGGAGTAAATTATCAAGATTTGGAGTTTTTGAGTCAAAATGTGCAACTTTTTGCTATGTTACACTGCTCTTGCCTTGTTAGCTTGATCTATGCAAAAAAAGAATCAATACAGACATAATAATTGCAAATTTTTAAAAAGACTCAAAAAAAAAAAGTGCAATTCTCATTTTAGCAGGGGGTAGAGTAAAAAGTGGAAAAACAGCTCTGGACGAAGGTAACGTATCTGAAGATTTGCCAAATGGATCAACCATTGTGTAACACTTTGATAAGTTTGGCATAAATAATAGCAACGTAACCACCAACAAAACCCATAGTGCATTGTAGGAGAGCGCAAATAACCAGACGGCTTCCAATAGATTAGAGGTCGTCTGAACTGTGAACCTAAGGCCTCATTCAGATGTCAGTTTTCACATACATGGTTTTTTTTGCACTCGTACCTGTAACAGTCTATGGGGCTATTCACATGTCAGATTTTTTTCTTCTGACCCAGTGGTCCATGCAAAATAGCGGAAACATGTCTGATATTGATCTGAGTGTCAGATCAAAATCAACTATGCAGGTCTATGGGTTTGTGAAAAAATTGGACAGCATTCTATGCCATCCATGAGCTGTCCACTGATGGGTAGGAGAAGGTGGAGAAAATTTTTTGGGGGGCTTGTTTCCACGTGCGAGAAAAACTGATGACATTCAGACCTTACTCTGATCAAGCTCTGATCAATAATATTGGTCCGTTTTTCTCAGAAAATACTGACAGCTGAATGAGCCTTAAGTGATCGGAGCCCTCAGAGGTTGATTAAACAAATGGAGATAAATTTTGCTTGGGTAATGGTAATCTTGTGAACTTTGGACCACAATCTTTCAGCTGTTCTAACCAATGGACAGCCCAAACTCCTAATCTACTGTGAGACAGTGAAGGGGTGCGTACTGGACGGGGTGTATATCTCGCCCAGGTTTCTTAGCTGGGTCGCATAAGGAATATAGGAGTGAAGGTAGGATGGCAGTACCACGTTCACTCCACTCCCCATCCAGTACAGGCTTGCAGCTCAACCCTGAGTACACACAGCTGCCTAATTAAGCAGCCAGAAATAGGTGATAGAGTTACACAGACAGGACTCTCAGTCTGGATCTGACTTCAGACGCTGTTGGAGTCTCCTGGAAGCCAAGCTCTGGTAAATACCTATTATAACTCTGTGTTGTTGTGGCCAGGCTGTTAGAGTCTAGACCACGGGTAGTGAGGTAACTATTCGTGTCTAGTTAGAAGCCTGACAGGCTTAGGATTTTGGTTTATGATTTGTTTTATGTTTGTTGCTGTGGACTTTAATAAAACTGGTTGCGGCCAGTTTGCACCAGTACTGCTGTCTGTGCTTTTCTATGGCACTTCGTCTACCCGAGACGGCGATCCGGAGCTAAACCCCCTAAACAGTCTACACTACCTTTGTTTATCTCCAAGAGGTTTTTTTAGCCTTGAGATTGAGTGACAAAATGAGACAATTAGGATGTGTACACAAAGGTTTGTTTTTATTTTAGGTGCTCAGAAACTATGAGATTTTTAGTGGAAACCTCTTCAGAAAAATGCTCATTTGGGGTGTATGCACACGGTGTCATTAAGGCGCCGGCTGAAACGCTTTTTCCAAGACAAAATGTCACGCTGTATCACAGATATATATATAATGTCAGTAATCAATACCAAGAGGGACAACATTCAATATAACAATATAACATATGAATAGGTAATATCAACATGTACATATAGTATAGTATTACCTGACATAATATCCGTTGTACTGTGGGTGAATCCTGAAGACGTATTACGCTGTCACAGGCTAGAGGTGGACCGGGGTCTATGCTGACCCTAAACTGGGGTCCTGACTAGTCCCTCTACCTGGAGGTACTGTTAATGGTACAGAGGTCCAGGCCGCCAGCGTAAACCCTGTCTCCTATAAGTCCTGACCACTGTAATCTAGTCCTCAGAAGGACCCTGATTACCACACAGGGAATAGGCAGGTCACTGCTTAACCAACAGTAAAGACAAACGAGACAGACAGGGGATAAAGTAAATACTGTCTTGCATACAACACTTAAACACAGAGGGAACACAAATGGTCTAGGAGATAAACTATAAGCGAGGAGAGGAGAAACTACAAAGGAACTCTTAGCTTAAGTCTTCTCATAACCTGATCCAATCTGCTGGTCTGCATGAAGCTTTCACCGGCAACTCCTAAGCAGACTGGCAGGTATATAAAGGAAGCTAATTAGTGCATAATCAAACTGCAGCCGGGAGAGGCTGGACCTAGTCTTAGCACAGAGCTAGGCAGAATTAACTCCCTCACTGCCAAACACAAAGTAACAGCAACTCAGCTGCGAGAAGTCAGAATGTGTAATCGCGACGATCTTCGTGGCGATACACCCATGACAGTACCCCCCCTTCTACGAGGGGCCTCCGGACCCTCAGGGCCAGGTCTGCCCGGGTGAGTTGTGTGGAAGGTCCGAACCAAACGATCTGCGTTAATATCAGACGCAGGAACCCACATCCTCTCCTCAGGACCATACCCCTTCCAATGAACCAAGTACTGAAGGGACCGGCGATTCAAACGTGAGTCAATGATCTTCGACACCTGAAATTCCAAGTTACCATTGACCACCACTGGAGGAGGAGGTAGAGGTGACGGTATAACTGGCGCCACATACCTCTTAAGCAACGATTTGTGGAACACATTGTGGATTTTAAACGTAGGAGGGAGGTCCAGACGAAATGCCACAGGATTAATTATAGAACTGATCCTGTACGGCCCGATGAACCTGGGACCCAGTTTCCAGGAGGGAACCTTGAGTTTTATATTCTTGGTAGACAACCATACCAGATCGTTCACACTAAGGTCCGGACCAGACACTCTCCTCCTATCCGCCATACGTTGTAACGGTTCCCCATAGCACTCAGATTATTCAGCACTCCTCTCCACACTGAGGCAAGAGACGACGAATATCGTTCCTCCTCCGGAACCCAGAAGGGCCCCCCATTGAAAGTACAAAACTGGGGATGAAAACCATATGCCCCAAAAACGGGGACTTACCAGTGGACTCGCTCCGCCTATTGTTAAGAGCGAACTCTGCCAGAGGCAAGAAAGAAGACCAGTCCTCCTGGTTCTCTGAGACAAAACACCGAAGATATGTCTCTAGGCTCTGATTCAGACGCTCTGTCTGACCATTGGTCTGCGGATGAAAAGCCGAGGAAATGACAATTGCATCCCCCGACGTGAACAAAATGCCCTCCAGAATTTGGACACAAACTGAGACCCCTATCTGACACCACATCAGAAGGCAACCCGTGAAGTCTCACAATCTCCCAATGAACACCTGCGCCAGAGTTTTAGCATTAGGAAGAGCAGGAAGAGCAATGAAATGTGCATCTTACTGAACCTGTCAACTACAACTAGTATGACAGTTTTCCCTGACGACGGAGGGAGGTCCGTAATGAAGTCCATAGACAGATGAGTCCATGGACGCTCCGGAATTTTCAAAGGCAAGAGGGTCCCAGACGGACGGGTATGTGGGGTCTTAGAGCGAGCACAAACCCCACAGGACGCGACAAAAGTTATTACCTCTTTATTTAAGTTAGGCCACCAAAACGACGAGAAAGGAGATCCACAGTTGCTTTACTCCCTGGGTGTCCTGCTAAAGCAGAATTATGATGTGCCTCGATAACCTTTTGTCTTAACTGATCTGGAACAAACAGTTTCCCTGGAGGTCCTACAGGGGCGTCCCCTGAGCCTCCAATACCTCCTCCTCAAGCTCAGAGCATACAGCCGACACTACCACTCCCTCTTGAAGGATAGGAACCGGGTCATCCGTCTTCCCGGCCCCTGGGAAACTACGAGATAAGGCATCAGCCTTAACATTTTTTGACCCAGGACGATATGTGACGACAAAATTAAACCTGGTAAAAAACAACGACCATCTAGCTTGTCTGGAATTCAGACGCTTTGCAGATTCTAAATACAGCAGGTTCTTGTGATCAGTAATAACGGTGACCGGGTGGACTGCCCCCTCCAAAAAGTGACGCCATTCCTCAAAAGCCAACTTAATGGCCAAGAGTTCCCTATTGCCGACATCATAATTCCTCTCGGCGGACGACAATTTCTTAGAGAAGAAAGCGCACGGATGCCATTTACCAGGGGACGGACCTTGGGATAATACTGCACCCACCCCTACGTCAGACGCGTCTACCTCCACAATGAACGGTTGTGTCATGGGTGTATCGCCACGAAGATCGTCGCGATTGCACATTCTGACTTCTCGCAGCTGAGTTGCTGTTGCTTTGTGTTTGGAAGTGAGGGAGTTAATTCTACCTAGCTCTGTGCTAAGACTAGGTCCAGCCTCGCCCGGCTGCAGTTGATTATGCACTAATTAGCTTCCTTTATATACCTGCCAGTCTGCTTGGGAGATGCCGGTGAAAGCATTCATACAGACCAGCAGATTGGATCGGTTCTGAGAAGACTTAAGCTAAGAGCTCCTTTGTGGTTTCTCCTCTTCCTGCTTATAGTTTATCTCCTAGACCTTTTGTGTTCCCTCTGTGTTTGAGTGTTGTATGTAAGACAGTATTTACTTTATCCCCTGTCTTTCTCGTTTGTCTTTACTGTTTGTTAACCGTTACCTGTCCATTCCCTGTGGTGGTGATCAGGGTCCTTCTAAGGACTAGATTACAGTGGTCAGGGATTTATAGGAGACAGGGTTTACGCTGGCGGCCTGGACCTCTGTACCATTAACAGTACCTCCAGGTAGAGGGACTAGTCAGGACCCCAGTTTAGGGTCAGCATAGACCCCGGTCCACCTCTAGCCGGAGACAGCGTGAAACGGATTCAGTATTGACCCACAGGATATTATGTCAGGTAATACTATGCTATATGTACATGTTAATATTACCTATTTATATGTTATATAGAATGTTGTCCCACTTGATAGATTACTGACATTATATGTATATATCTGCTATACAGCGTGACATTTTCACCGGCCATACTAAAGATTCTCCCAGCTACCATGGATCCAGTAGCCCAGCTTGCCCTGCAGTTGCAGAGTTTGTCCATGGAGCTTACGGACATTAAGTCCAAGGTTTTGTCCCCCCGGAGCAAACCAGATCTGAACCTAAGGTTGCTCTCCGGACAGGTTCACTGGTGGGCGGGACAAATTTTTTACCTTCCGGGAGGCATGTAAATTATATTTTCGGCTACGGCCTCGGTCATCGGGGAGTGAAGATCAGAGGGTGGGAATTGTCATCTCGCTCTTACAAGGGGACCCTCAATCCTGGGCGTTCTCTCTTCCTCCGGGCTCCCCAGCTCTCCAGTCAGTAGATCGATTTTTTACAGCCCTGGGTCTGGTATATGATGACCCGGATCGGGTCTCCCTTGCTGAAACGAAGTTACGTAAGATACAGCAGGGAGATCGTCCGGCGGAGGAATTTTCTTCTGAGTTCCGTAGATGGGCCACAGATACTCAGTGGAATGACCCAGCTCTTAGGAGCCAGTTTTGTCAAGGGTTATCTGACAAATTAAAAGATGTGTTGGTTCAGTATGATTCTCCTCCGTCATTGGAGGCTGCTATGGCCCTTGCTATTCGCATTGATAGACGGCTTCGGGAGAGGTGCGAGGTAACTCCGCCCCCTGTTATGACTCCACCTTCTACTAAAGTCCCTTATATTGAGGCTCCCCTGGTCTGTTCTGAGGAACCTATGCAGTTGGGAGGGACATCATTTCGAGGGAGGGGATCGGCGGTGCGCCGCAAGATAAAGTGTTTCTTCTGCGGGAGAGAGGGACATTTTGTTGAGGGGTGTCCATCCCGTGCCTCTCTAAGCAAGAAGTCGCCGGAAAACTGTTAATCCCAGGTTGTGTGGTGGACGACAACCTGGGAGTACGTACTTCGTCCCCAGGTCCGTCTCAGTTTCTCGTACCAGCGGAGGTGGTGGTAGGTACGAGAGCTGAGAGGATTTCTGTTCTTCTTGATAGTGGGTCCGGGGCTAATCTGGTGGACGCTCGGTTTGCCCAGGTGCAAGGTATGCAACTGAGTGTATTGGCCAAACCGATCCCTATATTCTCTATTGACGCCAGGCCTCTGGTCAAGGTAGCTTTGTACAAGCTGTTCATAACATAGACCTTCGAGTAGGGGCAATACATAAAGAACAATTGTCTTGTTATGTGTTGGAGGGTCTTCCTACTCCTATTGTGTTGGGACTTCCTTGGTTGGCTAAACATAACCCAGTAATTAATTGGCAATCCAGAGAGATAAGCCAGTGGGGTGAATTTTGCAAGAGTAACTGCATGAACACGGTCATCAGTGCGGTCGTGCCTAGAACTTTGCCTCCTTTTCTGGAGGACTTTGAGGATGTGTTCTCAGAGAAGGGGTGTCAAGAATTACCTCCTCATCGCGCATATGACTGTTCAATAAAATTGCTTCCTGATGCTAAGTTACCTAAATCTAGGTTATATAACCTTTCTGGTCCTGAGAGGCAGGCTATGAAGGATTATATTTCGGAAAGTCTGGCCAAGGGGCATATTAGACCTTCATCTTCCTCTGTGGCCGCGGGGTTCTTCTTTGTGAAGAAAAAAGATGGAGGCCTACGCCCTTGCTTGGATTTCCGTGAGCTTAATCGGATTACGGTCCGAGATCCGTATCCGCTCCCACTTATTCCTGATCTCTTCAATCAGATTGTGGGCGCCAAATGGTTCTCTAAGTTGGATCTCAGGGGGCGTATAATCTGATCAGGATAAAGGAGGGGGATGAGTGGAAGACGGCGTTTAACACTCCGGAGGGACATTATGAGAACCTTGTCATGCCTTTTGGTCTGACTACTGCCCCGGCGGTGTTTCAACATTTTGTTAATGACATCTTTCGCCACCTTGTGGGGCAGTTTGTGGTCGTTTATTTAGATGACATCTTAATTTACTCGCCAGATCTTGTGTCTCATCAGGAGCATGTGAGACAGGTGTTGCAGATCTTGCGAGACAATAAACTGTACGCCAAATGGGAAAAGTGTGTATTCGCCGTACAGGAACTTCAGTTTTTGGGTTTCCTGGTCTCAGCTTCCGGTTTCCGTATGGACCCTGGGAAGGTGAGAGCAGTGCTTGAATGGGATCGGCCAGAGGATCTTAAGCAGGGTGGATTTGATTTAAATCAAACTGATTTAAATCACGATTTAAATCACGATTTAAATCACTAGTCAGTAAGGCTTGATTTAAATCAGTGATTTAAATCAAAGTTTCTACCAGACCGGTATATCTAATTTCATCATGTGCGATACGCCCCAGACCGGTGTATCTAATTTCATCATGCGCGATATGCCCCAGACCGGTGTATCTAATCCCATAATGCGATACACTACACTCAGCCCTGTATCTAGATACATGCAGTGTGTCATGTGCTGTGAATAATCCCAGTGTGTGATACTCTCCACGTATCTGTGCTCAGTTTATAATACAGCGAGCAGCATGAACTAACAGAATAGATGCTGCCGGTCGTCCTCAGTGACAGCCTACTTGTCAGTATCACTGGCAGTCCCCAACAAAATGGCGCTCCGCAATGGCTCCGCTCTGTGAGCCTAAACTACATCCTCTGTTATTACAAACACCTAGTAACGGAGGAGAGAAGTCACACGTGATCAGACCCCGCCTGCATTTACTACTGTCGCAATACGAGCTAGCAGTTTATATTTCAGCAGCTGCTCTGGCTAGTGTTTAAAAGTGGAAATACCAAACATTTTACAATTATTTTTCAGATTTTATTTCTCGATCACCGGCAGTAGTTCTTGCTACTTTAACATGCAAGTAGATGAAGATTTTTAGAATCACTTTTTATATTACTTTTTTCTCCCCAGTTTAATGGGTTAATCATTCATATTTGGACACCACTGTTCTGTTGTACTTAGGAAGGAGAAAAATAATCCTGACCTTAATAACAATTTAAATAGATTTATTCAACTGAAATAATAACAACATTACAGCATAAGTTATTTGCTTAAACAAACATCCATGTTTGTTAACTAATTTGGCTAAACAAAATATATATATATTTTAAGAAACTTAGACTGTCAGCCCAGCCGACACATGAAAAACTTAAATACTACTGTCCCTGCTGTCTTCTGTAGCTCACTCGTCGTCATCTTCATCATCAATGTGATAATATAGGAGAGAAACTGCCCACTAATCCTACAGAAACCTCTGGAAGAGCATGGCATTGTGAATGTTACACATGTACAGCCTTTATTCTACTGAGTTAAACAACTCAGCTTTATCTCATGATGGAAGAACCTTTGGATGGTAAAATATTTTCCTCAAAAAGCAGTTTATTGAAAAAAATCCGATTTAAATCAAAAAAATCTGATTTAAATCAAAAAAATCAGATTTAAATCAAAAAAAATCAGATTTTTTTGATTTTTTTTAAAAAAATCATTGATTTTTATCCACCCTGATCTTAAGGCACTGCAGCGTTTCTTGGGGTTTGCTAACTACTACCGGAAGTTTATTCGTAATTTCTCATCTGTTGTCAAACCTCTCACTGACATGACAAAAAAAGGGACGGATTTTTCTAGGTGGTCTGACAAAGCTTGTCAAGCATTTTCCTCCTTGAAAAAATGTTTTGCTTCGGCACCCATACTCATTCAACCAGATGCATCACAACCGTTCATTGTGGAGGTAGACGCGTCTGACGTAGGTGTGGGAGCGGTATTATCCCAAGGTCCGTCCCCTGGTAAATGGCATCCGTGCGCTTTCTTCTCTAAAAATTGTCGTCCGCCGAGAGGAATTATGATGTCGGCAATAGAGAACTTTTGGCCATTAAGTTGGCTTTTGAAGAGTGGCGTCACTTTTTGGAGGGGGCAGTCCACCCGGTCACCGTCATTACTGATCACAAGAACCTGCTGTATTTAGAATCTGCAAAACGTCTGAATTCCAGACAAGCTAGATGGTTGTTGTTTTTTACCAGGTTTAATTTTGTCGTCACATATCGTCCTGGGTCAAAAAATGTTAAGGCTGATGCCTTATCTCGTAGTTTCCCGGGGGCCGGGAAGACGGATGACCCGGTTCCTATTCTTCAGGAGGGAGTTGTGGTGTCGGCTGTATGCTCTGAGCTTGAGGAGGAGGTATTGGAGGCTCAGGGGGACGCCCCTGTAGGACCTCCAGGGAAACTGTTTGTTCCAGATCAGTTAAGACAGAAAGTTATCGAGGAACATCATAATTCTGCTTTGGCAGGACACCCAGGGAGTAAAGCAACTGTGGATCTCCTTTCACGCCGGTTTTGGTGGCCTAACTTAAATAAAGAGGTAGTAACTTTTGTCGCGTCCTGTGGGGTTTGTGCTCGCTCCAAGACCCCACATACCCGTCCGTCTGGGACCCTCTTACCTTTGAAAGTTCCGGAGCGTCCATGGACTCATCTGTCTATGGACTTCATTACGGACCTCCCTCCGTCGTCAGGGAAAACTGTCATACTAGTTGTTGTTGACAGGTTCAGTAAGATGGCACATTTCATTGCTCTTCCTGCTCTTCCTAATGCTAAAACTCTGGCGCAGGTGTTCATTGGGGAGATTGTGAGACTTCACGGGTTGCCTTCCGATGTGGTGTCGGATAGGGGGTCTCAGTTTGTGTCCAAGTTCTGGAGGGCATTTTGTTCACGTCGGGGGATGCAATTGTCTTTTTCCTCGGCTTTTCATCCGCAGACCAATGGTCAGACAGAGCGTCTGAATCAGAGCCTAGAGACATATCTTCGGTGTTTTGTCTCAGAGAACCAGGAGGACTGGTCTTCTTTCTTGCCTCTGGCAGAGTTCGCTCTTAACAATAGGGGAGCGAGTCCACTGGTAAGTCCCCATTTTTTGGGGCATATGGTTTTCACCCCAGTTTTGTACTTTCAATGGGGGGGGCCCTTCTGGGGTTCCTGAGGAGGAACGATTCTCGTCGTCACTTGCTTCAGTTTGGAGAGGAGTGCTGAATAATCTGAGTGTTATGGGGAACCGTTACAAACATATGGCTGATAGGAGGAGAGTGTCTGGTCCGGACCTTTGTGTGAACGATCTGGTATGGTTGTCTACCAAGAATATAAAACTCAAGGTTCCCTCCTGGAAACTGGGTCCCAGGTTCATCGGTCCATACAGGATCAGTTCTATAATTAATCCTGTGGCATTTCGTCTGGACCTCCCTCCTACGTTTAAAATCCACAATGTGTTCCACAAATCGTTGCTTAAGAGGTACGTGGCGCCAGTCATACCGTCACCTCTACCTCCTCCTCCAGTGGTGGTCAATGGTAACTTAGAATTTCAGGTGTCGAAGATCATTGACTCACGTCTGAATCGCCGGTCCCTTCAGTACTTGGTTCATTGGAAGGGGTATGGTCCTGAGGAGAGGACGTGGGTCCCTGCGTCTGATATTAACGCAGATCGATTGGTTCGGACCTTCCACACAACTCACCCGGGCAGACCTGGCCCTGAGGGTCCGGAGGCCCCTCGTAGAAGGGGGGTACTGTCATGGGTGTATCGCCACGAAGATCGTCGCGATTGCACATTCTGACTTCTCGCAGCTGAGTTGCTGTTGCTTTGTGTTTGGCAGTGAGGGAGTTAATTCTACCTAGCTCTGTGCTAAGACTAGGTCCAGCCTCGCCCGGCTGCAGTTGATTATGCACTAGGGTTGAGCATTCCGATACTGCAAATATCGGGTATCGGCCGATATTGGCTGTATCGGAATTCCGATACCGAGTACCGATATTTTCGTCATATCGGATACCGGAATCGGAATTGTCACTGTCACTGTCAGTGTCCGTCGGTCGGGTCTGTCAGGAGTCAGCGGCACTTACCCGGCAGAAGATCTCCGGCGGTCACATCCCGGACTGCTTAATGGCCGCCATCCTCTTCTCCCCGGCGGTCACATGCAGTTTCTCGCGATAACTGCAGTGACTGCTGGGTAATCGCGGCCGTAAAGCAGTCCGATGACGTCACCGCCGGGGAAGCTGGTAAGCAGCTGTGCTGCGCCGGGATGTCAGGCTCTGCCTGTCATTCCGATGTAGCAGAGCTGGATCGTCGTGGGACAGTCGTTACTATGGACTGCGTCGGACAGGTGGTATACTGTTGGTTTGTTTTTTTTATTTTTTTACAGGAGATCGATGGCGTCGCAGGAATGAGAGAGTAATAAAAAAAATGAAAACTGTGTTGTCTCTTTTATTTCATTAAAAGACTTTTTTCTTGCTGTGTCTTTTTTTTACACATTTAAAAACTTTGGGATTAATAATGGATCGGTGTCTTATTGACGCCTCTCCATTATTAACCGGGCTTATTGTCACCGTGCAATCAACGGTGACATTAACCCCTTATTACCCCACTTGCCACCGCTACAGGGCAAGTGGGAAGAGCCGGGTAAAGTGCCACAATTGGCACATCTTTTGATGCGCCAAATGTGGGGCTGCTGTAGCCTGGTATTATCAGGCTGTTGAGGGCCAAAATCCATGGGCCTTGACAGTCTTTTAATACCAGGCCGCAACAGTCTGCATTTTACTTGGCTGGTTAACAAAAATAGGGGGACCCCTACGCCGTTTTTTTTTCGAGGGGATCCCCTATTTTTGTTAACCAGCCAAGATATGCAGACTGCTGTGGCCTGGTATTATCAGGCTTGCAAGGTCCATGGATATTGGATCCTTACCAGCCTGAAAAACCAGGCCTCAGCGGTCTGCTTCATCTGGCTGGTTAACAAAAATAGGGGGGACCCCACGCCAATTTTTTTCGAGGGGATCCCCTATTTTTGTTAATCAGCCAAGATATGCAGACTGCTGTGGCCTGGTATTATCAGGCTGGCAAGGTCCATGGATCTCGGCTCCTTAACAGCCTGAAAATCCAGGCCTCAGCGGTCTGCTTCATCTGGCTGGTTAACAAAAATAGGGGGGAACCCACGCCAATTTTTTTCGAGGGGATCCCCTATTTTTGTTAATCAGCCAAGATATGCAGACTGCTGTGGCCTGGTATTATCAGGCTGGCAAGGTCCATGGATCTCGGCTCCTTAACAGCCTGAAAATCCAGGCCTCAGCGGTCTGCTTCATCTTTCTGGTTAACAAAAATAGGGGGGACCCCACGCCATTTTTTTTTCGAAGGGAACCCCTATTTTTGTTAATCAGTTCCCTCTGACGTCACTGATGGTGTCCCTGGCTGACCTGAAGTGAAAGTGGAAAGCAATCAATTAAGCTTTCCACTTCCTCTCCTGTCAGCCAGGAGAGGAGCTCATTCATTTGGGGGTTTACTGTGAGGCTGCAGCATTAGCTGCGGTCCCTGCAGTAAACATTAACCCTTTCTGAAGGATTACACCGTGGGACCTGACTGTGCATCGGATTGGTAAGAATAATTTTGCTTTATTATTTTATTTTTATTACAGGAAATGGTTTTAGCAGGTAAATAAAATATGGTCAAAAACTGTGTGATTATTTCATTAAACTTCTTTTTTATTAAAGTGTGTGTGTTTGATTTTTCTTTCATACAATAGGATTAATAATTGATAGTTGTCTAATTGACAGCTCTCAATTATTAACCTGGCTTAAAGTGACCTTTCAATTGCAAGGTCATTTTAACCCCTTATTAACCCATTCGCCACCGCTACAGGGCAATGGGAATAGACGGGCAAAGTGCCAGAAAGGGCAAATCTAATTAGAGATTTGCCCTTTCTGGGGTGTCTGGGGGCAGATGTTAGTAGCCGGGGGGGGGGCCAAAAATAATGGTCCCTCTCTGGGCTATTATTATCTGCCCCCACTCACTGGCTTTGTCTGTCTGGTTGCGAAAATAGGGCGGGAGCCCACGCATTTTTTTTCAGCAATTTTACACCTCATATATATATATACATGTCATTGAGTTTGTGACACACATATATATATATATATTTATAGTTCATACACTTCTACATAGTATAATAGCCGCTAATTCAATTGCCGGCTTTTGTGAAAATGCAGAACCCGACATGAAATGACACTTGGTTTACATAGAGTTAACCATGTCTTTTCATGTAGTTTGATATCTGATTTGCACAAACAATTACATGAGTGTAAAGGTACTGCCACACTAAACAATCCCGCTAGCGATCACGATAACGACGCATACTAATGCGATCGCTAGCGGGATTGTTTCTATATCGCTAAGTGCGGCCACATTTAGCGATATAGTTAACGACGCTATCGCCGTTAGCGATCTTCTTAACGACTTTAGCGGTACAAAAGTACCGCTAAATCGCTAAGAAAAGGTGCCACACAGCGATTAGATACTTACCCAGCGGGAGCGCCGACGAGAAAATAGGGTCCGGAACGATTCCAGCGACGAGCGAGATCACAGCAGGAAGCTCGTCGCTGGCAGCTGCCGCACTGAACAACATCGCTAACGGGATCGCTAAATAGTGACGTTTTTTAGCGATCCCGTTAGCGATATTGTTCAGTGTGGCATACCCTTAAGTGTGCAAAATTTCACACCTGTAGGGGTTAATTAAAGGTGTAAATTCGTAGCAAAAAAGTCTGTTTTTTTTACAACGAATTTACACCTTTAATTAACCCCTACAGGTGTGAAATTTTGCACACAGCCACTCATGTAATTGTTTGTGCAAATCAGATATCAAACTACATGAAAAGACATGGTTAACTCTATGTAAACCAAGTGTCATTTCATGTCGGGTGCTTCTGTCTTTTCACAAAAGCTGACTTTACCCGGCAATTGAATCAGAGGCTATTTTACTATGTAGAAGTGTATAAACTATAAATATATGTATATATATATGTCACAATGACATGTATATATATATATATATATGTATTCTATGTGTGTATATTTAGTGTTTACAAGGAAAGAATGGGGTTTTTTTAGTTACGATATTTTGTTCCCATAGACTTACATTGGATTTCCGGTATCGGTATCGGGTATCGCCGATATTTTAATGGTATCGGCGATACCATTCCGATTCCGATACTTTTGGATATCGGAAAGGATCGCTCAACTCTATTATGCACTAATTAGCTTCCTTTATATACCTGCCAGTCTGCTTGGGAGATGCCGGTGAAAGCATTCATACAGACCAGCAGATTGGATCGGTTCTGAGAAGACTTAAGCTAAGAGCTCCTTTGTGGTTTCTCCTCTTCCTGCTTATAGTTTATCTCCTAGACCTTTTGTGTTCCCTCTGTGTTTGAGTGTTGTATGTAAGACAGTATTTACTTTATCCCCTGTCTTTCTCGTTTGTCTTTACTGTTTGTTAACCGTTACCTGTCCATTCCCTGTGGTGGTAATCAGGGTCCTTCTGAGGACTAGATTACAGTGGTCAGGGATTTATAGGAGACAGGGTTTACGCTGGCGGCCTGGACCTCTGTACCATTAACAGTACCTCCAGGTAGAGGGACTAGTCAGGACCCCAGTTTAGGGTCAGCATAGACCCCGGTCCACCTCTAGCCGGAGACAGCGTGAAACGGATTCAGTATTGACCCACAGGATATTATGTCAGGTAATACTATGCTATATGTACATGTTAATATTACCTATTTATATGTTATATAGAATGTTGTCCCACTTGATAGATTACTGACATTATATGTATATATCTGCTATACAGCGTGACAGGTTGTGATGCATCTGGTTGAATGAGTATGGGGGCCGAAGCAAAACATTTTTTCAAGGAGGAAAATGCTTGACAAGCTTTGTCAGACCACCTAGAAAAATCCGTCCCTTTTTTAGTCATGTCAGTGAGAGGTTTGACAACAGATGAGAAATTACGAATAAATTTCCGGTAGTAGTTAGCAAACCCCAGAAAACGCTGCAGTGCCTTAAGATCCTCTGGCCGATCCCATTCAAGCACTGCTCTCACTTTCTCAGGGTCCATACGGAAACCGGAAGCTGACACCAGGAAACCCAAAAACTGAAGTTCCTGTACGGCGAATACACTCTTTTCCCATTTGGCGTACAGCTTATTGTCTCGCAAGATCTGCAACACCTGTCTCACATGCTCCTGATGAGACACAAGATCTGGCGAGTAAATTAAGATGTCATCTAAATAAACGACCACAAACTGCCCCACAAGGTGGCGAAAGATGTCATTAACAAAATGTTGAAACACCGCCGGGGCAGTAGTCAGACCAAAAGGCATGACAAGGTTCTCATAATGTCCCTCCGGAGTGTTAAACGCCGTCTTCCACTCATCCCCCTCCTTTATCCTAATCAGATTATACGCCCCCCTGAGATCCAACTTAGAGAACCATTTGGCGCCCACAATCTGATTGAAGAGATCAGGAATAAGTGGGAGCGGATACGGATCTCGGACCGTAATCCGATTAAGCTCACGGAAATCCAAGCAAGGGCGTAGGCCTCCATCTTTTTTCTTCACAAAGAAGAACCCCGCGGCCACTGGGGAAGATGAAGGTCTAATATGCCCCTTGGCCAGACTTTCCGAAATATAATCCTTCATAGCCTGCCTCTCAGGACCAGAAAGGTTATATAACCTAGATTTAGGTAACTTAGCATCAGGAAGCAATTTTATTGAGCAGTCATACGCGCGATGAGGAGGTAACTCTTGACACCCCTCCTCTGAGAACACATCCTCAAAGTCCTCCAGACAAGGAGGCAAGGTTCTAGGCACGACCGCACTGATGACCGTGTTCATGCAGTTACTCTTGCAAAATTCACCTCACTGGCTTATCTCTCTGGATTGCCAATTAATCACTGGGTTATGTTTAGCCAACCAAGGAAATCCCAACACAATAGGAGTAGGAAGACCCTCCAACACATAACAAGACAATTGTTCTTTATGTATTGCCCTACTCGAAGGTCTATGTTATGAACAGCTTGTACAAAGCTACCTTGACCGAGAGGCCTGGCGTCAATAGAGAATATAGGGATCGGTTTGGCCAATACACTCAGTTGCATACCTTGCACCTGGGCAAACCGAGCGTCCACCAGATTAGCCCCGGACCCACTATCAAGAAGAACAGAAATCCTCTCAACTCTCGTACCAACCTCCACCTCCGCAGGTACGAGAAATTGAGACGGACTTGGGGACGAAATACATACTCCCAGGTTGTCGTCCACCACACGACCTGGGATTAACAGTTTTCCGGCGACTTTTTGCTCAATGAGGCACGGGATGGACACCCCTCAACAAAATGCCCCTCTCTCCCGCAGAAGAAACACCTTCTTGTCTTGCGGCGCACCGCCGATCCCCTCCTACGAAATGATGTCCCTCCCAACTGCATAGGTTCCTCAGAACAGACCAGGGGAACCTCAATATAAGGGACTTTAGTAGTAGGTGGAGTCATAACAGGGGGCGGAGTTACCTCGCACCTCTCCCGAAGCCGTCTATCAATACGAATAGCAAGGGCCATAGCAGCTTCCAGTGACGGAGGAGAATCATACTGAGCCAAAAAACATCTTTTAATTTGTCAGATAACCCTTGACAAAACTGGCTCCTAAGAGCTGGTTCATTCCACTGAGTATCTGTGGCCCATCTACGGAACTCAGAAGAAAATTCCTCCGCCGGACGATCTCCCTGCTGTATCTTACGTAACTTCGTTTCAGCAAGGGAGACCCGATCCGGGTCATCATATACCAGACCCAGGGCAGTAAAAAATCGATCTACTGACTGGAGAGCCGGGGAGCCCGGAGGAAGAGAGAACGCCCAGGATTGAGGGTCCCCTTGTAAGAGCGAGATGACAATTCCCACCCTCTGCTCTTCACTCCCCGATGACCGAGGCCGAAGCCGAAAATATAATTTACATGCCTCCCGGAAGGTAAAAAATTTGTCCCGCCCACCAGTGAACCTGTCCGGGAGAGCAACTTTAGGTTCAGATCTGGTTTGCTCCGGGGGAACAAAACCTTGGACTTAATGTCCGTCAGCTCCATGGATAAACTCTGCAACTGAAAGGGCAAGCTGGGCAACTGGATCCATGGTAGCTGGGGAGAATCTTTATGGCCGGTGAAAATGTCACGCTGTATCACAGATATATATATAATGTCAGTAATCAATACCAAGAGGGACAACATTCAATATAACATATGAATAGGTAATATCAACATGTACATATAGTATAGTATTACCTGACATAATATCCGTTGTACTGTGGGTGAATCCTGAAGACGTATTACGCTGTCACAGGCTAGAGGTGGACCGGGGTCTATGCTGACCCTAAACTGGGGTCCTGACTAGTCCCTCTACCTGGAGGTACTGTTAATGGTACAGAGGTCCAGGCCGCCAGCGTAAACCCTGTCTCCTATAAGTCCCTGACCACTGTAATCTAGTCCTCAGAAGGACCCTGATTACCACACAGGGAATAGGCAGGTCACTGCTTAACCAACAGTAAAGACAAACGAGACAGACAGGGGATAAAGTAAATACTGTCTTGCATACAACACTTAAACACAGAGGGAACACAAATGGTCTAGGAGATAAACTATAAGCGAGGAGAGGAGAAACTACAAAGGAACTCTTAGCTTAAGTCTTCTCATAACCTGATCCAATCTGCTGGTCTGCATGAAGCTTTCACCGGCAACTCCTAAGCAGACTGGCAGGTATATAAAGGAAGCTAATTAGTGCATAATCAAACTGCAGCCGGGAGAGGCTGGACCTAGTCTTAGCACAGAGCTAGGCAGAATTAACTCCCTCACTGCCAAACACAAAGTAACAGCAACTCAGCTGCGAGAAGTCAGAATGTGTAATCGCGACGATCTTCGTGGCGATACACCCATGACACAAAAACACTGCAAGGAAACACCAGTGGTCGTTTTGATGAAGGTTCTTTTCTCTATACTTTCAAATATATAGGCCCCGATTCATCAAGACCAACGTTGACCAGAGGGTTGGAGTCAATGATTCAGGCGCGTCTTAAAAACGGTGTAAGGTTTATAGTGATGGAGTTTTTTGTTTCTTGGAGTGTTTTTTTGCTTTTTTTTTATAGCCTTTTGATTGGACAATGACTAGTTGGGAGCAGAGTCCTTCAGGAACCAATTCAAAGGAATGACAAGCACTTTTTGTCACCAGTTTTTCAAAATAGGAAAAAAATAGGCTCAAAACATTGAACATATGAAAAACAACAATGTTTCACAAAAGAAATGAACAGGAAGAGTGTTTTAAAGGTCACCCCATTTTTCGTATATAAGCTGGAGCCACCGCCATCAGGGGCTTATCTACAGTATTCTGTGCTGTAGATAAGCCCCCGATCTAACCTGAAAGAGAAGAAAAACGAGTTATAGTATACTCACTCAGGGGCGTACTGGGTCTGGTACGGGTCCGGAGGGAGTCGCGGTCCGACGCCTCGCAACTTCTAGCAAAGCCCTCTTATTCCTAGCTTCCCGTTGCGTCTCCTGCGCAGGCGCACTGCTTTGCACTGTTGAGGGCGAGTAAAGTACTGCAGTGCGCAGCCGCTGGACTCCTGACCTTTCCAGCGCCTGCGTACTGCAGTACTCTGCTTGCCTCTGCCGCGACAGGAAGCAAAGAAGAGGGTCTCGCTAAAGATGGAGGCGCCGGACCGGACCGACTCCTCTGGACCGAACGACCGACCGCCTGGGTGAGTATAATATAACTCGTTGTTCTTCACTTTCATGTTACATCGGGGGCTTATCTACAGCATTACAGAATGCTGTAGATAAGCCCCTGATGGAGGTGGCCGCAGCTTATAGTCAAAAAATGGGGTGACAGATTCCCTTTAAGTGCTTTTAAGGTTTTTTTTGCTTAAACTCCTCAAAAAACTCTGTGGGCACATATCTCAAGAAGATCCATACACAACATCTAATTGGATATACCAGGGTGAAGGTCTTCCAAGTTGTCCTGCCATGTTCTAAAAGTAAGGAAAACACCTTCCAGTAGTGATTGAAGATCGGCTCCATCATTGGGACAGGCCACCATTTAGGGCTATAGGTTTCATGACTTATTTGGTGAACACATAAGCAATTGCTCCCAAATAGGGAATATAGAAATAATAAAGGAGGGTCCTCCAAATATGACAACTCTCTCGGAGCCAGAGGCAGGTTGTGTGAGCGACATGCTGGAAGACAATATCATGCCACGGCCAGACTCCTCTGGTGACCAAAGGGTTGGGAGTTTAAATCCATCTGCTCAGTCATGATCTTCCCTGACATGTGTCATCGGGGGACAGTCAAGAGGCCACCATATACATTAGATGAATGTCAAGATCTGCCCAATTCGGTGGGTCCAGGCCAGCTGACATACACATAATGTTTATGATCATTCACGCATGTGGAATGTTTTAGAGACCTTACGCCACCACTATAGGCGCAAAGACAGAGGAGTAGTAGGTCAAAGAGTGGAAAACCCCACTATCCACCAATTTCTAGAGGCTCCACTGCCTTCTTACACTTTACTCTTCATCCCATCCAAACACAATTGTCTTTCCCTGGATTTTTCCAGAATCAGTCTGGTCACACTTTTCTGATATGATTAAAGGTCTTTCTACCCGAAACGCATAAGCTTTATGTTTTGTTTGTTTTTAATATGTGCACATTCTGCTAATTTTTTTTTAATCCTATATGAGTAAAGACTAAGTGTTAACTACTTTCCATTGGTGCTGGAGAACATCCCTTAATGGACCATTGAGAACAATTTTCTGATGACCATCAAGAGGAGCATGGTCACTATAGATAGAATGTTCACAATGTTGGAGATGGGAAAAAAAGTTGTCTCCTTGTGGCCCTATAACTTCTAGGGGATTTTTGAGGATTGTAGAAGACATAATGGGTGGGACTGGGGTGTGAAATATTCAAATTACACCCAAACCTTAATAGATTGAGAAGTTGCCTTCAGAGCATATTTTCCCCATCAACAAGGATGTAGCATGAAATTAAACCCAAGTCGGCCTTATGGGTCTTTCCCTGCAACCTGAAACCATATGTGAATGGAATTATGAGGAAACTCCACCACTCAGACAAAGCTCTGGTCAAATGAGTCGCCTACTGATCCCTTCCTGCTGCGAGCGTGATTGCAAATCGGAGAAGGTGGTTTCAGGTTGTATTATATATCCTTTATCGACCTGCACATTTTTTTTAACGCTGATACATGCATTTGTGGCAAAAAAAAAAAATTTTCAATTCACTTTCATTAAAAAATTTGCACCGTTTGGCTATCACAGACACTTTGCTTCTTTGCACATTCAGCTTTGATGTCATCTGTGGTCGTACATCAGCTGAGAGAAGGTCAGAAAAGGACATAAAAGAGGTAGAAGCTCTACCATTGAAGCCTCAGAATGAGCTCATTGATGGATTCTCAGTTAACTATTTCTACAGCCAGCAATAGACAATGCAAAACAGAGGCTACAGAAGGCAAACAATGCAAAATTTTTGACAATGATGATTTTTTACCCAAAAATGCATGCATGTAAGTTTAAAAACAATAAATGATCTCCAAAGGTGGACAACCACTTTAATTTTACAAACACTTACAGGAGTGATTCGACAATTCATTTTTTTTTTTTTAGAAATGTCCCTTGAAAATAAATTCTAGTAATCAGCAAGAAGCTGTTTAGGAAGCTGACAGCAGGTGTGCAAATCTCCTACAGCGCCACCGCAGGAGCAATTGAGCATTACGTGGCATCAATACAATGCATGCACAGACTTGGTTCCTCCTGAGACACAGAGAATCTCTTTGTGGCTGTTATCTGCTCTTTGCTCCACCCAATTGACAAATTTTATAAATGACGAATCACCCTCTATTAATCCAGGTATTAGAAAATGTCTTTTGTAAACCAGATGAGCCCTTTTAATTATCGCAAACCTTGAGAAACTTCATGTCTTTTACTAAAATTCTGCTGCAAAGATTTATAATAGATAATAAAAATGGGCAAAAGGGCATCATGGGTCCCAAAGTTACCCAAAAGGTCTATAGGTTTCGTGACCATACAAAATAATGGTCCTCCTTTTATGATTATTAGAAAACCCAGAGGCGTAACTTGAAGCTCCTGAGCCCTAATCTAAAATCTGTACTGTGGCTCCCAATTTCCGCGTACCATTTATAATGCTGGTGTCGTCTTATAAGACCGTAAGACCGAGGGGCCTTCGGTCCCCATCACATGCCACAGTCCAGGTCGTACTGCCACCCAATGCAGCTATGCCCTTGGTACTCAAAGACTTGAACTGAAGAATTTTGCAGCTTCTGTTATAGACACTATTCTGTTATGGGCACCATCAGAGGCATATCCAGGGGGGGGGGCAGCCGCAGCGGGCAGGGGGTCGCAGTTGGGCCGCCTAATGCGGCGGTCCGCATTGTCTCCCCTGCGGCTGCATTCTGCCGCCCCCGGCCTGGGAGTCGGTGGTTCCCTGTGCCGGCTGTCAAGCTGACAGCCGGCGCAGAAAAGCTGCGCGTGCTGACTCCCAGGGATCAATTGTACTGCCGTCTATACAGACGCCAATACAACTGAAGCTCTGACCGCCAGGTCAGAGCGACGCCAGTAGCGTGATCAAGTCATGTGATCACGCTGCTGACGTCACTTGCCGGCGCCCAGAGCGAACACTGGTGGTGTGCTCCACCGTGGAGCTGAAGAAACCACCGAAGATGGGAGATGGGGGGTACATAATGTGTGGGGGGATTTGGACTGGGGGTGTACATAATGTGTGGGGGAATTTGGACTGGGGGTGTACATAATGTATGGGGGGATTTGGACTGGGGGTGTACATAATGTGTGAGGGGATTTGGACTGGGGGTGTGTTGTGAATGTGCTAGAGATGGTTTCTGAGCAGAGGCTCCCTCTGGTGGTTACAGACTGTACTGAACCTTCCAGCGAGGAATGGCAATCTGGGATCACTGACTGGACTGATATAAGGGAGGTTCCCTCCCATGATGGTTGCCGGTGATCAATTGTTCTTGTCTCAATTGTGGTTCCTGGTTCATTTGGAAGTTTGCTGGAGTCTTGCCTGCGTCTGCTGCTTTCAGATAAGATATTTTTGCTTTTCTTTTTGTGCTTGCTTTTTGCATTTGTGCTTGCTTTTTGCATAGTTTTCTGCACTTTTGGAGTTCAGCTGGATCCCCTCCTGGGGCCTGTGCTCCTCTCAGTTTATCTGTAGCCACTGTTATTTGTTCATTTGCTTTTTCCTGTTTTTTCAGTGGCTGCGGCTTGGTTTTGTTACACCAGAGATCTGATTAAGGTGGGTGAGATCGTGTGATCTCAGGTTTTTTGCAATCAGAAGTGTTGGTATTTTTTAGGGTTTTTTTTTTATTGCAGTCAGAATTCTTTCCTGTACTTTTCTGTCTAGACAGATCGGGCCCCAGCGTTTTCTCATTCTATTTTCTGTCTGTGTCCGTGCTTTCTTCTTGTCTAACCGCCATTACATGTTT
>JARQOD010000003.1:107537310-107557471 GCA_033576555.1 Oophaga sylvatica
CATGTCGGGTCACCCGACATGAAATGACACTTGGTGTACATAGGGTTAAACATTTCTTTTCATGTCCTTTGCTATCTAATTTGCACAAACAATTAAATCAGACTATGTGTGCAAAATTTCACACCTGTAGGGGTTAATTAAAGGTGTAAATTCGTTGTAAAAAAAACGGACTTTTTTGCTACGAATTTACACCTTTAATTAACCCCTACAGGTGTGAAATTTTGCACACATAGTCTGATTTAATTGTTTGTGCAAATTAGATAGCAAAGGACATGAAAAGACATGGTTAACCCTATGTACACCAAGTGTCATTTCATGTCGGGTTCTGCATTTTCACAAAAGCCGGCAATTGAATTAGCGGCTATTATACTATGTAGAAGTGTATGAACTACAAATATAAATATATATATATATGTGTCACAAATTCAATGACATGTATATATATATATATATGAGGTGTAAAATTGCTGAAAAAAAATGCGTGGGCTCCCGCCCTATTTTCGCAACCAGACAGACAAAGCCAGTGAGTGGGGGCAGATAATAATAGCCCAGAGAGGGACCATTATTTTTGGCCCCCCCCGGCTACTTAACATCTGCCCCCAGACACCCCAGAAAGGGCAAATCTCTAATTAGATTTGCCCTTTCTGGCACTTTGCCCGTCTATTCCCATTGCCCTGTAGCGGTGGCGAATGGGTTAATAAGGGGTTAAAATGACCTTGCAATTGAAAGGTCACTTTAAGCCAGGTTAATAATTGAGAGCTGTCAATTAGACAACTATCAATTATTAATCCTATTGTATGAAAGAAAAATCAAACACACACACTTTAATAAAAAAGAAGTTTAATGAAATAATCACACAGTTTTTGACCATATTTTATTTACCTGCTAAAACCATTTCCTGTAATAAAAATAAAATAAAAAAGCAAAATTATTCTTACCTATCCCATGCACAGTCAGGTCCCACGGTGTAATCCTTCAGAAAGGGTTAATGTTTACTGCAGGGACCGCAGCTAATGCTGCAGCCTCACAGTAAACCCCAAATGAATGAGTTCCTCTCCTGCCTGACAGGAGAGTAAAGGCTGGGTGTCACATAACGATACACCAGCGATCCCGACAACGATATGCACTTGTCAGGATCGCTGGTGTATCGCTACATGATCGCTGCTGAGCTGCCAAACAGGCAGCTCAGGCAGCGATCTGGGACAGCGACACTGCGGGTAACATCGCTTAAGGGCCCGTCTCACATAGCGATATTGCTACCGAGATCGCTGCTGAGTCACTAGTTTTGTGACGCAGCAGCGAGCTCACCAGCGATATCGCTGTGTGTGACATTCAGCGACGATCAGCCCCCCTGCCGGGTATCGCTGATCGTCGCAAAAATGTCAGGACCTTTTTTTGATCGCTGGTTTCCCTCTGACAGGCACGCATCGCTGCGTGTGACAGGCGGGAGACCAGCGATCCGCTGGTAACCAAGGTACACAGCGGGTTTCCAGGCACCGCGCAGCGCTTGGAAACCCGCTGTGTACCTTGGATACCAGCTCCCTGCATCAGGGCGCTGGTATCCAAGGTACACAGCGGGTTTCTAGGCACAGCCCCGCGCCTGGAAACCCGCTGTGTACCTTGGTTACCAGCGGATCGCTGGTCTCCCGCCTGTCACACGCAGCGATGTGTGCCTGTCAGCGGGAAACCAGCGATCAAAAAAAGGTCCTGAGTCCATTTCAGCGACGATCAGCGATACCCGGCAGGGGGGCTGATCGTCGCTGAATGTCACACACAGCGATATCGCTGGTGAGCTCGCTGCTGCGTCACAAAACTAGTGACTCAGCAGCGATCTCGGTAGCGATATCGCTATGTGAGACGGGCCCTTAAGTGGAAAGCTTAATTGATTGCTTTCCACTTTCACTTCAGGTCAGCCAGGGACACAATCAGTGACGTCAGAGGGAACTGATTAACAAAAATAGGGGTTCCCTTCGAAAAAAAAATGGCGTGGGGTCCCCCCTATTTTTAACCAGCCAGATGAAGCAGACCGCTGAGGCCTGGATTTTCAGGCTGTTAAGGAGCCAAGATCCATGGACCTTGCCAGCCTGATAATACTAGGCCACAGCAGTCTGCATATCTTGGCTGATTAACAAAAATAGGGGATCCCCTCGAAAAAAATTGGCGTGGGGTCCCCCTATTTTTGTTAACCAGCCAGATGAAGCAGACCGCTGAGGCCTGGATTTTCAGGCTGTTAAGGAGCCAAGATCCATGGACCTTGCCAGCCTGATAATACCAGGCCACAGCAGTCTGCATATCTTGGCTGATTAACAAAAATAGGGGATCCCCTCGAAAAAAATTGGCGTGGGGTCCCCCCTATTTTTGTTAACCAGCCAGATGAAGCAGACCGCTGAGGCCTGGTTTTTCAGGCTGGTAAGGATCCAATATCCATGGACCTTGCAAGCCTGATAATACCAGGCCACAGCAGTCTGCTTAGCTTGGCTGGTTAACAAAAATAGGGGATCCCCTCGAAAAAAAAACGGCGTGGGGATCCCCCCTATTTTCGTTAACCAGCCAAGTAAAATGCAGACTGCTGCGGCCTGGTATTAAAAGACTGTCAAGGCCCATGGATTTTGGCCCTCAACAGCCTGATAATACCAGGCTACAGCAGCCCCACATTTGGCGCATCAAAAGATGTGCCAATTGTGGCACTTTACCCGGCTCTTCCCACTTGCCCTGTAGCGGTGGCAAGCGGGGTAATAAGGGGTTAATGTCACCGTTGATTGCACGGTGACAATAAGCCCGGTTAATAATGGAGAGGTGTCAATAAGACACCGATCCATTATTAATCCCAAAGTTATTAAATGTATAAAAAAAAGACACAGCAAGAAAAAAGTATTTTAATGAAATAAAAGAGACAACACAGTTTTCATTTCTTTTATTGTACTCTCATTCCTGCGACGCCATCGATCTCCTGTAAAAAAAGAAAAAAAAACAAACCAACAGTATACCACCTGTCCGACGCAGTCCATAACGATAGTCCCACGACGATCCAGCTCTGCTACATCGCAATGACAGGCAGAGCCTGTCATTGCAACGCAGCACAGCTGATTACCTGCTTTCCCGGCGGTGACGTCATCGGACTGACTGCTTTACGGCCGGGATTACCCAGCAGTCACTGCAGTTATCGCGAGAAACTGCATGTGACCGCCGGGGAAAGAAGATGGCGGCCATGAAGCAGTGCAGGACGTGACCGCCGGAGATCTTCTGCCAGGTAAGTGCCGCTGACTCCTGACAGACCCGACCGACGGACACTGACAGTGACAGTGACAATCCCGATTCCGGTATCCGATAAGACGAAAATATCGGAACTCGGAATCGGAATTCCGATACAGCCAATATCGGCCGATACCC
Organism: Oophaga sylvatica; assembly: GCA_033576555.1. NCBI lineage: Eukaryota > Metazoa > Chordata > Amphibia > Anura > Dendrobatidae > Oophaga > Oophaga sylvatica. Next base: position 107,540,701 of record JARQOD010000003.1, read on the forward strand.
GATATTTGCAGTATCGGAATGCTCAACACTAGTTGTCATTATGATTTAAAAAGAGAAAACACAGTAGTTTGACGATAAATGGCTTCACCCAACCACTAACCATGAGTGGAGAAAAAGTTCTAGTGTTATCATTCATATTCTCTGAAAAAAGGCCACGAAAGCAAAAATTCTGACAGGGTACAGTATGTAAATTTTTGAGCACAACTGTATAGGAGTTTCACTTTGTGTTGAAAAACTGAAATACCCCAGATTACTTACCGGTAATTGTGTTTTATAGAGCCACAACAGTACCCACCGAGAGAGGGGATTCGCCCCCAAGGACAGGGAACCTACAGATAAAAAGGGGCGGTCCCCCTTTCCCCGCAGATGGTTTACAGAGCAGTTGAGAGGAACCGCCATGAGGCGATTAGTAAATACACGCTAACTATATGAACCCTAAGGTGAGAACTCCGTACACGTGACCTAAAGCACACACACGGTCTATGTGAACAAATGTGACTCATTGAGGGAAGTGAGTGGGTGCTGTCGTGGCTCTATAAAACACGATTACTGGTAAGTAATCTGGGGTTTTCCCCCACGCCACGACAGCACCCACCGAGAGACTTACAGAGATCTATTCGTGGGGGGGACTACTGTGCCCAAGACCGATCTACCAAACTCAAGTTCTGTAAGAGAGGACAGATCAAGCCAATAGTGTCTAAAGAACATAGACGTGAGGCCCAGGTAGCTGCTTTACAGATCAGGTCAATTGAAACATTGGCCCGTTCGGCCCAAGAGGCCGCCATAGCCCTAGTAGAGTGAGCCTTAATTCCCTCTGAGGGAGTCTCACCTGTGGTGGTATAGGCTGTAAAGATGGCGTCCCGAATCCACCTGGCCAGTGTCGTCTTCGTGACCCCCGACCCCTTTCTGTGGCCCTGGAAGGAGACAAACAGAGCCCTACTCTTCCTCCAGGGCCGGGTCCTATCCAGGTACTCTAATAGTACCCTTCTCACATTTAACTTGTGAAAGCGCTGCTCTTAAGGAGTAGAAGGGTCAGGAAAAAAGGAGGGAAGGCAGATCTGCTGACTTCTGTGAAATGTAGATGTTACTTTATGGTGATATGCGGGATCTGTCTTCTGCATAACTCTATCTGGAAATATCATTAAATATGTAGCATCTACTGAAAGGGCCTGAATGTCCCCCTACCTACCTGACTGAGGTTAGAGCTTTAATAATAGTGTTTTCAGGGTTAGATGTTTTATGGAGGTCGAGGATAACGGTTCAAAGGGGGACCTGTCAGGGCCTCCAGGACCAGGTTCAGATCCAAGGAGGCACGCTGGGGATCTGCACCGGGGTATTTCGCTCACAGGCTTGAAAAAACTGTGCTACCCATCTACCCCCTGCTATATTTGTGTGGTATAGGGCCCCTAAGGCTGAGACCTGTACCCTAAGAGTACTGATGGCGAGACCTATATCACGCCCTTTTTGGAGAAAATCTAAAATGTTAGCAATGGGCCGCGGGGTTAACAAGGGCCCTGGAAACAACTGTAAATATTTCCTCCAGACCCTATGATATATTCTGGAGGTCACGGGCTTACGACACTGCAATAGGGTGGAGATGACTGCATCGGAGAACCCCCTGAGTCTCAGAAGCTGCCTCTCAAGTTCCACGCCATCAGGTGGAGACCCTTCACCTGAGGGTGACGGAATGGACCCTGAGAGAGCAGATCTTGAGGTGTTGGTAGGACCCAAGGATCTGATACCGACATCGCTCTTAGCCATGAGAACCAGGGTCTCTTGGGCCAGAAGGGGGCGATGAGAATCACTCTCGCTCCCTCCTTCCTGATCTTCCTGAGTACCACTGGTAGCAAGCACATGGGGGAAAGGCATATGCTAGATTGTAGGTCCAGGGAACCTGCAGAGAATCTACCACCTCCGGGAGGTCGCTGGCCCATAAGGAGGCGAACCTCTGAACTTGTCTGTTGGCCCTGGTAGCAAATAGGTCGATTTCGGGCATGTCCTACAGTCGGACTATCTGCTTGAATACCTGCGTAGACAGGGACCATTCTCGCTGATGGAGATCGTGACGGCTGAGATAATCTGCGTGCACATTATCTAATCCCCTGACCTGAGTGGCCGATAGGGAGAGGAGATGGAGTTCTGCCCAGGAAAGGATGTCCTCTGCCTCGGTCATGAGAGAGGAAGAGCGAGTGCCGCCCTGGTGGTTTAAGTATGCTACCACCGCCGTATTGTCTGAGTGGATCCGGACGTGAGACTTTGCGATGGCCGGGAGGAACCACTCGAGCGCCTTTATAACTGCCGTGAGCTACCTTAGGTTGGAAGAACCGGACCTTTCTGATTCTGTCCATCTTCCCTGGGCTACATGGTCCCCTAAGTGGGCCCCCCACCCCCAGTTGCTGGCGTCTGTGGTGATGACATGATCTGGGTGAATTACCCAAGGGACTCCGCTGGATAGATGATCCGGCACTAACCACCATGTCAACGCGTGACAGGCTAAGGAGGAGAGATACAGCCTTCCATCCAGGCGGCCCCGCAGGAACTTTTCTGCCCTTATGACTTCCTGCTGCAAGACCCTTGAATGGAATTGAGCCCATGGAACCGCTGGTATACAGGACGTCAGAGACCCTAACAGGGACATGGCGCTGCGGAGTGACAGGTCGTTGGCGTCTATAGCCCACTGTACTTTGTGGATTAGAGCGTCCCGTTTTTCTTGTGGGAGAAAACATTTCTGTACTCAGGAGTCCAGATGGAGTCCAAGAAAGGTTTGACGAGTTGATGGAACTAGTCTGGATTTTTCTTCGTTTATGAGCCACCCCAGGTCCTGTAGGGATGACATAATATATTGCAATCTGGAACTGCATTGGGCAGCTGAAATGTCTACCACCAGGAAATCATCCAAGTACGGAATGATGAGGGTATCTCACTCTCTCAAATGGGCCATTACTTCAGCAATCACTTTGGTGAAGATTCTGGGGGCCATAGAGAGGCCAAAGGGCAGGGCTGCAAACTGGAGATGTCTGACCTGTCCCGCTAATTCCACAGCCACTCTCAGGAACTTCTGGTGATCTGGGTATATGGGAACATCGTAGTAGGCATCTTTGAGGTCCACCACAGCCATGAAGCACCTAGGAAATAGAAGCTTAATTGCTAACCGGATGGACTCCATCTTAAAAGTTCGGGTTTTAAGATAGAAAAATATTTAGACTTGAGAGTCCTCAGTGGTTGATACCTTTTAATGGCTAACTGAAAAGATGGTAACAAATTGCAAGCTTTCGAGACTACTCAGGTCTCTTCATCAGGCAAAGACTAATACAAAATCTGAAGAATCACATATTTATATACACAACAGGACACAGGAATAATGCAATAGGTAAGACAAGTGACGTGAAGCAGAACTGTCATGATGGCAGAGGGATGAACATAAATATTGGAACAGTTCATAGATAAGGAGAGAAAGTTTTATTGCCCTCTGATTGGGGTCTGGTATTGTGTTTTGATGCCCCTAGAAGGTCAGGGAAGCAGATTCCTTAATTGATATAGAAAGACATAAATCCATGTGACACATTTATTCCAGCACTAAGAGTGTCAAAGGTCATCATAAGTTTATATTCCCTTTAACCTTTGACAATACCAGACCCCAATCAGAGGGCAATAAAACTTTCTCTCCTTATCTATGAACTGTTCCAATATTTATGTTCATCCCTCTGCCATAATGACAGTTCTGCTTCACGTCACTTGTCTTACCTATTGCATTATTCCTGTGTCCTGTTGTGTATATAAATATGTGATTCTTCAGATTTTGTATTAGTCTTTGCCTGATGAAGAGACCTGTCACCTGAGTAGTCTCGAAAGCTTGCAATTTGTTACCATCTTTTCAGTTAGCCATTAAAAGGTATCAACCACTGAGGACTCTCAAGTCTAAATATTTTTCTATCTACTGGCTAACACGGTACGAAGATACACATCTTTCCTATATCAAAATGGTTTTAAGATAAGAATTCAACCGCCTGAGATTAATGATAGTTCGGAAGGATCCGTCCGGCTTAGGCACCAGGAAGAGAGGGGAGTAAAACCCCCTTCCAACCTGATCTCCTGGCACCTCTATTAATACCCGCTTGACTAGTAACTCCCGTACCTCGGCCTGCAGGAAAGCCTGCTGAGCTGCGCCATGTAAGGAGGTGACCAGAAAGACATCCCACGGTATCTTATTGAATTCTAGTTTAAGCCCTGAAGAGTTTATATTTAGGATCCAAGGGCTGGATGTTATATGAGCCCAGGATTCTGAAAAGAAGGCCAGTCTGCCCCCAACATGGGGATTGATGTTTTTAAAACTTCCTTCTACCCCTCGAAGAACCGCTGAAGTATGTACCCCTCTTCTTTGGTTCTTCCTCCACTCTTCTGGCCTTGTACTGCCTTCTCCTGAATGGTCTCCTGTAAGGAGGGGCAGGTGGTTTAGGGAGGGCTTTATCCCGAGTCTTATCAAGGATCTTATCCAATACTGGTCCGAACAGGTACTCACCCTCACAAGGCATTGCACATAGCTTTGTTTTAGAATGTGCATCCCCCTTCCAACTTTTAAGCCATAAGGTTCGGCGGGCAGAGTTGAATAAACTGGCCGACCTGGCTGCTAGTCGCAGGGAGTCCGCTGACGCATCTGCTATATAGGCCGCGGCTCTCCGGATCTGAGGCAGAGAGGTTAAGAGCTTATCCCTCGGAGTGCCTGCGTGGATCTGTTGCTGCAGCCGTTCCAACCAGACCAGCATCGATCTCGCAACACATGTGCTGGCAATCGCTGGCTTAAAGGCCCCGGTTGCAGATTCCCATGCCCTTTTAAGTATAAGGTTCGCTCGTCTGTCTGCTGGATCTGACAGGAGACCTCCATCCTCTAAGGGGAGGCTGGGGCCCTTCGATGATAACGCCACTGCTGCGTCTACATGGGGAACCTTGCTCCAGGCTATTAGTTGCTGGTCATCAAAGGGATAGCGTCTTTTTGATGATGATGATGGTAGAAACCCCCGATCCTGCTTGAGACATTCCACCTGAATAAGGCCTTTAACGAACTCATTGACTGGAAAGGCCCTATGTTTCCTCTGGGAAAGACCCGCAAACATTAAGTCTTGGGTCGAGCAGGACTCTCTGGAGTCTGTTGGGCCCATGGTTGCTCTAATGTCTCTTACTAGGCTGTCTACGTCTTGAACCGGGAAGCATGTCTTCCTATCCTCATCTGAGGAAGATATAGATCTGGGAGAATCTCTGGATTGTACTGGAGAATCCTCACCAGAGCCGGGAAGTTCGGGCGTATATGCCCTGGGCCTAGTCCTGACTTCCTGAAAGGAACTACGGATCTCATCCCTAATAAACTTCTTGAGGTCCGCAGCTCTAATCGGGGCTTTGTCTTCTAGTGTCTGTTCTATACAGACTTGGCACTGCTGTTTGTCATAAGTGTCGGGAAGGGGCTGGGTGCAAAGGCCGCACTGTTTGTGTTTGGCCTTAGAAGTTACGGAGGATACGGAGGTCAAGGAAGGGAGAGAGGGGGGGTAGAAGTCAGCTGATGGGTGATGACACCGTAACATTCGCCGTCCAAGTACCGGGTCTGGAGGAGGAGGCACCGTGCTTGATTCCGAGGCCTTCCTGCCGCTTCTTCCACTTCTGGCGTCTGATGACCCACTTTTGGGACGCCCGCCGTCACTGGTCCGCGTACGGACCGAAACCACCGCCGGTTGTGGGTGCTCTCCTGTGGCCTGGGGGGACGACATGTTCCACAGCGCACACTCCCGCTCGTTGTGCTGCCATTTTTAAGGTTGCATTCTTCCTCTGGCTTCCCCACCCCAGGACACTCCCCCAGTTCACCTGGAAGCCGTCGGAGGACTTTCGGTGTACCTGGATCATCCTTGGCCAGTGCGCATGCGCGGGCGGCGAAACCAGGAAGTAGTGCTTCTGCGACGCAGGGCGGCCGCGGCCTGGACCCTGCCGCCGCCGGAAACCTTGCCGGAGCTCCGTTTCCTCCTGCGCCCACGTGATGGTGTTGGCCTGCCCTGGACCACGGTCGTGCTATCCGACGTCCCGGATTCCACCGTCCCCAAAGGCACTGCGCGGAAGCATCGGGACCCGGGTAAGTATCTTCCTGCGTAGATAAGTATTTCTCTGTAGGGTCCGTCCTCAAGGACAGGAAACCAACTGCGAGGCGAGGGGGACCGCCCCTTTTTATCTGTAGGTTCCCTGTCCTTGGAGGCGGATCCCCTCTCTCGGTGGGTGCTGTCGTGATGTGGGGGAAAAAATTAACTTTTTGATGATATTGTAATTTTGTGAGAAGCACCTGCATAAAGTATAGACACCAGTGCAGTCAGGAACCTGTATAAAGTATGGACACCAGTGCAGTCAGGAACCTGTATAAAGTATAGACACCAGTGCAGTCAGGAACCTTTATATAGTATAGACACCAGGGCATTCAGGAACCTGTATATAGTATAGACACCAGTGCAGTCAGGAACCTGTATAATGTATAGACACCAGTGCAGTCAGGAACCTGTATATAGTATAGACACCAGTGCAGTTAGGAACCAGTATATAGTATACAGAGCAGTGCTGTCAGGATGCAGTATATAGTATACATAGCAGTGCCGTCAGGGTGCAGTATATAGTATACAGAGCAGTGCTGTCAGGGTGCAGTATATAGTATACAGAGCAGTGCCGTCAGGGTGCAGTATATATTACACAGAGCAGTGCCGTCAGGGTGCAGTATATAGTATACACACTCGCAATACTGATCGCAACACATACCTGGAATATTCAGAAGGTTTGTAGACAGATGTTTGAATGATGAATCAGTAGTTTTTGTGTTATAGTGAGCACATATGTATTGAACCTCTAGGTGCAAGAAAAAAGATAAAAGATAAAATCAGTCCACATAAATTGCGAGAAATAAACTAAGTAACTTCGCATAAAATAAGAAAGGACCCAGACCACACCTGTGCGTCCTTAAAAATGTGCCTTTTTTGGAAAAACCCTTAGGGGATAGGAAATCCCAATACCTCAATATTTGGAGAGAAAAAATGTGCAAAAAATGCCTTGAAAATATTACAACATAAGGTGCATAAAATTTAAAAGGTCATATATATCAATAATTAAGGTGCCGACTGTGCAATATTAAAGTGCATACTTCATAGCGGAAAACGGATTTGTATATATACCCATAATCTTATACAACAACGTGAAGTGATGAATAAGAGAGAATCCTGGTACTCCTATGGGACAAATGGAAGGGTGACCGGTGGTATTCAAAGAAATCCACTAGCTGTACCTTGTAAATCGAGTATTGGTATAACTAGTATCCTGACTGGAGAAAAAAAGATGATACTTAGCTTGGAACGGGCTCCAAATAAATCCAATGTTTGTAGAAAAGAGGAGAAGACGAGGGGTCCTGGAGAGCTGCCCCGGCCGGTGGCAAGCTCTCCTCCACACTAGCGCCACCGTAGCTTGAATCAGCACATCACGTGACCGCATCACGTGTCGGAGTCCGGACACAGAACACGCTCCCCAGAGAACGATCGCACGGCAGCGCGTCTGGGAGGGAGAACCCGTGCAGGAGCGGTACCTGCATTTGGGGCCTTCCGACGCTCTCTGGAGTGTAGCTGCGCAGCAGCGCTAGTGTGGAGGAGAGCTTGCCACCGGCCGGGGCAGCTCTCCAGGACCCCTCGTCTTCTCCTCTTTTCTACAAACATTGGATTTATTTGGAGCCCGTTCCAAGCTAAGTATCATCTTTTTTTCTCCAGTCAGGATACTAGTTATACCAATACTCGATTTACAAGGTACAGCTAGTGGATTTCTTTGAATATCACCGGTCACCCTTCCATTTGTCCCATAGGAGTACCAGGATTCTCTCTTATTCATCACTTCACGTTGTTGTATAAGATTATGGGTATATATACAAATCCGTTTTCCGCTATGAAGTATGCACTTTAATATTGCACAGTCGGCACCTTAATTATTGATATATATGACCTTTTCAATTTTATGCACCTTATGTTGTAATATTTTCAAGGCATTTTTTGCACATTTTTTCTCTCCAAATATTGAGGTATTGGGATTTCCTATCCCCTAAGGTTTTTCCAAAAAAGGCACATTTTTAAGGACGCACAGGTGTGGTCTGGGTCCTTTCTTATTTTATGCGAAGTTACTTAGTTTATTTCTCGCAATTTATGTGGACTGATTTTATCTTTTATCTTTTTTCTTGCACCTAGAGGTTCAATACATATGTGCTCACTATAACACAAAAACTACTGATTCATCATTCAAACATCTGTCTACAAACCTTCTGAATATTCCAGGTATGTGTTGCGATCAGTATTGCGAGTGTGTTTGATTCAAAGCGCGAGTACTGTTTTAGTATTTTATTATTATCCCCTTTTTTCTCCTTGTGGTAGGAGTTTTGTACTTGCAGCAGGATCCAGCACTTATATACTTGCGCCGCTACATCTATTTTATTTAGTATATAGTATACAGAGCAGTGCCGTCAGGGTGCAGTATATAGTATACTGAGCAGTGCCGTCAGGGTGCAGTATATAGTGTACAGAGCAGTGCTGTCAGGGTGCAGTATTTAGTACACAGAGCAGTGCCGTCAGGGTGCAGTATATAGTGTACAGAGCAGTGCCGTCAGGGTGCAGTATATAGTATACAGAGCAGTGCCGTCAGGGTGCAGTATATAGTACACAGAGCAGTGCCGTCAGGGTGCAGTATATAGTACACAGAGCAGTGCCGTCAGGGTGCAGTATATAGTGTACAGAGCAGTGCCGTCAGGGTGCAGTATATAGTACACAGAGCAGTGCCGTCAGGGTGCAGTATATAGTATACAGAGCAGTGCCGTCAGGGTGCAGTATATAGTACACAGAGCAGTGCCGTCAGGGTGCAGTATATAGTACACAGAGCAGTGCCGTCAGGGTGCAGTATATAGTACACAGAGCAGTGCCGTCAGGGTGCAGTATATAGTATACAGAGCAGTGCCGTCAGGGTGCAGTATATAGTACACAGAGCAGTGCCGTCAGGGTGCAGTATATAGTGTACAGAGCAGTGCTGTCAGGGTGCAGTATATAGTGTACAGAGCAGTGCCGTCAGGGTGCAGTATATAGTGTACAGAGCAGTGCCGTCAGGGTGCAGTATATAGTACACAGAGCAGTGCCGTCAGGGTGCAGTATATAGTACACAGAGCAGTGCCGTCAGGGTGCAGTATATAGTGTACAGAGCAGTGCCGTCAGGGTGCAGTATATAGTGTACAGAGCAGTGCCGTCAGGGTGCAGTATATAGTACACAGAGCAGTGCTGTCAGGAATCAGGATACAGTATATACAGGAGGTGAAACTCACAGATGTTTGAGTTCTCCCAGCGCTTTAAATGATCTCTGTGAAATCCGTCTGATTTCATTGTTGTTCAGTAATCTGCAAAGACAGAAGATCAGTTCTTACGATGGTCGCCATGTGGATGACCGTCACTCAGTGATCAGAGGAGGGTCTTACAAGGTTTGGAGGTTTGTCAACTTCTGGAGAATGTCAGAACTTATTTCCCTAATATGGTTGAACCGCAGATCACTGTAGAGACAGAAAGCACAGCATGTTACAGTGCATGTTTCAGAGCATTTTACAGAGCATGTTACCGAGCATGTTACAGAGCATGTTACCGAGCATGTTACAGAGCATGTTTCAGAGCATTTTACAGAGCATGTTACAGAGATATGCAATGGCAGCTTCTCTAATCACTTTCAGAGCTGCATTCCGAATTCTGCTGGATGCCACCTGAAATCTGTCATAATTGAGCTGTTGGACGTACCAATAATGAGAGGTGGTGCTCTACATTACAGTGTGTGGTGGGCACATTCCATCACGCATGATGCCCCCCAGCAGAACAAGCACTGAGCAGACACTCCAGAAAGATGGAGCTCCTTAATGACACTGGTGATTTCTTAATGATGTAGACATAAAGTGACTCAGATGAAAGCGAATCTGTATAGGTCATAAAACAACAATAAAGGTGAGACCTGTCTTTTTGAAGTCTGATGTGTCACCACTGAAGGCATATGCAAATTAGCCTGAAAGTGCATTGGGGGCGTTTCGAAGCACTCTGCAAAATAATCTATTGTGATCCCAAGACTGAACCATGCTTTATGTAATGTAATCTGCCATCATTGTATAGCCAAAACTTAAACTAAGAACATCTACTTTTGCTTGGAACCTCAGCATCCGAGCAAGGTTTCTGCGTGATCTGATTCAGCTAATCGTGGACCACGTCCAAGAGAAGTAATTTGTGATCATCAAGGGGCGCCTCATTGCGTACAGACATAATTAGGAACCAGTCATGACATTCCGTGCCCTGTATTCCTGAGAGAAGGACTGGGGGGTTCACACAGGAACATGGATGCTGTTTAATACAGACATTTGTCAGCTGTGGCCAACCAATCCTGAGGGGGCGGACAGAAACACATTGCTCAGAACATAAGATAAGAGATGATCTAGAACAGAATAATCGCTGGTGGGGGACAGTCTCTGCCAAAATAAACATATCCAGACTCCCAGTAGAACAAGTGCAGTACCACGTATGGCCACAAAGAGGCATTGTGCAGTAGGACACCAAGCATAAGCATAGCCCAGGATAACACCGCGACCTATCTACCTCCATTATATTCAAGGATGACCTCAATCCTCTAGTGTGTGCTAGTGTAGGTAAGAAAATATAAGTGCACCGGTCAAGGTGAAGACCAGATGTAGCAGATCAGATTTTGTCACATTGATCTGTGTTGCCCAATTTTGACTACAATGGAATCACTATTTGAACTAATTGATTGGCAAATAGGAAAAATTTTTTTTTAACTGCAAACGGTCTGATTTTACTGCTTCTCTTCCAGATAAATGGTGATAGGTCTTATACTGCCACACTTAGTGATCTCGTTAGCGATCTCAATAAAGACGCAAGCAAATGAGATTGTTTTTATGATCGTTTTAATGTCGCTAGTAGCTGCCACACTTAGTGATCTCGTTAACGACGCATAAGCGGTTAGCGATCTCATTAACGACTTTAACGGTCATTGCGATGTAAAAAACAGCGCACATCGCTCACAAAAGGTGCCAGACACAGCGATATAGGCTCACCAGCGGGACGCCAACGATCTAAATACGGTCCAGAACTCTAGTGAACGATCAGCGAGATCACAGCAGGGGCCACATCGTTGCTACATGCCACACACGTTAGCGTCACGAACGAGATTGCTAAATAGTGACGTATTTTAGCGATCTCGTTAGCGACACTGTTTAGTGTGGCATACCCTTAGGCAGCTGCTTATCTCCTTCCTCAGCCATCAGATGTATGGAAACCTTATGGGGTTGTCACAGCCGGGCAATCCTTCCCTATGCCCTAGATTTGTCATATTATGACTATGGTCTTGTTTCAAATGCAAATAGATTTTCCTGCCAATTCTTGATTAAAACATTTCAGAAACTTTTTTTCCATATCATTAAATAGGGCATTCACAATAAATCCAAGCATGATGTACTGTAGTTTCCAACGCGTTTCAGACTGAAAAAAAGTCATTAATCATGGATCGAATGCCCTAATCTGTACTAGCAGGAAAGCTCACACTCTGGGGTCTCTGGACTGCATGGTCAGCCATTCAAAATAGAAGCCATGTAAGGCAATGTGCACACATCGTGTTTTTTTAGTGCAGATTTCTGATGCCAGCAAAGTGAATGAGAATCCTGAAGTCTCGTTGCCTATTTGTTACATGCACATTTGGTGTCAATTCTTTCAACCTCGTTTGCTGCAGATTTCACTCATACTAATGAGTCTGAAAAAATCTGCATGAAAAACGCACATTTTTACTGCCAAGAGATGCAGAGAGGGTGCAGAAATTTCTACAACAAATACTTAATTCTCCTGTGTTGACACTTGGCGTTTTCCCCTGCGTTTTTACACAGAGCAGTTTACAAAAATTCCACTGAAAGTGCATGCTGGGGCTTTTAGTGCTACAGCATTTAAAGAGCCTCCAGTTGTACAGCTGCTAGTGCAGAGCTGGTTACACATGTCAAACTGTTGGAGAACATACGTAAATCACGCTGGCTCGCTCACAACAAAAATTTCAAGTGACGAAAACGCACATTTCCAGCCGGCTGACATCATGCATTCTTTTACATACTTGGCCTCAGGACATTAAATAACCAAGAGGGTGTCTGTATGCAATCAGGATTGCTGGATAGGAGAGAGAAAAGACAACCTGGGAATTCAGAGTCTGGAGCGCACGTTTCTGCACTTTATAGATCTGGAGCGAGGAGTCAGGATGCAGGTGTCTGAGAGCAGCACTGGGAATCTGGATACGAGACATGTAAACTGGTGTCAAGTACTATAGGCCCTTTTAGGCAAGCCACATTTTTAGGATTTTTGATCCGAGTAAACATGTCAGCGCTCATCCAACACTTTTTCGGGTGATCGGATTGTTTATGCCGACAAATATCACTGTTATCGACAACACATCATCCCATTAAAAAGGAGTATGTGCTGCAGACAGTATGGGAACAGAACGATCCTGTAAACAGGTCAATAAAGGTGTGAGAATCAACATGTATATAGTCAATCAGAAATCTGTCAATAGGATTAACCTGCCTTAGCTGTCTACATGGGCATGTAGGTCATAGGAAGCTGAATAAAATGATACCTTGATATCTGCGATAGGATGTCTTATTCCAGAGAAATCCACATTTTTCATAATATGTAAATGAGCTGTTAAGATCTATGGGCCAGACATAGATCTCCTCGAGAATCTGCCTCCAGAGCTGACTGGTAACACAGCCTTTCATTTAAAATATTCTCAGGAGGAAGATTCTTGAGGAGATCTATGTCCGGCCTACAGAGATCTTAACAGCTAATTTACATATTAAGAAAAACATGGCTTTCTCTGGAAAAAGACATCAGATTGCAAATATCAATATATCATTATACAAGAATATAACTACTGCCCCTATATACAAGAACATAGCTACTATAATACTGCCCCTATATACAAGAATATAACTACTATAATACTGCCCCTATGTACAAGAATATAACTACTATAATACTGCCCCTATGTACAAGAATATAACTTCTATAATACTGCTCCTATGTACAAGAATATAACTACTATAATACTGCCTCTATGCACAAGAATATAACTACTATAATACTGCCTCTATGTACAAGAATATAATTACTATAATACTGCCCCTATCTACAAGAATATAACTACTATAATACTGCCCCCTGTATACAAGAATATAACTACTATAATACTGCCCCCTATGTACAAGAATATAACTACTATAATACTGACCCTATGTACAAGAATATAACTACTATAATACTGCCCCCTGTATACAAGAATATAACTACTGTATTACTGCCCCTATATACAAGAATATAGCTATTATAATACTACTCCTATATACAAGAATATAACTACTATAATGCTGCTCTTATATACAACAATATAACTACTATAATACTGCCCCTATGTACAAGAATATAACTACTATATTACTGCCCCTATGTACAAGAATATAACTACTATAATACTGAACCCTATGTACAAGAATATAACTACTATAATACTGCTCCTATGTACAAGAATATAACTACTATAATGCTGCTTCTATGTACAAGAATATAACTAGTATAATGCTGCTCTTATATACAACAATATAACTACTATAATACTGCCCCTATGTACAAGAATATAACTACTATAATACTGCCCCTATGTACAAGAATATAACTACTATAATACTGCCCCTATGTACAAGAATATAACTACTATAATACTGCCCCTATGTACAAGAATATAACTACTATAGTACTGTCCCCTTTAATAATAATAATCTTTATTTTTATATAGCGCTAACATATTCCGCAGCGCTTCACAGTTTGCACACATTATTGTCGCTGTCCCTATGGGGCTCACAATCTAGATTTCCTATCAGTATGTCTTTGAAATGTGGGAGGAAACCGGAGTACCCGGAGGAAACCCACACAAACACGGGAAGAACATACAAACTCCTTGCAGATGTTGTTCTTGGTGGGATTCAAACCCAGGACTCCAGCGCTGCAAGGCTGTAGTGCTATCCACTGAGCCACCGTGCTGCCCATGTATATATGGCACATATAACCTACTACAAATTATACATATTTCCTATATATACAGGTTATGCTCACTTCTGTGATGGGAGATCTGTGGCAGACTTCATCACCATTCATGATTTTTGTGGGCTAAATGACAGACAGCTTTATAAGTTAATGAGGTCCATTGGGTACTTTTGGTGTCCGTCATGGGATGTTTTAAACATAAACCATAACGCCAGTGTGAACAGATCCTTATACACACATAACAGAAATACTATGAACAGTCATGACTCACAGTACAGTGGTTTGGGCAGGGACGTCTGGGATGAAATCCAGCATCAGATGCATGCACCTGACAGTGGTCCGAAAGCACAAACACCGGCTGGGACACGCTGCCCCTGCTGGGGTGGTAAAAGCAGGAGAAACAATCCATATAATGCCCACTGCATGCTCATAACTGTATGCTGTCCCAACGTCTGATGAGCAGATGCAGAGCCCAAAACCTCCTAGCTGCAGTAGGAGGGAGCAAAGAACATGTGTTTCTTATTAATATCACTCACACCCCTCTGCCCAAACACATGTTCCCTCCTTCTGTGTTCTATGGAGCTCTTCATATTTTAATTTGCTCTTGGACTGATGTCAAGTCATTTACTAAGATTGTCAAGCAGACCTCCCGGATATAAAAGGGGGTATCCTGCCTGTTAGGCCGGCGTCACACTGGCGACAGAATCGGACGACTGCAATGCGATGAAAAATCGTATTGCAGTCTGCCCTATGTTAATCTATGGAGCAGCTCCCAGTATCAGATTTTTTGTGGTCCGTTTTAAACGTCTGTGTGCAATGGCAGCATGCTGCGATTGTCACCGATTGTGGGTCGACTATCGCCAATGCAAGTCTATGGGAGCGATGAAAAATCTGATTACAAACGGACCACACTGTGTGACTTGCGATTAAATCGCATCGGTGTCCTTTAGAAAAGCCGGCAATTCATCCCGGCTATACTGTAAAATCACACTGACAGCTTTAATAAAGACTAGAAAGAATAGATATACACACATAGAATACATATTATATATATATATATATATATAGTAATTGTGACATGTATATATATACATATATTTATATTTCCTAGACTTCTACATACTGTAATAGCCGCAAATTCAATTGCCGGCTTTTGTGAAATCACAGAAGCCGACATGAAATGATACATTGTTTCCACACAGTTAACCATGTCATTTCCTGTATTTTGATATTTGTTTAGAACTTACAATTACATGAGTGTATTTGTGCTAAATTTCAGACATGTAGGGGTTAATTAAAGGTGTAAATTCGTTGACAAAAAAATGCGTGGGCTCCCGCTGTATTTTCTCCACCAGACAGACAAAGCAAGCGAGTGGGGGCAGATAATAATAGCCTAGGGAGGGTACTTTTTTTTTGGTGCCCCCCTGGCTACTAACATCTGCCCCAGACACACCAGAAAGGGCAAATCTATAATTAGATTCGCCCTTTCTGGCACTTTGCCCGTCTATTCCCATTGCCCTGTAGCGGTGGCGAATGGGTTAATAATGTCACCTTAATGTCACCTTAGTATTGAAAGGTGACCTTAAGGCAGGTTAATAATTGAGAGCTGTCAATTAGACAAATATCAATTATTAATCCTATTGAAGTAAATAAAAAAACACAAACACACTTTAAGAATAAATAATTTTAATGAAATAAAAACACATATTTTTGACCATCTTTTATTTAAGTCTTAATCCGTTCGAAGCCCTTGTTCTTCTAAAATAAATATAAAATAATAAAACAAACATTATTCTTACCTATCTGGCAATCTGTCACGTCCCACGATGTAATCCTTCACAAAGGGTTAACTACTAGCAATCAGATAAGCAGCGCAAGTAATCCTGCGTGCTCATCTGATAGCTCCTGAATGAATGAGCTTATCTCCTGCCGACAGGAGAGGATGTGATTCATGAATGAAGCTTAATTGATTGTATCCACTTTCCCGAATTTTTTCCCGATGATGGAACACCTATGATAGCTAGTACTCCCATGACCCCATGTGTGACAAGTAGATGTAATAAAAATACAACATTTTAATAGTTGACATCACATAAGAAAAGACCACAATTCATTAGATAAATAATTTTTTTTATTAAAAAAGGTATCAATGTAAAAATATAAAAACAACCAAAAAAAACTTTTGTAAAACATTTTAAAAACTACAACTGCTGGTAAGATGGATCATTGCCATTACCACGCTGCCTCTGCGGTGAATAAAAATAAGGGGGAGCACCAGCGTTTGGGTTTATCCCAACTGGGTTTGGCACAGGATTGTGCGGCCATGAGTAGTCCGGGTACTGCGGTCTTGGCATGACGACATATCTGTTGTCCAGGTTTCCAAAAGACGCTTGAGTCAGTACCTCAAACATCAGTCTCTCTGCATGAAGCCGCTGAACAGGATCCAGAGTAGGCAGCTTCTCATTCGCAAAATATGCAAAGCCAGTTATTTTTGTTTCTTTTTCTGCCGTAAGAAGTTTTTTTGCAATTTCCACCAATTCAGGAGTAGCCGAGGTGGGAGCCTTCCTTTTCGTTCCTGAAAGTGAAAGCCGCCTCCGCACAGATGATGGTGGCTCGAC
>JARQOD010000003.1:107557571-107744635 GCA_033576555.1 Oophaga sylvatica
GAGAGGAACCTTTTTGAACCGGGGTGCATCGATTTTTCTTTATGGCTCCGGGCCCTTTCCCTGGGACCAAAACCCTTTTTCATAATTTTTAAGAAAAAATTTTTTCCGAAACCCCTTTTCATATCTAGAAATCTATTCAAAGTGTTTAAAGCCAGGGGGGGGAGTAAAACCAAGGGGCAAATGGAAGCGAAAAAATCCAGGTTTCAGCATGACACGGGAAGGGGGTTTTGGGGGAAATACAAAGCAGGTGGCAACAGGGTTTTGTCTCAGAATCTCAAGGGCCCCATTTTTTGCGTGACCTTTTTTGTAAGTGGCATCTTGAGTCTAAAAATTTCTCGAGGGAAACCCGGGGCCCTTTTCCCCCCGGTTTAAAAAAAGGAGGGAGTCAAGGGGCCCTTTGGGGGGATGCTTCTTCATCCTTCCCCCTTTGTTGATGATTTTTTCATCCCCCCAAATCTAGAAAACCCCCGAACCAGGGTCAGGTCTGGTACCCCCAAGGAGAAACATGGAAAGGGGGGGATCCCCCGGGTCCCCCAAAAAAAAAAAAAAGGGAATTTTGGCTGAGGACTTTGGGGGTGATTTTTAAAAAAAAAATCTCCCCAGGGAAAAGTTACCCAGTCTTTGGTGAGGTGGAAAAAATGTGAAGGTAGAACCAAGCTTAAATTTTTCCTTCTACCCCATTGGACTGTGGTGGTAGGCCGGGGGAAAAAGTTCAGTGAACCTCATGAGTCCAACAGCGCCCTCCAAAAAGTGGGGAAAAATTAACCCCCCCTTGGGGTACATTTGCGGGGGAATCCGTGGAGTCTAAAAAATGTGTCAATATTTTTTGCCAACTCAGGATGAAGGTAGACCGACAGGGGGAAAAAAAAAACCCTTCGAAAAAACCATCATACCCAAAGGAAAAAGACAACCAGAAGAACTCGGAAAAATCGGAAAATTTAAACCCAAAACAATGTGTTGCCAAGGTCAGAGGGAAAAGGGGAAGGGGGAAGGAGGGTCAAAAGGGAAATTCAAGGAACTTTGTTTTGGACGGAAGGGCACAAAAGGGGACGAAGTCCTTTTTTCCCCGGCGCGGGAGGGCCACCAAATTGGGGGAAAAATTTGGGGAAAAAAGTCTTTTTCACTCTGGGGGTGCCCCCCAAAATTTGGAAAAAGTCCCCGGTAAAACTTTCCTCTTTTGCTCTCACTACAAAGGTCTTACCCGGGGCCCGGGGGTCAATTTTAAAGGAGCCCAGTGATGACTTTAAAAGGGGCCCCGCATGACGCCGGTTCCTCCACATCCCCCCTGAAATGACTAAAAATGCGCCACTTTAAAATTCCGTCCCCCAAACCCGGAAGCGAAGCTCGAAGTCAAACCCCGGGGAAAAAGCGGGGGCCCCCTGGCCAAAAGGTTTTTCCTTTGGGGATTGGAGATAGGCAAATTTTGTGGCGGTAAAGAAACAAATGGATGTGGGCCCTTGAGGAGATATCGCCACCCTCCAGTGCAAGTTTAATGGCCAAAGCTGGGGAGGGTTTTCCCATTTGTGCAAAAAAGCTTTTGGAGAAGAACCACAAGGAAAAAAACGCCCCCCGAGGCCTTTGAAGAGACAGTCCAACCCATGAATAGTCCACACCGAAGAAGAGTTTTTTAGACTCGGGGGCGTTTTAATACGGAGCTTTGGAAAAAGATTGCTTTAAAGGGAAGGAAGGGCCCTGCTTCCGGATCCAAACCTTGCAGAGGTACCTTTTGCGGGTGAGAGATGAATAGGCTTGGTTACGGAGGAAGAAATGGGGGAATGAACTGCCTGTAGTAATTTGCAAACCGAGAAATCGCTGGTGCCTTCACCCCCCCAGGGGGGGCCCAGTTGGGGAAACAGAAGACAATTTTCGGGGATCCTCCTTAGCCCCGTTGGAGATAATGTAACCAGGAAGGGTAAGGGTGGTTTGCTCAAAATATTTTCTTTTACATGAGGTTAGGTTATTCTCCCTCAGACTGGAGAACCAGAACGAACCCCTTCTGTGAGACGTAATTTTAGATGAGAAGGCAAGGATGTCATCCAAATACACACTGAAACCCAGGAATATGGAGATCCCCAAAAAAAAATGAAAAATTCTGGAATATGCTGGGGGTTTGAGAGGAAATGGCTACTAGTATATAGTGGGTTGGGGTATTAAAGGCAGTCTTCCCACTCGTTCCCCAGAGCAGAACAATCAAGTTATAGGCCCCAAGGTCGAGTTTAGTGAAGATACGAGCCCCTCTGAGCCGGTCAAAGAGCTCCGGATGAGGATGGGAACCTGTTTTGATTTGTTTTATTCAGTCCCCTGTAGTCAATGCAAGTCGGAGAGAAACACCTCTTCGAAGGAAAAAATCCCAAATCCGGCAGGGAAGGATGATTTCGATGAACCCCCCTGGACAAGTTCTCCTGAATATACTCCGACATGGCCGAGTCTCCCGGGGCAACGTGTAATCCTTCCCCTGGCGGGGGGAACCAGGAACAAGCTCGATTTGGCCGAATGGGCGGTGCGGAGGGAAAAAACCTCAGCCTCCCTTTTAAACGCACATACCCCAATAAGCCGAAGGGAGCCTGGGGAGAGAGGAGGGAGGGGAGATTAACAGGACAAATTGGCTCGACATGCCTTTTGGCAGGAGGAGGATCCTCAATGGGCAGATCACCCAAGGCCAATCAAGGATGGTTCATGGGACCTTGAGCCAAGGAACCCAAGCAACGTGCATGTGAGGTTTGGTAGTATACAGGCAAGGCCTCCCGAGAAGGGCCCAGTTGTAGTATATTTCTTTGGACAATAGTGACGGGTGTTGCAGGGTCTTCCTCCACCGATGCAATCAAACCGGGTTGTCGGGAAATAACAGGAACCAAGTCTCCTTACAGCTCGGATTTGAATCCATATAGGCCACCTCGGAGAAACGTCTCTGCTCCCGGTAAATCAAAACTGACAAAGTCAAGGGGGATGAGGAATCGGGAACTCCTAAAAAGGCCTCCCCTTCCTGTCCTAGGGAAGAAGTAGACCAGCCTCTCTGGAAGCCTCGCGGGATTGTTCCTGGAAATGCAAATCTATGCGTGTGGCCAGGGAGATTAGATCCTCCAAGGAAGTTGGAGTATCTCACCCCGCGAGCTCATCCTTAATCCGTCCTGACAGCCCATGCCAGAAAGCACCAACCAGAGCCTCATTATTCCATCCCAACTCGGAGGCTAGGATGCGGTAGTGGATGGTGTACTGAGCTACTGATAGGGAACCTTGACGAAGGTTGAAAAGGGTAGTAATATAATAACTAGTGTACCTAGGCGCTGGTGAGTATATCCAGACAAACTGCTGCGAATAGAGAGGCAACACCACTCTTGTAACCCCTTAATAAATATTGTGAGGAAGGAACAGCCACCATCTTGGATAGGGCCGATACCAGCCTCCATTTTGTCTGTTCACAGAGCCACAGGCTGCTAACTGCACCTGGCCCCAGGGCCTGTGGGCATATTCAATACGACAGGGTTTTGTGTCCACTGTGAATAAAAAGGTCTTTTAGTATGCTAAGTAATTCAGGCCCAATGTTGAATAGCAAGGTCTGTTAGTATGATAATGAGATAAGGCCAAAACAAGACCTCAAAGCTTTAGCCTGAGCCATGGTAGCCTGGGGCCTGGGGGCTTCAATTAGATTGTACCTGTCAGCTAGACACTGAAAACACATCCATTGTATGTTTCCAGACTCGAAGGCTCTGTTCTAGGATTATGAATTATGAGCACATCTTTGTAGGTACATTCTCATAAAAATATCTGTGTAACCCGGCGGACCTCGGGCATTTGACGGTGCAACTCCCGAGTCGGTGATGGCTCGGGGTCTGAGATATAGAGATTGGCCCTCCAACGAGACCCAATCATGCCAGGTTTGATATCCATGCGACAGGCAAAACATACTGCATCCGCTGGTACCTCTCGTGTCCTGATCCGATCATCCTGGAGAAAGTTAACCCCTTTTTTAGATATTGGGAATAAATTCTGCAGGGAGCTAAGGGTGGAGATTGTCATCCCACCCTCGGACACCGAGGGGAGGGACCTAGCAGGTTTAAGAACTGTGAGCTATGGGCAGACTGGATCCATTCTCACAGCAGCAAGACCATGAAAAACTAAGGACTAAGGGACAGATCTGCCAAGGGACACGTTTTTGGGACTGTCCAGCAACTAAGACTTTCACCTGTGGATCGCAGAGCTCCCTGCCTCCACATGTCCCTACAACCTGGTAATATTGACCTCTAGCTAATACCTCTAAGCCTTATACATTATTGTTGTATTTTACTCTGACTGCAAATCCACTGAAATTCCGTTGTATAGCTTACTGTATATTTCTGTAATTATCTAGTGTGCCCTTAAGGCAATTAAACCATAAAATTAATCTTGGGCTAATGCTTTTACTCTGATCACGAATCTTAGAATACCCAGTGGGTAACAGGACATCCTCCCCGGCGGCCATTTGCTCTAGGTGCAGTTCCCTTACTGACCTGAGAGACAAAGGGGGCGCCGGAGAGCTGTGCCTGTGTAGTCACGTCACATTGGTGACGTGGGAGGACCGGGGTTGTTCTTCACAAATATAAATATAAAAATTTGCGCTGAGTGTCTGGTAGAAATGTGATTGCTTTCTATGTCCTGATAAAACCCACTATACTGTGGTCAATGTGAAATGATAAGGCTAAAACATAGAAATGTCACTTAAAAACGTAAATATATTGATGTATTTCAATTGCAGTATATGTTACTAACAGCAAAAGGATACTAGATGGGATCTTAATGCGCTTATAAGTCCCAAATTAGGGTAAAAAATTGCAAATTCCGTCCATATTAATAAATAAAACACTTGGTCCAACAGCGGTTGATGGGTAAGCGAATAATAAGGTGCCGTTCCTACCTCACTGCCACAACATTGCTCCAATGTGTGTGACCAGTAGGTCCTCAAATATATCCGGGTGCTGGGCTTCTTCTGACTTCACTGTGTTCTCTGATAGTGCTGGGATTCCTCTGTGTTCACTATGATCTTCTCGGGCACTGTTCCGGCCGGTAACAGAGGCCCCTCTGCTGTACCGCTGTGAGTCCACGCTCTGTGAACGCTGAAGGTTGAAAAGAGATCCAGTCATGGAGGCCAGCCATCTTGGCTCATCAAAGACCCTGCCAAAAGTCTCCAAAAAAGTTGACAATTGGGAGACAATGGGGTCATCTCGCTCCCACAGGGGATTCACCCAAGCCAAGGCCTCTCCCTCTAGAAGAGATCCAATGAAAGCCACCTTTGCCCGGTCGGTGGGATACTGCAGGGGCAGAAGTTCAAAATGGATGCTGCACAGTTCAAAAAACCCCTGCAAAGTTTGGGATCCCCAGAAAACTTAGGTGGCTTGCAAGGACAAGACGGGAAATGTGGTAAGGACACTGAGCCAGAGTCACGGGATGCTACCCGAACGGAAGCTGCAGAAAACATGTTGCAGGCGGGGTGAGCTATAGAGTGGACCCTCTGGACGGTGGAACAGATAGCCCTGAGGCGAGCTGGCCTAGTGAAGACCGACCCCTATGCAGGGATCGTCAGGGACAAGCCCAATGATCTCTAATGCCACGGAATCCGATACCAAGACTGGCGGCTCAGATAGCGGAAGAGACATGGAATAAAAGGGAAACGTAGAAGACTAACGAACACCAGAGCACAAGGGACGGACATACAGAACTGAGCGCAGGAGTATGGAAGTGCAGAGCAGTGCGCAGAGTACGGATAAGCAGAGCAGGATACAGGAGTTCAGATATGCAGAGCAGGGCAAAGAAGTACGGACGCGCAGGATAGCGCACAAGGTATGGGCATGCAGAGCAAGACACAGGAGCACAGACGTGCAGAGCAGGGTACAGGAGTACGGATGTGCAGAGCAGGGTACAGGAGCACGGACGTGCAGGATAGCGCACACAGAGAATAGACGCGGGCCTGGGTCACAGAGGCAGGAGCTTGAACAATAACCAGACGCCACTGATAAGAGGATGCGGGTTCATGTACCCCACACCTAACCCGGATTGGCTGCTGGGATTTTTGGGTTTAGGATATCAGAGAGCATAAAGGACCTGGGAGGGGGCGTGGCCACCCAGGTCGGAAGATCTGAGAACATACAGGACCTCGGAGGGGGCGTGACCACCCTCCAAGAGTACCAGGGCGCATGTGCCGGGTTTTGGAGCTTCCTGCTGTGCGGGAAGCACGGCAGGACCGAAGAATAAGACCAGAGGAGCGAGCACGGTGGCTGCAGCAGCGGAGGCACGGAGAGCAGCGGTGGTAACGTAGACCTGGCCATCCACTCAAACTGAGCAATCTTGGGAGAAGAGCCTTGGTGAGAGACGTAAAGAACCCAAAGATCGTTGTGGCTGAGCTCCACAGATGCAGTAGGGAGATGGGAGAAAGTTCCACAAAGTCAACTATCACTGCAGCCCTCCACACGTTGGGCCTTTATGGCAGAGTGGCCCAACGGAAACCTCTCCTCAGTGCCAGACATATGAAAGCCCGCATAGTGTTCGCTAAAAAACAAGTGAAGGACTCCCAGACTATGAGAAATAAGATTCTCTGGTCTGAGATGAATATAGAACTTTTTGGCGATAATTGCAAGCAGTATGTGTGGAGAAAATCAGGAATTCTCATCACTTGCCTAATACAATGACAACAGTGAAACATGGTGGTGACAGCATCATGCTATGGGGGTGTTTTTCAGCTGCAGGGACAGGACGACTGGTTGCAATTGAAGGAAACATGAATGCGGCTCAGTACAGAGATATCCTGGAGGAAAACCTGTTGCAGAGTGCTCTGGACCTGGTTCACCTTCCAACGAGACAGTGACCCTAAGCACACAGCTAAAATAACAAAGGAGTGGCTTCAGAACATTCCTGACTGGCCCAGCCAGAGCCCTGACCTAAACCCAATTGAGCACCTCTGAAGAGACCTGAAAATGACTGTCCACCAACGTTCATCATCCAACCTGACGGAACTGGAGAAGGTCTGCAAGGAAGAATGGCAGAGGATCCCCAAATCCAGGTGTGAAAAACTTGTTGCATCATTCCCATGAAGACTCATGGCTGTACTAGTTCAAAAGGGTGCTTCTACTCAATACTGAGCAAAGGGTCTGAATACTTATGACCATGTGATATTTCAGTTTTTCTTTTTTAACAAATTTGCAAAAATGTCTACATTACCGTATTTTTCGGACTATAAGACGCACCTCAAATTTTCAGAAGGAAAATAGGGAAAAAAAAATAGTGTGTCAAATGGGGGTCCGTCTTACAGTCCGAAGTGCTCTGTGTTGCAGGGGTGCTCTGTGGGGTGGCTGTGCTGTGTGGGGTGGCTGTGCTGTGTGGGGTGGCTGTGCTGTGTGGGGTGGCTGTGCTCTGTGGGGTCGCTGTGCTCTTTGGAGTGGCTGTGTTCTGTGGGGTGGCTGTGCTCTGTGGGGTGGCTGTGCTCTGTGGGGTGGCTGTGTTCTGTGGGGTCGCTGTGCTCTGTGGGGTGGCTGTGCAATATATGGTACTCACATCCCATAGCGGTGGTCCCAATGCAGCCTCCTGTGCTCTGTGGTGTCTGGCCAGCAGCGGGGCTCTGCTGCGTGGGGGGCTCCGCCGGCATTTCTCTCTTAGCCGGACATCCCCCCGCAGCTCCGCTGCTGCGGCCTCCTGATAGATGGCCGCCAGGGGCCTCCGGTGGCGGTCCCGACGAAGTCTTCCGTGCGGTGGTGTCGGGGCAGCAGCCGGCTCTGTGCTGCGGGGGGGCTCCGCCGGCATTTCGGTCTTAGCCGGAAAGTCCCCCGCAGCTCTGCTCCCTCCTGCAACTCGGTGGCGTCCTCAAACATGGACGCCAGGGGCCTCCGGTAAGATGGCCGCCGAATCTCATTCAAGTCTCGGCAACGAGATCTCTTCCCGAGATCTCGTCTCCCGAGATCTCAGGACAAGATCTCGGGAGAAGAGATCTCGTTGCCGAGACTTGAATGAGATTCGGCGGCCATCTTACCGGAGGCCCCTGGTGGCCATGTTTGAGGACGCCACCGAGTTGCAGGAGGGAGCGGAGCTGCGGGGGCTTTCCGGCTAAGACCGAAATACCGGCGGAGCCCCCCCGCAGCACAGAGCCGGCTGCTGCCCCGGCACCACCGCACGGAAGACTTCGTCGGGACCGCCCCTGGCGGCCATCTATCAGGAGGCCACAGCAGCGGAGCTGCGGGGGCTGTCCGGCTAAAAGGGAAATGCCGGCGGAGTCCCCCACGCAGCACAGAGCCCCGCTGCTGGCCAGACACCACAGGAGTGCTGCCGCCGCCACCGAGTCCGCCGCCGCCACCGGATTTTTAGGTATGTTGGGACCATAAGACGTACCCCCATTTTCCCCCAAATTTTTTGGGGAAAAAAGTGCGTCTTATGGTCCGAAAAATACGGTAGTTTTTTTTCAGTCAAGATGGGTTGCAGAGTGTACCGTATTTTTCGGACTAGAAGACGCACTTTTTCCCCAAAAAAAATTGTGAGGAAAATGGGGGGTGCGTCTTATAGTCCGAACGCAAGCTTACCTGGTGGTTGCGGCAGAGGTGCAGAGATGCTGAGGCGTGCACCAGAGCAGGGTCTCTTCCTCAGGTGAGGTAATGCCGCGGCACGGTGTCCACGGAGAGCAACAAGCCAGATGCATCACGGGTCTCTCGGTGGCAGCGGCCATCTTCCTGAGGCCGCGCATGTGCATATTGAGTTCTCTGCTTCCCGGTGCTTCAGGAAAATGGCCGCGGGAGGCCACACGTGCGCAGAGAGAGATCGCGGCGGCCATTTTCCTGAAGCCGAATTCACAGATTGAGAGCACCTCTGCCACACCACTGCTGCAACCCCCAGTGGATACCAGGCTGCAGCGTCGCACACGTTAGCAGGAAGTGACCTTGCTTAGGTGCACTCTCCACAGCCCACACCGAACATCAGCACCGCCGACACTGGACCGGTCTTATCCTGAGGAAGGCACCATGCCTCCTGTGACCCTGCTGTACCACCACCGGCCTTCAGGTAAGATACCTTAAATTCAGACAATAAGACGGACCTCCATCTTATAAAAAAAAATTTTTCTGCTATTTTCACCCCAAAATTTGAGGTGCGTCTTATGGTCCGGTGCGTCTTATAGTCAGAATAATACAGTACATTAATGAGAAAAAAAATGAACTTTTTTGAACTTACCAAATGGCTGCAATGAAACAGAGTGAAAAATGTAAAGGGGTCTGAATACTTTCTGTACCCACTGTATATATATATTACATAGGAGACGCTGGGGTTGAAGTACATGCGTCAGACAGGAGACACTGGGGCTGGATATGCTGAGGGCATAACCATCACAGGAGGTGGCCCACACCCTTGTTTGTATAAAATACTAAAAACTATAGCAAAACCAAAGAAATAAGCTGGATCATAAGTTGCTATACCTTCAGTTATGTAAGAGCACATTCACATTGTGGCCTTTTCATAGGCAAAATCCAAGAAAATAACAAAATGTGCATATACCCTATAGCAAGTAAATAATAATTATAGTACATGTAAATAGCATAGGGTACTAGGTTAACACTATTTTGATGAAAAAGTGTGTCATCCCAATGCAACAAGATGTCCCCAGTTGGAACTGTCAGCTTTTGCAAACTTACATATTTTTGTAGTATACTTCACTGACTTATTTTCCCTTCTGTCCCAAACACTATGCGTTACTACTGTTGTACCTGCCTAGTTCAAGCTTCCTAAGAACCTGCTCTCAACTGCTGCTCTGCATAGTCTATCTATAGTGGTGCGCCGACCCCGTGGATATTCGGGTTTGAAAAAATTTTAACAGTGCTCTCACAGAGACTGGCTTGCTATGGCCAGTCCAGTAAAAAATTTCACCCACAGAACTTGGGGCAAGCATGGGGCAGAATGCCCACACAGAAGCAGCTTGCAAATTTTACCGACAGAGCATGATGCACAGTACCCCTACAGAATCATATAAAAAATATCACCCACAGAGCATGGCTCAGAGTACCCCTACATTAGCAGCTTATGAAGTTCACCCTTAGATCATGTTTTCATAAGAAATTTCATCCATAGAGCATGTTTTCACATTTCCCTGAGAATGCTGATTAAAACTTTCACAAGCAGACAATGGGGCACAGTACCCTCACAGCTCCAAAATGTCTGTATCACGACTTTTGTTGTGTATCCCGGGACCAGGGTCTCCTTCCCTGTCCCTAATACTAGGGGCGACCTAGCTTGACCTGTTACCCCGGATTACTTCTGATGAAGACACTGGGGCCATGTACCTTGCCTTAGCTCCTGAGTGCTAGCCAGGGCCCAGAATATATAGGAGATGGGAGTGGCTAACTGTGAACAACTTAGAGCCTTAAAGGAAAGCTTCCAAGATCTCTCAGCTGAGCAGATTAACTCCTGCACTGATAGAAAGAATCCTGCACCATTTAATGTAAAGGTGAAGTGCGTCTAAACAGGGCAGGAATAGGAGAAATCAGACGAAGCGGTCTAATGGCGCCTCTGTCGTGGTAAACTCGTGACAGTCTGCTCCAATAGCTTACATTACAAATGTCACCAATGAAAAGCAGTTGGTATGATCTTAGATCAAGCTGGTGGACCACAGCGAGGCTGGCTACTGGCAGTCCAGTTAAAAATATCACCCACAAAGAATGGGGCAGAGTACTCATTGTGGTGTAATGACCCCTGATGCAGCTAGGGGGCACTGTGTATGGCCCTCGGGATATGCATGGAGGCATGTGATGGATGGACGTTATGTATCACAGAGGTGGGTGGCCCTGTGATGGAAGCCTGGATATGTTTTGGTTCAGCAGATCTACTGCTGAGTTGTACTATATATTGGGAGGCTTCCAGGTGACTAGGAGAGCTGGGCGGGTCCAGTCACCTACAAACCCACCCAAGGGGTTTGTATCTAAATACCTGGGATAAAACCTGCATGTAATGGTGTAGCTGAAGGACCTGTGGTGAGGTCATGACCATGTGACATAACCATGTGATTCCTGACCACCTGTGGGTGGAGTTACACCTATGTAATGGAGTGTGTTTTGCACCTGTGAGAGAGTGTGAGGGAGTCTGCTAGTGTGGACAGGCTTCCATGTGTCCAAGGCGGGACATTACAGAGAGGTCTCTGTGACTGAAGAGCGAGGCTCCAGGCAGGAGCTGAAGCATTGAAGAGTGTATTGTATGTTACCATATGGTTTATGATGCAATAAACCTAAAGACTTTTTGCATAAGAAAGTGTCTCTTGAATTACCTCTGAAGCAGCCGAGTGAGTAAAGCCTTACAATTGGTGGATGGTATGCTGGCAGCGGCCCAAGGAGCACATGTTCCAGGACTGGGAATCAGGAACCAGAGGAGGAACGGACGGTCTGTGAAAACCGTGAGTGTGACCAGTGGTCACGAATAAACTGTGTTGATGTTTATGGGGTGCCTCTGATATGAGGTATCTGACGAAACTGTTAAGCAGTGGTGACAGACAGGAGTCTGTGTTATGTGACCGGGGTCATTGAGAAGTAAGCAAAAAGCATGCTGAGAGGATACCTCAGAGGAGGTGTCCGGAAACCTGCGTGGCCAACAGGTAACAGACAGGAGTCTGTGGTGTACTGACGGGTCAGTGAGACTGTTTTTTTCCTTTGTGGGATGCCTCTCTGAGAGAGGAGGTGTCCGGAAATCTCTGTGGCCAAGAGTGACAGACAGCAGTCTGTGGTGTGCTGACGGGTCAGTGAGAAAGACTGTATTTTTGTGTTTGTTGGGTACCTCTGAGGCTGAGGTCTCCAGGAACCTGTGTGGCTGACGCCAACAGGGGACGGTCTTGACAACCGTGCTAGGCTGGTCGGGATCAGTGAGAAGAATCAGTGAGAAACTATTTTTTTTTTTTTGGTGTTTTTTTTTCTTCTTCTGGAACACGTGTGAGGTGTTTGCTGTGGCTCGGAGGAGTCATGAAGGTGACAAGCGGCTGGCTGTGACTCGTGGGGTCACGAAGGTGACAAGCGGCAAGACAGCGCAGCGTGCAGAGACTTATGGTAGCAGGAGCTACAGTGACTTGCAGCAAGAGGTTCTGCAGCAGCAAGAGCTGCAGTGGCAGCAGCGGCTTGTGCGCGGTAGCCGGAGGTGCTGGCGGAAGGTGACAGTACCAGCAGGAGCTGGGGAGGTACCATAAGGACATCAGAGGTCCAGAGTGGGTGACCTCTTAAAGTGACGGTACCAGCCCCGAGAGACATAAGGGTCTGTGCGAACTGGGGTCTGGTAGAGCCGTGGGGGGAGTCCACGGTGTATAACCCAAGGAGGGGTGATGGCCCAAAAGGGGGCGGAGTCCCAAAAGGGGGTGGCAACCCAAAAGGGGGCGGAGTCCCAAAAGGGGGCGGTTGGCAAAAAAGGGGTGGAGGATCCCAATGTTAAAGGGGAGGTCCAGACAAACTGTTGCCAGGGGCAAATATGTTATATGTGTCCAGTCTGCCTTAGGAACTATCCGCCCGGCACACTACTACGGGGGTGTACCCTGCAGATACACCATGAAGAGGTGGTGGGTCTGGTCGATTCGGGGAGTCCGGTGACTCTAGTGAGGGTTGCACCTGACGGGTTTCAAATACCTGGAAGAAAGGTCGGGGTCACCTGTATCCATGGGGACACAAAGGATTATTGAGTGGCCAGGGTAATCTTTGAGACAGGCTGGGACATTGCAGGACAGGATGTCGCTATAATCCCTAATTTGTCGTGTCCAGTGGTCATAGGTCGGGACTCTAGACTGTTCTCTGGCTTGTGGGACAGGGGAGTTCCTTTACAGCAGGAGGGAGGCCTCTCTACTGTTGGGGTGGCAGACATTGGGACAGTGACACCTCCCAAAACTGATGAGTCAGACGGTGACACAGGAGGAAAGGATGCGTCTGCCCGACTGACTGACATGATGTACTCTGAAATGTATGACAACAGAACCCATGACGATGTGGTAGTTAAGACCTCTAGAACGGACACCCGGTTAGAGGGTAACGGGAGGGGCCCCGAGAGTGACTCCTGTGCAGACTGTGACTCGACCGCAAGGGAAAGCGAGTGCAGTAACGTGGAGCCGAGTAAAAATGGCCGATCTTCCTCTCGCCGCAGGGGCCGTGGAAAGGCGGGACAGGCTACATCCTCTAAGAAGCAAAATGATGAGGAAGAGTCAGGGTCAGGTACCGGTCAGGTGACTGTCCTTAATGAGGAGATAGAGCTGTGTAAAGAAACAGTGAAAGAGGCAGTCGAGCAGGAAAGGGTCCTGAGACGAATGATTGAGCACAAAGTGGAGGAGCTGGAGAAGGAAGTCTCTAAGCTCAGAAATCATCTGTCAGCGTGTAAGAGTATGAACAAGGCTCTATGGAAAGAGACGGAGGTGCTCAGAGAGGCCCAAGAGAAACATCAGCAGGAGTGTCGCTGCTTGGCAGAAGAGCGAGATAGAGTTCTCCGAGAGCTCAAGATAGAGGAGGAGACTAGTGCCCAGCTCCAGAAATCTACGGGAGAAGAAATCCAGCAGGAGAAGTGCCATGCAGATGGTCACATAAAGGAGATCGAGGTCTTGGAAAACCGTACTAACGCTCAGGACGAGGAGGTCCAACAGTCTGTCCAAGAAGGTGACGGGTCGGTTTTCAAGTGTATAATAGAGGTACCCGAAGACATGCAAGAAGCTTGTGCCAGTGAGGATGTGCATGAGGCCTTTAGAAAAGCGGTAGAAGCATGCAGTGTGAACTGGGTGCCAGAGATTAAACAGTTAGTCATACTGTCGACTAGGGAAGTCACAATGAAGCGGGTGGCTATCCTGAGGGACATGCACCTACATTGTCTCCGCACAAAGCAAATGATCCTGTTGAGAAATCACGAAGCCACTCGACGTCTGGAGCAAGTAAGAAAGACTCAAAATCAGCTTGGCTTGATGGAAGACATCGTTCAAGTGCCCAGAGGTCTGGTGAAGAAGGTCATCGGAAGACTCGGGAAAGTGATGCAGGAGATGGTAAATAAGTCCGGTGTGACGAGAGTCAGGATTCCGGCTGATGACGAAGTCCAGGTCAAGGGTGAAGATGGGATGGTCCCATTCCTCGTCGGATCCAGGGAGAGCCTTGGGAATATCCGGATGCTCCTGGAGTATCGTGTGTCATACTTGAGAGAAGTAGAGCAGCTACGACTGGAGAGGGAGCAGGTCAACAGAAACCTACGGGAAATGGAAAGAAGATGGTCGCCACCTTCAACCCGTGGTATTGAGAGGCGAAGAGGTTCGCTTAAGACGAGAAGTCCTCAAGCTGGAGATAATACAGGAAATAGTGATGCCTCAGTTAGCTCAGTGATGAGTGACCTAAGCAGGAGAACCTGTAGTGGACGAAATGAAAAGGACTCAGACCAGACAGGACGTATGGGTGCAAGTGAAATGCGACGCCGTACTGACCGCTGGGGATGCGGGTGGTCTGACAGGGGGGCCTCGTCAGCAACAGATGTGACAGAGTCGGAGGACAGACGCCTACCAAAGAGATTAGTAGCAGGGTCCGACTTAGAGAGACGGTTTGACTGGCAGAGACGACCGAGAAGGATCTCTGGTCGGGTAAAAAGTGTTCAACCCCACAAGTTTGAACAGAGGGGGAGGTATGTGGTGTAATGACCCCTGATGCAGTTAGGGGGCACTGTGTATGGCCCTCGGGATATGCATGGAGGCATGTGATGGATGGACGTTATGTATCACAGAGGTGGGTGGCCCTGTGATGGAAGCCTGGATATGTTTTGGTTCAGCAGATCTACTGCTGAGTTGTACTATATATTGGGAGACTTCCAGGTGACTAGGAGAGCTGGGCGGGTCCAGTCACCTACAAACCCACCCAAGGGGCTTGTATCTAAATACCTGGGATAAAACCTGCATGTAATGGTGTAGCTGAAGGACCTGTGGTGAGGTCATGACCATGTGACATAACCATGTGATTCCTGACCTCACCTGTGGGTGGAGTTACACCTATGTAATGGAGTGTGTTTTGCACCTGTGAGAGAGTGTGTGGGAGTCTGCTAGTGTGGACAGGCTTCCATGTGTCCAAGGCGGGACATTACAGAGAGGTCTCTGTGACTGAAGAGCGAGGCTCCAGGCAGGAGCTGAAGCATTGAAGAGTGTATTGTATGTTACCATATGGTTTATGATGCAATAAACCTAAAGACTTTTTGCATAAGAAAGTGTCTCTTGAATTACCTCTGAAGCAGCCGAGTGAGTAAAGCCTTACATCATACAGAAGCATCTGACAAATTTCACACACATACAAACTTTTATCTTCAGTAGCATACAGTAGAGCAGCCTCCGATAAAAAGCTTGTAGTTTGATTCTGGATACAGCTGTCTGTCAGCCACGAGGCTTGCTACTGCCAGTCCCAGTTCCTTTGCCTTGGTATGCCTCCACAGTGCTATTGCCTTAGCGCCCTGGGGGCCCGACATGTTTCCCTTTAAAAAATTAGTGTTCAGATCAGGCAACCACGCCTGAATACTTCAGCTAGGGAAAATGGAATTTTACTCCCTTTCTATTTTCTTGTTTGTTCAGACAGGATCCATGATTAAGAGTGGAACACAAAGTGGAAGGAACTGGGGTACTCTCAGCCATCCAACCTTAAACCACCCACAGGTAGAGTTGCTGAATATGCGTGGGTAACTGAGAATTAGGGTTCTATTTCAGAATTGCATTTTGAGAACTGTACCACATCAAAGGAAGGCAGCAGTCAGGCAAATTAACCACTTTTCAACTGAGTCAGCAGTTCCTATTGCAAGACAAAATAGTCTTGCATGGCAATTTAGAGGATCTGTTATTGGAATGAGTAGTTAAATCCTTTAAAGGGAATCTGTCACCCCATTTTTCGGCCATCAGCTGTAGCCACCGCCATAAGGGGCTTATCTACAGCATTCTGTAATGCTGTAGATATGCCCCCGATGTCACCTGAAAGATTAGAAAAACAAGTTAGATTATACTCACCCAGGGGCGCTCCGCCATCCGGTCCGATGGGCGTCGCTGTCCGGTCCGGCGCCTCCCATCTTGTAGCGAAGCCCTCCTCTTCTTAGCTTTCCATCGTGGCTCCGGCGCAGGCACAATGCTCTGTGTCAGAGAGGTCCAGCGCCTGCGCACTGCAGTACTCTGCCTGCACCGGAGCCACGACAGATTGATAAGAAGAGGAGGGCTTCGCTTGAAGATGGGAGGCGCCGGACCGCGACGCTCATCGGACCGGACGGGACGGCGGACCGCCCCTGGGTGAGTATAATATAACTCGTTTTTCTTATCTTTCAGGTGACATCGGGGGATTATCTACAGCATTACAGATTGCTGTAGATAAGCCCCGGATGGCGGTGGCTACAGCTGATGGTCAAAAAATGGGGTGACAGATTCCCTTTAATGAGCATTAAGTCAGGCCAAAAAGGTAGAGTGAAATTATTTTGTGTGCACACTACTCGTACAGACACTGCTGCAGAGTACACAGATGCTTTTGACCACAGTGCCCCCACAGAAGCTTTCTCCGAGAAAGCTGATTAAAATGTCACTCACAGATAATGGGGCACAGTACCCCTATAGGTAAGGTTGGAGAGTATACACAGCACCTTTTGACATAGTACTATCACAGACATGCTTGCATAAGAGCAGAAAAAATTGTTTAGATGCACATTATTCCCACAAACACAGTTGATTATTAACACTTGGTTACGCACGGTACTAACACACACGGGTACAGAGTGTTTTTGAAAAACTGCAAACATGCAAAACCTAAGACTGTCCCTCACTACAGCTGCATCCTGTCCCTACGCTAAGCACAGCAGAAATAAAAAAATAATCTTGAACCAGGAGGAACAGGTCCAAGTGGAGGAAGAGGTGGACGTGGTGGTATAGATGGAAGAGGCAGGGCAGCACGGTGGCTCAGTCATTAGCACTGCAGCTTTGCACCGCTGGGGTCCTTGGTTAAAATATAACCAAGGACAACATCTGCAAGGAGTTTGTATCTTCTCGTGTTTGCGTGGTTTTCCTTCGGCTACTCCGGTTTCCTCCCACATACCAAAGACATACTGATAGGGAAATTAGATTGTGAGCCCCAATGGGGACAGTGCCAATATTGTCTGTAAAGCACTGTGGAACTAATGACGCTGTATAACTGAGTAAAAAAAAAAATCCAACACCGTTTTCGGATTTTTTTTTAATGGAACTGACTTAAAACAACATATAATTTACAAAAGTAAAACTAGCAAACTATAACAAGGAGGCGTAGGTCCAAGTGGAGGAAGAAGTGGATGTGTCGGTATAGGTGGAAGAGTCAAGGGAGGAATAATCCAACATCTTGTGTTTTTCCTTTTTTCAGACTTTTTTTTTATGTAACATAGTTAGCAAGGCCGAAAAAAGACATTTGTCCATCCAGTTCAGCCTATATCCTGTCAGAATAAATCTCAAAATCTACGTCCTTCTAAAGAACCTAATAACTGTAAGATACAATATTGTTATGCTCCAGGAAGACATCCAAGCCTCTCTTGAACCCCTCGACTGAGTTCACCATCACCACATCCTCAGGCAAGGAATTCCAGATTCTCACTGCCCTAACAGTAAAGAATCCTCTTCTATGTTGGTGGAAAAACCTTATCTCCTCCAGTAACTGACTTAAAACAGCCCACAATTTGCAAAACGCAACTAGCTATGTCAAACCCCAAGACATAGGTCCAAGAAGTGGAAGAGGTAAGGGAGGAGTAATCTAACACTGTTTCATTGTTTTTTTTATTTTATTTTTTTTAAGGGAACTGACTTCAAAGAATATAGAACTAACTCAAAATAAACTAACAAGCTACAATCAGGGGGCTGAAGTCCAACTGGAGGAGGAGGTGGACGTAGCGGAGTAAGTGGAAGAGGCGGAGGAGGCAATGGCCAACACAGTTTATTGGATTTTGTATTTCCTGAAAAGGCACCCAAATTAAATGAATGGCAAATAGAGCTGAAGACTGGCTGGGTGCAACTTTTATAGTTGTCTAATCATCCAACCGTATGGACAAGTCCTGTGCAATCCACACCTGGTTCATTTTAAGGAATGTTAGCTTCCCCATGTTGGAAGTGAAAAGGCAGATGCATCTGTCTATGATGACACCCCCTGCCGTGCTAAACACACATTGCTGTTGGGCAGGCCAGCACCTCCAAGTCGCAAACAACAATTTGGTGACCCAGAATTTAAAGGGCATGGATATGTGGGGACAAGTACACTTCCGTGTAGTAACGCTGCCTTCTGCTAATACGGACCGTATCAGATGGTGGTGGCGGATGTTGTGGAATGCTCAAAGTTTTGCCACATTTTGACCATGCTGTCTCTGCCTTCTGAGGTGCTGGCGGTGTCCCAGCTGCGTTGGCTACTTCCTCCTCTGCCTTGTTCCACTGAGCCTGCGCTGTCAGGTGGCAAAGCCATTAGTAGTGCTTCTACCAGTGTGTGCTTGTATTCACACATTTTGAAATCCCTCTCCAGCGATGGAAGTAATGGTGGTACGTTATCCTTGTAGTGGAGATCCAGCAGAGTGGCCACCCAGTAATCTGCACTGGTAACACTACAGACAACTTGGCTGTCATTGCACAGGCACTGCAGCATGTATTGGTTCAAAGCTGTCCTCGGTGGGAGGTATATTGTCTGGCTACTCTGTATCTCCCCAGCCATGCTCCACTGATGCCCGTGAGCTGATCTGACTGCCGCCCTGCTGTGAACACAGTTGTTAGTCCCCCCTGCCTCCTTCATTATCCTCCTAAACCAGGGGACCCCAACCTGTGCTTCAGGAGCCACATGTGGCTCTCGGGCCCATGATATGTGGCTCGCGACTGGCTGGCAGCTTCTTGCATTAGCATCAGGTCTAGCAAACAACTATGAAGAGCAGTTTTCCAGATGGTGAATTTTGTGAGTAGCCCAGTACAGAAGAGCAGACCTGAATGTGCATATTCTGGCCTTGGGGGTTTGGAAACAATTTACCGTATATACTCATGTATAAGCCGACCCGTGTATAAGCTGACCCCCCTAATTTTGCCACAAAAAACTGGGTAAACGTATTGACTCGCATATAAGCCTAGGGTGAAAAATGATTATGCCCCCATATGATGCTCCACAGATTAGGCCCCCATAAACTGCAGATTATGCCCCCATATGCTGCACAGATTATGCCCAATATGCTCCACAGATTATGCCCCCATATGCTCCAGATTATGCCCAATATGCTCCAGAGATTATGCCCCCATATGCTCCAGAGATTATGCCCCCATATGCTCCAGATTATGCCCAATATGCTCCAGAGATTATGCCCCCATATATTCCACATATTATGCCCCCATATGCTGCACAATTATGCCCCATATGCTCCAGATTATGCCCCCATATGCTCCAGATTATGCCCCCATATGCTCCAGATTATGCCCCCATATGCTCCAGATTATGCCCCCATATGCTCCACAGATTATGCCCCCATATGCTCCAGATTATGCCTCATATGTTCCACAGATTATGCCCCCATATGCTCCAGATTATGCCCCCATATGTTCCACAGATTATGCCCCCATATGCTGCACAATTATGCCCCATAGTATAGGTCCCTTATGCTGCTGCAAAAAAAAATAAAAAATGACATACTCACCTCTCGTCGCTGGGGGCCAGGTGCCAGTGTCCTGAGCAGGCGGTGACACTGGCGCGCTATGGGGGACAGGTGCCGGTGTCACCGCTCGCTCAGGACCCCGGCACCTGAGATATTTACCTGTCCTCTCTCCACCGCTGCACGCTGCGTCCTCTTCCGGGTCCTCGGCAGTGAATGATCAGGCTGAGGGCGCGACGCGCACTAACGACGTCATCGCGCCCTCTGCCTGATCATTCACAGCCAGAGGAGTCTGACGAGGGAGCAGTGCGAAGTGGTGGCGAGAGGACAGGTAAATATCGCTATACTCACCCCTCCACCGGCGCGTCTCTGCAGCCTCTCCTCTTCTCCCGGCGCTCTCCGCAGCGCTTCAGTCCTACAGCGGTCACGTGGTACCGCTCATTAAAGTCATGAATATGTGCATATTCATAACTTTAATGAGCGGTGCCATGTGACTGCTGCAGGAAGGAGCCGGAGATCGTGGGAGAAGCAGGGGGGCTGCAGAGACGCGCCGGTGGAGGGGTGAGTATGATCCGACACCCCCGCTCCCCCTCCCCGCCGACCCCTGTATATGACCCGCGTATAAGCTGAGAGGCGTCAAGAGCAGATGCTTAAAGCTGGATGCGACAGTGTGGTGGGGTGGTTGATGCGAGAATACTGAGTGGGGGTATTGTGGGAACCCCTGGCTCTTGGTACACTGCCTTTGTGTAAAGTCCTTTAGTTTTTTATTTAAAAATAGCAAACACAGTTATACTCACCTGACGCCCATTCTACTGAAGCTCTTGTCTCCTGTTAAAAACAGAACCCGAACAGTAGCACCGACTTTCTGGTGAAGTCCATGTTCGGGGTCTGTGCCCGAACAGTAGGTGTTTACTGTTTGGGTTCGCCCATCTCTAATCCTAAGTTATCTCAGCTGTTCTGATTTTCTCCACTCCCCTCTGGTATAAGTACTAACCTCTTAGCTTGTGTAGTTGCAAGTGATAGATTTCTATATCTTGGAATTGGTTTGGAGCTGTAGGCCATGGAAAGAGAAATTATTTAGGAGTCATCTCTGGAGATTGCTGTTTGGACATTTGGTGTCTTCCTTTTCCTAATCTCTCTTTTGGTTTGTCTCCCTTATTTTCTCTATACCATTCCGTGGTCTGGGTGCCCTTAGAGTGATTGCTGTTTTCTTTTACTTTTGTCTTTTTTCCTTTGTGTCTGTATTATAAAGGAGAACTAGAGTTCCTGCTGCCACACACACTAGCCACAGCCATGCTTAAGGTAAGACAGGGATAGGACCACGATCACTGCACGGGGTGAAAGAACCCATCTAGTGACGTCAGAGAGCTCAGTGTTGTGCAGGGCAAATTTCAGGTGTTACCCCTCTAATCTTTCCTGAGTGGTAGTGCTCCCCTTACCATCCGTCTCACCGTGCCATGTCTGGCTCCTTGGTGCAGCGTGACACTAACTTAAAGGGAAGCTAATCTGAAAATGAATCATTGTTTAAATCAGGTTCTACTTGAGGTTTTCACGGATAGATTTCACATCTATTAAAGTTTATTATATAAAGTGAACGCATGTCTCTTCCGGGGAGTGATATATGTGACACACACCTGTGGAACGCATACCACAGGTGTGTGCAATGCCACCATTACAACGTAACATTAGGCGCGTCTCAAGCCTCACTTTGGCTGCATGCCTGGATGCGGTGTTACCGCTTCACTTCCGGTGCGCATGGAATGGTCGTATGTGGAGTGCGTTCTACGCCTCCATTACACTGGATGGAGCATTAGGTGCATTCCTCGTTTCCACCACACCGGATTCATCATCATGGGCTTTTAAAGAGAGGCGGTGGGTAAACTTGTTCATAGCCGACCTTATTTTTGTTGTTGCCTTCTGATCTCCTGATGAACCCCTAGGATTTTTCTAGGGGGGAAACACATCGGGTATTGATATGGTAAGTTGCTAC
Source organism: Oophaga sylvatica (assembly GCA_033576555.1). Classification (NCBI taxonomy): domain Eukaryota; kingdom Metazoa; phylum Chordata; class Amphibia; order Anura; family Dendrobatidae; genus Oophaga; species Oophaga sylvatica. The sequence continues at coordinate 107,579,134 of JARQOD010000003.1, forward strand.
ATACCATTTAATTATTGATGGTGCCTGACTAAGGAATGAACTTTAGAATGGGAATTCCTGCCATTGAGCTGATGAATCCCAGAAGGACAACCTGATGAGTACATGATTACTCCACTCTCTTTACCTACAATTTTTTGTATTGATTTTTTTGTTTTATGGTTATTGTTGCATATTTATCTGTACATATTATGTACTGATTCTGATATTAATATAGGTGCAGAGGATAGTCCTGTCTGCCCTCTTCGTTATTTAAGACTATATCAGATTTATTACACAATTATTGGTGGGTTTCTACCAGCTCACTATTATTGCTTTTCTATCTGTACCTATTATGTGTTGTTTCTGATATTAGTATAGGTGCAGAGGATATTCCGGTCTGCCCCTCTTCTGTTTAAGATTACTTCTATCAGGAATAGGTTTACTAGTTTAATTTTTTTTTCTAGCTAATACACAACTATTGGTGGTATTCCACAAGCTCACTATTATTTTTGCTTTTCATGGGTAACCGTGTGTATTGGGACATTTTTTCCTTGGTAGGGAAAAATATGGACATCAGGGAAAGCCGCCGATGAGTGGGGGGCGCCATACCGCAGAAACTAAGGGTGCCAACCTCCACTTCCTGGCAGGACCCAGTATAGTGACCTAGTAGGGCCTATTAGGATACATATTATTGTATTTTTCATTTTTTCCTGATTTTTACCCACTCCCTATCCTATTATTTCTAAACACTGTTTTTTGGTGATTACTTTGTATCTCCGTTTATACTGCACCCACACACACAAATGATACACAATTTGAAAGGTAAACTTGCCCCTTCAGCAAGAAAATAGCCAAACGAACCACACATCCACGATTTGATCACAAAATACAGTTTAAACATTAATTTTCATAAACCTGCAGTAAGGAAAAATGACCTGCAGGTGGCATCACAGTACCCCAAAGCACACTACCACAAAGCTGCTTACAGACATCACAAACAAATCCAAACATTTTCCCTGGGGGCTTTCCAGCTTTCTGAACTGCTTGCCCAGCTTATTTTAGCTAAATTGGAAGATTGCACACTTTACTGCAGGTCAGACACATATGCAAACACATTTGTAAACATGCACTGCCTATTGAATTGCACACTTGCTCCGTTCATACTCCACCCACACAAACAAATGATACATTTGAAAGGTCAAATTACCTGCAGGTGGCAGCACACTACCCCAATGCACACTACCTCAAAGCTGCTTACAGACATCACAAACAAATCCAAACATTTGCCTTAAGGGCTTTCCAGCTTGCTCAAGTGCTTGCCTAGCCTATTTCAGGCACATTGGAGGATTGCACACTACACTGCAGGTGAGTCACGTATGCAAACACATTTGTATACATGCACTGCTCTTTCGGTGATTACTTTGACCCAAACACACAAATGGTGAGTCACATGCAAACACATTTGTAAACATGCACTGCTTTTTTGCTGATTGCTTCGCCCCACACACACAAATGATACACCATTTTGAAAGGTAAACTTGCTCCATTCAGCAAGAAAAGAGCCAAACAAACCACACATTCACAATTTTATCACTAAATTCAGCTTAAACATTTATTTTCATAAACCTACAGAAAGACACAATGACCTGCAGGTGGCACCTCAACTGGAAGACATTTTTTGACCTCTACTTATCAAACCAATTTATTGTATTACCAAGTTACATATATAAATACCTGTCTGTGTTCATCATCTCATGAAATACATTTACATTTGACCAGCTTGCTTTTTCTGAAGTTGCCTGCGCCCTGACGACCAATGTGTGAAAATTTTGCAATGGCCAAGCTAGTTTAGATAAGATTGCTTTTACTTGTCTACAATTTGAAACATGATTTTAGCTTTGTTTAATTAAAAGTTACATTTCTCTAGTCACCTATCCACTACAGCATAGGAGGATGTCTCCATACCTGAATGGGGGACAGGAAGCACAAAGAGGTTAAAAACCCCTCCCACCTGTCGTTAGCCAGTGTCTTTCCTGTCCCCCATGGGGCATGGAGAGGTTCCCGGTATGCTGTAGGGGCCGGCGACGGCAGCGTACCTTGAAATGAAATAGCCGGGCAGTAGTGGTCGGGGCTTTCAGCCTTCCTCCTCACGACTGCTCCCGTCTCTTGGTGGATTCAGGGATCGTTGCCTGGCCCACCTGCGTCCCCTTGCGGGGGTAAAGCGGGCCAGTGATCCCTTCCCGGAGGCCTCCATGTTCGGTGACCCGGAAGTCACTTCATAGGTGCGCACCACTCCTGCAGTGGAACGCATAATATTTCCGGGAGGCCCTGGTCGGGCGCCGGAAAGCCGAACGGCGTGCACAGCACCCACGACGCCTGCTGAGGACCCTGGAGGTGGAGGGGAGAAGGCACTCTGATGCCAGAGCTGCGGCAGGGTTTATTTCTATATAAACCTGCCAGAAGATGTCTCCCAGGTAAGACTGATCCCCTGACATCAGCTGAATCCCTGGTCCAGTTGATGTATCAGCATGGAGAGTATGTCTAACCCTGCACCTGCAGAGCCCAGCACTCCCCCAGCCCCAGTAAGTGTGGTGGGGAGGGTCCTCCTAGTGGTATGGAGAATATAGGCTCCCATCTGATTCTACTCTCCCTCTTATTTCAGGGAGACCATTTTGCCCGCAGAACTACCACTAGACGCAAATGTGCCATCTGCAGTTTAAAGCTGCCCGTTAAATTGGAGAAAAAGCTGTGCCAAACTTGCATGGATAAGGTGGTCAGAGCGGAGCACCCATCTCTAATTGAGGAGATACGTACGCTCGTCAAGCAAGAGGTCCAGGCCTCTTTAGCCGCAATTACCCCTCCTCCGTCTCTCTCATCGGGTCCTTCGCTCCATAAGAAAAGGAAGATCCAGGTGGAGGATTCTGATTTAGAGTCAGACTGTTCTTATGATTCATCTTCTGGTAGATGGGAAGAGCCTGTACCCCAGAAAAACCCAGAGATCAGAAAATATCTCTTCTCCTCAGAGCATATTGAAGAGTTAGTGAACGCAGTGCGGAGCACTATGGGGCTAGAGGAGGAGCCAGTCCCGCAAACCCTACAGGATGAATTGTTTAGCGGCTTACATACTAACAGGCAAATTGGCTTTCCTGTACATAAGAGTATTGTGGACATGATTAATCAAGAGTGGGAGCTGCCGGAAAAATGGCTATCCACCCCCTCAGACTTCAAACACAGATTTCCCCTTGATGAAGATCTGATTAAGTGGGGTACACCCAAAGTGGACATCCAGGTAGCGAGGGTAGCGAAGAAAACCGCCCTTCCCTTTGACGACTCCTCACAATTAATCTTCCAAAAAAAGGCTGCACTCAAGCATACTAAAGCATGACAACATAGAATATATGAAATTTTGAATAGCAATATGGCTTTGGAATATAAGGAACAATTTGAGACGCTTAGTATAAACATTTGGCCAAACATTTTAAAGCCCAACAACCATCGTCAAGGTGGTCTCAATTCTGTTGGGTCCCTAACCTAATGTGAACATACCTCTATTAGGCTGATATCTGAATTTCTGGGTGAATATGCACCTCTGTCAGCAATGCCTGCATTTATGGGTAAAGTAGGGACCTGGTGTAATTAAAATCACCACCTGGTGGGGGCGGAGTGCTCGGTCAGCAAGCTAACATTCAAAAGACAAAAAACCTGACTGGCACTTCCAGACTAATGTGAACTAGGTGCAAACCAAAGGGAGCTACCCTCATGTAAAACATCCAAAAAAAAGGCTGCACTCAAGCATACTAAAGCATGACAACATAGAATATATGAAATTTTGAATAGCAATATGGCTTTGGAATATAAGGAACAATTTGAGACGCTTAGTATAAACATTTGGCCAAACATTTGGTTGTTGGGCTTTAAAATGTTTGGCCAAATGTTTATACTAAGCGTCTCAAATTGTTCCTTATATTCCAAAGCCATATTGCTATTCAAAATTTCATATATTCTATGTTGTCATGCTTTAGTATGCTTGAGTGCAGCCTTTTTTTGGATGTTTTACATGAGGGTAGCTCCCTTTGGTTTGCACCTAGTTCACATTAGTCTGGAAGTGCCAGTCAGGTTTTTTGTCTTTTGAATGTTAGCTTGCTGACCGAGCACTCCGCCCCCACCAGGTGGTGATTTTAATTACACCAGGTCCCTACTTTACCCATAAATGCAGGCATTGCTGACAGAGGTGCATATTCACCCAGAAATTCAGATATCAGCCTAATAGAGGTATGTTCACATTAGGTTAGGGACCCAACAGAATTGAGACCACCTTGACGATGGTTGTTGGGCTTTAAAATGTTTGGCCAAATGTTTATACTAAGCGTCTCAAATTGTTCCTTATATTCCAAAGCCATATTGCTATTCAAAATTTCATATATTCTATGTTGTCATGCTTTAGTATGCTTGAGTGCAGCCTTTTTTTGGATGTTTTACATGAGGGTAGCTCCCTTTGGTTTGCACCTAGTTCACATTAGTCTGGAAGTGCCAGTCAGGTTTTTTGTCTTTTGAATGTTAGCTTGCTGACCGAGCACTCCGCCCCCACCAGGTGGTGATTTTAATTACACCAGGTCCCTACTTTACCCATAAATGCAGGCATTGCTGACAGAGGTGCATATTCACCCAGAAATTCAGATATCAGCCTAATAGAGGTATGTTCACATTAGGTTAGGGACCCAACAGAATTGAGACCACCTTGACGATGGTTGTTGGGCTTTAAAATGTTTGGCCAAATGTTTATCCCCTTCAAGACCCAGCCTATTTTGACCTCAAAGACCTTGCCATTTTTTGCAATTCTGACCAGTGTCCCTTTATGAGGTAATAACTCAGGAACGCTTCAACGGATCCTAGCGATTCTGAGATTGTTTTTTCGTGACATATTGGGCTTCATGTTAGTGGTAAATTTAGGTCGATAATTTTTGCGTTTATTTGTGAAAAAAATGGAAATTTGGCGAAAATTCTGAAAATTTTGTAATTTTAAAATTTTTAATTTTTATTCTGTTAAACCAGAGAGTTATGTGGCACAAAATAGTTAATAAATAACATTTCCCACATGTCTACTTTACATCAGCACAATTTTGGGAACAACATTTTTTTTTGTTAGGAAGTTATAAGGGTTAAAAGTTGACCAGCGATTTCTCATTTTTACAGCAAAATTTACAAAACCATTTTTTTTAGGGACCACCTCACATTTGAAGTCACTTTGAGGGGTCTATATGGCAGAAAATACCCAAAAGTGACACCTTTATAAAAACTGCACCCCTCAAGCTACTCAAAACTACATTCAAGAAGATTATTAACCCTTCAGGTGCGACACAGGAACTAAAGCAACGTGGAAGGAAAAAATGAATATTTTAATTTTTCCAACAAAAATTTTCTTTTAGCATCAATTTTTTCATTTTTACATGGGCATCAGGATAAAATGGATCCTAAAATTTGTTGGGCAATTTCTCCTGAGTACACAGATACCTCATATGTGGTCATAAACCACTGTATGGGCGCACGGCAGGGCTCAGAAGGGAAGGAGCGCCATTTGACTTTTTGAATGGAAAATATGCTGGAATATTTAGCGGTTGCCATGTCGCATTTGGAGAGTTCCTGTGTGCCTAAACATTGGAGCTCCCCCACAAGTGACCCCATTTTGGAAACTAGACCCCCTAAGGAACTTATCTAGATGCATAGTGGTCACTTTGAACCCCCAGGTGCTTCACAAATTGATCTGTAAAAAAAAGAAAGTACTTTTTTTTCACAAAAATTTTCTTTTAGCCTCAGTTTTTTCATTTTCACATGGGCAACAGTATAAATTGGATCCTAAAATTTGTTGGGCAATTTCTCCTGAGTACACAGATACCTCATATGTGGTCATAAACCACTGTTTGGGCGCACGGCAGGGCTCAGAAGGGAAGGAGCGCCATTTGACTTTTTGAATGGAAAATATGCTGGAATATTTAGCGGTTGCCATGTCGCATTTGGAGGAGTCCCTGTGTGCCTAACATTGGAGCTCCCCACAAGTGACCCATTTTGGAAAATAGACCCCTAAGGAACTTATCTAGATGCATAGTGAGCACTTTGAACCCCCAGGTGCTTCACAATTGATCCGTAAAAAAAGAAAGTACTTTTTTTTCACAAAATTTCTTTAGCCTCAGTTTTTTCATTTTCACATGGGAACAGTATAAATTGGATCTAAAATTTGTTGGGCAATTTTCTCCTGAGTACACAGATACCTCATATGTGGTCATAGACACTGTTTGGGCCACGGCAGGCTCAGAAGGAAGGAGCGCCATTTGACTTTTGAATGGAAAATATGCGGAATATTTAGCGGTTGCATGTCGCATTTGGAGAGTCCCTGTGTGCCTAAACATTGGAGCTCCCCACAAGTGACCCCATTTGGAACTAGACCCCCTAAGGAAGTTATCTAGATGCATAGGAGCACTTTGAACTCCAGGTGCTTCACAAATTGATCCGTAAATAAAAAAAAGTACTTTTTTTTCACAAAAATTTTCTTTTAGCCTCATTATTTTCATTTTCACATGGGCAACAGTATAAATTGTATCCTAAAATTTGTTGGGCAATTTCTCCTGAGTACACAGATACCTCATATGTGGTCATAAACCACTGTTTGGGCGCACGGCAGGGCTCAGAAGGAAGGAGCGCCATTTGCTTTTGATGGAAAATATGCTGGAATATTTAGCGGTTGCTATGTCGCATTTGGAGAGATTCCTGGTGCCTAAACATTGGAGCTCCCCCACAAGTGACCCATTTTGGAAACTAGACGCCTAAGGAACTTATCTAGATGCATATGAGCACTTTGAAACCCCCAGGTGCTTCACAGAAGTTTATAACCAGAGCCCGAAAATAAAAAATCATTTTTTTTTCTCAAAAAATGATTTTTAGCCCAGTTTTTTATTTCACAATGGTTACAGGAGAAATTGGACCCCAAAGTTGTTGTCCAGTTTTCCTGAGTACGCTAGTACCCATATGTGGTCATAAACACTGTTTGGGCGCACGCAGGCTCAGAGGGAAGGAGCGCCATTTGACTTTTTGAATGGAAATATTGGAATATTTAGCGGTTGCCATGTGCATTTGAGAGTCCTGTGTGCCAACATTGGAGCTCCCACAAGTGACCCATTTTGGAAACAGACCCTAAGGAACTTATCTAGATGCTAGTGAGCACTTTGAACTCCCAGGTGCTTCACAAATTGATCGTAAATAAAAGAAAGTACTTTTTTCACAAAATTTTCTTTAGCCTCATTATTTTCATTTTCAATGGCAACAGTATAAATTGTATCCTAAAATTGTTGGCAATTCTCCTGAGTCACAGATACCTCTATTGGTCATAACCACTGTTTGGGCGCACGGCAGGGCTCAGAAGGGAAGGACGCCATTTGACTTTTGAATGAATATGCTGGAATTGCGTTGCTATGTCGCATTGGAGAGTCCCTTGTGCCTAAACATTGGAGCTCCCCCACAAGTGACCCCATTGGAAACTAGACCCTAAGGAACTTATTAGATGCATAGTGAGCACTTTGAACCCAGGTGCTTCACAAATTGATCCGTAAAAAAAAAAAGTACTTTTTTTTCACAAATTTCTTTTAGCCTCAGTTTTTCATTTCACATGGGCAACAGTATAAATTGGATCCTAAAATTTGTTGGGCATTTTCCTGAGTAAGATACCTCATATGTGGTCATAGACCACTGTTTGGGCGACGGCAGGGCTCGAAGGGAAGGAGCGCCATTTGACTTTTGAATGGAAAATATGCTGGAATATTTACGTTGCCATGTCGCATTGGAGAGCCTGTGTGCCTAAACATTGGAGCTCCCACAAGTGACCATTTTGGAATAGACCCTAAGGAAGTTATCTAGAGCATAGTGAGCACTTTGAACTCAGGTGCTTCACAAATTGATCCGTAAATAAAGAAGTACTTTTTTCACAAAATTTTCTTTAGCCTCAGTATTCATTTTCACATGGGCAACAGTATAATTGGATCCTAATTGTTGGGCAATTCTCTGAGTACACAGTACCTCTATGTGTCAAACCACTGTTTGGGCGCACGGCAGGCTCAGAGGGAAGGGCGCCATTTGACTTTTTGAATGAAAATATGCTGGAATATTAGCGGTTGCTATCGCATGAGAGTTCTGTGTGCCTAAACATTGGAGCTCCCCACAAGTGACCCATTTGGAACTAGAGCCCTAAGGAACTTATCAGATGCATAGTAGCATTTGAACCCAGTGCTTCACAGAAGTTTATACCAGAGCCGCGAAAAAAAATCATTTTTTTTCAAAATGATTTTTTAGCCCACTGTTTTTTATTTCACATGGTTACAGGGAAATTGGACCCCAAAAGTGTTGTCCAGTTTCTCTGAGTACGCTAGTACCCATATGTGGGGACCACTGTTTGGCACCGTCAGGTCGAAGGGATGTAGTGACGCTTTGAATGCGATGATGGAATGGTCTGCGGGCATTGTTCGTTGCAAGCCCTGATGTGCCTAACGTAGAAACTCCCACAAGTGACCCATTTTGGAAACTAGACCGGCAAAGAACTTATCTAGATGTGTGGTGAGCACTTTGAACCCCCAAGGGCTACACAGAAGTTTATAACGCCGGGCATGAAAATAAAAAAAATCATATTTTTTCCACAATCAGGATCTTTTAGTCCCCAATTTTTTTATTTTCCCAAGGGTAACATGAGAAATTAGACCCAAAAGTTGTTGTCCAATTTGTCCTGAGTATGCTGATATCCCATATGTGGGAGAAAACTACTGTATGGGCACACGTCGGGGCTCGGATGGGAAGTAGCGACGTTTTGAATGCCCACTTGATGGAATGGTCTTCGGGCGTCATGTTACGTTTGCAGAGACCCTGATGTGCCTAAACAGTAGAAACTCCCCACAAGTGACCCCATTTTGGAAACTAGATCCCCCAAGGAACTCCTATAGATGTGTGATAAGCACTTTGAATCTCCAAGTCCTTCACAGAAGTTTATAACGCAGAGCCGTGAAAATATAAAATCATTTTTTTTCCACAAAAATCATTTTTAGTCCCCAATTTTTTTTCCCAATGTTAACAGGAGAAATTAGAACCCCCAAAGTTGTTGTGCAATTTTTCCCGAGTACGCTGATACCCATATGTGGGGATAAACCACTGTTTGGGCATACGTCGGGGCTTGGAATAAAGGGAGCACTGTTTGACTTTTTGAACGCAAAATTTGCAGGAATCAATGGTGGCTCCATGTCGCGTATGGAGACCCCCTGATGTGCCTAAATAGTGGAAACCCCTCAATTCTAACTCCAACCCTAACCCCAACACACCCCTAACCCCAACCCTAACCCCTACACACACCTAACCCTAATACAAACCCTAATCATAACCCTAACCCCAACACACCCCTAACCCTAATCCCAACTCTAACCATAAACCTAACTACAAGCCTAACCCTAATTCCAACCCTAACCCTAATTCCAACCCTAACCCTAATTCCAACCCTAACCCAAATTCCAACCCTAACCGTAATTCTAACCTTAACCCTAATGCTAACCCTAACCCTAGTTCTAACCCTAAGGCTGGGTTCATATTGCGTTTTACCAGCCCGTTCAACACGTAGCGGTGACCGGCTGGTAACGGTATAGCATAACGCGATCGCGTTATGCTATACCCGCTAGCGCAGATGAATCAGCAGATAATCAGCCGCGGATCCGCAGCAAAATCTGCCGCGGATCTGCAGCGAATCAGCAGCGAAATCCGCCGCGGATCAGCAGCGAAATCAGCTGCGGATCAGCAGCGAAATCAGCCGCGGATCAGCAGCGAAATCAGCCGCGGATCAGCAGCGAAATCAGCCGCGGATCAGCAGCGAAATCAGCCGCGGATCAGCAGCGAAATCAGCCGCGGATCAGCAGCGAAATCAGCCGCGGATCAGTAGCGAAATCAGCTGCGGATCAGCAGCGAAATCCGCTGCGGATCCGCAGCGAATCAGCAGCAAAATCAGTCGCGGATCAGCAGCGAAATCTGCCGTGGATCAGCAGCAAAATCAGGTGCGGATCCGCAGCGAATCAGCAGCGAAATCCGCCGCGGATCAGCAGCGAAATCCGCAGCGAATCAGCAGCAAAATCAGTCGGGGATCAGCAGCGAAATCCGCCGCAAATCAGCAGCGAAATCCGCCGCGGATCAGCAGCGAAATCCGCCGCGGATCAGCAGCGAAATCCGCCGCGGATCAGCAGCGAAATCCGCCGCGGATCAGCAGCGAATTAGCAGCAAAATCAGTCGGGGATCAGCAGCGAAATCCGCCGCGAATCAGCAGCGAAATCCGCCGCGGATCAGCAGCGAAATCCGCCGCGGATCAGCAGCGAAATCAGCCGCGGATCAGCAGCGAAATCAGCCGCGGATCAGTAGCGAAATCAGCCGCGGATCAGCAGCGAAATCCGCCGCGGATCCGCAGCGAAATCCGCAGCGGATCAGCAGCGAAATCCGCGGAAGCGCGAATCCCCGCCCGCGAAATCCGCAGCGGATCAGCAGCGAAATCAGCCGCGGATCCGCCGCGGATCAGCAGCGAAATCCGCCACGGATCAGCAGCAAAATCCGCTGCGGATTCGCAGCGAAATCAGTCGCGGATCCGCAGCGAAATCAGTCGCGGATCCGCAGCGAAATCAGTTGCGGATCCGCAGCGAAATCTGCCGCGGATCAGCAGCGAAATCCGCCGTGGATCCGCAGCGAAATCCGCTGCGGATCAGCAGCGAAATCAGCCGCGGATCAGCAGCGAAATCAGCCGCGGATCAGCAGCGAAATCAGCCGCGGATCAGCAGCGAAATCCGCCGCGGATCAGCAGCGAAATCCGCAGCGAATCAGCAGCAAAATCAGTCGGGGATCAGCAGCGAAATCCGCCGCGGATCAGCAGCGAAATCCGCCGCGGATCAGCAGCGAAATCCGCCGCGGATCAGCAGCGAAATCAGCCGCGGATCAGCAGCGAAATCAGCCGCGGATCAGTAGCGAAATCAGCCGCGGATCAGCAGCGAAATCAGCCGCGGATCCGCAGCGAATCAGCAGCAAAATCAGCCGCGGATCAGCAGCGAAATCCGCCGCGGATCCGCAGCGAAATCCGCAGCGGATCAGCAGCGAAATCCGCAGCGGATCAGCAGCGAAATCAGCCGCGGATCCGCCGCGGATCAGCAGCGAAATCCGCCACGGATCAGCAGCAAAATCCGCTGCGGATTCGCAGCGAAATCAGTCGCGGATCCGCAGCGAAATCAGTCGCGGATCCGCAGCGAAATCAGTCGCGGATCCGCAGCGAAATCAGTTGCGGATCCGCAGCGAAATCTGCCGCGGATCAGCAGCGAAATCCGCCGTGGATCCGCAGCGAAATCCGCTGCGGATCAGCAGCGAAATCAGCCGCGGATCAGCAGCGAAATCAGCCGCGGATCAGCAGCGAAATCCGCCGCGGATCTGCAGCGAAATCTGCCGCGGATCCGCAGCGAAATCCGCCACACGTTGCGGATTTTGCTGCGGATCCGCGGCGGATTTCGCTGCTGATCTGCGGCGGATATCGCTGTGCATCCGCGGCTGATTTCGCTGCTGATCCGCCGCGGATCCGCAGCAAAATACGCCGCGGATCCGCAGCAAAATCCGCAACGTGTGCACAGGGCCTAATAGGAAAAAAAAAATCTTTATTTTTTTTATTTGTCCTTACCTATGATAAAGGGGGGGTTCATTTACTTTTTTTTATTTTGATCACTGTGACAGTTTATCACAGTGATCAAAATAAATTTTTGGACACTGGGGGGCGCACTGCGCATGCGCCGGCCGGCGGGCGCACTGCGCATGCGCCCGCCATTTTCCAAGATGGCGGCGCCCATGAAGAGGCCCGGGCGGACTCCGGGACCGATCCAGGGACATCGGTGGATCGGGAGAGGTGAGTAGGGTGGTCGGAAGGTTAGGGGGGGGGGATCGGAAGGTGGGGGCACCGGAGCAAAGGAGGAGGGGAGCTGTTAGTGACGGCGGTGACCGATCGCTGCCATCTTTCGGTGGCGGCGGCCGATCGCCGCCGTGACTCGGTGTGGGGGGGTCAGGTCTCGGTGTCCAGCCATGGCAGATGCTATTGCAGCATCGGCCATGGCTGGATTGTAATATTTCACCAATTAAATTGACCCCGGTCTCCCGGCCCGCAGGAACGCGATCCTTTCATGACGCAGGGTATGCGTCATAGGTCGGATTGGCACCGACTTTCATGACGCATACGCTGTGTCAAAGGTCGGGAAGGGGTTAAACTAAGCGTCTCAAATTGTTCCTTATATTCCAAAGCCATATTGCTATTCAAAATTTCATATATTCTATGTTGTCATGCTTTAGTATGCTTGAGTGCAGCCTTTTTTTGGATGTTTTACATGAGGGTAGCTCCCTTTGGTTTGCACCTAGTTCACATTAGTCTGGAAGTGCCAGTCAGGTTTTTTGTCCTCACAATTAAGGGACCCCATGGATAGAAAGATCGATAGCCTTTTAAAAAAAATCATGGGAGACGTCTACCTCGGCCCTCAGATCTTACATTGCATCCACTTGTGTAGCCAGGTCTCTCTTCCGTTCGCTAGACGAGCTGGAAAACCACATCTCCCAGGGTACCCCTAGAAGAGATCTTTTGGACTCTCTGCCCATTCTCCATAAGGCGACAGGGTTCCTGGCGGACGCCTCCATGGAATCAATCCGAGTCGCCGCTAGATCGCTGGTCCAGACAAATTCAGCCAGAAGAGCACTCTGGCTCAAAATGAGTGGGGATGTAACCTCAAAAATAAAACTTTGCTCCATCCCCTTTAAGGGCGAATATGTATTTGGACCGGCCCTGGATGAAATACTGGAGAAGGCCACGAATAGAAAGAGGGCCCTTCCTGAGCAGAGACCACCCAGGAAGCGTTTTTTTCGGTCTTTCCAGCCACAGCCCTCCCAGCTCAGGGGGAAAGGGAGATCGGGAAGGTGGAGCTATGCCAACGGGAGACCCAAGAATATTCTGGCCCCCCAACAATCGCAGCAGGAGAAGCAATGACTCCGATCCGGTGGGGGGGAGACTTTCGAGATTCTTTCTCAAGTGGCAGACTATTTCCAGCAGCTGCTGGGTCTTAGGCCTCTTTCACACTTCAGTCGCTTGACGTCAGTTAAAATCCGCCAAAGTGTGAAAATGGCAGATCCGCCAGAAAAGATGAAAAACGGATGCAAACGGATCAGTTTTTTGACGGATCCGCCATGAACTTTTTAACCCGGAAAATGCAGGTACGCATGTCTGGCACGGAGGAGAGAGAGTGAGAGAGAGACCCCGGACAGTGTTGTCAGCATTTTGTTTGGTTTGTTATGGAAGCGACGGATCCGCTGGCGGATTCCGTCAAAGACGGATGGCAGCGGATCCGCCACCTCATTACAAACATTTACCAAGCATTATCGATTGGACTTCTGGTCCAATCGGGATCTAGTCTTTGGCCGGAAAGTACTCCAGGCCGTGGTCCCCCCCCCAGTGTAGAATTCGTTGATATACCTCCTATGCTGTCGTGGAAAGGTGACTAGAGAAAATAGAATTAGACCTACTGGTAATTCGGTTTCTAGGAACCTTTGCACGACAGTACTAATTCCCTCCTAATATTCTTGAATAACCCTCTAAAAAGTAGAAGGTAACGGTGCTATGGGGTTGGTATTAAGTCACTGGCTAATGAGAGGTGGGAGGGGTTTTTAACCTCTTTGTGCTTCCTGTCCCCCATTAGGGTATGGAGACATCCTCCTATGCTGTCGTGGAAAGATTCCTAGAAACCGAGTTACCGGTAGGTCTAATTCTATTTTTAGGTTTCCTTGTTTTTGTATGTTTTTTTCTTTGTCAATTAGGACACTCACCTACTTTAATATTGGCTTGCTCTCTGGTGATAAGCAGCCTTGTTTAAAACTTTTCCTGAAAGGACAGAGCATCCCAGTGGCCAATGTAAAAATTGCAAGATTACTAGTTTATTTATTTTATTTGTAAAAATTGATATGAAAAAAAAAATTGCGAAAATGAAAAAAAAAATGCATGTAACTTAAAACCCTGATTTAAACAGTAGGTAATTGTTGATGGCTTCCCTTTAAAATAAGCTATACATTTTTTATTTATTTCTCAATATGTATATAAAAATATGATTGTGACTTATTTGGAAATATTATTGTATTTTTGGGTAACTAAAATATATAAATCTGCATACAGTATTTATAAAGTTAATATTTTCTTAAAAATACAGAGAAACAAAACTGTGTTACTTTTGATCTCTTTTGTCCATTCATCCTTTTCTGTTCCCTGTAAAGCTTCAATTGGTGAGAATTGGCCTTACACCCCAGGGATTTCACTGCTCCAAAGCAAAGGCCAAAGGCTGGGTCTCTGCCATTTGTCCCGTGCATCAAATCAATGAACATGCTGCAAAAAGTTTTTCTGCTACAGGGGATCTCAGTTTCCCATGAAAATCCCTCTCATTTCCCATATGTCACCTCTCCTGCCCTCTCCTCCTGGTGAATACATTAGCACCAAGTTTCTACCAACTGTTGTTACAAAGGTTAAATTTCCCCTTTGTGTCTGAGTCCCTAACTGGGCTTATTTAATTCCATGCTGCATAGTTTATTGCTTTGTAAAAAAAAAAAAAAAATATCACAAGGAGCGCTAACAAAGACCATTTGCTGAAAGTTTGGGCCACCGAGAAGTCTTGAATAGACATGAGCAAACATCGACTCCCTCCTTATTCGGCAAGCTATAGCACTTACCGATGAAGCTGCATCGCGAACCCGGATTCCTGGAGCGCTCCCAATAATCAGCTGTTCCTAGCCGCAGTTGCGTGTGTCGCGGCTGTGTGACAGTCACAACACATGCATGGAAAGCCTGTGTGCTGTGACTGTCGCACAGCCGTGACACATGCAGCTGCGGCTCGGAACAGCTGATTATCGGGAGTGCTCCAGGTATCTAGGTACCCGATATCGCTTCTTTGGTAAGCGCTATTGCTTGCCGAATAAGGAGGGAGCCGACGATTTTCGCTCATCTCTAGTCTTGAATTTACCTGCGTTGTGTACACAACATTTGTGTTTGTGGTTGTAGACTTTATTAATTTCATGCTAAAAGCAAGTGCAGAAAATAATAAAGTGAGTTTTCTTCCTTTACATTAAATTTACAGTTTAATTCAGAATAATCAGTGAACTCTGTGGATTTAGTTCTTACTTGATTTTTAAATCATAAATGGACCAATCGCTAATACAAGTAAAACTAAGGCTATGTTCACACTTTGCATCATGTGTTACTTGCAGGTTTGTATAAGGTGAAATTTGCTGTTCAAGACTGAGATACATAGTGTTTTGCAATTCTCATTAATTTGTATTGTACTTGTACTGTAAGTTGCTTACGATTTGTGGTGCGGAGTCAACACTGTACATTTTTGGCAATCCCTGAACTTGTGAACATACCTTATAGGTCTCCATTCACATTAGACAAATGTCAGCTGAACTCTTCGACAGTCCCCTGATAAATGATGTTGAAGGAGAAAATAATCTGTCCTGTTGGATTCCAATAGCCAATTCTTTTGTTCTCCACTTTCCTGACATAAGCCATTGCCACATGAGTATGGCAGCAGCTCTGTCAAAGAGAACAGATGGGCACACGGCTAAGCTGAGTGTTCTTGTGTATGGAGAAGTTAGGCCGGCGTCACACTAAAGAGGAATACGGACGAGTGAGAGGTGTGAAAATCACGCATTACACTCGGACCAATATTCCAATATTTCTCTATGGGGCAGCTCTGATCATACATATATTTCTCCGGCGTATGCCACAGTGCGAGACACTCACAGCATGCTGCAATTGTCATCGTATTACGCCCGTTGTACGCCAATGAAAGTCTATGGATGCGCGAAAAATACGGATTACACACAGACCACACGTGTGACTTGCGAGAAATACGCAAGACTTCTGCAGCTCACAGGAAATGGTGCAAGCCATGAATCAGGAAGCTGACTCATGCAAATTAGCTCAAAAAGAGCGCCAGACATCCCGGAAGAACGCCTCCATGGAGTCGGCCATCATGTCTACGCACATAAATGTGGAGATGTTGATAGTTTTGGTCCAGGAGAGGCCCAAAATTTGGGACCAACGGGATGCACACTATTCAGACCGCGCAAGAAAAGAGGCGGCATCGAGGCACATCTGTGGGCAGATGTTTCCCTACTTTGGGGACAGCCCACGCGAGGAGCAGCAGCGAATGAGTAAGTAACCTGATTTTTCCCCAAACATCTTCAAGGGCAGACCGTCACAATTGAGATGAGTTTCCCTAAAATATACTTTATGTATTTTTGGTTTTTTTATTAGCGCCAAAATGTTAGGATACTGACATCCGACTAGGCCCCCATGACTATGTGAAGTGTATGTTGAACAATTTGGCATTGTGCAGCTAGGTAAATGATGAATTTATAGGTCACATTGCAGTGGATGATGTAATGAGAAGATGGAGAAGCATCTGCGACCAGTTCCGGCGGGAACGGCAGCAGAGGTCCAGGAGCGGTTCTGCAGCACCGACCAAGCGGAAATATATGTTTACTTTGACCGCCTTGGGTTTCTGGCTCCTATTCTGAATCTGAGACCATAAGTACATACATCACACCACATAACACATATGCAGTTTAGGCTGACATCTCCAACATGTTCTAATCCCATTTCATTTCCTAACAGAACTCAGTCCAATCTCACTGACAGGGAGACAGGCTCCGACTCAGAGGCCATTATAGACCCGGTTGGGGGAGATGAAGAGGTGGCTGGCCCATCTTGTGACCCTCCAGCTGCATCCCCCAAGCTTCCCAAGCATCAGGACCTGACCAACCAGCTGCAGCTCTACCTGTACCAGACCCACCAGCTGCAGCAGCATCCGCCATTGTTGATGAAGCAGCAAACAGCAGCAGCCCCACTGTACCTCTGGGGATCTCCCCCAGCCTGCTGCAATATCCCGCCGTGGGAGAAGACGGCGAGACATCACTGCCTCTGATACACGGAGGCATGTGGACACTGGGGTCCTCAATTACCTTTCAAGGGCAGCTGTGGATGAGGGTGAGGAGGCGTATTCACGTAGCCTTGCCCGCTACCTTCGACCCCTACACCGTGAGGTCAGGCTCCGTGTGCGAGGATCAATTCAGATCCTAATTGACGCATGCACACCCACAATACCCCATATGAGGTGTTTGAATTCCTTGAGAGGTAGCAGCTCTCACCCTGCAACCTTCTGCGCCTTACCCCCACCAAAATGTGCATGTTCAATTAGGATCTGAGGATCCTCCTGCACGTGCGCCTACACCTCAACTTATTCCCCACAAAACCAACCTTGGCAACAACATGGTCAAATGGCAGGCTTTAACCCAACTTCCCAATATGGCCACTTGTACAGATCCAGTGTTGGAGGCTGGTCCCAACCTGGATTTGATCAACATGGTCATATTGGGGGGTATGATTTTCGTGGGTACCAGCTTCCCCAGGAGTATAATCTCCATTATCTTTATGGCAATGTGCCCACACACCAACCTGACAGTGGCCAGATGTTAGCTCATGGCCCTGAAAATCCACCCCAACAGGGTGATGGTCAAGGTGGTCAACAAGGCCAACAACAGAGACGCTGGTCATCCACCATCCCCACCACCCACATACCACCAGCTCTGATTTGTTATTTTTCTTATATATTATTATTTCAAACCCAGTTTGTTATTTTTTTTATATTTATTTTTACAACATGTTGTGTAACGCATATTTGCACTAATCTGAATGCCTCAAAAACCATATGGTACAGATATGGTCTTCAGTGGGCTAAGTGAAACGTTGTTATTTTGATTATGTATTATTATTTATACCAATGTTTTTTTTTTTTTTTTTATCTTTACTTTGACTCCATGTTGGCTATTGCATATTTGCTGTAGTCTAATCTTCTCAATCAAACATATGGGTAACATATGGTCTTCACTAGACATAGTGTAAGTTTGTTATTTTCTTTATGTACTATTATTTATTGAAATGTTTGTTATTTTTTTATGACTTATTTTGGTACTTGTTGTGTAAGAATGCAGACTTACAGTATTGTGCTTTGAAGACATATACCATATGATTCAAATATGGTAGTCACTACCTCAAGTGACAGTTTTCACATATAAATATGTATTTTTCTAAAAGGTTTGGACTCTTCTTTCATAAATTAGTTCTACTAAACCACCAACACATCTGTTAGGAACATTAACACCTGACACAAACAGTATGTCCGAGCCCAAAAAAATTTATGTAGACACACAGAAATACATTACAGCATTGATAATAAGTCATCTTGCCAGGTTGTACCTTGAGGTGACACAAAGTACTGGGTAAAGATATCACGGGTTTTCAGTCCTGAGAGTGGACGACGTAAAGGGATGACGTGGGCTAGGCATATCCCCATTGGTCACCACACTTTCACCAACATCAGATGGGCCACAATCATGCATTCGAGTGAAATTATGTAGCACAACACATGCTTTGATGACCTCACTGACGTTGGCTTCACTCAGCTGAATAGCAGACTGGAGGACCCGCCATTTTGCACATAGAATGCCAAAGGCACACTCCACCAGGCGCCGGGCCCGTGATAGGCGCAAGTTGAAGATCCTACGCCGGTGGTCAAGGTTTCGTCGTGGATATGGCCTCATGACATTTCTGGATAATTGGAAGGCCTCATCCCCAACTACAACATACGGCACAGGTTCAAGATTGGAGCCAGGAAGTTGACGTGCTGGTGGTAGGTGCAACTGGCTATTGCGCAGCCGCCGACCCATAATGGAAGAATTGAAGACTCTAGAGTCTCCAGTTCTTCCATAGGCCCCAATGTTTACAATTTTAAACCTGTAGTTACTGTCAACCAGAGCCAACAGCACTACAGAAAAATATTGTTTATAATTATAGAATTGGAACCCTGAGTTCGGCGGCTTACACACACGGATGTGCTTCCCATCCAGGGCTCCTATACAATTTGGAAACTGGCATTGCTCCTCAAATCCCCTGGCAATCCTCATCCAGTCTTCCATCTTGGGCTCAGGCATGACCACTTGAAGTCTGTCCCAGAGTTGTGAGCATGTATCACGAACAATGCCAGAATTGGTGAATCTCCCAATCAAAAACTTCATATGGAGTGCGGCATATGAAATGCCAGTAGTCAGGAACCTACAATTAAACAAATGTAGAGAGAAAAATCATTACAACAGCCCAAACGTTTCACAAATGCACAATACATTACCATAAAAGGATTTAACTTACAAACAATCCTAACTTAAATTATACTCAAGTCAAAGATCTATGTGATTTTGACATACACATCTTTGTTCTGGTATTTCCAGCTGATATATGGGAGATATTATGAGGATATTTAAGCAACAGCCATGAGGGTAAACTCAAACTTGTGGCAAAACACATCAACATACAGTATCTAAGTGAGGAATACATACCATAACGTCAGGAGAAGTTGCTCCCCTGCAGAGATAGCTTTGCGCATCCTGGTGTCCTGGTAGGTGATCCCAGGGCGCACGATCTCCAACAAAACATCAAATGTGGCAATGCTCATCCGACAATAGAGAAAAAACTTGTCGGGATGAGTCCGCAGAGATGCATAAAGGCGGAGAAAATGGCTTTTGTGAGGCACAGCCTCAAATGCGGATGCACCCACATTCGTCTCCTCTGCGGAGCAACGATCACTGGCTATGGCTGCCCAAAGCGGCGGGACAAAACCCAGTTGTACAGAACTCGATCAGTTGGGGTGAACTGAAGAGTGTCAGACATTATGGCAACCAAGCAGCAGTACTCCAACACAAGCACAGCACCAAAATGGCCAGATTGGGGGCTGCCACCTGATGCAGAGCCAATAAATAGCCTTTCTGATGATGGTTTCAATGATTTTCAGGCCTAAAAACAGTTAAATGTCCATTTTGCAAGGCTGTGAGGAAAAAAACGCTATACGAATGCCATGTGGATTGCATACGGATGCTTACATGCACATAATACGCAGCCACACCTTGACAACGTATGAAATACGGATAACTGTGCCGGCAACATTTCTGCGTATTACGGCCGTACAATACGGTCCGTATTTTTATACGTTGAGTGTGAATCCAGCCTTAAGAGAGATAACTGACATCCATAATGACAGCTTGTAACGCTGGTATTATCTGTACTTTGTTTTCCAGCGTTACTCTGCATGTCTTTTGCATTAACCCTTTTGCTCCTTTCCCCCTAACCAGCTGGGATACTGTTGTCTGTTACCTATATGGATGCTGCTCAGTTCCCGGCTCTGCTGCGTACCCGTACTTGCGTGAGTGGCTCCGCTGCTTTGCATGACCGCCCGCATGTGCGGTTCCTGACCTGCTGTGAAAGCCGTCCGTAGCTTGCAAAGTCCTCTGCAGTGGTGCATGACTTACTACGTGTGTGGCAGCAGCTTCTGTCAGGCGCCTGGCCTGCTGTGAAGACCATCCGTAGGTTGCAAAGTCCTCTGCAATGGTGCATGATTTACTACGTGTGTGGCAGCAGCCACTGTCAGGCGTTCCTCTGTGATGAGTTGTCTGGCTCTGCATAGGGGGCGCGGCCCACACCTGTCCTGCTTTTATGAGGATTGGGTGTGTATTAGAATTACTGCTCCAGCCTATTGCTGTGAAGCAGCTCATATATAAAGTTCCTCAGCCCTAGTGGGCGTTGCCAGAGCTTCACATTGAATCCACACTGAATCCCTGAACCTAGCCGTATGTGGTTGTGTGTTCAGCTCCTGCTCTGAAGTTGATCAGCTCTGGAGAGCTGATTCCCTGTTCCTGCTGTTTCTTGTTCCCTGATCCTGGATCTAACCCGGTACCTGAATGTCTGAACTGTGTCTTGTGTTTCCGCCTATGCTGGGGGCTGATTACCCAGATCGCCGTTCCTGGAGGCTGTATATCCAGGCCTGTTCCTGCTGTGTCTAATTACCTGAACCCCTGATCCTGGATCGCATCCTGTACCTGACTGTCTGAACTGTGTCCTATGTGTTATGTTCCTGAAATCCTGCTGTGTCCAGAACCCTGTGCCAGTGACTGTGAATCCTTGCTATATAACCTGAGTTCATCTTGGAAGGAGGAGTCCGGTGTGTGCTGAGTTTCTGTTACTCTGTGCTCAGCTTCTGTGCAATCCCCGGCCAGCTCCCGTTGTGCTAGGCGGGGCTTGCACCAGACCGCTGGGGTTCCTTTTCAGATCGCTGCCAGATGTCCGGATCCTATCCCTGATGACCATTGCCTGATATCCGATGTCCGATGACCATTGCCTGATATCCGATGTCCGATGACCACTTCCAGATGTCCGGATCCTATCCATCTCTACCTGATGTCCGGAGCCTGCTGATCGGTACCAGATGTCCGGAGTCCGATGCCTGTGTTCCAGTCCGTGTCCCTGAGACCCAGTCCGTGTTCCTGTCTGTGTTCCTGACTCTCTGAGATCCAATCCGTGTTCCTGTTGTTCCTGTGCAGTCTAACTCTGTTTCAGCCATCAGCTCCTGATTCCAGTTACCTGTCTGTTACCTGTCGGCTTGCCTGTCTGCCATCCGACTGCAGCTCCATCCGGAAGTTCGGACATCATCTGCAGAGATCCCCGGCTCTTGCCTGCTCACCTGGGAGCGATCATCTGCCATCCGACTGCAGCCTACCTGGAGGCTCCACCATATCAGGTCGTATATACCTGCCTGTCCAGAGACTGCCTGGTCACTTACCGTGACAACCTGCCTGTCCCAGAGACTGCCTGGTCACTTGCCGTGACAACCTGCCTGTCCCAGAGACTGCCCTGGTCACTTTCCGTGACAACCTGCCTGTCCCAGAGACTGCCTGGTCACTTGCCGTGACAACCTGCCTGTCCCAGAGACTGCCTGGTCACTTGCCGTGACAACCTGTCTGTCCCAGAGACTGCCCTGGTCACTTGCCGTGACAACCTGCCTGTCCAGAAACTACCTATATCCCCTGCCGTGATTCCCTGCCCTTTTCCCAGGTACCACCCGCTCTCTTGTCCTGCCGGTTCCTTCTTGGTCTACCCTGTGATGACGTCTGTCCTGGGTCGGTGTCTGATGTTCTCCTGCTGAGCCTGTGCTACGCCTGAGGCCTGAGAGAGAGGCCGTCCTAGTATGCCTGTGCCAGATGACCCTGGACTTCATCAACCCGTGATGACCCCGCCATCGTCTGACGTTCGTCCTGGGCCAGTGTCTGATGTTCTCCTGCTGAGCCTGTGCTACGCCTGAGGCCTGAGAGTGAGGCCATACTAGTATGCCCGTGCCAGATGATCCTGGACTGCATCTACCCGTGATGACCCCGCCATCGTCTGAAGTCTGTCTGAGGTCGGTGTCTGATGTTCTCCTGCTGAGCCTGTGCTACGCCTAGGGCCTGAGAGAGAGGCCGTCCAAGTATGCCCGTGCCAGATAACCCTGGACTGCATCTACCCGTGATGTCCTCCAGCACTCGTCTGTGATCCTGAGTCGTGTACCCTTCTCTGATGTGCGGAATCGGAGCCCGGTCTTATGTTTCTGTTTATGTACTTTGTTTCTTTAAGTAAACTTTATGTTTCTTCTTACCTGAAGTTGTGCGGTGTTGTCTAGCCCTGCAGGTCGCCACCTTGCCCACATGCTCAGCTGCCACGGATCCCGGTCGCTGCCCTTCCCTAGTCCGGGCAGGCCCGGGTCTCCCTCCGTGGTCCAGTGGGTCCACATTCTCTTATCATCTGGGACCCATGCCTCACGTCGTCGTGGACTGGCGGCGTGGGAGCATTGGCTAGCTAGGCAAGCTATGCCATGTCCCGGCGCCCCACAGCCGTGGGAAGCGCCACAGTAAGCTCTGGCCATGGACTCCGCTGAGCATGTGCGGTCTGCCGGACTTTCTCCAAGCTTCACCTGATGTGCGAACTAGACTACTTGGTCCCCACACGGTAAGTGGACTAGATGGCTCGATTCCCCGCTTGGTCAGCGGTTCGGACTTTTCGAGCTATTAACTATGCTGCCATATTGTGAACTATGGGACTTACCGCCAAACCCAAGTGAATTTTTCTGGGGAATTTTTTTTTACTTGGGTCTTCAGAAGAGGGGGCCTGAGGAGGGGATACTGTAACGCTGGTATTATCTGTACTTTGTTTTCCAGCGTTACTCTGCATGTCTTTTGCATTAACCCTTTTGCTCCTTTCCCCCTAACCAGCTGGGATACTGTTGTCTGTTACCTATATGGATGCTGCTCAGTTCCCGGCTCTGCTGCGTACCCGTACTTGCGTGAGTGGCTCCGCTGCTTTGCATGACCGCCCGCATGTGCGGTTCCTGACCTGCTGTGAAAGCCGTCCGTAGCTTGCAAAGTCCTCTGCAGTGGTGCATGACTTACTACGTGTGTGGCAGCAGCTTCTGTCAGGCGCCTGGCCTGCTGTGAAGACCATCCGTAGGTTGCAAAGTCCTCTGCAATGGTGCATGATTTACTACGTGTGTGGCAGCAGCCACTGTCAGGCGTTCCTCTGTGATGAGTTGTCTGGCTCTGCATAGGGGGCGCGGCCCACACCTGTCCTGCTTTTATGAGGATTGGGTGTGTATTAGAATTACTGCTCCAGCCTATTGCTGTGAAGCAGCTCATATATAAAGTTCCTCAGCCCTAGTGGGCGTTGCCAGAGCTTCACATTGAATCCACACTGAATCCCTGAACCTAGCCGTATGTGGTTGTGTGTTCAGCTCCTGCTTTGAAGTTGATCAGCTCTGGAGAGCTGATTCCCTGTTCCTGCTGTTTCTTGTTCCCTGATCCTGGATCTAACCCGGTACCTGAATGTCTGAACTGTGTCTTGTGTTTCCGCCTATGCTGGGGGCTGATTACCCAGATCGCCGTTCCTGGAGGCTGTATATCCAGGCCTGTTCCTGCTGTGTCTAATTACCTGAACCCCTGATCCTGGATCGCATCCTGTACCTGACTGTCTGAACTGTGTCCTATGTGTTATGTTCCTGAAATCCTGCTGTGTCCAGAACCCTGTGCCAGTGACTGTGAATCCTTGCTATATAACCTGAGTTCATCTTGGAAGGAGGAGTCCGGGTGTGTGCTGAGTTTCTGTTACTCTGTGCTCAGCTTCTGTGCAATCCCCGGCCAGCTCCCGTTGTGCTAGGCGGGGCTTGCACCAGACCACTGGGGTTCCTTTTCAGATCGCTGCCAGATGTCCGGATCCTATCCCTGATGACCATTGCCTGATATCCGATGTCCGATGACCATTGCCTGATATCCGATGTCCGATGACCACTTCCAGATGTCCGGATCCTATCCATCTCTACCTGATGTCCGGAGCCTGCTGATCGGTACCAGATGTCCGGAGTCCGATGCCTGTGTTCCAGTCCGTGTCCCTGAGACCCAGTCCGTGTTCCTGTCTGTGTTCCTGACTCTCTGAGATCCAATCCGTGTTCCTGTTGTTCCTGTGCAGTCTAACTCTGTTTCAGCCATCAGCTCCTGATTCCAGTTACCTGTCTGTTACCTGTCGGCTTGCCTGTCTGCCATCCGACTGCAGCTCCATCCGGAAGTTCGGACATCATCTGCAGAGATCCCCGGCTCTTGCCTGCTCACCTGGGAGCGATCATCTGCCATCCGACTGCAGCCTACCTGGAGGCTCCACCATATCAGGTCGTATATACCTGCCTGTCCAGAGACTGCCTGGTCACTTGCCGTGACAACCTGCCTGTCCCAGAGACTGCCTGGTCACTTACCGTGACAACCTGTCTGTCCCAGAGACTGCCTGGTCACTTGCCGTGACAACCTGCCTGTCCCAGAGACTGCCTGGTCACTTTCCGTGACAACCTGCCTGTCCCAGAGACTGCCTGGTCACTTGCCGTGACAACCTGCCTGTCCCAGAGACTGCCCTGGTCACTTTCCGTGACAACCTGCCTGTCCCAGAGACTGCCTGGTCACTTGCCGTGACAACCTGCCTGTCCCAGAGACTGCCTGGTCACTTGCCGTGACAACCTGTCTGTCCCAGAGACTGCCCTGGTCACTTGCCGTGACAACCTGCCTGTCCAGAAACTACCTATATCCCTGCCGTGATTCCCTGCCCTTTTCCCAGGTACCACCCGCTCTCTTGTCCTGCCGGTTCCTTCTTGGTCTACCCTGTGATGACGTCTGTCCTGGGTCGGTGTCTGATGTTCTCCTGCTGAGCCTGTGCTACGCCTGAGGCCTGAGAGAGAGGCCGTCCTAGTATGCCTGTGCCAGATGACCCTGGACTTCATCAACCCGTGATGACCCCGCCATCGTCTGACGTTCGTCCTGGGCCGGTGTCTGATGTTCTCCTGCTGAGCCTGTGCTACGCCTGAGGCCTGAGAGTGAGGCCATACTAGTATGCCCGTGCCAGATGATCCTGGACTGCATCTACCCGTGATGACCCCGCCATCGTCTGAAGTCTGTCTGAGGTCGGTGTCTGATGTTCTCCTGCTGAGCCTGTGCTACGCCTAGGGCCTGAGAGAGAGGCCGTCCAAGTATGCCCGTGCCAGATAACCCTGGACTGCATCTACCCGTGATGTCCTCCAGCACTCGTCTGTGATCCTGAGTCGTGTACCCTTCTCTGATGTGCGGAATCGGAGCCCGGTCTTATGTTTCTGTTTATGTACTTTGTTTCTTTAAGTAAACTTTATGTTTCTTCTTACCTGAAGTTGTGCGGTGTTGTCTAGCCCTGCAGGTCGCCACCTTGCCCACATGCTCAGCTGCCACGGATCCCGGTCGCTGCCCTTCCCTAGTCCGGGCAGGCCCGGGTCTCCCTCCGTGGTCCAGTGGGTCCACATTCTCTTATCATCTGGGACCCATGCCTCACGTCGTCGTGGACTGGCGGCGTGGGAGCATTGGCTAGCTAGGCAAGCTATGCCATGTCCCGGCGCCCCACAGCCGTGGGAAGCGCCACAGTAAGCTCTGGCCATGGACTCCGCTGAGCATGTGCGGTCTGCCGGACTTTCTCCAAGCTTCACCTGATGTGCGAACTAGACTACTTGGTCCCCACACGGTAAGTGGACTAGATGGCTCGATTCCCCGCTTGGTCAGCGGTTCGGACTTTTCGAGCTATTAACTATGCTGCCATATTGTGAACTATGGGACTTACCGCCAAACCCAAGTGAATTTTTCTGGGGAATTTTTTTTTACTTGGGTCTTCAGAAGAGGGGGCCTGAGGAGGGGGATACTGTAACGCTGGTATTATCTGTACTTTGTTTTCCAGCGTTACTCTGCATGTCTTTTGCATTAACCCTTTTGCTCCTTTCCCCCTAACCAGCTGGGATACTGTTGTCTGTTACCTATATGGATGCTGCTCAGTTCCCGGCTCTGCTGCGTACCCGTACTTGCGTGAGTGGCTCCGCTGCTTTGCATGACCGCCCGCATGTGCGGTTCCTGACCTGCTGTGAAAGCCGTCCGTAGCTTGCAAAGTCCTCTGCAGTGGTGCATGACTTACTACGTGTGTGGCAGCAGCTTCTGTCAGGCGCCTGGCCTGCTGTGAAGACCATCCGTAGGTTGCAAAGTCCTCTGCAATGGTGCATGATTTACTACGTGTGTGGCAGCAGCCACTGTCAAGCGTTCCTCTGTGATGAGTTGTCTGGCTCTGCATAGGGGGCGCGGCCCACACCTGTCCTGCTTTTATGAGGATTGGGTGTGTATTAGAATTACTGCTCCAGCCTATTGCTGTGAAGCAGCTCATATATAAAGTTCCTCAGCCCTAGTGGGCGTTGCCAGAGCTTCACATTGAATCCACACTGAATCCCTGAACCTAGCCGTATGTGGTTGTGTGTTCAGCTCCTGCTTTGAAGTTGATCAGCTCTGGAGAGCTGATTCCCTGTTCCTGCTGTTTCTTGTTCCCTGATCCTGGATCTAACCCGGTACCTGAATGTCTGAACTGTGTCTTGTGTTTCCGCCTATGCTGGGGGCTGATTACCCAGATCGCCGTTCCTGGAGGCTGTATATCCAGGCCTGTTCCTGCTGTGTCTAATTACCTGAACCCCTGATCCTGGATCGCATCCTGTACCTGACTGTCTGAACTGTGTCCTATGTGTTATGTTCCTGAAATCCTGCTGTGTCCAGAACCCTGTGCCAGTGACTGTGAATCCTTGCTATATAACCTGAGTTCATCTTGGAAGGAGGAGTCCGGTGTGTGCTGAGTTTCTGTTACTCTGTGCTCAGCTTCTGTGCAATCCCCGGCCAGCTCCCGTTGTGCTAGGCGGGGCTTGCACCAGACCACTGGGGTTCCTTTTCAGATCGCTGCCAGATGTCCGGATCCTATCCCTGATGACCATTGCCTGATATCCGATGTCCGATGACCATTGCCTGATATCCGATGTCCGATGACCACTTCCAGATGTCCGGATCCTATCCATCTCTACCTGATGTCCGGAGCCTGCTGATCGGTACCAGATGTCCGGAGTCCGATGCCTGTGTTCCAGTCCGTGTCCCTGAGACCCAGTCCGTGTTCCTGTCTGTGTTCCTGACTCTCTGAGATCCAATCCGTGTTCCTGTTGTTCCTGTGCAGTCTAACTCTGTTTCAGCCATCAGCTCCTGATTCCAGTTACCTGTCTGTTACCTGTCGGCTTGCCTGTCTGCCATCCGACTGCAGCTCCATCCGGAAGTTCGGACATCATCTGCAGAGATCCCCGGCTCTTGCCTGCTCACCTGGGAGCGATCATCTGCCATCCGACTGCAGCCTACCTGGAGGCTCCACCATATCAGGTCGTATATACCTGCCTGTCCAGAGACTGCCTGGTCACTTGCCGTGACAACCTGCCTGTCCCAGAGACTGCCTGGTCACTTACCGTGACAACCTGTCTGTCCCAGAGACTGCCTGGTCACTTGCCGTGACAACCTGCCTGTCCCAGAGACTGCCTGGTCACTTTCCGTGACAACCTGCCTGTCCCAGAGACTGCCTGGTCACTTGCCGTGACAACCTGCCTGTCCCAGAGACTGCCCTGGTCACTTTCCGTGACAACCTGCCTGTCCCAGAGACTGCCTGGTCACTTGCCGTGACAACCTGCCTGTCCCAGAGACTGCCTGGTCACTTGCCGTGACAACCTGTCTGTCCCAGAGACTGCCCTGGTCACTTGCCGTGACAACCTGCCTGTCCAGAAACTACCTATATCCCCTGCCGTGATTCCCTGCCCTTTTCCCAGGTACCACCCGCTCTCTTGTCCTGCCGGTTCCTTCTTGGTCTACCCTGTGATGACGTCTGTCCTGGGTCGGTGTCTGATGTTCTCCTGCTGAGCCTGTGCTACGCCTGAGGCCTGAGAGAGAGGCCGTCCTAGTATGCCTGTGCCAGATGACCCTGGACTTCATCAACCCGTGATGACCCCGCCATCGTCTGACGTTCGTCCTGGGCCGGTGTCTGATGTTCTCCTGCTGAGCCTGTGCTACGCCTGAGGCCTGAGAGTGAGGCCATACTAGTATGCCCGTGCCAGATGATCCTGGACTGCATCTACCCGTGATGACCCCGCCATCGTCTGAAGTCTGTCTGAGGTCGGTGTCTGATGTTCTCCTGCTGAGCCTGTGCTACGCCTAGGGCCTGAGAGAGAGGCCGTCCAAGTATGCCCGTGCCAGATAACCCTGGACTGCATCTACCCGTGATGTCCTCCAGCACTCGTCTGTGATCCTGAGTCGTGTACCCTTCTCTGATGTGCGGAATCGGAGCCCGGTCTTATGTTTCTGTTTATGTACTTTGTTTCTTTAAGTAAACTTTATGTTTCTTCTTACCTGAAGTTGTGCGGTGTTGTCTAGCCCTGCAGGTCGCCACCTTGCCCACATGCTCAGCTGCCACGGATCCCGGTCGCTGCCCTTCCCTAGTCCGGGCAGGCCCGGGTCTCCCTCCGTGGTCCAGTGGGTCCACATTCTCTTATCATCTGGGACCCATGCCTCACGTCGTCGTGGACTGGCGGCGTGGGAGCATTGGCTAGCTAGGCAAGCTATGCCATGTCCCGGCGCCCCACAGCCGTGGGAAGCGCCACACAGCTACTCATTTGGAATACAGATTATATCAATGAAAGGATAAGCACCTGTCTTCTTTTAGTATTTTGCTTATCAGGACAATTTCCTGAAGCCAGGCTTGCTTATCTCCAGATTAGTGAGACAAGGGTTCAAAGTCGCTGAGCTGACATTTTCACTGCCATCATCTGTACTCCAAATGAGTACATTCCAATATCAATCCTCCTGAATGCAGGCAAATAGACTAGGCATTAGGGGAAAAGCAGGGCTTTGGAAGCCACTTAAATACTATTTTGTACAGAAGTGAAAACAAATGCCCAAATAAAGGTATTTGCAAAATTTCATAACTTTCTATTGTGGACAAAATTAGTCAACAAATCTAAATAAATGCTACTCTTTAACCGCTCCCTGTCCTTGGGTGTATCCCATATGTCATGGAAGGGAATGACTTCTCAACCTTGGACGTACGGGATACGTCCTGGCGATTTTGCATACACAGGAGCCGGCAATTATATAAATGTGGTATAGCTGTAATCGTACTGACCTCAAGAATAAAGTTGCCTCATCAATTTTACCACACAACGGAACAGCATAAAAAAAATAAAATTCCTATATTGCTATTTTTTGTTCATTCTGCAGATGAAAAATTGGAATAGAAAGCGATCAAAGAACATTTTGTGCCCAAAAATAGTACCAGTAAAAACGTCACCTCATCTCGCAGAAAACAAATCCTCACATGACTCTGTTGGCAGAAATATAGGAAAATTCCATCTCTCAAAATATGTAGATAATAAAAAGCCTCTTTTAGTGTGTGACAGCAGCCAAACATAAAAAATCATTAGAAATCTGGTGTCGCTGTAATTACACCGACCCGAAGAATAAAGTTGTCCAATCACTTATACCGCTCAAGGAACTGTAAAAAATAAATTAAAACCAATTGTTCATGTGCTGTTGATTTTTTTCATTCTGCCTCCCAAAAATTGCCTTAAGGTTCAGCTCATATTTATCTTTCGCACTACGCTGAGCGCTTAAAGCAGGGTTTCCATGTGAATCTCTGAAATATGTGATTCAGACAGAACCCCCAGAGGAAGTTTTCCTATAATGAGGCAGATGGTACACTGTGGATGCCGTCTGGCCTGTGATCTGGCCGTGTCTCTTTTTAAGCTTTCATAAAAGCGCGGTAGTCCAGTTTTGTGCACTTCTGAAAAGAAGGACAACGCTGAACAGAGGCCAGATGGAGTCCAGAGTAACTCTGCTGCCTCATTATAGTGAATGGATCCCACGGGGGTTTAATCTGAATCACATCACTGATGTAAATGCTCAGTGTAAGGCCGGGGTCACACACACCGTATAAAAATCGGACCGTATTATACGGCCGTAACACGCAGAAAAGTCCCCTGAAAAGTGATCCGTATGTCATCCGTGTGCCATGCGAGGATGCGATTTCCTCGCATCAAAATATCCATTTGTCATCCGTATGGCATCCGTACGGCGAGATTTTCTCGCCGGCTTGCAAAACCGACATATAATGGATCCAAATGACAGTTTTTAAATCACAAAAGAAAGAATAGATATATACACATAGAATACATATATATATATATATATATATATATATATATGTCATTGTGACATATATATATATATACATATATTTATAGTTCATACACTTCTACATAGTATAATAGCCGCTAATTCAATTGCCAGCTTCTGTAAAATCATTACAGGACCCGACATGAAATGACACATGGTTTGGTTTACATACAGTAAACCATTTCATTTCATGTAGTTTGATATATGGTTTTGATTAACAATTACATGAGTGTATGTATGCAAAATTTCATACATGTAGGTGTTAATTAAATGTGTACGTGGGCTTCCGCGGTATTTTCTCCACCAGACAGGGAAAGCCAGTGAGTGAGGGCAGATAATAATAGCCTAGGGAGGGTGCATTTTTTTGTGCCCCCCCGACTACTAACATCTGCCCCCAGCCACCCCAGAAAAGGCACATCTATTATTAGATGCGCCTTTTCTGACACTTAGCCCGTCTATTCCCATTGCCTTGTAGCGGTAGCTAATGGGTTAATAGTGGGTTAAGGCCACCTTGCTATTGGAAGGTGACATTAAGCCGGATTACTAATGGAGAGTTGTCAATTAGACAACTCTCTATTATTAATCCTATTGTATTAAATGGTTAAAAAAACACACATTAATTAAAAATTATTTTAATGAAATAAATACACATAGTTTTTGACCATATTTTATTGCACAGGTAATCCTTCCGAATCCCTTGTTCTCCTGTAATAAAAATAAAATAATAAAGCAACCACATTCTTACCTCTCCGGCGCTCAGTCAGGTCCCACTCTGCAATCCATCTGAAATGGTTAACAGGTTTACAGCAGGGACCGATGCTAATGTTGCCAGCCTTGCTGTAAACCCCCGAATGAATGAGTTCAATTCCCCGGCTCACAGGAGATGAACTGATTAGTGTGGGAAGCTTAATTGATTGTTTCCCATGCTATTCAGTTCACTTCAGGTCAGCCGGAACTCCCTCTGATGTCACTGATGCTGTGCGGAGAAATTCAGCAAATTCTGTGCTCCCAAATCCAAATGTCCCTTCTGAGCCCCAGTGTGCGCACACACCATATTTAGTGTCCACATGTTTGGCATTTCTATAGCGATGAGAGTCCACCTAATTTATGGGTGCGTGTCTCCAGCAGCATGAGCTGGGCATACTATACTGGGCACTACAACATACAGTGCACTGCTATAGGAAATTTGCAATTATCACTCAGCAACATCCACTGCTGCTTATTACTGGAAAACACCCAGCTAACACTATGTCCAAACTGTAGTCTGTATTGCTAGTTTAAATATTTAAGCAAATATAGAGACCCCACTGTAAACCTTATAAAAAGAGGTCAACAATAACAATATACATGTGCTCAGCTAATAACAAACTGCAAAGCATGCAAAGTAGTACATATAGGTATACAAACTTAGCTGCAGTTATTTCTTATATATAGGAGATAATATAACTTAGGCAAAGGTTACAAGCGTGACGCCATCATAGGGACATCCTAATCAGTCCATTCATAAAGTAACTACCCTAGACATAAAAAGAGAATAGCACATAATTATGGAACCAACAAAAATAACCTATGCAGCATCCTAATAATGTTTGAGCCACCTGAGTGTGGCTTAGCAAAGAAAAACAGTTTGAGCTGTTGCATGAGGTATCAGGGCTCCCAGCAAAGCAAGTGAACAGCCCTCCCAGGGTCGTGGGGGTACTCGGATCCGAGCCCATTCACTTCTATGGGGGATGTCACTGCA
The DNA here is from genome assembly GCA_033576555.1 of Oophaga sylvatica. Lineage (NCBI taxonomy): Eukaryota > Metazoa > Chordata > Amphibia > Anura > Dendrobatidae > Oophaga > Oophaga sylvatica. Next base: position 107,611,445 of record JARQOD010000003.1, read on the forward strand.
ACACAGCTCTGTCCGTGGCCCTGGGCGCTCACCCTTAATGTGGGATATTTACAGGGGAATTGAATGTTGGTATGGGGATTCGTGACGCCACCTGTGGTACCTGGTCAGGGTGACCAGCGCTGCGGTGCAGATCCACTGAAGGGTTGGTGTTGTGCAGCTATAGGTGTTAGGCCTCCCACAAGTGAGGCTGAGTCCTTCAGGGCAGATAGATGGGTAGGGATGCAGGACGGAAGGGAACCCGGCAGTTAGGGGTAAGAAGAGGGACTCACACACAAGTCACTTTGGTACCTTTACTGAAGATGTTGCAGGCACATCCCGGGGCACTGTAGGATGAAGAGTGCACATCCAGATTCTCCCACTGAGTAGGTGTGTGGCCTCCTGTCCTTGCCTTTCTGTATGAAGTCCTGGCCTGCATGTAGCTGGGCCTAACTTAGTCTCTGTCCTGCACCTGGCTGACCTTGTGGTTGGACCTTTTCTTGAAGTACACAGTCCCTGCTGGCAGTGCACTGCCTGACTCCGTCCTCCTGGCCCAGTTACGTATCAGCTCTGTGGTGCTCCTGGGACCTGTAGTCCTCCAGGAACTCCGGTGTTCTCCTAATGGGTCGTGGAGATCCCTATAGGCTCGGACCCCGGCGTCCGGTAAATACTTGTTGAGGTGAGCCGTGAAGGCTCTTCTGCCTCCTTTTACTTCTCTTTCCACTTGCCTTCGGCCTACTCGGGCCCTCACACGATTACACACACTGGCAGTTGGTGGGCTGCCTCTTCGCCGCTCTCAGAGTGTCGGCACACTCCCAGCTCTCAACTTGAGCTATGGAGTCCCTCACTGCAACTCCACTCGTCTGCTCTGTCTGCAAACTACTCACTTGTCTCAGCTCAAACTAGACTGGAATGGATTCGGCTCCACTCTACTAGACTCCACTTTACTGAACTGAACTTGAACTGCACTGCACTGCAGACTTCAGAATGACTCCACTCTGCTGAGCTGCACTACTCTACAGTCTCTCCAATCTCTTCACTCTCTTCCTATCTTCACCCACCTTTTATATACCTATCCGGCTCCCTCTGGTGGTCTTAGGGGATGGGTGAAGGTGTGTGTATGCATTGGGACCTCTAGTGGTTAAATCCTTCAGTGCACCCTTCCAGGAGATGTGGGAATCCTAGCACAGCTGGGCTCCACACAAGCTTACACCGGCCCCTCACCCACCTCGTCTTAAAGGGAACCTGTCAACAAGATTGTGCTCAGTAACCTACAGACGCTGTCAGGTTTCGTTGTTATACTAATTAAAATAATACCTGGGTTGATGAAATCCGTCTTGTGGTTGTTTAATCTTTATTTTCAGGTTTCAGTTAATGAGACTCTCGTGCTTCGGGGGGTGGGGGGAGTTCTTAATGTGGTGTTCAGCTTAGGTATTCATACTGATGGAAGGTCACCGATAGATGCTACTAGATGCGACTGTCCATGTGCCGCTGGAGCCTGCACAGTAGCATGTATCAGATCGCTGATAGATGCTACTGCGCAGGTGCTGCCGGCGCCATTTTCAGACAATTTTTTTTTTTATATTTATACCAGCAAGTAAAATAATTAAATGCACATTATACATGCGATCACGCTGCAGCGCAGGTGCCGCTGCCTGCACCTGCCTGATATTTTTTTACCAATGCATATAATATTCAGTATGTAAAATAAGGGCTGGTCACTGAGGGATTCCTTGGTTTTGTCTTCCAAGCTTCCTCTTTCATCCTACCCCAAACATGCTCAATGATGTTCATGTCTGGTGACTGGGCTGGCCAGTCATTGAGCACCTTGATCTTTTTTGCCTGGAGGAACTTTGTTCTAGAGATGGATGTATGTGATGGAGCACCATCCTGCTGCAAAATTTGACCCCTTTTATGATTTGGAATGTAAGAGGTAGCTAATACTCTTGATATTTTAGGCTATTGATATTGCCTTCCACCTTGCAAATGTTTTGCACACCCCATACTGAATTTAACCCCAGACCATGATCTTTCCACCACCAAATTTAACTTTTCTGGGTGTATTTTGGATCCATATGGGCTCCAGTAGGTCTCCTGCAGTATTTGCGGCAGCTGTGGTGTAATTCTATTGAAGATTCATCAGAGAAATCCACCTTCTGCCACTTTTCCAGCGTCCATCTGTTTAGCAGGCTGTGGGACTTTGCAAATGCCACATGGCTTTTTTTTTTGCCTTTTGTTTAGTGCTGGCTTCTGGGCACTGAATCGACCATGGAGGCTATTTCAAGACAGAATCCTACAAACTGTTCTAGTTGATACAGGGCCTTGAGGTGACCAGGCCTTTTGGAGCTGTGCTGCAGTGGAAGAGGGGCTTGCTTTGGATTTTCTAGCAAACGTTCCTCCTGAGTAGTGATGAGCCACCCCTGAAGTGTTCGAGTTCGGTTCGGTTCGCCGAACAGCCGTATGTTCGAGTAACTGTTCGTCGAACTGTTCGTTGTACACCGTTAAAACCAATGGCAGGCAAACAAAAACACATAGAAACACATAGAAAACACTTCAAAGGTGTCCAAAAGCTGACAATAAATATATATTTTTTATAGTTCATACACTTCTACATAGTATAATAGCCGCTAATTCAATTGCCGGCTTTTGTGAAATTACAGACCCGACATGAAATGACACATGGTTTACATACAGTTAACCATGTCATTTCATGTAGTTTGATCTATAGTTTTCACTAACAATTACATGAGTGTATGTGTGCAAAATTTCACACACATAGGGGTTAATTAAAGGTGTAAATTTGTTGAAAAAAAATGTGTGGGCTCCCGCTCTATTTTCTCAACCAGACAGACAAAGCCAGCGAGTGGGGGCAGATAATATAAGCCAAGGGAGGGTGCATTTATTTTGTGCCCCCCCTGGCTACTACCATCTGCCCCTAGCCACCCCAGAAAAGACAAATCTATAATTAGATTCGCCCTTTCTGGCACTTTGCCGGTCTATTCCAATTGCCCTGTAGCGGTGGCGAATGGGTTAATAATGGGTTAAAGCCACCTTGTTATTGAAAGGTGACTTTAAGCCAGGTTAATAATTGAGAGTTGTCAATTTGACAACTATCAATTATTAATCCTATTGTATGAAATTGGTAAAAAATACACACATTAATGAAAAATAATTTTAATGAAATAAATACACCGTTTTTGACCATCTTTTATTTTACTGCTAATCCTGGATTCCCTTGTTCTCCTGAAATAAAAATAAAATAATAAAGCAACATTATTCTTACCTATCCGACGCACAGTCAGGTCCCACGCTGTAATCCATCAGAAAGGGTTAACTAGCTTTCAGCCAAGCAGCACAGCTAATGCTGCCTGCTGAGCTGAAAGCTCCTGAATGAATGAGTTCCTCTCCCAGTGACAGGAGAGAAAGTGATTACTGTGTGAAGCTTCATTGATTGCTTCCCACTGTAATAAGTTCACTTCAGGTCAGCGGGGACACCGCACAGCATCAGTGACGTCAGAGGGAGCCCCCGCTGACCTGAAGTGAACTGATTTCTGTGGGAAGCTATCAATTAAGCTTCATTCAGTCATTCATTCAGGAGCTTTCAGCTGAGCAGGCAGCATTAGCTGCACTGCTTGGCTGAAAGCTAGTTAACCCTTTGTGAAGGATTACAGTGTGGGACGTGACAGAGCGGCAGATAGGTAAGAATAATGTTTTATTATTTTTTCTTTATTATAGGAGATCAAGGGCTTCACAAGGATTAAGAGTTAAATAAAAGATGGTCAAAAAATGTGTTTTTATTTCATTAAAATTATTCTTAATGTGTGTGTTTTTTTTATTTACTTCAATAGGATTAATAATTGATAGTTGTCTAATTGACAACTATCAATTATTAACCTGGCTTAAAGTCACCTTTCAATAGCAAGGTGGCTTTAACCCATTATTAACCCATTCGCCACCGCTACAGGGCAATGGGAATAGACAGCAAAGTGCCAGAAAGGGCGAATCTAATTATAGATTTGCCTTTTCTGGGTGGCTGGGGGCAGATGTTAGTAGCCTAGGGCGGGCACTAAATAAATGCACCCTCCCTAGGCTATAATTATCTGCCCCACTCACTGGCTTTGTCTGGTTGAGAAAATAGAGCGGGAGCCCACGCATTTTTTTTCTACGAATTTATACCTCATATATATATTTATATATATATATATATATATATATATTTATATATATATATATATTGTGAGACAGTGAGAGTATGGGTGTTGAATGGGGTGTACATTTCACCTAGATACTGTGCTGACTGGTATAAGGGAAATGTATGGCTTTGTAAACCTAGTGGTAGAGAAAGGTCACTACACCTTACATTCATTACACACTTGCAGCTCAGGCCTGAAACTACTCAGGTGTTAATTAGGAGACCAGAAGTAGGTGTCTGCAAACAGTCAGAGAGCACGTTTAGTCTGGACACAGGAGGGGTCCAGGCACAGAAGGTGTCTCCAGGAGTTTGAGCTATCTCAGTCTGGGTGCTCGATGTACCCCGGACACAGGAGTAGTCTCTGTGAGAATCGATGCGGATAGCAGCTGAATAGGAGGGGAGCTCTCTCAAGTCTGGACGTTGAAGGTGCCTTCAGACACAAGGAGGAGACTCTGTGAACCTCAATGCTGGTAAATGCTGGTAAATGCTGAACATATGTGTTGTTTTGGCCCCGGCTGGTAGAGTCGGGACCCGGATAGATAGGGAAATCTATCTAAGTGTAGTAAGTGGCTAGACAAGCCTAGGTCTTCTGTTTATGATTTGTTTTATATCTGTTTGCTGTGGACTTTAATAAAGCTGGTTGCGGCCAGTTTTCACCAGAACTGCTGTCTGAATGAACTGTTTCCGTGCCACTCTGTCTACCCAGACGGCGATCCCAGAGCTATATCCCCTGAAAAGCTTACAATTGGCGGAGAATGCTGGGGCAGCACAGTGGCTGATACAATTGGTGCTGGAATGTGCGTGCAGCACAGTGGCTGATACAATTGGTGCTGGAATGTGCGTGCGGCACAGTGGCGAAAGACAGCAATAAAGGTGAAGTCTGTTGAAGTAGCAGCAGAGAGAAAAAAAAAGTGTGTCAATAAAGGAGAAACGTCTATTGGAGCAGTCTTAAAGAGACAGTAGCCCTAATAGAGTTTGCAAAAGAAAAAAAAGTGTGTCTGCACAGCAAAGCTGAACTTGTGGAAAAGACTGTGGAGTGTGCAGCAGCAAAGGAGAAACGTCTATTGGAGCAGTCTTAAAGAGACAGTGGCCCTAATAGAGTTTGCAGAAAAAAAAAAGTGTCTGCACAGCAGAGCTGAATTTTTCTGTGGAAAAGACTGTGGAATGTGTATGTCTTGAGTGAAGACTGCCGTTGTTGAGACAGAGAAGTCTGACAGCATGGATGACAGCATGGAGGCGCTGTTTGAATAAATGGCGCAAGTTAAGGTGCAACATAAGACTGCCGTGGTTGAGACAGATAAGTCCGGCAGTATGGAGGAGCTCCTTGAGTACCTGGTCCAGGCCCAGCGGAGCATGCAGCAGAGCATGGAGCAGCAGCGCCTGCAGCACCAGCAGCGCATGCAGCAATTCATGCAGCAGCAGCAGCAGCAGGAGAATGACCGGTTGTTTTTTGAGCAGGTTGCAGCACTGCAGGGGACTTGTGGCGCATCGTCCCAAAGTAATGTTGCAAAGTCACCTGCATTGTCCGCTGTAAAGAAGGCGGTAAGACGGTCCCTGAAAAAGATGACACCTCGTGATGATGTGGAGGTATATCTCACTAGGTTTGAGAGATTGGCAGAGAAGGAGAATCTGCCCCTATCTGAATGGGCCATGATGGTCGCACCCTATCTGATTGGAGAACCCCAAAGGGCCTATGCTGACCTGAGCGAGCAGGACAGCCAAGACTATGCCAAGCTGAAAGCGGAGATTCTTACCCGGCTGGGTGTTACGGTGACAGCCCGTGCCAGGGGAGTTCATGACTGGAGATGCAGTTGGGAGTCTGCAGTCAGCAAACCTGATTATGGAGTTGAAAAGGTGATAGTGAACCGCTACACCCGAGCATGTCCTCCTGAGGTACAGCCAGAGGTCGGACAAGGAGACCACCAGGACGCCAATCGTCTGGTCAGCCTGATGGAGAAGGCCTTCGCCAGCAAAGACTGTCTCCGTGACCAGCCGTCTGAGAGGTCGTCACTTCAGAGTTCCCGGACGCTGAACTCTCACGGTAAGAGCGTTCCAGCTGTTGGGGACATGGGGTATGCTGATAAGCGGGTTCAGGCCCGAGGGGACATGTGGGTGGAAAAGTGTGATGGACAGGGTTGGAGATGTCGTGAAATTGCAGCCAACTGTCCAATAGAGGGGGAGCCTATGTATTGTGATGTTGGCAGATCCCTCTCTCCCTGCGCAGAGCCTGTGTGTGTGTCCACCTCAGCCGAAGAGACTGGACCACAGGTGTGCCCGGTGGTTATAAATGACTGCCCAGCACAGGCCCTCTTGGACTCAGAGAGTCCAGTGACTTCCGTATGTGACAGCCTGATTGATAGGGACTTCATCCCTGATAAGCACCTGAGTATGGTGTGCATCCATGGAGACACCAAAGTCTACCCAGAGACTGCCGTGGACTTGGTCCCCAAACTCGGGGAGGTTTCATATGAAGTGGGGGTAGTGAAGAACCTGGTGCAACCCGTTATATTGGGTAATGACTTTCCCCGGTCTAAGGATCGCTGGGGGAAAAATGTTTCTGATGGACAGTGTGATGAAGCTCCTACTGAGGGTGCGCAGTCCCGAGGGGCGGAACACAATGCTAGTGGGCCATTAAACTTATGTGATGATGATAATGATAATGATGATGATCATGATAATGATGATGACCATGATAATGATGCTGATAATAATAATGATGATGATCATGATAGTGATGATGATACTGATCATAATCATGATAATGATATTGATAATAATGATGACTGTGATAGTGATGAAGTTCCTTTGCAGGTGATGTTGGGAGACGAGGATGGTGGTTCTCGGGAGCCGAGTGTCCCTGACTTGCCTGTGTCCTGTGGCAATTTTGAGAGTGAGCAGTGGCGAGACCCCACTCTTAAAACGGCACAGGAAAATATAAGTGTTCTAAATGAGGTTTCCCAAGAGCCTGGCTCTGAGGAGAGGTTACCTCATGTTGCCATAAACACTCACCTGTTGTATAGGGACACTGAAGTCCAGGGAGAGGTCGTGAGCCAGCTCCTAGTACCTGAGCTATATGGAAGTATAGTGCTGGGGTTGTCACATAGTCACATACTTGAGGGACCACCTGAGGGAAACCAGGGACCAGATGGTGAAGTTAATGTTGTGGATGACATGTTAACTAAGGTTCCAGATCAAGATGTGAATGAGAATGAATTGTATAACCCTGACAGTGAGCAGGATGTGAATGAAAATGAAGTGTATAACCCTGAAAGTGAGCCAGATGTGGCTGAGAAAAAGGGGTCAGACAGTGGTAGTGATAGTGAATCATCTGATGACAATAAAGCAACCAGTGCAAATGAGGAAGGCATGGTAGCAGAGGAGGTTGAGAGTCCTGAGAAGAAAGCTGATGCTGACCTTACAGCCGGACAGAAGATGGCATCTGAAGATGTTTTACAGTTGGCCGGTTCCCTGGCGAAGACTAAGGTGAAAGGAGGAGAGCTGAGCTTTAAAGGCAGGACTCTGAAACTGAACACAGCACAAGTGGATGCTGTTGAAGATGAGAAGTTATCAATGTATGGTGTGGATCTGCATCATGCCAAGGACTCTGAGGGTGATGATGCAGAGGTGGAAAAAGCCATGGAAGTGGTAGACACCAAACCAGATGCCTCACCAGAAACTGAGGTCTCAAGTGAAGCTGTGAGGAACAAGACTGAAGATGTGGGGACTGACTCTGCCCCGGAATCTGTTTCTGCCGGAGACAGCGGCGTGGACGGTGTACTGTCCGGATCCGTGGCTGCAACTCGCGAAGCTCGGGCCGGAAGTTCGGCGCCCGGTGCTCCATCGGTGTTCCCGAGCGACACAAAGGATCTGGATAAATCCCAAGATGAGATTTTGAGACATCAGGTTGGCCTTGGTGAGCTCAAGCGCATTTTCATGGAGTCTACACCTGAACCACGTCCCAGTGAGTGGGAGGGGCCATGTGTCGCTCCGTTGCCGCTGCAGACACACAGGAGCTCAGATGGGATGCAGAACGTGGTGGAAGAGAAGAATCCGGCAGGTTCTGAGTATACAGATGCAGCTATCAAGGAGAACTTGAAAGCTGGAATAAATGGAGATATTGGAGACCATAATGATGTGAATGAAGAAGTAGAATGTAAGACTGACGGTAGGGCTTCTGAGCATGTCCTACCAGAAGAGCCTGAAGAAGGGGCTGAAGACATAAAGGACGTCCAACAGGTACAAGATGAATTGATTACTTCTCAGAAAAAACTCCAAACTGTGATGAAGGAGCGTGATGAGAGCCATGAGCATCTTCTGGAGAAGCTCAATGAAGTAAAGAAGGTTCAAGGGGAACTGGAGAAAAGTGAAAAACCCCCTATACCTTCTGTGATAGTTGGTGACACATGGTCAGTGCACCAGGGACAGGAGGTACGTGAGTTTTTGAGGAAGAGTCAGCAGAAGTGTTCTGATGTGCCGGTCGTACTTCTCTGGCCAGGCACTATATCGAAACTGAGCCCGGCCCTAAGGTCAAGATGAAACCGTGCAGGATACCCGAGGCCCGCAGAGGGCATAGGCCTGGGAGGGTACAGGGTAGTGCGGATGCTTCGGATGAAGAGAAAGCTCATGTGGGCTATGGCTCAGGTGAAGATACAGATGACAGTAGTGAAGATGAAGCTGATGAGGGCCATGACTGGTCCAGAGTTCACTGTCTCTTTTGGATTGTTGACCAGCCCTCCGGTCTGGATGACCAGCCCTCCAGTCTGGAGAAGAGGGGGGGGATATGTGAGACAGTGAGAGTATGGGTGTTGAATGGGGTGTACATTTCACCTAGATACTGTGCTGACTGGTATAAGGGAAATGTATGGCTTTGTAAACCTAGTGGTAGAGAAAGGTCACTACACCTTACATTCATTACACACTTGCAGCTCAGGCCTGAAACTACTCAGGTGTTAATTAGGAGACCAGAAGTAGGTGTCTGCAAACACAGTCAGAGAGCACGTTTAGTCTGGACACAGGAGGGGTCCAGGCACAGAAGGTGTCTCCAGGAGTTTGAGCTATCTCAGTCTGGGTGCTCGATGTACCCCGGACACAGGAGTAGTCTCTGTGAGAATCGATGCGGATAGCAGCTGAATAGGAGGGGAGCTCTCTCAAGTCTGGACGTTGAAGGTGCCTTCAGACACAAGGAGGAGACTCTGTGAACCTCAATGCTGGTAAATGCTGGTAAATGCTGAACATATGTGTTGTTTTGGCCCCGGCTGGTAGAGTCGGGACCCGGATAGATAGGGAAATCTATCTAAGTGTAGTAAGTGGCTAGACAAGCCTAGGTCTTCTGTTTATGATTTGTTTTATATCTGTTTGCTGTGGACTTTAATAAAGCTGGTTGCGGCCAGTTTTCACCAGAACTGCTGTCTGAATGAACTGTTTCCGTGCCACTCTGTCTACCCAGACGGCGATCCCAGAGCTATATCCCCTGAAAAGCTTACAATATATATATATAATGTGTATATATATATATATATATATACAGTACAGACCAAAAGTTTGGACACACCTTCTCATTCAAAGATTTTTCTGTATTTTCAGGACTATGAAAATTGTAGAATCACACTGAAGGCATCAAAACTATGAAGTAACACATGTGAAATTATACAATACACTTTACAAAAAAGTGTGAAACAACTGAAAATATGTCTTATATTCTAGGTTCTTCATAGTAGCCACTTTTTGCTTTGATTACTGCTTTGCGCGCATAAAAGGTGAACGGATGGACTCTACATGCCTGGTTCCCACCGTGAAGCATGGAGGAGGTGGTGTGATGGTGTGGGGGTGCTTTGCTGGTGACATTGTTGGGGATTTATTCTAAATTGAAGGCATACTGAACCAGCATGGCTACCACAGCATCTTGCAGAGGCATGCTATTCCATCCGGTTTGTGTTTAGTTGGACCATCATATATTTTTCAACAGGACAATGACCCCAAACACACCTCCAGACTGTGTAAGGGCTATTTGACCAAGAAGGAGAGTGATGGGGTGCTACGCCAGATGACCTGGCCTCCACAATCACCAGACCTGAACCCAATCGAGATGGAAATCCCCAACAGTGTCACCAGCAAAGCACCCCCACACCATCACACCACCTCCTCCATGCTTCACGGTGGGAACCAGGCATGTAGAGTCCATCCATTCACCTTTTCTGCGTGCAAAGCAGTAATCAAAGCAAAAGGTGGCTACTTTGAAGAACCTAGAATATAAGACATATTTTCAGTTTCACACTTTTTTGTAAAGTGTAATGTATAATTCCACATGTGTTAATTCATAGTTTTGATGCCTTCAGTGTGATTCTACAATTTTCATAGTCATGAAAATACAGAAGAATCTTTGAATGAGAAGGTGTGTCCAAACTTTTAGTCTGTACTGTGTGTGTATATATATATATATATATATATATACATATATACATGTCATTGTGACACATATATATATATATATATATTTATAGTTCATACACTTCTACATAGTGTAATAGCCGCTAATTCAATTGCCGGCTTTTGTGAAATTACAGACCCGACATGAGATGACACATGGTTTACATACAGTTGACCATGTCATTTCATGTCGTTTGATATATGGTTTTCACTAACAAATTCATGAGTGTATGTGTGCAAAATTTCACACATGTAGGGGTTAATTAAAGGTGTAAATTCGTTGAATTTTTTTTTTTCAACGAATTTACACCTTTAACCCCTACATGTGTGAAATTTTGCACACATACACTCATGTAATTGTTAGTGAAAACCATATATCAAACCGAATCCGCACCTCTTGGCAGAAAACGAATGTCCTTTTCTGACGTGGTTTTGATGCGGTTTTTCATGCTTTTTTTCTCATGCGTTTTTGTATGCGTTTTTGACAGCTAAATAAAGATGTTATTTAACAAAAAAAAAGATTTGTGATGTCATTTCTTGTCCAACCTCCTCTTTTACATTTGTCCAACCCACACTCCATTACACACACAGATAGAGATAGAAAGATAGATAATAGATACCAGAAGTTGGATAGATAGATAGATAGATAGATAGAAAATACATATATAGAAAATACATAGATAGATAGATAATAGTTAGAAATATATATAGAAAGATAGATATATAGATAGACAGAAAGATATATAGGTAGATAGATGATAGATAAAATGGTACATAAATAAAGACACACGCGCACACACACACAAAATCTTAACGCAATATAGTTAATAAACAAAAAAATGGTGTGGGCTCCCACGCAATTTTCTGCGCCAAGGGGGAAAGCCGACAGCCGGGGCCAATATTTCTAGCCTGGGAAGGGGTTAATGACCATGGATCTTCTCAGGCTATGAATATCAGCCCGCAGCTAGCCTTCACTGGCTATTAAAATAGGGGGACCCCCCCCAAAAAAATGACGTGGGGTCCCCCTATAATTTATAGCCAGAAAGGCTAGGCAGACAGCTGCGGGCTGATATTCATAGCCTAGGAAGGGCCATGGATATTGGCGCACCCCCCTGCCTAAAAATACCAGCACCCAGCCGCCCCAGAATTGGCGCATCTGTACGATGCGCCAATTCCGGCACTTAGCCCCTCTCTTCCCACTCCCCTGTAGCGGTGGGATATGGGATAATAAGGGGTTAATATCACCTTGCTATTGTAAGGTGATATTAAGCCCGGTTAATAATAGAGAGGCGTCAATAAGACGCCTATCCATTATTAATCTTATATTAATAAAGGGTTAAAAAAAACACACACAAGAATAAATTATTTTAATGAAATAAAACACAGGACGGTTTTCATATCTTTATTATACGCTCAGATCCAAGCGACACCCTCGATCTCCTGTAAAAAAAACTTAAAAAAAATAAAACAACCGTATACTCCCTGTCCGACGCAGTCCAATTAATAACTAGTGTCCCACGACGGTCTCCCCTATAGAACAGTGACATCAGGTGATGCCACTGTTCTGTAGGGCCTCCCAGTGATGCACTGACAGGAGACAATGGCTCCTGTAGTGCATCACTGAGGTTACCTGAGTTCATTGTCTCACTTTATGGCAATGCTGCGTGGGAATTTTCTCACCCAGCATTGCCGTGAGAGAATGAACGGAAGTGACGTCATTCTCCCCCGGCGGCAGAGCGATACACAGATCGATGGCGTCGGAGATTAGGTGAGTATGTGCTCAATGTTATGTGTTGTATGTCATTGTATGTTCTGTATGTCATGTGTATGTTATATGTTGTATGTCAAGTATGTGTTTTGTTTTGTTTTTTTTAGATTCAGCACATTAGCCGGATGATGGGACTACTACTGTCCCATCATTGGCTAATGTGTCAGTCACTGTCACTGTAGCAGGCATAGCCGGATGGGACTTGTAGTCCCATCCGACGATGCCTGCATATGCGGAGACACACACACAGCCTCGCACACCGCCGCACATACACTGATCCCGCACATACACCGATCACGCAGACACCGGCACACATAACGACGCTGCAGCGATCCCGCTGGCGATGCGACCAGATAAGGATCGTTGCTGCGTCGCTATGTGATCGCTGCTGAGCTGCCAAACTGGCAGATCTCAGCAGCGATCAGGACAGCGAGTACGCCGGTGACAAGCGACACACGTCGCTTAGTTACCGGCTGTGTACGTTGGATACCAGCCCGCTGATGCAGGGAGCTGGTAACCAAGGTACACGTCGGGTTTCCAGGTGCTGCGCGGTGCCTGGAAACCCGCTGTGTATCTTGGTTACCAGCTCCCCTGCAGCAGCGCGCTGGTATCCAACGTACACATCGGGTTTCCAAGCACAGCCCTGCGCCTGGAAACCCGACGTGTACCTTGGTTACTAGCTGATCGCTGGTCTCCTGCCTGCCACATGCAGCGATGCGTGCTGGCCAGTGGGAGACCAGCGATCAAAAATGATTTTATGAAAAAATCCAGTCACGATTTAGGTGCACGAACAGTATCGAACATAACCTCGAACAGCCGGATTTTTTCCAAAACGTTCGGGTTCGTCGAACGGTTCGAACACCGCCCAAAACAGCTCGAATTTGAGATTGGCGAACAGTTCTAGTCGAACACCGCTCATCTCTACTCCTGAGCAGTTGTCTTGCGGGGTCTGCCGGACCTGGGCTTGTCAAACCCATCTCCAGTCTCTATAAATCTTTTTTAATTCTTTGTACTTGACGCTGAGACACACCAAAGGTGCCAGCCACCTCTGCAGTGGATCTGGTCTTCAGCCTCTTGATAATCAAGAATTTGGTCGCAGGGTGGATTTTTGGCATGTTGTCAGAGCTCAAGTTGCAGTTCACGTGAAGGTCTGGGGTGCTGGGTTTCTTTTTATACACACCCACTAATCAACCGATCATTTACTGAGCACTGGTCAGGATGTAAACTAGGATTGGGTGCATTATATGACCAGGTGACAAAACTTTTGTCTTGCCAAAACCTGACCATTCTGTGTTCATTAAATGATCAATATTTCAGCATTGATGGCAATTTATTTTCTTAACCTAAACCAAATTTGGGAGGGTTTCAGCTTTCAAAAGAGTAATTTATAAAACAAAATGGATGAATTTAACGTCAGGTTATAAGCTTTGATTTACATAACATGGATAAGCGACATAACTTCTGTCAGGGACTGTAGATGTAATAATAATAATATCCTCCAATCAGATGTGCATGCATTGCAGAACCTTAGTTATCCATGGGTACGACCCCTAGCAACTAGCTGTCTCTTTACCAGTGGATGTAGACATAGATGCCTAAAGTCCTGCAGTGCCTGCAGATGAGGAAAGACATAGCGAATCAGAAAAACTATACCACATTTCTAATTGAAGGTATTTGCTAATATTATACCTACTACATATTGGGATAGGATTTTGGAGGTGAGAATACCCTTTTAACTTAATTTCTCCATCTTCTCCATTTGGTGAGTCGGTGTAGACTTGTATGTGTGCCTGCTCTACGATTCTCAGATCCACTCACAGCTTGCTGTGATTGTTTTCTCCTTCTTGTCATTAAAAAATAAATGCTACTCGCCACTGCTCCAAAGTATAACAGTGAAGCGAGTGCTATCCGATGAAACATTGAATAGCACTTGTCTGAGTTATATGCTGTTTACTCGCCAGTGTGAGCAGACCCTTATACACTGTTCAAAAACATAAAGGGAGACTAAAATATCACAACCTGGATATCACGGAATGAAATATTCCAGTTGCAAATATATATTCATTACATAGTATAATATGTTAAAAACAATAACACATAAAAATGATCAATGTACATCAAAATTACCATCCCATGAGGTCTGGGTTTGGAATGATACTCAAAATCAAAGTGGAAAATCAAATTACAGACTGATCCAACTTCAGTGGAAATGCCTCAAGGCAAGGCAATGACTCTCAGTAGTGTGTGGCCTCCAAGTGCCTGTATGACCTCTCTGGAGCACCTGGACATGCTCTTCATGAGGCGGAGAATGATTTCCTGAGCGATCTCCTTCTTGACTTGGATTAAAGCATCATTCAACTCCTAGAAAGTCTGTGGTGCAACGTGGTATTGATGGATAGAACGAGACATGATGCCTCAGATGTGCTCAACTGGATTCAGGTATGGGGAACGGGCGGGCCAGTCCATAGCATCAATGCCTACATCATGCAGGAACTGCTGATACACTTCAGCCCCATGAGGCCTAGCACTGTAATGCATCAGAAGGAACCGAGGGCTCACTGCACCAGCATATGGTCTCACAATGAGTCTGAGGATCTCATCCCGGTACCTAATGGCAGTCAGGGTACCTCTGGCTAACACATGTAGGGCTGTGCTGCTCTCCAAAGAAGTGCCTCCCCACACCATTACTGATCCACTGCCAAACCGGTCATGCTGTAGGATGTTGCAGGCAGCAAAATGCTCTCCATGACATCTCAAACCTCTGTCACGTCTGTCACATGTGCTCAGTGTGAATCTGCTCTCATCTGTGAAGAGCACAGGGTGTCAATGTTGAATCTGCCAATCTTTATTTTCTCTGGCAAATGCCAATCGCCCTACACAGTGTTGGGCTGTAAGCACAACACCTACTTGTGGATGTTGGGCCCTCATACCACCCTTATGGAGTCTGTTTCTGACAGTTTGAGCAGACACATGGATGTTAGTGGCCTGCTCGAGGTAATTTTGCAGGGCTCTTGTGTGGCGCCCCTGAGGGTCCAGTCGCCACAGAGGTGCTGCACCTTAGCCAAAGGTGAGGTACTTCGCTCTCAGAACCCACATACTTGCACTCAACACCAGACCTCTCAAGGCCAGGAAGGGGCTGGATAGAGGATGTGGGTGGAGTCAGTAGAGAGGGGGCGAAGCTTGAGAAGTGACAGTTAGAAGAAGCTGTCAGTTGGTGCTGGGGGCTCAAGCAGTGAGGAGCTCATCCCTGGACCTGAGGACAGAGTATGAGAGAAACAGCATTATAGAAAGAGGAACGCTTCAGTGAGAGAGGAAAAAGGGGTCCTAGGGACACTGATAGTGAGGAATCGAACCGTGGAACCCGTATCCACTGGCGTGGTCGGTGGAGGGACCAGGTCGCAGTAGGTGAATCGGCCCCCAAGACTATTAGCGGACTACCAGGCTCAGCTAGCAAACCGGAGACTGAAGTAATTGTAAATGCCTCAGCCAAATCCGCACACATTTGCTGAAAAGGTAGCAGGATAGGATCAAGGGGACCTGGAGTACATCGCCCAACAGGATCCAAGGCTATTGGCTTGGGACACTGTGTACGTGGCGCAGGAGAGGAGGTAGCCAGCGCAGGGAGATGGCCAGAGAAAGAATATCAGAAGGGGGTTCTGACAAAGTGTTCTCCAAATTATGAGAGCTGGCTGGACCACCTACCAGGAGGACACAGCTCCCCGGCTGGGGATTGTTCAACAACAGTGAGTAAACTGAAAGAGACTGCACCCTGCTGTCTCCTCTACATTATTTACTGCGTCATCAGCCCTGCACCACGACCGTTACCATCATTTACTTCAAACTCTGTTATATCCCAGGGGCCCTCTCTTCTCGTGGGGAGCAGTAACAGCTTTGTTGCGTCACCAACTGCCCCAGAGGATTTGAATCGCAGTGTCGGCCATCTTATCGCTGAACACCACGGGTGGCGTCACAAACTATTTCCCCTTTTTACTTTTATTTTTGCCTTTTCATCACCTTTATTTTAAAACACCTTTCTATTGGTCGCCACGGATCGGATTTCTGCTGCTGTGACACGTCCCCTTTAAGAACTGTACCGACCCGGTACCGAGTAACCCCAGGCCATAGAAGGTGCTCCACTTGCTCTATTCCTCCTTGTACAAAGGAGGTGGTAGCAGTCCTGCTGCTGGGTTGTTGCCCTCATACAGCCCCTCAACATCTCCTGTTGTACTGGCCTGGCTCCTGGTATCTGATACTTGCTCTGGATATTGTGCTGACAGACACAGCTACCCTTCTGCCACAGCTCTCATTGATGTGCCTTCTGGATTGTTGTCATATGCAACAGATCAGAACTTATTATATATGTGTAACAGGAGGACTTTATGCTGACCTGACAGTAGATGGCGATGTTGTGTAATGTTTCCTTCTTTAATGTATTGTATAAGAATTAGTCTCTCTTCTGTTTAGTTTCACTTTCGTTTTGTTCATGTTTGCTGGTGCAATGCTGTAATGACTGTGCATTATTCCTTTACTCATGTTCAGAGAAGTAAACGCTTGTTATCCCATGCAACTTGCTCTGTGAAGTTTCCTCTGCAAAGGTGTGGATTCAGAAGCTGTGCAACAGGTTATGGGCCCAGACACCCAGACCCAGGCACCCAGATACAGCGTACCCAGATGCAGAGAATCCCGACACCACAGATCCCAGGACACCCAAGAATACCAGATACCCAGGACACTGGAACGCTCAGCAAGACTCTGGTGAATGCAGAAGAATTCTTCAGTGCAAGTCTCTCCAAACAAGTAAGATAAGTTAAAAATGATGAATAGCACAGAGCTAAAACTCACAGTAGCTAAACTGAATGATGAGAACTATCAGCTATGGAAGTTCAAAGTAGAGATGTTATTGTCTAAAGATGATTTATGGGAAGTAATCACTACAGATAGACCTGATGAAGATAATCAGACATGGGATAAGAAAAATAGACAAGCAAGAGCTACCATCAGCTTATTAGTAGATGATGCTCAATTAATACATATAAGAAATGAAGAAACAGTGAAAGGAATGTGGGAACAATTAAGAAAGCTATATGAGAGACCCAGCTTAAATCACAAGTTATTTCTGCTAAGAAAGCTTTACAATATGAGACTAAATGCAGACAGTGACATGCAGAAGCATATATTCTCTATTATGGAAGTGATACCACAGCTAAGATCTATTGGTGAAGATATTAAGGAAAGCAATATAGCAGCAATTTTATTGTGCAGTTTACCAGATTCATATACAGCTTTAATAAATGCACTAGAGACAAGACCAGAAACTGACATTACTTTAGAGTTTGTGAAAACAAGACTCATAGATGAATATCAGAGAAGGAAAGAGCAAACAAATGATTTTTCTACTGAAAAAGATAATGGAAATGGTCTTAAAGCTACAGAACTTAAAAAACCCTATAATAAAGAGACAAGAGAATGCTTCAGATGTAAGAAAAAGGGTCATTTAAAGAAAGACTGTACCATATGGAAAGCAGAACAAAAGAAATTACACCATAAAGATAATATACAGAAGGTGAAAAACACAATTTCTGATTCATGTGAAAATAATTGGAATGGCACATTTAAAGTAACTGATAAGAAATCATCACTTGGTTGGTTTATTGATTCAGGAGCAACGAGTCATATGACAAGTGACAAGAATTTCTTTACTGATCTTGATTTAAATAAGAAAGTAGCCATTTATCTTGCAGATGGAAGCAAAATAACTGCAGAAGGTATCGGACAAGGTATGCTAAATTGTTCAAACAAGTTCGGAGATACTTGTACAGGATGTGTTGTATGTTCCAAAATTGGAAGGCGGATTATTATCTGTGAAACGTTTAACAGCAAAAGGACTTACAGTAAAATTCAAAGATAATGAGTGTGCAATTATTGCAGGAAACAAGTTGATAACCAAAGTCAAGGCAGATGAACAATTATATCATTTTGACAAACCAAAGGAACAGATGAAGGTATGTACACATGATCACAAAAACTGTATTCACATGTGGCATAGACGTCTAGGACATAGACACCTGGACAGTATTTGGGAACTACAGAGAAAAGAATTGACAAAAGATTTAAAGATATCAGATTGCTCAATTACCATAAGATGTGAATGTTGTATAAAATCCAAAGCCACAAGGATATCTATTCCAAAAGAAAGTGAGATGAAAAGCGAAAGACCACTTGATTTGGTGCATACTGACGTATGTGGACCCAGGAAAGTGACTACATCAGGAGGCAATAGATACCGTATATACTCTTGTATAAGCCGACCCGTGTATAAGCCGACCCCCTAATTTTGCCACAAAAAACTGGGAAAACTTATTGACTCGTGTATAAGCCGGGTGTATAAACTGCCCTCCTGCTCTGTGCTGCCCCCATCCTGCTCCTTGCTCCCCCATCCAGCTCTGTGCTCCCCCATTCTCATCTGTACTCCCCCCTTCCTGCTCCGTCCTCCGCTGTGCTCCCCATTCCTTCTCCGTCCTCTTGTGCCTCCCCGTCCTGCTCTGTGCTCCTCTGTGCCCTCCATCCTCTCCCCCCGTCCTGCTCCGTGCTCCTCTGTGCCCTCCATCCTCCCCCCCGTCCTGCTCCGTGCTAATTGTCCTCCTCTATGCATCCCCCGTCCTCCGTTCTCCCCCCCGTCCTCCTCCATGCTTCCCCGTCCTCCCCCGTCCTGCTCCATGCTTCCCCCTTCCTCCGTTCTACCCCCGTCCTGCTCCATGCTTCCCCGTCCTCCATTCTCCCCCCCGTCCTCCATGCTTCCCCGTCCTCCGTTCTCCCCCCCGTCCTCCTCATGCCTCCCCGTCCTCCCCCCGTCCTGCTCCATGCTTCCCCCATCCTCCATGCTTCCTCCGTTCTCCCCCCGTCCTCCTCCATGCTTCCCCCGTCCACCGTTCTATCCCCAGTCCAGCTCCGTGCTGCTTGTCCTCTCCTCCATCATACTCACCCCTCCCCGTGCCATCGCTGAATGTCCCTGCAATCCTGCGTTCTCTCCAGCTTCCTGCAGCTCTCCAGCACTGAGCGGTGATGTAATACCGCTCATTAAGGCCATGAATATGGAGGCCACGCCCATGGGAGTGGCGTCGCGTCCATATTACATGACCTTAATGAGCGGGTATTACATCACCGCTCAGTGCTGGAGGAGCTGCAGGAAGCCGGGGAGAACGCAGGATTGCAGGGACCCTCAGCGATGGCACAGGGAGGGGTGAGTATGATCCCAGCCACCGGCTCCTGCCGCGGCATCCCCTCCCCCACTGGTTTCTGCCCTATGACTCGTGTATAAGCCGAGGGGGCATTTTCAGCACGAAAAAAGGTGCTGAAAATCTCGGCTTATACACGAGTATATACGGTACATGTTGACTTTTATAGACGACTACTCAAGATACACAGTTACATGTACTTAATTAAGAACAAAAGTGAAGTTTTTGATAAACTTGTGGACTATGTAACAAGATCAAGTAACAAATTTCAAAGAAAGCCAATTGTCATCAGAAGTGATAATGGAGGTGAATTTACAGGTCACAGAATAGAAGACTATTTAAGACAAAATGGAATAGAACATCAGAAAACTGTTCCAAACACCTGAACAAAATGGAGTAGCAGAAAGGAAAAACAGAACTCTAACAGAAATGATGAGATGTATGCTGACAGATTCTAAACTACCAGAGAAATATTGGGGTGAGGCAGCAATGACAGCTACATATCTACAGAACCAACTTTTTTCCAGAAAACTGAAGAAAACTCCATATGAACTGTGGCAAGGTATGAAACCAAGTGTCAATCATTTAAAAGTTTTTGGATGTAAGGTTTTTATATTCATTCCAACAGAAAAACGTTCCAAACTTCAAAACAGATCCATGGAAGGAATATTCGTTGGATATAGTGAAAATTGCAAAGGATATAGAATCCTAGATCCCAAAACAGACAGAGTTACAGTGAGTAACAGTGTGACATTCATTGAAGATTTAAATGAAGACATTATGATTTCAGTTGAAACAAAAAATGAGAAAAACAATAGTGACATAACTGAAGAAATATCTGATGATAAAGAAGTAGAAATTAATGAAGAACAAAATACTGAAAGTGAAGAATCACAACTACAAACAGACACAGATCCAAGATGTTCAATAAGAGAGAACAAAGGAAAACCACCAAAACGCCTCTCATACAAGGCAAGTACAAGTAAAATGTATGAATCTATCTCTTGCGAAGACATAGCTCGACTTCCAGAAGAAGACTATGATGAAACATTTGCTCCAGTTGTCAAACACACTACAATAAGAACTTTACTTACAGTTGCAGCAATGGAAAAGATGAAACTAAGACATCTGGATGTAAAGACAGCTTTTTTGAATGGAGATTTAACAGAAGACATTTACATGGAACAACCTCCAGGATTCAAAGATGAAAGAAATCCAAACAAAGTTTGTAAACTACAGAAAAGCATATATGGTTTAAAACAAGCAGCTAAAGCGTGGAATGACAAAATCACGGAAGTACTAACAAATAAAAAATTTCAAACAAGCAAAGCTGATCCATGCTTGTACACAAAAGGCTGAGTAATAGATGGATTTATGTACTCATATATGTAGACGACATTTTGATTTGTTTTAAACAAGAAAGGGATAAAGAAAACATTCTAAAAATCCTGAAACAAAATTTTGAAATCAAAGACTTGGGAAATGTGAAACAGTACCTAGGAATACAGATAGAAAGACAAGAAGTACTGTGGTTAAGACAATTGTTGACAGAATTAGGACAATCACACTTGAAACCAACAAAACTCAAAGAGGACCAAGGAGTCTTGAAGTTGGAGTATTGCCCTACTGAAGAAATGACAGCGGACATTTTCACGAAGGCGTTGAATGCTGATAAACATCAGAGACTAATAAAAAAGTTGGGTTTGATTGAATAAGTCCTTACTGTTGAGAAAGGGTGTTGTCATATGCAACAGATCAGAACTTATTATATATGTGTAACAGGAGGACTTTATGCTGACCTGACAGTAGATGGCGATGTTGTGTAACGTTTCCTTCTTTAATGTATTGTATAAGAATTAGTCTCTCTTCTGTTTAGTTTCACTTTCGTTTTGTTCATGTTTGCTGGTGCAATGCTGTAATGACTGTGCATTATTCCTTTACTCATGTTCAGAGAAGTAAACGCTTGTTATCCCATGGAACTTGCTCTGTGAAGTTTCCTTTGCAAAGGTGTGGATTCAGAAGCTGTGCAACACGGATAAACTGCACTACCTGTACCTATAGGGGTGAAAGCAAACACAAAATGCAAAGTGACCAAAACAACAGCCAAAAAAATAACAGAAATGGTCTGTGGTCACGACCTGCAGAACGACTCCTTTATAGTGATTGTCTTGCTACTTGCCTATCATTTCTACCTGTTGTTTGTTCCATTTGCATACCAGCAGGAGAAATTGATTCACAATCAGAGTTGCTTCATAACTGGACAGGTTGATTTCACAGAAGTGTGATTGACTTGGAGTTACATTATGTTGTTTAAGTGTTCATTTTATTTTTTGAGCAGTGTATTAAGCAATATTCTGTAATCAGATGTAAAAAGACAACCAAAAATAAATCTAACCATTTCCACCCCCGCATTATAAGAGCTGAACCAGCTATGAATCTAACAGTCCTATTTGCTGTTTTCAATAACAACCAACAAAATGAGTGCAGCTCTGGAGTATAATACAGGCTGTAGTTAAGGATTAGTACACGATATGTTATGTATGTACACAGTGACTGCACTAGCATAGTTGTGAGTGCAGCACTGGAGTATAATGCAGGATGTAACTCAGGATCAGTACAGGATAAGTAATGTAATGTATGTACACAGTGACTCCACCAGCAGAATAGTGAGTGCAGCTCTGGAGTATAACACAGGATGTAACTAAGGATCGGTAGAGGATAAGTAATGTATGTATTTAAGGGGGTCATAGTAACCGTAGTAGCCATTGAGCATGTTCCCCCCCTCTCTTTAGTGCAGAAATATATTTATCGTCTTTAATGTGTATATTTATATATGTTGTTCCCCGTATATAGAATGCTGCTTTAGTATGTGTTTATAATTGTCCAGTGTAAAGTTGTAATTTTGCTGTACAATGTATATAATAGGGAGAGTGCAGTTAGTACTTAGACCATTTGATGGGGCACAGAGATCAGTAGGCTAAAGGGTATGCCACACTAAACAGCGTCGCTAACGAGATCGCTAAAAAACTTCACTATTTAGCGATCTCGTTAGTGACGTTGTTGTGTGTGGCATGTACTAACGACGTGGCCCCTGCTGTGATCCTGCTGTGATCTCGTTCATCGTTCTCATCGTTCCGGACCCTATTTTTATCGTTGGCGTCCCGCTGGTGAGTATATATCGCTGAGTGTGGCACCTTTTTTTTAGCGATGTGCGGTGTTTTTTTACCGCCAAAGTCGTTAAGGAGATCGCTAACCGCGATAGCGTCCTTAACGACATCGCTAAATTAGTGCGCTACTAGCGATATTAAAACGATCCCGCTAGCGATCGCATTAGTATGCGTCGTTATCGTGATCGCTAGCGGGAGCGTTTAGTGTGGCAGTACCTTAAGTCACACTGTAAATTGTTAACGATAGGAGAGGTTAGCTGGGGAGTAAGCTAGCAGGACTTCCTAGTTTGTCGGGCTAGGGAGCTGAAAAAGCCCAGTCGGGGCAGGCAGCCCTTAGCGCTCGGGTAGGCAATATGCCCCGGCGACCCAACACCATACAACATTGAAGAAGAGTGCCCAGCCATCCAGAATTAGCGTGCCAGCTAATTAAGTAATAGCTGAGGAGTTAGGGGATAGAGTTCCCCTGAAGCAGGAGATTGAGTTTACCAGGAAGGTTACTGCAGTTGGGAAAGTGGCAGGACAGATGGGCGGGTCACTCAAGGATGTGGAGACTGCTAGCATGGGTGGACTCCCTTGGTGCCAGGGCAAAACAGATGAGGGGCCCCCAGGACAATGTGAGCTTACACTATGAGGACGCCGGGAAAATGTACAGTGCAGTACGACCCGATCTTGAGCCGTGTGACAGGGAGAGAAGAGAAGGGAAAGATGCATTAATGTGTAACATGGAAACTGATGTTGATGGATTGTATCTGGATGTGCTGCGAAGATCTGAAAGTAAAGTTTTGCATTTTGAGTTATACTTGGACTGTGTCTCTGTTCATTCACCCAAGGCCAAAGGTGACCCCCACGAAAAGGAGGGTGGACCTCATCAGCGCCAGGAATGAAGAGGCAAGTTAGAGTACAAGAAAAGTGTAGTGTTTCTGTGAAGGGAGGCCAGGGTTCAGGTGCCCCAGTGACCTCGGCCATGACGGCGGCCCTGGCCGACCTTTACATGTACACAGTGACTCCACCAGCAGAATAGTGAGTGCAGTTCTGGAGTAGAATACAGGATGAAACTCAGGATCAGTACAGGATACGTAATGTAATGTATGTGCACAGTGACTCCACCAGCAGAATAGTGAGTGCAGCTCTGGAGTATAATTCTGGCTGTAGCTAAGGATCAGTACAGGATAAGTAATGTAATGTATTTCTAAAGTAACTTAAATTTGTATTGAAAGTGGTTTCCAAGATTGGGGCTCAGGTCTACAATCAAGTCTAGGTGTGACAGTGCGCAGAATCATGATTCTCTGGTGACACGATTTGCATAACTCCAGCCATATTCTGACTAGATGTGTCCAGCCTTGTTCAATTCACTCATATTGAGCAAGGCTGTGCACGTTTAGTTAGTACATACAGGTGCTTCTCACAAAATTAGAATATCATCAACAAGTTAATTTATTTCAGTTCTTCAATACAAAAAGTGAAACTCATATAGTCATTGCAAACAGAGTGATCTATTTCAAGTGTTTATTTCTGTTAGGCTACTTTCACACTTGCTTTTTTTTGCGCTGCGTTTCGAGTGCACATAAAACGCATGAAAAAAACGCGTGCAAACGCTTGTAATCGCAATATTTAGTCGCATAAGTGTGCGCATTGCGAAAAAAAACGCAGCGATTGTAAGCGTTTTTGCATGCGTTTGCGTTTTTTCGGCGCATTTCACAGAAGGAAAATCCTTGCAAAATTCTTGCAACGGACTCCACCAATGGGACACCAGTGGGCGTGTCTTATAGGAAATCTTTATATAGAGCCTGTTCACAGCCATTCTTCACATTTGCTTGCATTTGCCTTTGTGACATGGTTCTGCGCTGGAAGAGTTTCCACTTCAACTTGGATCTGGACATTGCGATGGCTCAGGCTTATGCAGTGGCTTGCCATGAAGAAAGGGAGAGAGAGACAGCGAAGACGGCAGCGGCGGCGTTTGTGGGTACATCCCATTGTTGAACTCCGGGAGAGCCGTGGAGTGTACCATACCCTCTATAGCGAGCTGCAGGCAAACCCAGAGAAATTTACCGACTATACACGGATGTCACAAGAAAGCTTCAGGGATTTACTTGCTCGGGTCCAACAATTCATCCGGAGACAGGACACACAGCTCCGTCGGGCGATTCCTCCGGAGGAAAGACTCCTGGTGACATTACGGTATGTAATATTGAGAAACCAATGCCTGCATCATTTTATTTGTTCTGCCATGTACTATTCCAAAGCTGCCAGAATTATTGTTCTGCTATCTAGTAAACAAAGACCTGCAGAATTATTTGTATGCCATGACCTTTTTTTTTATTAATGTTTTAAAAACACATATACAATAATAATTTTTTTGTTCTTTCTATAGATTCCTTGCTACTGGAGAGAGCCTGTTTTCACTCCACTTCCAGTACCGGATTGGTATCTCCACCTTGTCAGGAATTGTTGTGGACACCTGCCGGGCATTGTGGAATGTTCTCTGTCCAGAATTTATGCCCCTGCCCACCACAGAAAAGTGGCTAGAAATAGCTGAAAAATTCTGGACAACCTGCAATTTCCCCAACTGTTTGGGAGCAGTTGATGGGAAACACATCCGCATCATCAAACCTAAAAGAACAGGCTCGGAGTACTACAATTACAAAAAGTACTTCTCTACAGTTCTCATGGCCATTGCAGATGCAGACTGTTTGTTTGTTGCAGTGGACATTGGGGCATTTGGCCGTGGAAATGACTCCCAGGCTTTTAAGAACTCGGACATGGGCCGGAGGTTGTATGGAAACCAGTTCAATTTTCCCATGCCACGGCCTCTTCCCCACACCGAAGGTCCACCACTGCCATTTGTCATGGTTGGGGATGAGGCTTTCCAGATGAGCCAACACCTCCTAAAACCCTACTCCAGCCGGGACTTGGACCACACCAAAAAAATATTCAATTACAGGCTGACCAGGGCAAGAAGAACTGTAGAGTGTGCCTTCGGTATACTTGTTTCCAGATGGCGCATTCTGGGCACAGCCATTCATCTGAAACTGGAAACAGTGGATGAAGTCGTGAAGGCCTGTGTGGTGCTACATAATTTTGTGATGTATATCTTCGTACCGTGTGAACTGTTCCAATATTTATGCTCATCCCTCTGCCATAATGACTATTCTGCTTCACGTCACTTGTCTTACCTATTGCATTTTTTCTGTGTTTTTGTGTATAAATATGTGATTCTTCAGATTTTGTATTAGTTCAGCCTGATGAAGAGACCTGAGTAGTCTCGAAAGCTTGCAATTTGTTACCATCTTTTCAGTTAGCCATTAAAAGGTATCAACCACTGAGGACTCTCAACTCTGTGATGTCTAAAGAGCACCCAAACTTTGAACTTGATGATGCAGCTCCTAACCCATTGCCTGAGTTCACTCAGCACCCTCTCAGGTCTTCTGTTGAAGTCAGCCAAATGAGGGACCAATTTGCGGCCTACTTTATGTCAGATGTAGGACGGGTGGAATGGCAAGAACAAATGGTGTAAAAAACTGTTCTTGTCTGTATGTTAATAAAATACCTTCTTGTCTGTATGTTAATAAAATACCTGTGTTTATACCTGTACCGAGTGCAGTCTGTGTTTTTACACTCAAATACAATAATCAACTGGCCAGGTTTACCAGTGAATTCATGATGCTGTGTTTTTTGTGCATCATGAATTTACTAGTAATCCTGACCAGGTGACTATACATACACACACACACAAGTTGTATGACCTTTATCATCTCTCCAGTTTTGGTTCCATTTGCAGCGACGGTGGAGATAAAACAACTAATATTTGTGTCACCTGGCCTGATGTTACAAATAGTGATTTGGGGATGCACTAGCATCCGTCACTCTTTATTACACCTGATATACCTGACCATGTGACTATAAATATTATTTGTAGTATCATCACTGTGACTTGATTTTGAACGCAGACTGGAGAGATGATAAAGATTATACATCTTCTACAATACCCAGGCCTGGTGTCATGCTGAAGTGGTGATGCCCCAAATAACACATCCTCACTTCAGAATTTATCACGCCTGGGCAGGGGAATACACATATTAGTTATAAACAGCAGCATCGCTACAGTATGCTTGAAATAAATGCAGACTGAAGCGATGCTGCAGGTTAAAACTCATGTGTATTCACCTGCCCAGGTGAGATAGTAATGATACAAGGCCAGGGGATTGTACATATAACGTGTATTTTCACCATCATCTCCTCAGTTTATTCAACACACATTGAATAGAGAAAGTGGTTAATTACAAGGTATATCTAGAATCCCTGGCCTTGTATCACAAAGTGAAATGATGGTAAAAACACACCAGACTCGTTTAACTTTTTATGATACCTGGCAAGGTAAAATAGCTATGCCTTGCACTCAACACCATCCTCTATTCAATATGTGCAATATTAGTAGACAGAGAGACTGGTGGCGAAAATACAAGTCATATATTTGTGTTTTGGACTACACATATCTCCAGGAAAGACACAAGAAACGTGTCATTCCTGGAGTTATGTGTAGTCAAAAACGCAAAGTGTACAGCGCAGTGTGTGTACGGCGCAGTGTGTGTAGGCGGCGAAAGACACATTAATCAAACCGGATTTACTAAAAGAAGATTTGCACATTTATATTGTACAACAGGAACCTCACATTGTAATTGCCACTGACGTTTTGGTGGAGATTTGGATACATTTACTAAAAGCAGATTAGTACATACTTCGTACAACAGGAACCACACATTGTAATTGCCACTGACGTTTTGGTGGAGATTTGGATACATTTACTAAAAGCAGATTAGTACATACTTTGTACAACAGGAACCCCACATTGTAATTGCCACTGACGTTTTGGTGGAGATTTGGATACATTTACTAAAAGCAGATTAGCACATACTTTGTACAACAGGAACCACACATTTTTATTGCGAATGACGTTTAGGTGGAGATTTGGATACTCTGGGGGTGTGCAGAGATGAAGAACGGCTGGAAAGCGAGGAAGGGGTTCGAGGGGAAGGGGCGACGAAAGTAGTGGGTGAAGGAAGATCAGACATGGAAGTAGAGGCAGGTTGAGACACATTAGGAGGAGAGGGGGGATGGACAAACAAAGTTTTGTTTTTTTTCTTCTTGGGGGCAGGAGTCCCTTGCATGGAACGACTTCTGTGTGACCGCCTTGAGCTGGTGGACCGTGGCCTTGATATATAAAACAGTGAATGTCGGTCACCCGTCTCATACTCTGTGGTGTCAGTGGCGGTGGTGGGAGAAGGAGAAGTGGTGGCGGTGCTCTGAGGAGGACAAGTGGTGGCGGTGGTCCAAGGAGAAGTGGCATCTATGCTCCTAAACTGTTGCTGAGTGGTGGCGGTACTCCTAGACGGAGAAGTTGCATCTGTGCTCCTAAACTGATGCTGAGTGGTGGCGGTACTCCTAGATGGAGAAGTGGCATCTGTGCTCCTAAACTGTTGCTGAGTGGTGGCGGTACTCCTGGAAGGAGAAGTGGGGGTGGTGGCCCAAGCAGGTACTGCGGTGGCGTGAGTCCAAGACTGCGGACCAGTGTCTGTGGTGGTGGTGCTCCAGACAGGAGCAGCGCTTGCCATGGTGGTGGCGACGGTGGAGTGTCCAGCAGTACTCGGACTTGTGATAGTGTAGTGGTGACTCAGAATGCTGGTGGCCGTGCAGTGGTATGCAGCAGAAGTCGGTAGTGATGTGTGACGAGTCAGTGGTGGCACAGTTGAATATGCAACCACTGACTGCTGCACGTACCGATTCTGCTGCATAGCCTGCAAGTAAACAGTGTTGCAGGCCTGCAACACACTCAGCTGTTGCTCAGGACTAAGGTGTTCCACCATGCCCCGTTCAATTTTACTGAAAAAATGGTGCGCTGGTCTGTTAAGGTCGGCCTCCAGGCGATCAAGCCGCTGGTCGACACAGTTGAAGCGGTGATCCATGTGGGTAAAACCCCCGTTCCATGAGTGAAAAACCGCTTTCCACTGTGCCTGACAGTGACTTGATATTGCCATGAAAGGCCTCTCTCAAGTGCATGAACTCGGGCAAGACATTCCTCTCCAAGGCCCTCTGCCGCTGGCGGGCAGTGCCCGCATAACCAGTGGCAGAGACCTGGGAGAGGTGAACACCTGATGGACCAGCTTCCTGGTCACCAGCTGTCCATGTTGCTGACCTGCAAGTTGCTTCCAGGCTGTCGGATGGCTGGGACGGGTCCAAGGTCGTCCGAGGAAGGACCGCTTAGGGAACAGGCTGCATGGTGCTGCTCCAGGTGCTGTGGAAAGTAAAGAAAAACATTACCATAATGCATTTACAAGAAGCATCAGCTGTGGAATAGAAAAGCACTGATTATAAAAAAAAAACATTTTTGGAAAACTTACGCTCTGCTGGCAAGGACCGGTCTCAGGAACGCCAATTCGCGATAGTAGCGATATTTCCTTCTGGCCCTTGCTGCTGAACCACTGCGAACCTGTCCCTCTGCACGAACATCAGTGTTGAAGCGGTCCTTCATCGAGCGCCATCGTGTGCGGACTTTGTTCACTGTAGGAAAAAAAAATAAAAAATTTAGAATGCAGTCAGGGCAAAATCTGTGTCATCACACACACCTGAGTTAAAATGGCAAACAGTCAATGCAGCATAAAAAAAAAAATACCATACACAGCATAGCAATAGAATACACAATGCAGTCACTGTTGAACCAGATGACACTGTTGGGTTTGCAGGTAGAATATATCTACCAGCAAACCCATAAGTGGCATCTGGAACAAGAGTGAATGCAGCATAAAAAAAGCAATAGAATGCACAACATAGCAATACCATACACAGGTCAGTCACTGTTGAACCAGATGACACTGTTGGGTTTGCAGGTAGAATATATCTACCAGCAAACCCATCAGTGCCATCTGGAACAAGAGTCACTGCGGCATTATAGAGAATTAAAATACTTACTAAACGCCTTTTTGAGGTTTGGAGAGGCGCTGTCCCAGCCATCCATCAACGCTGCGGCCACCTCGTTCTATAGCCGCCGGCTCACCACATTTTCCTTGTACTGCAGATCACGGCTGTCCCACAACGGGACACGCTCCTGGACCTGGCAGATGAGGGTCTCGTTGTCCACATATAGGTCCTCGTCCCATTGTGGAACCTAGAAGAAACAAAAAAAAACATTAAAATCTTGTATATATTTCAGAACTAAAAAAAGATGGAAAAAAAATAAAATAGACATTCAAAGGCTATATACTTACATTCCGTCTCGCCACCGGGACTTGACTCGGCTGTGACTGCTCCTGGTGTTCTGACTCCTCAATGGCCGTGTCCGACGATGTCTGAAAAAGGAACCCAAATTTTAGCCATTTGTAGATTCAGCAGCTATACTTACCCAAAGGCAGGAAGATACTCACATCACGCTCTGCTTGGGCCAGTTCTTGCCAGGATGGGGAATATTGTGATCCAGAAGAAGACATGCTGCAATAAAAAAATACAAAGCATGAGTACATATTTTTACATTGGAAAGGACAGGCAGTCATTTGGTTCAAGAATACTCACATTCTTGAACTTTGGATCTGTCTTGGCAGTCTAGTAGGGGTCCAGGAGCAGTGTCTCCAGGCAGTGTAGTAGGGGTCCAGGCTGTTTTTTCAGGCTGTAGTAGGGGTCCAGGAGCAGTGTCTCCAGACAGTGTAGTAGGGGTCCACGCTGTTTTTTCAGGCTGTAGTAGGGGTCCAGGAGCAGTGTCTCCAGGCTGTGTAGTAGGGTCCAGGCTGTATTTTCAGGCTTCTGTAGGGGTCCAGGATGGATCTTCCAGTCTGCAGTGTCTCCAGGCAGTCTGAGTAGGGGTCTGTCTGGCACTGAAGACACCTTCCTTTATCTCCTCCCCTCACAAACAATGTATCTTGTGTAGGGTGTGTTTTAGACAAGTGTCTAGACATTGTTTACTCAAAAATCGCGTGCACGCACAAACGCTGACGAGCGCACAGCCACGCGCCCGCCAGCGCCCCATAGACAGCAATGTTATTTTTTTGCGCATAGCGTGCGCACACGCTTTTTTAAAGTGGAGGGTCGGAAAAAAATGCAACATGTAGCGTCTAGCGCGTCTGGGCGCACACCTGGAAAATGCGCTGCGCACGCCAAACGCTGATGAGCGCGTGCAAGCGCTAGACCCTGCGCCCGCCATGTTAATGATAGGGGAACATTGCGCATGCGACCGATAGCACATGATGCGCTGCGCGATAAAACACAAGTATGAAAGTAGCCTTAATGTTGATGATTATGGCTTACAGCCAATGAAAACCCAAAAGTCATTATCTCAGTAAATTAGAATACTTTATAACATCAGCTTGAAAAATTGTTTTAAAATCCAAAATGTTGGCTTACTGAAATGAATGTTCAGTAAATGCACTCAATACTTGGTCGGGGCTCATTTTGCATCAATTACTGCATCAGTGTGGCGTGGCATGGAGGCGATCAGCCTGTAGCACTGCTGAGGTGTTATGGAAGCCTGGGTTGCTTTAATAGCAGCCTTCAGCTCATCTGCATTGTTGGGTCTGGTGTCTCTCATCTTCCTCTTGACAATACGCCATAGATTCTCTATGGGGTTAACGTCAGGTGAGTTTGTTGGCCAATCAAGCACAGTGATACTCTTGGTTTTAAACCAGGTATTGGTACTTTTGGCAGTGTGGACAGGTACCAAGTCCTGCTGGAGAATGAAATTTCCATCTCCAAAAAGCTTGTCAGCAGAGGGAAGCATGAAGTCGCTAAAATATCCTGGTTGACGGCTGCGCTGACTTTGGTCTTGATAAAACACAGTGGACCTACACTGACAGATGACATCACTGATTGTGGAAACTTCACACTAGACTTAAAGCAGCTTGGATTGTGTGCCTCTCCACTCTTCCTCCAGACTCTGGGACCTTGATTTCCAAATGAAATGCAAAATTTACTTTGATCTGAAAATAACACTTTGGACCACTGAGCAACAGTCAATTCCTTTTTCTCGTTGGCCCACGTAAGACGCTTCTGGCGTTGTCTATTGGTCATGAGTGGCTTAACACAAGGAAAGCGACACTTGTAGCACATATCCTCGATACGTCTGTGTGTGGTGGCTCTTGTAGCAATGACTCCAGCAGCAGTCCACTCCTTGTGAATCTCCCCCAAATTTTTTAATGGCCTTTTCTTAACAATCCTTTTAAGGCTGCGGTTATCCCAGTTGCTTGTGCACCTTTTTCCAGGACGTCCCTCCTGACAGCACCATGGAGGAAGTCCTCCTCCTCCTTACAGGGACAGGAAAGCACAGGAGAGGTTAAAAGGTCCCACCCCCCCACTTCCCTCAGTGTTTTTCCTGTCCCTGCATGGAGGGACACGAGAGCAGCAGCTAACCGGGCTCAGGGGGATCGTGCTGCTTGTCCAAGATCCTTCCCCCTGTCAAGTGTCCCAGGGCCGAAAATCCCCAGTGGTGATTCCCTCTGCCCCAAAGACCAGTTGAGCCGCTCCCCCGGTGGGAGTCGTGCTCCGGAAAGATGGCCACTTCCGGTGACATCACTGACAGCGTCAGAGGTCGGCATGCGTTCCAGGAGGAACGTGTAATAAGAGCGAGACCAGCTTTAGTCCTGGATCTCACAGGACATACAGTGGCAGCACGGAAAGGCAGGCAAGATAGACCAGGATGATGGGGTAAGTGCCCTGTGCGCAGAAGATCCCCAGCACCCAGCGGTCACGTATAACCTGTCCTCAGCACTTAGGACATCCTCAACACGTAGCCATTTTCAACCATTCAGCCTGTAGTTGGCTTTAGCCACTAATTAGTCCCTCTCTTGCAATATGCAGGACAAGGAAGCCCCTGCCTATGCCCAAGTGGACAGGCAAAGCCTCATCAAAATCTCGGTGATGCCCCATTTGCCATACAAAGCTCCCTGACACCTATGACAGGACCCTCTGTGAAGTCTGTATGGCCAAGATTGTAAGGGAGGAACAGCCATCCCTTTTATCGGAAATGAGGTCCCTCATCTGAGAGGAAGTGCAGGCCTCTATATCCTCTCGTCCGCAGCTTCCCAGTCCAGGTCTGTGTTCTAAGAGGCCTACGCGGGAGATGGAGCAAAGCTCAGTGAATGGATCCCAAATCCTGGAATCTGACTAGGAGGAAGAGGGCGAAATTTTGACGGAGAGTCAGGAACGGGGCAGAAGATACCTATTTTCTGCTGAGGATACAGATGAGTTGGTACAGGCAGTGAGAGACACAATGCAAGTAGGAGAGGACCCAAAACCACAGTCCAGACAGAACTTAATGTTTGGGGGACTTAGAGCACAAAGACAGCGGGTATTCCCAATAAATGAGCACCAACCGGCCATGGTGCAGGAGGAATGAGAAGACGCTGAGAAATGACTGGTGTTGTCACAAGACTTCAAAAGTCGTCTCCCCTTTGAACCGGAAGACATAAAGGTCTTGAAGGAAATTTCCAAGATTGATGTACCAGTGGCCAAGGTGGCTAAGAAAACCTCTATCTCATTTGAGGACTCTTCAAGCCTAAGAGACCCAATGGACAAGAAGGCTGACATTCTTCTAAGACAGACTTGGGAGTTATCCGCGGCCTTAATTACAACAAATATAGCCGCGACATCCATGGCTAGATCAATGTTCTTATGGTTGGGACAATTAGTGGATCAGTTATCCAACGAGACCCCGAGAGATGACATCCTAGCGTCCCTCCCATTAATGAAATCGACTACTGCTTTTCTGGCTGATACACCAACCGAATCAGTTAGATTCGCAGCTAGGAATAGCTCGCTGTCCAACGCGGCCGCAGAGCTATTTGGCTTAAGCCTTGGTCTGGAGATAATGCCTCCAAGACCAAGTTATGCTCCATTCCCTTCTCTGGGTCAAGGGTTTTTGGTCTAGCATTGAATAATATCTTAGAGCTTGCTTCTGATAAGAAAAAGGGGTTCCCAGAGGATAGGTTTAAAAGGAATACGTAAGTCCTTTCGGAGAGGAAGCCCCGCCAGGAAGCAATGCGAATATAGGAGTCAAGGAATGGCCAGTAAGGGATCATACAGAAGTTCCTATGGGAGAGGAAGAAAGAGTAAGAGCTTCCTGTTCAGATCAGGTTTGCGTCATAGGAGACAATGACGCCATTCCAATAGGGGGGAGGCTCAGGCACTTTGCGTTAAATTGGCACCAGGTTACCCAAAGCCAAATGGTCCTCAGGACTATTGCAGAAGGGTACTCTCCTCCCGAAGAAAGATATATTGCTCCCACTACAGTGATGGCAGGATCCGCTATGTTAGCGGACTTGGAACAGCTGGCCTGCTCAGATGTCATAATCCTAGTTTCCTATACAGAGGTGGGCAAGGGCCATTAATCATCCCTGTTTTGCATAATAAGACCATCAGGAGATGCCTGTGTTATAATAAACCTAAAACCTTTAAACCTCTGGGTCAAATACAAGAGGTTCAGGATGGAGTGAATAAGATCTACTGTCCACCTCACAGACAAAGACGCCTTAATGTGCACTCTCGAGCTGAAAAGTGCCTACTACCAGGTCCCCATCCACCCGGCATGCCAAAAGGTCTTGAGATTCGCGGTAAATCTCAATTAAATCTTACAGTTAACGACATCACGTTTTCCCCCGTACCGGAAGTTTGCTGCCTCGAAGTAACCCTTGACTCTACCCTGTCCTTCAAACCGCACATCCAAGCTCTTTCTACCTCCTGTCGCCTTCAGCTCAAAAATATTTCAAGAATCCGTCCTTTCCTCAACCCTCAATCTACTAAAATGATTGTGCATGCCCTCATCATCTCCCGCCTCGACTACTGCAACACCTTTTTCTGTGGCCTCCCTGCAAACACCCTTGCATCTCTCCAGTCCATCCTTAACTCTGCTGCCCGACTAATTCATCTCTCTCCTCGCTACTCCTCCGCCTCTCCCCTCTGCAAATCTCTCCACTGGCTCCCATTCCCTTTGTGTATCCAGTTCAAATTACTAATACTGACCTACAAGTCCATCTATAACCTGTCTCCCCATATGTCTCTGAACTAATCTCCCGATACCTTCACTCACGTAATCTCCGATCCTCCCAAGACCTCCTTCTCTCCTCCACACTTATTCGCTCCTCACCCAACCACCTCCAAGACTTCTCCCGAATATCCCCCATCCTCTGGAATTCTTTGCCCCAACACATCTGACTATCAACCACATTCGAATCCTTCAGACGGAACCTGAAAACCCACCTCTTCAGGAAAGCTTACAGCCTGCAATGACCCAGCTACCACCTCACCACTACCGGAGACAACACCTCAACCAACACCGGAACTGCTGCAACCCACCAACCTGCTGTTTCCTTCCCCACCATCCTGTAGAATGTAAGCCCTAAAGGGCAGGGTCCTCTCCCCTCTGTATCAGTCTGTCATTGTTAGTTTGTTTACTGTAAGTAATATCTGTAATTTGTATGTAACCCCTTCTCATGTACAGCACCATAAAATCAATGGTGCTATATAAATAAATAATAATAAAAAAAAATCTGCCGGATCGAACCTGCCACTTCCAGTTTCAGTGCCTTCCCTTTGGCCTGGCCTTGGCTCCCCGAGTTTTCACCAAATTGATGGCAGAGGTGGTGGCTTACCTAAGAAACCAGGGGGTCGTCATAGTACCATACCTGGACGACTTCCTCTTGGCGGCAAGATTGACGGAACAGCTGATCCAGCACAGAGATCTGACCAACTCTACAATGAAATTCGTTGGTTGGTCAATAAACACTCAAAAGTCGGACTTAATACCAGAGACCAGGAAGGTGTTTCGGGGGGGTACTGCTGGATTTCAGGTGCAGAAAATCTTTTTTACCAGCAGAGAAGCAGGAGTTAATACAGAGCAGAGTCAAGGACCTGTTAAGAAACCGCGCCTCCATGAGATCAACCATGAAGGTGTTAGGCCTGATGACAGCTTACATGCCTTGCTTCCGGTGGGAGCAATTCCACTCAAGAATTTTGCAGAGAGACATCCTGTCCATCTGAGATCGGCAGCAATCCTCTCTCGACGAGATGTCAATATCCCCGGCGGCAAGAAGATCATTACGCTGGTGGACTCAACCCAGAAATCTACAGGTGGGCATCCAGTGAATCGCCTCCCCATGCGTGGTAATCACCACGGATGCCAGCGAATGGGGATGTGGAGCTCATCTAAAGGGAAGAATCCTTCAGGTCAGATGGCCAGAAGAGATTCGTCGCAGGTCCTCCAACTACAGGGAACTCTACGCCGTATGGGAAGCTTTAATGCAGAATCGAGCACATTTGAGGAATCAGCATGTCAGAATTCTCTCAGACAACATAACGATTGTTTCCTTCCTGCGACACCAAGGGGGACCCAGACATCGAGCACTTCAGGATCTAGCAGGGAGAATCTTTTCCTGGGCAGAGGAGACGGTCCTTTCAATATCAGCAGTTCATCTCGAAGATTCTCAGAACGTGGTAGCGGACTACCTGAGCAGATGGAGAATATGGACAACAGAATGAGAGCTGAACAAAGAGGTGTTCAAGTATTTGTGTCATCTGGGGAACTCCTCGGATAGACCTGTTTGTGACCAGGAATAATTCAAAGGTGCCCAGGTTTTACTCAATGAATCCGTTGGATGTCCCAGAAGCCGTCGTTGCGCTACATCAGTGGGACAGGTCCCTCTCTTACGCATTTCCACCGCTGGGGCAAAGGTTCTCCTAATTGTTCCATACTGGCCGAGGAGAAGCTGGTTCCCACTACTAGGAGCCATGGCAGTGAAAGATCCGATACTGCTTCCTCAGAGAGAGGACATAATCCATCAAGATCCAGTCTTCCATCAGAGCCCGGGGAAACTCCATCTGTTGGCTTGGATCCTGAAAGGGAAATCCTGAGAGCTCGGGGCTTGTTGGACCAGGTCATAACTACTATTCAGTCTTCAGGAAGCCAGTTACCTCGGCAATATACTATAAGATCTGGAAGAGGTTCTGTTTGGAGGGTGGCAGGACCGACCCTTTGGTGGGCTCTCCAGATATCCCTGGGGTCTTGGACTTTCTTCAGGCCGGGTTTAATAAGTGACTTAGATCCAGCACTCTAAAAGTCTAGATATCTGCTTTGAGCAGTTACTTTGATTACCCCCTGGCCTCTCACCCATAGATAATAAGGTTCGTGAAAGTAGTACAGAGATTGTGCCCTACAATTGGGCGGTTACCCCCCCCACCCCGGAATTTAAACCTAGTCCTTAAGTCTCTATGTAGAGTACCTTATGTCCCAGACGAACAAATGCCCATCTCAACCTGAACGTTAAAAACAGCGTTTTTAGTGGCTATTACCACGGCTAAACGGGTGGGGGAAATCCAGGCCTTGTCTATCCGGGAACCATATCTCCAGATCTGGGAGGATCGGATAATCTTAAAATTAGACCCCGCCTTTGTACTCAAGGTAGCGTCCTTCCAAAACCTAAACCAGGAGATGGTATTACCTTCCCAAATCCCTCAAATAGCAAGGAGCAGTCCCTACATTCACTGGATGTTAGACAGGCAGTTATTGACTACCTAGAAGCCACCCGCAACTGGAGACAGGACCATAACTTGTTCGTCCTGTTTTGGGGTAACAACAAGGGCAAGAGAGCTTCTAAAGCATCCATTGCAAGATGGATTACTTCGGTAATCTCTCTAGCCTATCAGTCAGAAGGGAGCTTTACCCCCGAGGGTCTGAGGGCCCTCAACTAGAGCAGTCTCTACTTGCTGGGTGGAGAGAGCGGGAGCCTCAGTGGACCAGATCTGTAGGGCCGCAACCCAGGCAGGTCCAGTTACGTTCTGCAGGCACTATAAGTAAGATGTACTTTCTTTCCAACAGACTGCTTTTGGAAAAAAGGGTCTCCAGGCAGTAATCCCACCCTGAGGAGGTACTCTGGTATTCTCCATGGTGCTGTCAGGAGGGAAGTCCTGGAAAATAGGTATTAGACCTACCGGTAATTATGTTTCCAGGAGTCCATCCTGACAGCATGGGTGTCAGGGATCGAACCCAGTGTCTCTTGTCCACCGACCAGCAGCTCTACCATCTGAGCTATTCTGCTGGCTACAAAGTTCCTTGCTGAACCCGGATACCATTGACTGTTGTTCCTGATCGGCTTCACCCAGTGCTCTCTCGTTTGGCCTCTGATTGCCAATTACACGCCCTATATAAATCTGGCCCTGTGGGTGTGTCATTGCGAGATTATTGTGCTTCCAGCCTTTAGTCAAGCTCTTTCTCCTGCTGTTCCTGCTGCTACAAACACTGCTCTCCTGTGAACTGACCTCGGCCTGCCACCTGACTACGTTATCTGCCTGCTCCTCTGCTACCGAACTGCCTTTCCTGTGTACCGACCTCCGGCTGCCACCTGACTACGTTATCTGCCTGCTCCTCTGCTACCGAACTGCCTTTCCTGTGTACCGACCTCCGGCTGCCACCTGACTACGTTATCTGCCTGCTCCTCTGCTATAAACACTGCCTTTCCTGTGTACCGACCTCCGGCTGCCACCTGACTACGTTACCTGCCTCTGCTTCCCCTAGTGTTTGCAGTAACATCGGCTCCAACCCAGACGGGATCCTGACAGAATAATCTCGCGCCAAAATGGAGTCCGCTGTGAACACCCTGAGGCGGCAAGTTACGGAGCTTCAAAGTTTTTGTACTGATTCTTAAGGAAAATATTCCAAGTTACAAACTGATTTCACGGGTCTACAACAGGAAGTAATTGAGCTACAAAAACAACTTCTGGACGTGCGCAATTCAGGGTCCGAATCAAACGCGCGGCTGCCGCTGCCTGCAAAGTTCAGTGGGGATCGCCAGCAGTACCGAGGATTCCTCAATCAATGCCGCATATACTTCCAGATGCAACCTGCTCCCTTTACCAGTGAGAGGAAGAAAGTTTTTTTCATGATAAATCTCCTGACGGATGAAGCTATTGCTTGGGCTTCACCTTATGTAGAAAAGGACTATGGTCTCCTTAATGACCTGGACGCTTTCATCGCAGCTATGAATCAAGTTTTTGATGACCCAAACCGCTGTGCCACAGCAGAAACCAAATTACATAATTTGCGCCAAGGACGTCGCTCTGTTGCGGAATATACATCGGAGTTCCGTCGCTGGGTGGCCGACACCACCTGGAATCCAGCGGCCCAGAGAAGTCAATTTCGACGAGGGTTATCAGAACCAGTGAAAGACGAGCTTGCCAGGGTTGAGACCCCTGACCAGTTGGAGGACTTTATTCAACTATGTATCCGGATTGACCAGAGACTTACTGAAAGGAGAAAGGAGAGACTGCGAGCACTTGGGAATAGCCCTGGCTTCTCATTTTCAGCATCAGACCACCAAGAAAAGACGCAAGGCGTGTCTGAACCGATGCAGATCGACGTCATCCGAAGACCACTCTCTGCACAGGAGAAGGAGAGGCGACGTGCAGAACATCTCTGCCTCTATTGTGGGGACCCTGGACACTATGCCATCAACTGTCCTAACAAAAGGACTATAGCCTTTACCAACAACAGGTCTGCCAGCAATACGGACCTTTCTCAGCAGTCGGATTTCATCTTGCAGACTATCTCATCAGTAACGCCAGAAATAGACAAAATACATACCACATCATCTCATTTTGTAATCCCCATTCAGGTTGTAATGGGCACCCAAAAAATACAATGCTCTGCCCTGTTGGATTCGGGAGCAGGAGGAAATTTTATGGACTTAAAATTTACACGTGATAATAATATTTCCAGTAGGACCAAATCCACACCAATTGAAATGGAAACTGTGGATGGATCACCTTTGTCTTCTGGACCTGTCACGCATGAGACAATCAAACTGGAGATTTGTATCGACCCGGATCATCATGAAGCTGTCAGTTTCCACCTTATTTCATCTCCGAAATTTCCGGTTATTCTAGGGATCCCTGGTTTTCAGTCCATAACCCTTCTATCAACTGGGCATCAAGGACCATCACCTTTCCATCTGACTACTGTAAGAATAATTGTCATAAGGAACCCCCTGTTCTCCAACAAGTCCAATTCTCTGAGATTTCGCATGAGAAGGAAGAGAAACTACCACCTCAATATCAGCAGTTCTCTGATGTCTGCAGTAAGAAGAAAGCAGATCAATTACCTCCTCACCGTCCTTACGACTGTCCCATTGAATTGCTGCCAGGAGCAACCATTCCATTTGGACGGATTTACAATCTTTCCGAACCTGAATTGAAGGTATTAAGAAAGTTCCTGGATGAAAATTTAGAGAAAGGCTTTATTCGACCTTCCACATCTCCAGCTGGGGCACCCCTGTTCTTTGTTAAAAAAAAAGACTCCACTCTGCGGCCATGTATTGACTACAGAGAGATGAATAATATCACTGTCAAGAATCGCTACCCGCTACCCTTGATTCCTGAACTATTTGAGAGACTCCGTTCTGCGAAAATCTTTACGAAGCTGGATCTTAGAGGGGCTTACAACCTCATACGGATTCGCCGAGGAGATGAGTGGAAGACCGCCTTCAGAACGAGATATGGACATTTTGAATCTCTTGTTATGACCTTTGGCCTTAGCAATGCCCCAGCCACTTTTCAACATTTTATTAATGATGTATTTCGAGATTTCTTGGACCAATTCGTTGTGGCTTATCTCGATGACATTCTTATATTTTCAGACACCTTGGAAGAGCATCGCAGGCACGTCCAGTTAGTCTTGGAACGACTACAGGAGAACCATCTCTACATTAAACTTGAAAAATGTGAGTTTGAACAAACCAGTATCCAATTTCTGGGATATATCATCTCCCCAGAAGGTCTGAGCATGGATCCCGGCAAAATCAATGCTGTAGTGGACTGGCCTGTTCCAAGAAATTTAAAAGACGTCCAGCGTTTCATAGGATTTGCAAATTTTTACCGAAAATTTATAAAGAACTTTTCACGGATCATACTACCAATTACTACACTAACAAAAAAGACCAAAGCATTTTTCTGGTCTCCGGAGGCACAGGAGGCTTTTGACAAGTTGAAAACTCTTTTTACGTCTGCTCCATTGTTAGTACACCCAAATCCTGAATTGCCATTTACTGTCGAAGTGGACGCCTCGGACTCTGCAGTGGGAGCCATTCTGTCTCAGCGAGTTGGGGACAAGATGCAACTTCACCCATGTGCGTTTCTTTCCCACACTATGTCATCTGCAGAAAAGAACTACGACATTGGTAATAAAGAACTGTTAGCCATTAAAGTTGCCTTCTCCGAGTGGAGACATCTTCTGGAAGGTGCCAATCACCCTGTGACTGTCCTCACGGACCACAAGAATCTTGAATTCCTCCGTACAGCAAAAAGATTGTCTGCAAGACAAGCACAATGGGCCTTATTTTTCTCAAGATTCAATTTTATAATCTCTTACCGGCCTGGTTCAAGAAATGGCAAGGCTGACGCCCTGTCCAGGATGTGTTCGGAACCTCAGGAGAGGTCTAGTAATGACGATACAATTCTAGGCCCTAAAAATTTTTGGTAATATTGCACTCTAGAGGACTATGTAATAGAATTAAAGATGGATATCAAGAGGACTCTTTCCTTAACCATCCTTCGGAAGACGTCGATCTTTCATTCAAAGAGGGGTTTTGGATGCAGAAACACCAAATATATGTACCTGAATCTTCTCGCCTTGAAGTCCTCAAAAGTGTCCATGATTCTAAACTGGCAGGACATCCTGGAGTTGCAAAAACACAAGACTTACTACTTCGTTTCTTTTGGTGGCCTAATTGTAGGAAGGACGTGAGGAAATATGTTTCAACCTGTTTAACATGCGCACGAAACAAGACCCCACGATCGTCTCCTCTAGGACTCTTGCAACCACTCCCAGTTCCATCCAGGCCTTGGGGATCTATTTCCATGGATTTTATTGTGGAACTACCCCCTTCCAAACAGATGACCGTCATCCTTGTCATAGTGGACCGACTCACAAAAATGGCCCACTTTATTCCAACTGAAGGAATTCCTACTGCTGAAAAAACTGCAGAACTGATCAAAGAGGTATTCAGGTTACATGGAATTCCTGACAGCGTGGTGTCTGACAGAGGCGTTCAGTTTACGTCAAAATTTTGGAAGAGTTTCTGTACAGCCTTGGGAGTCACGGTGAATCTTTCTACCGCTTTCCATCCTCAGTCCAATGGCCAGACGGAGAGAACGAACCAGACTTTGGAGCAATACCTCCGTTGCTTAATTTCCTATCTTCAGGATGACTGGGTGGACTATTTACCAACAGCAGAGTTTGCCTACAACAACTCCATACATAGCGCTACATCTCAAACCCCATTTTTTGCTAATTATGGAGTACATCCAGTATTTATCCCTAATCTGCCAGTGAACACTCCCATTCCTGCTGTTAATGACAGGCTTACAAAATTACAGGAATCCCAGAAGGAATTATCAGAGATATTGCTCAAGACCCAGGAAGAATATAAGGAAGCAGCAGATAAACATCGGAGAGTGCCCCCTGCTCTTCAGGTTGGAGACAAAGTTTGGCTGTCCACTAAAAACCTTAAGACACATGTGCCATCCTCCAAATTGGGTCAGAAATTCATTGGACCTTTTCAAATTTCTGCAAAAATTAACCAGGTTGCTTTTCGTTTAAAACTTCCCAACAATCTGAGGATTCATCCAGTGTTTCACATATCCTTGCTCAAACCCTTCTGTGAAAACCCAATTCCAGGAAGAATTCAGCCACCTCCTCCACCAGAAAGGATCCGTGGTGAAGAAGAATACATTGTGAATAAGATTCTGGACTCCCGAAAATTCAGAGGTAAACTGCAGTATCTGGTGCAGTGGGAAGGTTATGGACCAGAGGAAAATTCATGGGAACCAAAGGACAACGTCCATGCTCCTGGACTTACAAGAGCCTTCCATCAGAGGTACCCAGATAGGCCAGCTCCTGAGATGTCCAGAGGCCATCCTAGAAGGAGGGGAGTACTGTCAGGGATCGAACCCAGTGTCTCTTGTCCACCGGCCAGCAGCTCTACCATCTGAGCTATTCTGCTGGCTACAAAGTTCCTTGCTGAACCCGGATACCATTGACTGTTGTTCCTGATCGACTTCACCCAGTGCTCTCTCGTTTGGCCTCTGATTGCCAATTACACGCCCTATATAAATCTGGCCCTGTGGGTGTGTCATTGCGAGATTATTGTGCTTCCAGCCTTTAGTCAAGCTCTTTCTCCTGCTGTTCCTGCTGTTACAAACACTGCTCTCCTGTGAACTGACCTCGGCCTGCCACCTGACTACGTTATCTGCCTGCTCCTCTGCTACCGAACTGCCTTTCCTGTGTACCAACCTCCGGCTGCCACCTGACTACGTTATCTGCCTGCTCCTCTGCTACCGAACTGCCTTTCCTGTGTACCGACCTCCGGCTGCCACCTGACTACGTTATCTGCCTGCTCCTCTGCTACAAACACTGCCTTTCCTGTGTACCGACCTCCGGCTGCCACCTGACTACGTTACCTGCCTCTGCTTCCCCTAGTGTTTGCAGTAACATCGGCTCCAACCCAGACGGGATCCTGACAATGGGTAGTTCCCTCCCTAACTTTGATATGTCATATGGTATATGATATTGTTCAATAAAGTGTTATATTACATTATCCATTGCGTGGTACTTGTTAAAACACTGAGGGAAGTGGGGTGGAATCTTTTAACCTTTCCTGTCCCTGTAAGAAGGAGGAGGACGTCCTCCATGATGCTGTCAGGATGGACTCCTGGAAGCATAATTACCAGTAGGTCTAATACCTATTTTCTACCACATTTGTTCCTTCCACTCTACTTTCCATTAATATCCTTGGATACAGCACTCTGTGAACAGCCAGCTTCTTTAGCAATGACGTTTTGTGTCTTAGGCTGGGGTCACACACACCGACTAAAAAATCTGACCGTTTTAGTCGGTCAATTATCGCAGCAAAATGTCATGAATGGTCATCCGTCTGGCATCCGATTTTCCTGGAAAGATGCGATTTAGTCGCATCTGACCGTAGTTGTAACATCCGATTTACATCCGACTTGCGAGATTTTCTCGCAGGCTTGCAAAACCGACATATAATGGATCCAAATGAATAGTATTTAAATCACAAAAGAAAGAATAGATATATACACATAGAACATATATATATATATTTATATATATATATATATATATATATATATATATATTGTGAGGCAGTGACCGGGATTGTTTACGAGGGACGTTATATTTCCCCCAGAATGTGTACAGAGACCTATTAAAGCCATTGGAGTGCATTGCAGTCACACACACAGCTGCGGCTGCAATGCAGGAATGAAGGTGAGCAATGACCTAGTCAGACTACCTGGCTAAGGCAGATTAAGTAAAATCCGGCAGGGCCTTCATTTCTTGGAGGAGGTCACAGGAGGCAGTGGGGCGGCCTCCTCCCTCCAACCCGGGTTTTCCAGTGGCTTTTGCCACAGGTCTTTAAAACTCCTGCACTAAGGATTAGTGTGGTTCTATGTTTGGACCCTGCTAGGAGCATAGCAGGAAAGCTCCACAGGATTGTGTGTAGCTGAACCCACGCCTGGCGCAGCTCTGCACCTGTCAGGCTCTGTTCGGCCCGGCGCGGCCGTTGTCCCCGGCAACCATTGTTTATGGACTGATGTTACCCCGGCTGCATACCGGAGGACTTTTTTCTGTTTAACCCGTGAGTTGCTGAATAAAAGCTGTTTAATTTGGACTTGCTTGGGTCACTGCCTCAGTTACTGCACGATGTGAACACCGCCGCCTTACAGTTGGTGGAGAATGCGGGCATTGTGACTGAGGTATACCCCCACCGCAGCTTCATGACCCCAATCCGGCCGGCCACTTTTCAGCCTCACCCCGTGGACAAAATGGAGGAGTTGGTAAAGCAGCTGGTAATTACACAACAGCAGCAGCTGCAGTCTCAGCGACAACAGCAGGAGCAGTACCTGAGTCTCCAGTGGCAACAGCAGGAGCGGGAGCAACAGCACAATGAGCAACAGCAGCTATTGTACCAGCAGCAGCAAAAAACAAACAAACTGTTGCTGCAACAGATTTCTGCACTGCGGGAGACCTCGACGGCACCAGCCCCTGAACGTCGCG
Organism: Oophaga sylvatica; assembly: GCA_033576555.1. Classification (NCBI taxonomy): domain Eukaryota; kingdom Metazoa; phylum Chordata; class Amphibia; order Anura; family Dendrobatidae; genus Oophaga; species Oophaga sylvatica. Next base: position 107,656,305 of record JARQOD010000003.1, read on the forward strand.
AGGCCCGAGACAGGGTTCGCTCAGCGTTGAGGAAGATGGGACCGGAGGACGACGTGGAAGCTTTCCTGACAGTTTATGAGCGCACAGCGGAGCGGGAAAACCTACCCGCCGGCCAGTGGGCAGAAGTAGTAGCTCCGTTTCTGGTCAGCGATGCACAAAAGGCCTACTTCGATCTCAGTCGGGAGGACGCCCAGGACTACCAGAGGCTCAAAGGTGAGATCCTTGCCCGACTGGGGGTTAATACATACGTGAGGGCTCAGCGTGTATTTTCATGGGCCTATGTGGAGACACGACCCGCGCGGTCTCAGGCTTATGACCTCCTGCAGCTGGTAAAGAAGTGGCTCCAGCCAGAGACTTTGTCTCCAGCCCAGATGGTGGAGAGGGTGGTGGTTGACCGGCTGGTAAGAACTCTGCCGGCTGCTATCCAACGTTGGGTGGGGCAAGGCGACCCCGGCACACTCGACCAGGTAGTCAGTTTGATCGAGCGCTACTCGGCCACCCAAGACTTTATTCGAGACTCCGCCCCCTCTCGGCTGTCACGCCGATCCCTGCCAACCCAGGAATCGAGAAAGGGGTCGCGTTCCTCTGCTGGGGACAGTCAGCACCGTACCCGTGCTGAAGGGGAACCCCGGAGTGAGAGTGGCAGGAGACCGGTTCCCTCCCAAACTGTCATAAGACCTAACAGTACCTCCACCCTTAGGTGCTGGCGGTGTCAGGGGCCGGGACATGTGATGGCTAATTGTCCCCTGACTACGGAACTCATGGACTGCGGATATAGCCGCCGGGTCTCAATGTATGCCCAGACCGTCTGCACAGCAATCCTCGACCCTCAGGACAGTGAACTCCAAATATGCCAGGTACTGGTTAATGGGTACCCTACAGAGGCTCTCCTGGACTCAGGGAGCCTCGTGACTCTGGTACATGGGTCACTGGTGGCAGGAGACAACCCCAGCGGACGGCAGGTCGCGGTTGTATGTATCCATGGGGACCTCCGAGAGTATCCAACTACGGAGGTAGTTTTGTCCACACCATGTGGAGACATAAAACATGTGGTGGGAGTGGTAAAAAATCTTCCCTATGGGTCTGTGTTGGGAAGAGACTTGCCCCTGTTCTGGACTCTGTGGAAAAACAAAATCCATTCTCCCCTGGTAAAATGTATTACAGATGCTGTACCCGACGAACCTGCCGTAGGGGTGTCCCACATAGGGATAGAGTGTGACCCCGATAGGTTTCCCTTAGAGGTGCTGGCAGGAGAGGTGGAGGAGACCGCATCGATTCCCGAGCTGGAAGTGTCCAGGGCCACGTTTGGGACAGCTCAGCTACAAGATCCCTCCCTGACTCAGGCGCGGGAAAGGGTGCTAGAGGTAAACGGCGTAGCCCAACAGCCCAATGCAGATACGGTATTTCCACGCATGGTAGTCAGTGGTGAGTTGCTTTATAGGATAGATAAAATCAGGGACGAGGTTGTGGAACAGTTGGTAGCACCTCAGTCGTATCGTCGGGTGATTCTAGATTTGGCACACTCACACTTGCTGGGTGGCCACTTAGGGGAAAAAAAACCTCTAGAACGTATCTTGCAGCGGTTCTTTTGGCCTGGAGTTTACGCGGAGGTCAAAAGGTACTGCGAATCCTGCCCCGAATGTCAGTTGACCTCACCCACTGCAAGTTTCCATAGTCCATTGGTACCCCTGCCAGTAATAGAGGTACCTTTTGAATGGATTTGGTAGGGCCCATTGTAAAATCCGCCCGTGGCCACCAACACATACTGGTGGTCGTCGACTATGCCACCCGGTACCCGGAGGCTATACCACTACGCCACACCTCGGCAAAACTTATTGCCCGAGAACTGTTTGCCATGTTCTGTCGCCTGGGACTACCTAAGGAGATCCTGACGGATCAGGGGACCCCCTTTATGTCCAAGGTGACAAGAGAACTGTGCAAACTGCTAAAAATTAAACAATTGCGCACCTCGGTGTACCACCCTCAAACCGATGGGTTAGTAGAACGGTTCAATAGAACCCTCAAGTCCATGTTAAAAAAGGTGGTTTCTAAGGATGGAATGGATTGGGACATGTTGCTACCCTATTTGATGTTCGCTGTCCGTGAGGTACCCCAGGCTTCCACAGGGTTCTCTCCCTTTGAGTTATTGTACGGCAGACACCCTAGGGGTCTGTTGGACGTAGCCAAAGAGACATGGGAACAAGAGCCGACTCCACATAAGAGTATAATTGAACACGTGGCTAGTATGCAGGACCGGATCGCGGCGGTCATGCCCATCGTGAAAGAACATCTGTTAGATGCCCAGGCAACCCAGAGGCGCACATATAATAAAAGAGCCCGAGTCAGGTCTTTTAACAAGGGCGATCGGGTATTAGTACTGGTACCCACAGCCGAGAGTAAGCTCATGGCCAAGTGGCAAGGGCCATATGAGATTCGAGAAAAGGTGGGGGAGGTAAATTACCGGGTGTATCAGCCTGGAAGGAGGAAACTGAGCAGATTTACCATGTAAACCTGCTAAAGCCTTGGAAAGATCGAGAGTGTTTAGTTACAGACATCACCCCGGGCATATCACCAGAGAGTTCTCTACCTTCAGCCAGGGAAGCATCCAAGGGGGAGGTCAGGATAAGTGATGCCCTCACTAAACAGCAGCGACGGGAGGCTCGCTCCCTGGTGCAAAACAATATTGACGTGTTCTCAGGGCTACCAGGTTTCCGGAAATTGAATGAAGTGTCAAAGTTCGACCTTTATCCAATGCCCCGGGTGGACGAGCTGATTGAGAGACTGGGGCAGGCCCAGTACTTTACCACGCTCGATCTCAACAAGGGTTACTGGCAGGTACCTCTCACAGATTCGGCGAAGGAAAAGACCGCCTTCGTAACTCCGGAGGGTCTATTTCACTATGTGGTCTTACCTTTTGGGTTACATGGGGCCCCGGCTACATTTCAGAGATTGATGGACATAGTGCTCAAGCCTCATCAGGAATACGCGTCCGCGTATCTAGATGATATCATCATATTTAGCACCGACTGGCAAACGCACCTAACACACGTACAAGCGGTGCTGGATTCTCTCAGAGCCGCGGGGTTAACTGCAAACCCAAAAAAATGTGCGATAGGGCTGGAGGAAGCTCGATATTTGGGGTATGTGATAGGCCGAGGAGCTATCAAGCCCCAAATCAATAAAGTTGAGGCCATAAAAAACTGGCCTAAACCATCGAGTACAAAACAGGTGAGGGCGTTCCTTGGCATCCTTGGGTATTACCGCCGGTTTATACCTAATTTTGCCAGGCGAACGGCCGCCCTGACCGATCTCTTGAAAGGAAAAAAAACGGTAATGGTTCGGTGGAACCCTCAGGCAGAAGAAGCCTTTCAGTCCATGAATTTGGCCCTGTGTGGACAGCCGGTCCTCATCAGCCCCAACTTCAATGAAACCTTCATTGTTCACACAGATGCCTCGGAGGTAGGACTAGGGGCGGTGTTGTCACAAAAAGTGAATGGTGAAGAGCACCCGGTCACCTACTTGAGTAGAAAACTTGTCCCAGCAGAGAAAAACTATAGCGTGGTAGAGAAGGAGTGTTTGGCTATTAAGTGGGCCTTGGGATCACTACGTTATTATTTACTCGGGCGTCAGTTCCGCTTGGTGACGGACCACTCACCCTTGGTATGGATGAGGAATGCCAAGGAGAGGAATGCGCGAGTCACCAGGTGGTTCCTGTCACTGCAAAATTTCAGTTTCTCTGTAGAACATCGCCCTGGGAAGTTGCAAGCAAACGCGGATGCCCTGTCCCGGGCACCCTGTATGGTGGCAAATGTTCAACCCCCCAAGTTTGAACAGAGGGGGGGGATATGTGAGGCAGTGACCGGGATTGTTTACGAGGGACGTTATATTTCCCCCAGAATGTGTACAGAGACCCATTAAAGCCATTGGAGTGCATTGCAGTCACACACACAGCTGCGGCTGCAATGCAGGAATGAAGGTGAGCAATGACCTAGTCAGACTACCTGGCTAAGGCAGATTAAGTAAAATCCGGCAGGGCCTTCATTTCTTGGAGGAGGTCACAGGAGGCACTGGGGCGGCCTCCTCCCTCCAACCCGGGTTTTCCAGTGGCTTTTGCCACAGGTCTTTAAAACTCCTGCACTAAGGATTAGTGTGGTTCTATGTTTGGACCCTGCTAGGAGCATAGCAGGAAAGCTCCACAGGATTGTGTGTAGCTGAACCCACGCCTGGCGCAGCTCTGCACCTGTCAGGCTCTGTTCGGCCCGGCGCGGCCGTTGTCCCCGGCAACCATTGTTTATAGACTGATGTTACCCCGGCTGCGTACCGGAGGACGTTTTTCTGTTTAACCCGTGAGTTGCTGAATAAAAGCTGTTTAATTTGGACTTGCTTGGGTCACTGCCTCAGTTACTGCACGGTGTGAACACCGCCGCCTTACAATATATATATATATATATATATATATATATATATATATATATATATACACACACGTCATTGTGACATGTGTTATGTTTCGGCAGCTGAGGAGTGCAGGCAAAAAAGGCAATACACCAGAGCAGTTGGAATCTATGAGATTGCAGTACCCTGACTAACCACAACAACTAGAGGCAGCCGTGGAGCGTTCCTACGTTGGTCCTAGACGCCTCGTCACAGCCTGAGAAACTAACTACACCTAAAGATAGATATAGGAAAGCTATCTGCCCCGGAGCAGAACCCCAAAGATAATAGAAAGCCCCCAAACATGTAATGGCGGTTAGACAAGAAGAAACACTGACACAGAAAGAAAATAGTATGAGCAAACGCTGGGGCCCAAACTAAATAGAAAAGGATAGGAAGGGTACTTACTGCAATCCCAGAAAACCCTGAAAAGCACCAACTCTACTAATTTCAAAAACGCCTGAGATCACACGACCTCTTCCACCTAAATTAGTTCTCTGGTGTAACAAAATCAAAACAGCAGCCACTGAAAAAACTGGAAAAAGCAAAAGTACAAACATCAGTGGCTGAACTAAACTGAGAGGGCAAAAGCCCCGGAGGGGACCCTGAAGGCCCCCACAGAAGTGCAGGACAAAATGCAAAAATATAGCACAAAAAACAAAAAGAAGAAAATGTCTTATCTGTTAGCAGGAGATGCAGACACGACACAGCAGGCTACAAGGGAAACAGGAATGAAGGATTCAGACCAGAACAATTGATCACCGGCAACCCTGATGGGAAGGTGACTCCCTTATATAAGACCAGTCAGTAACACCTGATTCCCAGTCCTCACAATCTTCACTGGACAGACCAGCACCGCTTGTAACCACTAGAGGAAGCCTCTGCTCAGAACTCATCTCAAACCCATTCACAACAGTACCCCCCCTTGAGGAGGGGTCACCGAACCCTCATTTGAGCAACCAGGTCAGTCAGGATGAGTTCTATGATACGCACGGATAAGTCTCCTAGCATGGATGTCCGAAGCAAACACCCAAGAATTGTCTTCCTGACCATAACCTCTCCATTTGACCAAATACTGGAGTTTCTGTCTAGAAAAACGAGAATCGAATATTTTCTCAACCACATATTCCAGATTGCCCTCAACCAAAACAGGGTCAGGAGGCACAGCAGCAGGAACCACTGGCTCAACAAACCTCTTCAACAAGGACTTGTGGAACACGTTATGGATCTTAAATGTCCCTGGAAGAAGCAAACGAAAAGAAACAGGATTAATAATCTCCATGATCTTATAAGGTCCAATGAACCTAGGCTTAAATTTTGGAGATGCTACTCTCATAGGAATATTCTTTGAGGACAACCAGACCAAGTCCCCCACTTTAAACCGAGGACCATCAGTCCTATGCCGGTTAGCAAACCGCTGGGCCTTCTCCTGAGAGAGGGACAACCTCTCCACTACCTGGTCCCAAATCTGTTGCATACGCTCCACAACAGAGTCAACACCTGGACAGACAGAAGCCTCCGTCTGTCCTGAAGAAAATCGAGGGTGAAACCCAGAATTACAGAAAAACGGAGACATCAAAGTGGCAGAGCTAGCCCTATTATTAAGAGCAAACTCAGCCAAAGGCAAAAAAGAGACCCAGTCATCCTGATCAGCAGACACAAAGCATCTTAGATAAGTCTCCAATGTCTGGTTTGTTCTCTCAGTTTGACCATTGGTCTGAGGATGAAATGCCGAGGAGAAAGACAATTGAACACCCAGTTTAGAACAAAAAGTCCTCCAAAATCTGGAAACAAACTGGACTCCTCTGTCAGACACAATGTTCTCAGGAATGCCGTGTAAACGAACCACGTGCTGAAGGAACAACGGCACCAATTCAGAGGAGGAAGGCAACTTAGGTAATGGCACAAGATGTATCATTTTGGAAAACCTATCACAAATTACCCAGATGGTGGTCATTCTCTGAGAAACAGGAAGGTCGGATATGAAATCCATAGAGATATGGGTCCATGGTCTCTTGGGCACAGGCAATGGTATCAACAAACCACTAGAGCGAGAGCAAGGCTTGGAGCGAGAGCAAGTCCCGCAGGACTGCACAAATTCCCTGACATCACGAGACAAGGTAGGCCACCAAAAGGACCGACTAACCAAGTCTCTAGTACCAAAAATTCCGGGATGCCCAGCCAATGCGGAACAATGAATCTCAGACATCACACTCTTCTTCCACTGGTCCGGGACAAACAATTTTCCAACAGGGCAGCACTTGGGCCTATCCTCCTGACACCCCTCCAGAGCAAGTCTCAAATTGGGCGAGATGGCGGAAAGAACTACACCCTCTTTCAAAATAACAGAAGGATCAGATAACTCAGGAGAGTCCGCAAGGAAACTCCTCGAGAGGGCATCCGCCTTAACATTCTTAGTGCCAGGAAGAAAGGAAACCACAAAATTAAAACGTGTGAAAAACAAGGCCCACCTGGCCTGTCTAGGATTGAGTCGCTTGGCAGATTCCAGATAGACCAGATTCTTATGGTCCGTAAGGACCACCACCTGATGTTTGGCTCCCTCCAGCCAATGTCTCCACTCTTCAAAAGCCCACTTCATGGCCAATAACTCCCGATTACCCACGTCATAATTACGTTCAGTAGGAGAAAATTTTCGAGAGAAAAAGGCACAAGGGTTACTTTTAGAGGTCTCTGGATCTCTTTGGGACAAAACGGCACCTGCCCCAATTTCAGAGGCATCAACCTCCACCTGAAATGGCAGAGAAACATCAGGCTGCCGTAGAACAGGAGCAGAAGTGAATCTCTGCTTAAGTTCCTGAAATGCAGAGACTGCCTCAGGAGGCCAATTCACCACATCAGAACCCTTTCTGGTCAAATCAGTTAATGGTTTAACAATAACCGAGAAATTACCAATAAATTTATGATAAAAATTGGCAAAACCCAAAAATCTCTGAAGAGCCTTTAATGAAGTAGGTTGGACCCAATCACAGATGGCCTGAACCTTGACCGGGTCCATTTCAATAACAGATGGGGACAAAATGAATCCCAGAAATGAGATCCTCTGTACGCCAAAAAGACACTTTGATCCCTTCACATACAGAGCATTCTCTCTCAAAATCTGGAACACAGTTCGAACATGTTTCACATGAGAGTCCCAGTCATTAGAAAAAATCAAGATATCATCCAAATAAACAATCAGAAATTTGTCCACAAAATCCCTGAAAATGTCATTCATGAAGGACTGGAAGACGGAAGGAGCATTAGTGAGCCCAAAGGGCATCACTAGGTACTCAAAATGCCCTTCAGGGGTATTGAATGCCGTCTTCCATTCATCCCCGTGCTTAATGCGAATAAGGTTATACGCCCCCCTGAGGTCAAGCTTGGTAAACCAAGTAGGGTTTTTCACCCTGGAAAACAGGTCAGAAATCAAGGGTAACGGGTATTGATATTTCACAGTAATATTGTTCAAGAGACGATAATCAATACACGGCCTTAATGAACCATCCTTTTTGGCCACAAAGAAAAAACCGGCACCTAAGGGTGAAGAGGATGGTCTGATATGACCCTTCTCCAATGATTCCTTGATATAAGACCGCATAGCGTCATGTTCAGATACAGACAAGTTAAAAAGGCGACCTTTAGGGAATTTACTACCCGGCACTAATTCAATAGCGCAGTCATAGCTCCTATGGGGAGGCAAGGATGCAGATTTACTTTCGCTAAACACATCAGAAAAATCAATCAAAAAGTCAGGAACATCCTGAGCCTGGGGGGAGGCAGAAAAAACAGGAGTGTTGGTATTCACACATTGGCAGCCCCAACTGGTTACAGACACAGATTTCCAATCCAAAACAGGATTATGAGACTGTAACCAAGGGAAACCCAGCACGATAATGTCATGCAGATTATACAGAACCAAAAATTTGCAGCACTCCTGGTGATCAGGTTCAACCCTCATTATCACCTGAGTAGAAAACTGGGGTTTATTCTCGGCCAAAGGGGTAGAATCGATCCCCAGTAGGGGAATAGACTTCTGTAGGGGTATCAAGGGAAACCCACAACGTTTAGCAAAATCATAATCCATCAGGTTAATAGCTGCTCCAGAATCAACGAAAGCCTGAGCAGAAAATGAGGACAGAGTGACAGTTAATAAAAACTTAGTCTGAATACTACCCAAGACAACTGAGCGTGCAAAACGTCTTCCCCGCTTAGGGCAGACTGAAATAGCATGAGAGGCATCACCACAGTAGAAACATAACCCATTGCGCTTTCGAAACTCATGACGCTGTGCCCCAGACACCACTCTATCACACTGCATGGGTTCAGAAGCTGGTTCACAAGGCAACACTATTCCACGCATACTTCTCCGCTCACGCAAACGTCTGTCAATTTGAATCGCTAATGACATAGAATCATTGAGACCAGAGGGGACAGGGAATCCCACCATAACATCCTTTACATTATCTGACAGACCCTTCCGGAAAAGGGCTGCCAAAGCGTCGTCATTCCATTTGATCAGGACTGCCCACCTACGGAATCTCTGACAGTATAACTCAGCGTCATAAAGCCCCTGATTTAATGCCAACAAGGCTTTTTCAGCTTGATCAGTGACATTAGGCTCATCGTACAATAACCCCAAAGCCTGAAAAAATGCATCAACATCACTCAAAACAGGATCCCCAGGTGTCAGGGAAAAAGCCCAATCCTGAGGATCGCCGCGCAGGAGAGAGATGATAATTTGAACCTGCTGCGCTGCGTTCCCTGAGGACTTAGATTTTAAGGCAAAAAACAATTTACAATTATTTTTGAAATTCTGAAACTTAGCTCGATCCCCTAAAAACAAATCTGGCATGGGAATCCTAGGTTCCACAACAGGCAACCCAGCAAGATAGGTAGCAATACTCCGAACCTCAGTGGCAAGCTGATCCACACGGTCAGACAACTGTGCAAACTCCATTGAGAGAAAAGATCCTCCCCAGCACCCAGAGATACAGAGGGAAATAAAAGCAACAAACAGAAAAATATCTCTGACAACTCTGACAACCTTTTTTCTTTCACAATATTTTTTCCCTTCTGTGAGTACCATACAATTTTCAACTTTTAGGCCGGTGATACTGTTATGTTTCGGCAGCTGAGGAGTGCAGGCAAAAAAGGCAATACACCAGAGCAGTTGGAATCTATGAGATTGCAGTACCCTGACTAACCACAACAACTAGAGGCAGCCGTGGAGCGTTCCTACGTTGGTCCTAGACGCCTCGTCACAGCCTGAGAAACTAACTACACCTAAAGATAGATATAGGAAAGCTATCTGCCCCGGAGCAGAACCCCAAAGATAATAGAAAGCCCCCAAACATGTAATGGCGGTTAGACAAGAAGAAACACTGACACAGAAAGAAAATAGTATGAGCAAACGCTGGGGCCCAAACTAACTAAATAGAAAAGGATAGGAAGGGTACTTACTGCAATCCCAGAAAACCCTGAAAAGCACCAACTCTACTAATTTCAAAAACGCCTGAGATCACACGACCTCTTCCACCTAAATTAGTTCTCTGGTGTAACAAAATCAAAACAGCAGCCACTGAAAAAACTGGAAAAAGCAAAAGTACAAACTTCAGTGGCTGAACTAAACTGAGAGGGCAAAAGCCCCCGGAGGGGACCCTGAAGGCCCCCACAGAAGTGCAGGACAAAATGCAAAAATATAGCACAAAAAACAAAAAGAAGAAAATGTCTTATCTGTTAGCAGGAGATGCAGACAGGACACAGCAGGCTACAAGGGAAACAGGAATGAAGGATTCAGACCAGAACAATTGATCACCGGCAACCCTGATGGGAAGGTGACTCCCTTATATAAGACCAGTCAGTAACACCTGATTCCCAGTCCTCACAATCTTCACTGGACAGACCAGCACCGCTTGTAACCACTAGAGGAAGCCTCTGCTCAGAACTCCTCTCAAACCCATTCACAACAGACATGTATATATATATATATATATATTTATAGTTCATAGGATTCTACATACTGTAATAGCCGCTAATTCAATTGCCGGCTTTTGTGAAAGTACAGAGCCGACATGAAATGACACATGGTTTACATACAGTTAACCATGTCATTTCATATAGTTTGATATATGGTTTTAACTTACAATTACATAAGTGTATGTGTACAAAATTGCAGACATGTAGGGGTTAATTAAAGTTGTAAATTCGTTGAAAAAAATGTGTGGGCTCCCGCTGTATTTTCTCCACCAGACAGACAAAGCAAGCGAGTGGGGGGCAAATAATAATAGCCCAGGGAGGGTGCATTTATTTTGTGTCCCCCCTGGCTACTAACATCTGCCCCCAGCCACCCCAGAAAAGGCAAATCTATAATTAGATTAGCCCTTTCTGGCACTTTGCCCGTCTATTCCCATTGCCCTGTAGCGGTGGCGAATGGTTTAATAAGGGGTTAAAGCCACCTTGCTATTGAAAGGTGACTTTAAGCCAGGTTAATAATTGAGAGCTGTCAATTAGACAACTATCAATTATTAATCCTATTGTATGAAAGAAAAATCAAACACACACTTTAATTAAAAATCATTTTAATCAAATAAGCAAACAGTTTTTGACCATCTTTTGTTTTATTTTTTATTTTATAAAATAAAAAAGCAAAATGATTCTTACCTATCCGATGCACAGTCAGGTCCCACGCTGTAGACCTGACTTTGCATCGGATAGGTAAGAATCATTTTGCTTTTTTATTTTATTTTTATTACAGGAAATGGTTTTAGCAGGAAAATAAAAGATGGTCAAAATCTGTTTGCTTATTTCATTAAAATGATTTTTTATTAAAGTGTGTGTGTTTGATTTTTCTTTCATACAATAGGATTAATAATTGATAGTTGTCTAATTGACAGCTCTCAATTATTAACCTGGCTTAAAGTCACCTTTCAATAGCAAGGTGGCTTTAACCCCTTATTAACCCATTCGCCACCGCTAACAGGGCAATGGGAATAGACGGGCAAAGTGCCAGAAAGGGCTAATCTAATTATAGATTTGCCTTTTCTGGGGTGGCTGGGGGCAGATGTTAGTAGCCGGGAGGGGCACAAAATAAATGTACCCTCCCTGGGCTATTATTATTTGCCCCCACTCGTTTGCTTTGTCTGGTGGAGAAAATACAGCGGGAGCCCACGCATTTTTTTTCAACGAATTTACACCTTTAATTAACCCCTACATGTCTGCAATTTTGCACACATACACTCATGTAATTGTAAGTTAAAACCATATATCAAACTACATGAAATGACATGGTTGACTGTATGTAAACCATGTGTCATTTCATGTCGGGTCTGTAATTTCACAAAAGCCGGCAATTGAATTAGCGGCTATTACAGTATGTAGAAGTGCATGACCTATAAATATATGTATATATATATATATATATATATATATATATATGTCACAATGACATGTATATATATATATATGTATTCTATGTTTGTATATGTAATGTTTCTATTCTTTATTAAAGCTGTCAGTGTGCTTTTACAGTATAGCCGGGGATGAATTGCCGGCTTTTCTAAAGGACACCGGTGCGATTTAATCGCAAGTCACACGTGCGGTCCGTTTGTAATCCGATTTTTCAGCGCTCCCATTGACTTGCATTGGCGATAGTCGACCCACAATCGGTGACAATCGCAGCATGCTGCGATTGCACTCGCACGTTTAAAACGGACCACAAAAAATACTAGGAGCTGCTCCATAGATTAACATTGGTCCCACTGCAATGCTAGATTTCATCGCTTTGCAGTGGTACGATTTTGTCGCCAGTGTGACGCCGGCCTTACCCTCCTTGTGGAGTGTGTCAATGACTGCCTTCTGGACATCTGTCAAGTCAGCAGTCTTCTCCATGATTGTGGAGCCTACTGAAACACACTAAGGGACCTTTTTAAATGCTTAGGAAGCCTTTGCAGGTGTTTTTTGTTAATAATTTTAATTTACTGAGATAATGACCTTTGGGTTTTCATTGGCTGTAAGCCATAATCATCAACATTAACAGAAATAAACACTTGAAATACAGTGGGGAAAAAAAGTATTTAGTCAGCCACCAATTGTGCAAGTTCTCCCACTTAAAAAGATGAGAGAGGCCTGTAATTGACATCATAGGTAGACCACAACTATGAGAGTCAATATGAGAAAACTAATCTAGAAAATCACCTTGTCTGATTTGGCAACATTTATTTTGCAAATTATGGTGGAAAAAAAGGATTTTGTCATTAACAAAAGTTCATCAATATTTTGTTATATATCCTTTGTTGGCAATGACAGGTCAAATGTTTTCTGCAAGTCTTCACAAGGTTGGTACACACTGTTGGTGGTATGTTGACCCATTCCTCCAAGATCTCCTCTAGAGCAGTGATGTTTTGGGCCTGTCGCTGGGCAACATGGACTTTCAAATCTCTCCAAAGATTTTCTTTGGGGTTGAGATCTGGAGACTGGCTAGGCCACTCCAGGACTTTCATATGCTTCTTACAAAGCCACTCCTTCGTTGCCATGGTGGTGTGCCCATGATCATTGTAATGCTGAAAGACCCATCCATGTTTCACCTTCAATGCCCTTGCTGATGGAAGGAGGTTTGCACTCAAAATCTCATGATACATGGCCCCATTCATTCTTTCATGTACACGGATCAGTCGTCCTGGTCCCTTTTGCAGAGAAACAGCCCCAAAGCATGATGTTGCCACCCCATGCTTCACAGTAGGTATGGTGTTCTTTGGATGCAACTCCAACTTGGATGTCTCCTTGGATGTCTCCAAACATGACGAGTTTTGTTTCTACCAACAGTTCTACTTTGGTTTCATCAGATCATATGACATTCTCCCAATACTCTTATGGATAATCCAAATGCTCTCTAGCAAATTTCAGATGGGCCTGGACGTATTGGCTTAAGCAGGGGGACAAGTCTGGCACTGCAGGATCTGAGTCCCTGGCAGCGTAGTGTGATACTGATGGTAGCCTTTGTTATGGTGGTCTGTTGTGAATACTCTGTAGGCGACTTCGGAGCTGGGGCTCCCTCCGGTGGTTGCTGTAGGTAATGAACTAATTGCTGAATGGCCTTCAGCTGGCTCTGAATGGTCTGATATAAGTGACCTGAGTTCCCATCAGCCTTGCCAGTAATCAATTGTTGTTCCTGGTTTTGCTTGGAGCTCAGCTTGCATTCCTGCTCTCTTTCAGATAAGTGATTTGCTGTTTTTTTTCCTCTTGTTGGGTTTTCCTTGCCTGTTTTGCTGCTTGCAGGGGACTGCAGCCTGGTCCCCTTTTGGGGTCTGGCGCTGCAATTGTGCTCATTTTGTATTTGCACTTTTGCTCTGTTCCTTTGTCACTTTTTTGCTGAATTGCTGTGTGTTACACCAGAGATGTGATTTAGGTGGTAGAGATCGTGTGATCTCAGGTTTTTTTGTTAATCAGAAGTGTTGGTATTTTTTGTCAGGGTTTTTTTGGGTTGCAGTCAGAATTCTTTCCTATACTTTTTATTCTAGACAGTTAGCTTTCATCTTTCTGACTTTAGGTGTAGTTATCTCTCCGGCTGTGACGAGGGGTCTAGGATCACTGTAGGTACGCTCCACGGCTACTTCTAGTGTGGCGGTTAGTTTAGGGTACTGCAATCCAATAGTTTCCAGCCTCTCTGGTGTATTACTACTTTTGCTATTTTTGCAATTTCCCCTCAGCTACCAAAACATAACAGTAGTCCCAGCTCTATGCAGGTCATTCAATTGTTCCCCACATGTGGTTCTGAGTTTCTGCTCACCATTCTTGTGATCAGTTTGACCCCACGGTTGGAGATTTTGTGTGGAACCCCAGATCGAAGGAGATTATCAGTGGTCTTGTATGTCTACCATTTTCTTATTATTGCTCCCAGAGTTGATTTCATCACACCAAGCTGCTTGCCTATTGCAGATTCAGTCTTCCCAGCCTGGTGCTACAATTTTTTCTGGTGTCCTTCAACAGCTCTTTGGTCTTCACCATAGTGGAGTTTGGAGTGTGACTGTTTGAGGTTGTGGACAGGTGTCTTTTATACTGATAACAAGTTAAAACAGGTGCCATTACTATAAGTAATGAGTGGAGGACAGAGGAGCCTCTTAAAGAAGAAGTTACATGTCTGTGAGAGTCAGAAATCTTGCATGTTTTTAGATGACCAAATGCTTATTTTCCACTATAAATTGCAAAATAAATCTTGCCAAATCAGGCAAGGTGATTTTCAGGATTTGTTTTCTCATTTTGACTCTTAGGCCGGCGTCACACTGGCGAGTGTGATGCGAGTAAGTCGCACGACTTTCTCGCATCAACACCCGGCACGGTCGCCCGCTCTCGGACCCGAGTGTGCGGCTGCATAGAAATACATGCAGCCGCACACTCGGATCCGAGAGCCGGCGGCTGTGCCGGGTGTTGATGCGAGAAAGTCGTGCGACTTACTCGCATCACACTCGCCAGTGTGACGCCGGCCTTATAGTTGTGGTTTACCTATGTTGTCAATTACAGGCCTCTCATCTTTTTAAGTGGAAGAACTTGCACAATTGGTAACATAGTTATTAAGGTTGAAGGAAGACTTTAAGTCCATCTAGTTCAACCCATATCCTATCCTAACCTGCCCTAACATGTTGAACCAGAGGAAGGCAAAAAAAACCCAAGTGGCAAACAGTAAGCTTCACATTGGGGAAAAAAATTCCTTCCCGAATCCACATACGGCAATCAGACTAGCTCCCTGGATCAACGCAATATCAAGGAAACTAGTGAATATAGCCTGTAATGGTGGCTGACTAAATTCTGTTTTTACCCACTGTAGATCAATCTGTTTGTAATGACTCTACATAATGTGAGTTTCACTTTTTGCATTGAAGAACGGAAATAAATTAACTTTTTATTGATATTCTAATTTAGTGAGAGGCACCTGTACTTGCAGTCACGCATCTGACTGCTCCTGACACCGGAGAATCATGTACAGTGCATGCTCTGAGGAGTCATAGGTTTGCAGTCACATACAGTGACTGCAAACTTGAGCCCAAGCCTGGACAACTCTTTCAAATTGAATCTGTCTTTACACTGAACATGTTACTCAAAGATGAACTTATACTTCATGAAACTGATGTTTATGCAGTTTCTTAATGTAGTAAATCTGCAAGAGACTGAGAGGATTTAGAAATAAACCATGCAATTTTGTGCCAGATTTTTATACTGAGCAATAACATGTCAGCAAAGGTTCTCACTAGTTCTTTTCCAAGTTTATAAAAACATGATAGAGCAAATGTTCCTTAGTCAAGGGTCTGCATGCCCGATACTTGGATGTATTGTGAGTAGTGTTGAGCGATACGATAATGCAAATATCGGCTATCGGCCGATATTAGCTCTATCGGCCTTTCGATAATTCGTTTCGATATTTTCGTCTTATCGAATACCGGAATCGGATTTGTCACTGTCACTGTGAGTGTCCGTCGGTCGGGTCTGTCAGGAGTCAGCGGCACTTACCTGGCAGAAGATCTCCGGCGGTCACGTCCTGGACTGCTTGATGGCCGCCATTATCTTCTCCCTGGCGGTCACATGCAGTTTTTCGCGATAACTGCAGTGACTGCAGGATAATCCCGGCCGTAAAGCAGTCAGTCCGATGACGTCAACGCCGGGGAAGCAGGTAATCAGCTGTGCTGCGCCGGGATGACAGGCTCTGCCTGTCATTCTGATGTAGCAGAGCTGGATCGTCGTGGGACACTCGTTACTATGGACTGCGTCGGTCAGGTGGTATACTTTTTTTTTTTTTTCATTTTTTTACAGGAGATCGATGGCGTCGCAGGATGAGACTGTAATAAAAGTAATGAAAACTGTGTTTTTTTTTTTTTTTTATTAAATTAAAAAACTTTTTTAGGAACATTCACCCGTCCGGGTACATAAACAATTTAACTATTTACATACAGGGACCCTGTCCGGGTTATTTAGACTTCTTTGGCTGGCCTCTTCCAGGTACCACCTGGTACTCTTCTTGAGATTGCCAAACATCCGAGGCACCAAGGACCACCAGGACCTGATGACGTCGTGTGGCCTGTACAGTGACGTCGTGACCCGCTATCTGGGTCTGTGTGGCCACCTCTTTCATCTCCCTCCGGGTCTGGAACCCTATGTCCCGGACTGTACGAACCCCAGGGTGCCTAACAGGCGCCGGGTACGGGCCAGCTATACTTATCATGTCCATAGCTGGGGCTGCTGAGGAGACCACTGAGGGAGGCTGGGGAGATTTACGGCGTGGGGTGGGCACTTTTGCAGAGGCCTGGATGTGGGAGGCTGAAGGCTCCGAGGGTCTCACAGGTTCCTGACACACTGGGGAGTAGGGGTCGCACCTGGTAACATTTAGGGCGTACCACCCATTGTAACCCCAGTGTCGGGTGTAAGTCACCAAGTCTCCTGGCAACAGGTCCCTCCCCGGGTGTCCTTCTGGGAGGTGAGCCTCCACGTCCCGCCGGGTCACAAAGACTTCTAAATAAAGTCCAGGCTCCTTGATGAAGCCCCAACCACCTTTCAATTTAAAGCTCCGTACTGCACCCTTACGCCGCGGCTCACACAGGGTTCCTTTATCCTTTCTCATCCGGTCCTTATCTGCCCGGTCCTTCTCCAGGTGACGTTGGTGAAGTTTTAGGGATTCTCGCTGCTCCCTTTGTCGCTCTGCTTCCCGCTCCCAACGTCTCCACTCTTCCTCCTGACGCCGGTTGAAATTCTCCTCCACCATCTGCTCCATGTCTCCACCACTCCACTGCAGCTTACAGTGTCCGGTTTGCGGCAGCTCTCCTGTCGCCCCCCAGTCCTGGCGGCGCTCCCCTGCGGAGGAAGCAGACGGCTCTAAATCAGATGACAGTCGGGGCTCCGGTACAGGCAGGTAGTGCTCTGGTGCCTGCGCGGCCTCCTCCATGAGGACGGGTGTCGCTTCTTCTGTCTCAGCGACGGGGGCAGACAGCGGGATCTGAGGTGCTGCTGACGGTGCTGCGGTTTTTGCAGGAACGGGTGCCTCCACTGCGACAACGTCAACCGGATCACATTGCAAGGACTCCTCTACTAGAACGGGTGCCTCACCTTCCGGTACAGACACTTCAGGTAAGAGGGATTGGCGCCGCTCCAAGTTTATTTTTAGGGCACGCCAGCTGGCTTCCATCCTGGCGACCTCCTCCCGGTGCCGGGCCAGGCCTCTTAGGGTATCCTCCGCTTCTTGCAGCGTAGGAGGGTTTCCAGGCCGGGTGCCCAACGGTGGTTCCGTGGCGATCGGGTCGCTTCCGTGGGGGGAGAGCTCTGACTGCTCCATCCCTTCCCACTTCTGCTCGTCGTGTCCATTAGCCATCTCTGCCAAGTCACATGTGTCATTAGCATCTGGAGAGGGCCCCTCTTTTGTAGGGAGGCGGGACCTTCGTGTTAGTTTCCGCACACTGAGGAGGAGGCGGAACTCCAGAGCTGTGGGGCACGATCTTACATTGCAGTACCATTTACAGTGGGCGGCCATCGTTTTCACGCCACTGAGTGACACCCACGAAGAGCACGCCCTTCTTCTTCACCAGTGCCTCGTCGTGACGCAGATATGGCGGAAAAATGGCAAATACATTCTCTGATGATTTTAGCAATTCTCAAGCACAAAACCAGTGCAATTCAGGCACACAGGACTCGCTTATAGCGAGCTACAGAATCCTGTTCGTGACGCCCAAGTTGAGTCGCACAGAGCCAGAGGTTTTCGGGGTACTCGGCACCGAGCCCGTCGACTTCTATGGGGTATGTCACGTCTTTACCCGGCAATTGAATTAGAGTCGATTTTACTATGTAGAAGTGTATAAACTATAAATATATGTATATATATATGTCACAATGACATGTATATATATATATATATATGTATTCTATGTGTGTATATTTTGTGTTTACAACGAAAGAAAGGGTTTTTTTTGTTGCGATATTTTGTTCCCATAGACTTACATGGGACTTCCGGTATCGAAATCGGATATCGACGATATTTAGTGCTATCGGCGATACAATTTCGATACGATATTTTTAGATATCGAGCAATATCGCTCAACACTAATTGTGAGATCCAGAAAATCATGAAGAGCAACTCTCTCTCTGCCTCCATTGTCAGGCTGTTTTCCTTGGTGCTGGAAAGATCACTGCTGTCTCCTGCTGGTATCTAACAGATGGGACTGTGTAAAGAACAGATAGGTCTAACAAACAAGGTACTTATTTATTACTGTACTAAGATAAACAAAATCTTTGCTTAACCCCTTCACGCCGCAGCCCATTTTCATTTTTGCGCTTCTGATTTTACTCCGCTCAGAGGCGTAGCTAGGGTTTCGGTTTAGGGGGGGCGAAACTTCTGAGTGGGCCCCTAGCCAGAGAACCTCAGCAAATGACTGCGCTGTTGCCAAAAATAATCTATATATAAAAAGACCAATATTGATATCACCGCCATATGGTGAGTGGTAAATAATACCAGTCCTACAGAACATATAATAGATTACAGCAGAGTTACAGATAGTGACTTACCGCTGACGTTCTTTCTGATGGAATTGTTCACTTTTCATGTCTTTTCCATCTGGCCCAGACCGACATAACGACTCCTCCAGCCAGGACTCGACTGTAGAGAATACAACAAAGACACATTTCACTTCTCATATTTTCAGCACCGTCACGGTCACCAATTGGACTATTCTCAATCTGCACAAACTCCTCATCCTGCTGATACCCCAATACTGAGCCGCTGCTGTCATATGTGTCCCTATTACTGCACCTATTGTGTGGTTCTGTGTGACCTCTAAATTCTAAATAGTTATAGTTTTGAACGACACCATTGATTTTACCATATTGTGTACTGGAAAATGGGGAAAAAATCCAAGTGCTTTGAAATTGCAAAAAAGAGCAATTCCACAACCGTTTTTTTTTTTAATCATGCTCACCAAATATTAAAACTGACCTGCCATTATGATTCTCCAGAACATTACGAGTTTGTAGATAACAAACTTGTATAGGTTGTTTTTTATTTAAGTGGTGAAAAAAAAATCCAAAATTTGTTAAAAAAAAATTGCATCATTTTCTGAGACCCATGGCATCTTCATTTTTCGTGATCTGGGGCTGGGTAAGGGCTTATTTTTTGCGTGCCGAGCTGACGTTTTCATTGATATCATTTTGGTGTAGATATAATCTTTTGATAACCCGTTATTTCATTTGCGGCAAATAAAAAACATAATTGTGGCTTTTTGATTTTTTTTCGCTACGCCATTTACCGATCGGATTAATTCTTTTTATATATTGATAGATCGGGCGATTCTGAATGCGGCGATACCAAATATGTGGGGGGTTTTAATTGTTTTATTTTGAATTGGGCAAATGGGGGGCGATTTGAAGTTTTTAAATTCTTTTAATATTTTTAAAAATATTTTTTTAACTTTACACTTGCTTCAATAGTCTCCATGGGAGACTAGAAGCTGCGATCATCTGATTGCTTGTGCTACACAGAGCAGGGTGAAGGCGGCTACAGAGATTGAACAACGGTCGGACAAAATGGAGGAGATGATTAAGCATCTGATCCTGAGCCAATAGCAGCAACACCAGCTGCATTGAGAGCAGCAGCAGCGCCAACAGTTCTGTGAGCAGCAGCAGGTACAGCAGGAGACAAACTTCTGATGCAACAGATTCAACAACAGCAAAAGCAGATTGAACTGGTTGGAGATGTCCACAACAGAGAAACCACCCTTCCCCCACATCAAGGTGATGATTCCTACGTCCGGAAAGCGGTAAGACAAGCTATGCAAAAGATGACTCCAGGGGATGATGTAGAGGCGTTTTTGACTGTTTTTTGAACGGGTTGCAGAGCGGGTGAGGGTGTCCTAGGAGCAGGGGGCGGAACTGGCAACAGGCACATTTTCAAATAGCTTTTTTATTTTCCTCTAGCTGAATAACCTGGAAAAAATGTATTATTGGCACACAAAACATGCTATTTTGCTGCAGAGCAGTTGCCACGGCTGGCACCTACCTGCAGAAAGGTTTTTTTTTCTTAAGTATATACAGATATTCAAGCTAAGGGGCAGGTCACTGATGGATCAGTGACCTGTCCACAGTCTGCATTATGAATATCTAATCAGAGCACCACATACCCCAACACCACGTTAGGGCACTAGAATCTCATTAACACAAAACTGAAAATAAAGATTAAAGAACAAACAAACGATGGATTTCATCAACCAAGATATCATTTTATTCAGTATCACGGCATCAACTGGACACTGTGTGCAGGTTGCTGTACACAATCCTGCTGACAGGTTCCCTTTAAGTGCTTTATGATAATGAACCTGACTGTAGATGTATTATGTAGGTGACAATGCTGTACATAAACAAGAATTGTATTGTATTCTGCTCACTCATAGTATGATGGTTGGTAAACAGAATGTGTCTGTATTGATTGGCTTAGTATCTTAATAGATGTCTATTTATCTATCTATACACGCTGATCGGTTATACACCCTTTCCTGTGCCTGGAGAAGATGTTCCTTCACGATAGGCATTACCTTCGCTATCCTCTCCTGCAGCTGGGTGACATGCTCTGTGATGCTCCGTTGGGGCATGGCCTCAGCTTCCCAGGTTTCCTTGGCGATGTCCAGGAGCCTTCACGGATGTCGTACCCATCCTGGGGATCGCGTGCTAGTGCTTATTCCCATGGTGGAGAGCAAGTTCCTAGCCAAGTGGCAAGGCCCATATGAGGTGGTGGAAAACTGGGCAAGGTAAATGACATGGTACACTGGCCAGGTCGAAGGCAGCCGCATCAAGGCTATCTTGTGAACTTGCTCAAGCCCTGGCGAGAGCGGAAAGCGCTGAAAACCCCTTGCCTAGGAGCCAGTTGTAAAGCCACAGAGCACGATGTCACATTTGCAGAGACTGTAATGCTGGCCCAGAGGCAACATTGTCGGGAGATGTTGCGGCAGAACTGTGACCTTTTCTCGGAGTTGCCAGGGCATACGCAGGTGGTGGAACATGAAGTGTTGACATAACCATATGTAAGGGTGAACCTCATGCCCTATAGAATTCTGGAAGCATGTCGAGAGGTGATATAAAATGAGGTGAAGAGAATGCTAGGCATCGGGTGATAGAGGAGTCGAAAAGTGGATGATTGAGTCCCATCGTCCTTGTCCCAAAGCCCAACAGTGAGTAGCGGTTTTGTTATGATTACCGCAGGCTGAATTAAGGCTGGTTTCACATTTGCGTATCGGTGCGCAGAGTTTGATTCACATAAATCCACATGCTTATATATCTTTAGCATGGTGTACGCCGGGACATGCGCTCGCATACGTCGTTTCGCTGTGTGCCGCGTTGTCTGGCAAACGCAACATGTTACATTTTTTTGAAGCATCAAAAATCCGTCAAATATGTGCAGTCATGCGCATCTGGATGAGTGCGTCAAAAGAACGCATTACTGTCTATGGGAACGCATTGGTATGCAAGGACATGCGCATGGATGCGTTTGATACGCATGCGGACTTCAGACTTCGCATGTCCAGGAACTGATTACAGCACCTGGAAATATCGAACGCATGCATATAAACAACGCAAACATGTGGATCGCCCGCCAGGGCAGTGGGATACTCGGTACCGGGCCGGTGTCTTAAAGGGATGTGTCACAGCGGCAGTGACCCAGTCTGTGGCCCTGGGCGTCCAATAAAAGGGGAATATTTACAGGGGATGATAGAGTTTGTATTGAAGTGTTTGTGACGCCACCTGTAGTATCTGGTCAGAGGTGACCAGCGCTGCGGTGCAGATCTTCTGAGACTGATGGTGTGATGCAGCAGAGTTGGAATAGCTTTCCACAGGTAAAGCTTGTGGTCTCAAGGCAGGGTGGTGTTGTAGAAAGAGTAATGGTGCTGGGAGATGTAGCAGAGTGGAGTGTGTTCCGCAGGAAGAACTTGAGGAGACAGTCAAATGCAGTTTCCAAGGCTTTACTCACAGTTCAGGTGCTGGCAGTACAAATGCCCGCTTGGTGCCACGTCCTCCAGGTGAGGAGTCCAGTCAACTCCCAGGCAGATGGAGAACACCAGTCCAAAAGCTCCCTGTCAGTATATGCCTTCCCTGGCCGTCTCACTGTACTGATTCCCACTCCTTTCTTCCTTCCAGTACCTCGCTAAGCAGTGTCCCAGTCTAGAAGCTGCGGATTCTGTAGGACAACGTTCTCTCTCTGCGTTTCCTTGATCCAATATAGCTTTCCTTCCCGGAGAAGATACTTTCGGTTGTGGCTGTGATCCCTAAAGTTATCACAGCTGTCGGCTTGCTAGCTGAGTCATAAGGTTCTCCACTAGGCTAGGGGCCGAGTCTCTTCTGCGACCTGGATTCTCCCAGCTGGCGTCCGCCAGTCCTGGAACGAGCCCCACGGGTAGCCTCTTGCTCTGCCGTGCCTCTGAGAATCCCTTTTCCCTACCAGGGACATTTCCTTCTTCTGTGAGCAGCTCCTCAGGACTGGAGCCTGCCTCACGGTTGTATCTCTTTCCCCTCTCCCCTATGGGAGAGCTGCTTCTGAGCGTCTATCTCGTTCCTCCCCAAAGGGAAGACTGACCTTGCTTCCCTCTAACTTCCTGCTCTGACCCACAAATTCCACCCACCATGTAACACCCTTTGCTAGCTGTAGACATGTTAGCTGAACTCAGCTAGTGTGTATGATGGATGCAGTGTTGCCAGAGCCAGGTGTAGTGTCTCCACCTTACCTAAAAGTTGAAATACCACATCTCTGGCTGAGATGCAGTACCTCTGTGGTGACTGAACCCTCAGGGGCGCCACATACACCCCCTGTTAAATGCAGCACGTCCACAGGCTGAAACAGAGTAAATGATGTTACAGGAAACATACAAAATTTTTATAACGTGCATGTTAACAACATAATTTAAAACTCAACTTCCCTTTATGGGAGGCACTTTTTCTTAAGCGTTGCATAATAACATTAACTGAAATTATTCACTCTAAAAGTGCTTGTGGCAGCAACCGTTAAACTTTCAAGTTCGCTACCAGGATAGAGCATATTTTTTTTTACCTACAAAAATACTATCATATTTACATTTGCTTCTTTCCTATAAAAGTACTGTCACTACATTAACACTTATTCTCTTCTAGTGCAAGCCCCATCCGGTGTGTTCTCTTGGGTAGCAACCGTTGCTACTAGGTTCACTACCTAATCTGGACATCTTGTCCCTGCAACAATACTTCCTATTATTCTTATAACATATTTACAAAAATTGCTTTTAGCTCTCAAATAACTGTCTGTACAAATTTACACTAAGTGGTACCTGTTATCAACAACTATTATACACGTTATCTACAAGTGCTCTTCAATGACTCAACAATATAAAACAATTCTGCAATATAAAACATTCCTTACTTCACTCTAAGCATAATGTACAATATAATAACACTTTTATTAATACACAATCATGACTCATCAAATGAGGTATATGGCAGATACTATCCCAGCCGGGGTATCTTCAAGTGCCGTGTACTCGTGGAGGACCCGCTCTAAACCTCCAACGTTGATCTTGGGTGGCCTGCAAGACATAACTGGTCTCCCCCAATAGACCTCATCTTCGGCCACACCTAACGGGTTTTTCTTCGGATCTGTGGTTGCAGTGATGGGATCTTATTTTCTAAAAGTGCATGTAAAACCAAGAAGGAGCACCTAAGGAGGTGCTGAACTATTTACAGGAGAGCGCATGGATCACTCAACATTCATGATCCCCAAGTCTCACATATCCTATAAAATCGGTATAAACTTGCAAAACCCTCCTGGGTTAACTTTAACTATTTACATACTTTTCTCTGTGGACAAGTCAGATCAATTTTCCTTACTTGAAGGAGGCTGATCCATGTAGCCTCCTGGAGCAATGGAAGCGCTGGCTTTCTTCTGCTTCAATGGTAGGACCTGTTGCCTCTTGCTTCCTGCTATCATTGGAGCGATCACATAAGACGTTGCTCCCTGGGACATCATGGCAGTTGGAGCAGCCTGGATGATGGCTGCTGGCGAGACTTCATCTGCTTCTGTTACTTTTGATGGTGCAACTGCAGCCTGAGGAAACGGTAGAACTGCTGCAGCCTGTGTCACTGTTGGTTGCGTCTGCGGCTCCTCAACCTCTCCCTCCAGGAGCGCCAGGTCAGCTACCAACAACCGGGTGAAGCTTCTAGCTCCCTGAGAGCCATCTGCTTCCACCCCGCGCCCAGCAAGCCTCCACTCACTGCTCACCATGGCGTCCTCCTGGAGCTCTCCCTTCTCTTCCGCTTTGTTTCCCGCTGCTAGGCTTCTCTCCACCCCCAAGGGGCGGTGTCTTTCCTTTGCCACCATACCACGCTAGGACGCGAACTCCCCTAGCGGTCGGCCACGATGCAGTTGCATTGAAATACAGGCAGGGGCGGTCCATGCTGTTTCGCGCTCTTTCTTGGGTACCGCCCATGATGGCATGCCTCACTGCGCACCTCGTGGAGCAGCCATGTCCGTCATCTTTACAGTCTAAATCACAATTCGATTAATCCAATCCTTTGCACATTCTGTTAGGCGCACAAGACCCTTGTTCGAGGGCTGGTTCATCCTGTTCGTGACGCCAAAATGGATCACCCGCCAGGGCGGTGGGATACTCTGTACTGGGCCGGTGTCTTAAAGGGATGTGTCACAGCGGCAGTGACCAGGTCCATGGCCCTGGGCGTCCAATAAAAGGGGAATATTTACAGGGGATGATAGTTTGTATTGAAGTGTTCGTGATGCCACCTGTAGTATCTGGTCAGAGGTGACCAGCGCTGTGGTGCAGATCCCCTGAGACTGATGGTGTGATGCAGCAGTGTTGGAATAGCTTTCCACAGGTAAAGCTTGTGGTCTCAGGGCAGGGTGATGTTGTAGAAAGAGTAATGGTGCTGGGAGATGTAGCAGAGTGGAGTGTGTTCCGCAGGAAAGAACTTGAGGAGACAGTCAAATGCAGTTTCCAAGGCTTTACTCATAGTTCAGGTGCTGGCAGTACAGATGCCCACTTGGTGCCACGTCCTCCAGGTGAGGAGTCCAGTCAACTCCCAGGCAGATGGAGAACACCAGTCCAAAAGCTCCCTGTCAGAATATGCCTTCCCTGGCCGTCTCACTGTGCTGATTTCCACTCCTTTCTTCCTTCCAGCACCTCGCTAAGCAGTGTCCCAGTCTAGAAGCTGCGGATCCTGTAGGACAACGTTCTCTCTCTGCTTTTCCTTGATCCTATATAGCTTTCCTTCCCGGAGAAGATACTTGCGGTTGTGGCTGTGACCTCTAAAGTTATCACAGCTGTCGGCTTGCTAGCTGGGTCATAAATTCTCCATTAGGCTAGGGGTCGAGTCCCTTCTGCGACCTGGATTCTCATAGCTGGCATCCGCCAGTCCTGGAACGAGCCCCATGGGTAGCCTCTTGCTCTGCCGTGCCTCTGAGAATTCCCTTTCCCTTCCAGGGACCTTTCCTTCTTTCCTTCTCTCTGTAAGCAGCTCCTCAGGACTGGAGCCTGCTGCACGGTTGTATCTCTTTCCCCTCTCCCCTATGGGAGAACTGCTTCTGAGCATCTATCTTGTTCCTCCCTGAAGGGAAGACTGACCTTGCTTCCCTCTAATGTCCTGCTCTGACCCACAGACTCCGCCCACCATCTAACACCCTTTGCTAGCTGTAGACATGTTAGCTGAACTCAGCTAGTGTGTGTGATGGATGCAGTGTTGCCAGAGCCAGGTGTAGTGTCTCCACCTTACCAAATATGACAAAATAACTGAAAACTTCAGTGTTCATAGCTAAAGTCAGAACTTTGTAGACCTCTTTTTGCGTCAATTACAGCTGCAAGTCACTTTGGATAAGTCTCTCTGAGCATTACACATTTTGCCACTGGGATTTTTGCCCTTTATTTAAGGCAAAACTGCTCCAGCTCCATCCCAGTTACCGTAGATGGTTTCCTCTGGTAAACAGAAATCTTCAAATCAGATCATAGATTCTCAATTGGATTAAGGTCTGGGCCTTGACTAGGCCACTCCAAAACATTTACGTTTCCTTTTTTATCTGGTGACCAGTACCGTTTAATGTGAGTAAATCTTTCACCTTGCTCTTCTTCCATGAATCAGAGCATAGGAAATCACCAAACAATAAAATGAACAAGATATTGAAGAGAATAAAATAAAAAAATAGAGGAGAAAAAAAAGACTAGCAAAAAGGGTAATTTAGAGAAGTTGTTTTTCCGATCCCAAACTCAATATGGTAAAACTTTTGCCTATCAGTTCATTGCAGAAAGCAATCTCATATACTCTGAATATTGGATCCATGGTAGCCAAGTCTCAAACATGGCAGCATGGCGGCTCAGTGGTTAGGACTGTTGCTTGCTGAGGTCCCAGGTTCAAATACCACCAACTACAACTTGTGCAAGGAGTTTGTATGTTCTTTCTGTGTTTGCATGGGTTTCCCCAGGGTTCTCTGGTTTTCCTCCTACATGCCAAAGGCATACAGAATTTAGATTGTGAGCCCCATTGGAGACAGCGATGATAATATCTGTAAAGCACTGAGGAATACAATAGTGCTATATAAGCAATGCAAAATAAATAAATATCTAAAGGATACTAGATGGCATCTCATTAACCATCATCTATGAGAGTTTTAATTTTGCTCAGTCATTATTAATCAAAGAAGTCTTCCAAGCTTCTACAATAATAATCCTGCAATAATACAGTAACTCAGGCAGCAAGGACCATAAATGTGTTTGGGGATATGAAGTATAGGCCTTTTCAGTAATGCCTCACAAGGAGATCAGGTAAGTGAAACATAGTTGACTGTCTTTACAAGGTTGTAAAAGCAATTTCAGAAGTGTTGTACAATACAGCAGGACTACCAGGTATGTAATAGTGACCCCTCAATCCCACAATGCCTAAAACAAAGGCAGAAGGATACTGATGTAAAGGTGTAGACTGCCCTGTCATTGCCAAGGAAGACAGCATCAGGTAATAAGAACAGAGTTGTGCATTTTTATTGAGTTTTATTGTGCCATGAGAAGTGTGCACTGTCATGCGGTTCTTAGGATTGTTATGTAAATAATGCATAGTGTTATAGGTACTGATGCTGCTGTGTGGGTACTGCAAAGGTAATGCCTAAGGTAACTCGTACACTCAGCTCAAGTATATAGGGAAAGTGTAGGAAAGGAATTAAGTTAGAACATAGGATAGGAAGTAGTTAATACTTAAAACTGGCCATACTGGGGGAGCTAGTAGTGACAAAAAGGGGAATCACTTTCTGATTTCAGGATTTAATTAATATGCTAGTTGGAGACAAGTTCAGGTGCAGTGGGCGAGAAACATGGGGTGAACAAATCATTCTGGCAGTATGAGGTCGTACAAAACTCCCAGTGGACATTCCTACAATGTCTAGAGCATACTGCTTGATACATGTGCTATGGAGAGCACCTCAACCCCTTCCATAGAGAAGATACATTTGTTAAGGGAAATGTAGCTGTTCTTGTGAATATTGCAGTGCTTGATGGGAAATTCCTAAGGCTAACAAGATCTGTTAATGTAGGGATAGTCAGAGCTGAACATTTGAAAATGATGGAAATGTACTGCAGCAAGTGGTGCTTGTTAAAGACTGATGTACTTGAACTGCCCTCTAAAGTTGAACTTGGTAAAACAAACTGAGTGTTCACAATGTGTGTGCGGCCTTTCCTGAAACTGAGGACATGGATACAGCGGAGGCCTCGGTTCTATAAGTGAGGGCAGTGCAGTGTACACAGCACAACACATATGGACTGGGACATGAAATTTTTGTAATGTGCCAAGGCGTTATGAAACAACAGCTTGCCTATGACTACTGTGCTGGGCACCTTACGACTTGTCGTAGTCTGCAGGACGAAATCATGAATCAAGGAAACTTCAAAGATGTGGGGAAGATTTTGAAGAAAACTTAAGATGGCGACTGTTGGGGGACCCACGATGGCGCAAAAAGCAGAAGAGATTCTGCTGATCGTGGGCATTTGGAGAACAAAAAGGCACGAAACCCTGTAAGTCCTAGGGAGTGGCCTGTCTGAAGAGGCCGTCCTGTGGTACGCGGTGCATGCACCACATGAGCTTGGTGTGACAAAAAGAATCCCCGCCTGTTGCTGCAAGTCAGTGAAGAATAGGTGGAGACTCATGGAAGAGCCGGAAGTACAGTTATATCCAATATTTTAGCGCTCAGCAGGGGTTTGGCTTCATCCAGAAAGCCGGACACTGGTTCTGCGTAAACGCTGGATCCCTGCAGCATCAACACACCCTCAATTTATTAAAGAAGATGAGCCCAGGGGGTGGTATGCGGCTGTGGTTACTCTAATCTCTCCAGAGGAGGGCCTGCAGGCAGCACATCAGGAAGACGAGTTCCCTCATGTGGCAACTTTGCCTCAGCTGACAGACACAAAACACAGAGCCTCTACAACCCGAACCTTACTCCCCAGGACATGTGGAGAGGACCCGAAGGAGTAGCCAACCAGAGACAGTGACACCACTATCTACGTGTGCCGGAGTCCTCAGTCGGCTACCTATGCTGAAAAGACCAGAGTTCAAGAAACCTGGGTTTGAAGGCGGCCGCAGAAGGAATTAAAAATGGCAGCCAGAAGAAAGTATCAACCAATGTATCAGTTGTGCTTGTTGCACTGAAAAGGCCAATAAGGAATTGTAAAGTGGGCAGGAGACTCTAGATATACTGGGAACCCCAGGTATTGGACAGGACTGCCAAAGTTTGTGTATTTTTCCCCTCTCCCAGATTGTTCTGCACATCCCCTGCTAGGTAAAGTAACTGGGAACTGTGGAAGGGTACCAAAATCTTTGTTGTCCCTATTGACTATGCATCTTGCCCCATGGACTCTGTCCCATTTCCCTCATGGACTGTGCCCCCATTATTTCCATAAACTTTGCCTCAAAAGACTGTGAGCCTGACATGGGGGCAGTACTGTTCAAATTAAAGGGACCATTCACAAAAGGGCGAGGAAACGGAGGACCCGATGATCGAGGCAGGTCAGGACTGTATAAACTGTGCGCCTAGATTGCTGGAGCTGTTGTTACATTGGCCAATAGGCCCTAGAGGAAATGATTTTAGCTCTCTGTTCCGTGGTCCCAACCCAGTGGGTGCTGACAAGTACACTATATACCCGTTTTTTTAAACCTCGTTTTCACTGAATAACGTTATACAGGGCTGATTAGGCAGGGAATTTAGACCTTCATGGGTGAATGATGTTGGGTTGGAGGGCATGGGGGACCTTACAGGTTCCCTTTAAAGGGGTTGTTCAGGACTTAAGGCTATGTTCCCACGATAAGCTTTTGGTGAGTGTTTGCAGAATTTCTGTACCTATTATTTACATTAGGTTACTTGCAGTTTTTCATTGCGTTCTTGTGTGCATTTCTTTAAGATGGGTTTTTATGTTTTTGACGCTGCATTTTTTTCTCCCTTTTGGTGTGTCATGTTTTAAATAAAGCTGCTTGGTTTTTGATACTTTCTGGTATTGGGCTTTGACAAAACTTCATTGATAAACATAGATGCGGATTATATGCGTTTTGATTCACTCCATCTGCGAAAATGCGCTAAAAACAATTGTGTATTTTTTACGCATATAATGTAGGTCTATAGGGAAAATCTGCGCAGAAAACTCAGCATATCCGCAAGAGAAATTGACATGCAGCAGATTTGAAACAGGCTATGCAGGTCAGTTCACGCTGAGTTAAAGAAAGCACAGTGGGCATGAGATTTCTATAAATCCCATCAACTTTGCTGGAACTGTAAGACTCTACGTTTTTTACAGTGTCAAAAATGCAGCATTGTTAGAACATAGCCTAACATTGATTGCCTATCCTTATTATAGTTCATCAATGTCTGATCGGTGGGGGTGCAATGCCTGCCATCCCTGTTGATCATTTGTTACCTATGGCATTGGCGGATGGAACTTCTCAGTAGAGAAGATGGGAATGTCCAGCCATCATACCGCTCAGGAAGCAGATGGGTTCTGTGTCCCAGAGATGAATGTGCTTTGGTCTGACATGTGAATATCAACCCAAGGACAATAGAAAAAGACCTTGTGAAGATGATGGCGGAAGCTGGTAAGATTGTGTCAATATCCACAGTGAAACGAGTACTGTATCAACATGGGCTGAAAGGCCACTCCGCCAGGAAGAAGCCATTACTCCAAAAGAAACATAAAAAGACAAGACTAATGTTTACTAATGCACACAGGAACAAAGACCTTAATTTTTGGAGACATGTCCCGTGGTCTGATGAAAATAAAATTGAAATTTTTGGGCATAATGACCATCATTACATTTGGAGGAAAAAGGGAGGAGCTTGGAAGCCTAAGAACACCATCCCAACTGTGAAACAACGGGGTGGTGCAGCATCACGTTGTGGGGTTGTTTTGCTGCAGGAGGGACTGGTGCACTTCACAAAATAGATGGCATCATGAAAAAAGATTGTGGCAATACTGAATCAACATCTCAAGACACCAGCCATGAAGTTAAAGCTTGGGCATAAATGGGTCTTCCAAATGGACAATGACCCGAAACATACTGCCAAAATGGTAAGAAAGTGGTTTAAGAATAACAAAAGTCAATGGTTTGGAGTGTACATCACAAAGCTCTAATCTCAATCAATTTGTCCGGAGTACGCAACAGTTTTATTCTTCGGGTCAGTACGATTACGGCGATACCTCATTTATATCTTTTTTTATGTTTTGGCGCTTTTATACAATAAAAACAATTGCATATAAAAAATAATTATTTTTGCATCGCTTTATTCTGGCAGCTATAACTTTTATTTTTTCGCAGATGACGCTGTATGGCGGCTCATTTTTTGCGGGACAAGATGACGTTTTCAGCGGTACCATGTTTATTTATATCCGTCTTTTTGATCCCGTGTTATTCCACTGTTTGGCGGTATGATGATAAAGCATTGTTTTTTTGCCTTTTTTTGTTAAGGGGTTCACTAAAGGGGTTAACTAGTGGGACAGTTACGGACGCGGCAATACTAAATATGTGTACTTTTATTGTTTTTTCTTTTTTTAACATAAATGAATTTATTGGGGAATATTATTTTTTCTTTATTTAGGAATTTTTTTTTACACATCTTAATTTTTATTTTTTTACTTTTTTACTTTGTTCCAGGGTGGGACATCACTGTATAGTGTCAGATCGCAGATCTGACAGCTTGCTTAGCACTCGGTCAGATCTGCGATCTGACAGGCACTGCAGGAGGCTTTCTCAGCCCCTGCTCTCAGCAGGCACTGAGAAGCCACCTCTCTGCAGGACCCGGAAGGACCCCGCGGCTATCTTGGATCCGGGGTCCTGCAGGGAGGAGGCCCTCGGAAGAGCACGATCACTTCACGCTGTTCTGAGGGTCTCAGGGAAGCACGCAGGGAATCCCCTCCCTGCACGATGCTTCCCTATACCGCCAGAACACTGCAATCAAACGTGCCGGGGGTTTAAACATCCGGGAGCGGTCCGTGACCGCTCCTGGCACTTAATGCCAGGTGTCAGCTTTGATAATCAGCTGACACCCGGCCGCTATCAGCTGCACCCCCCCTGTGAGCGCAGCTGATCACATATGACGTACTATCCCATCCTTGGGAATTAAGTCCCATGGCACATGGACGGGATAGTACGTCAGATGGCAGAAAGGGGTTAAGGGCAATGGTACCAAATACTAATGAAATGTATGTAAACTTTTGCAGTAATAAAAATGCCTTAAAACATTCTCTCATTATTCGGGAATTTGGCAAATATTAATAAGTATGTTAATCCTAATTGACCTAAAACTGGAAAGGCTTATTCTGATTTCATATCACATATTGAGAAAACCATGCATATGTGTCTTTTTATATATCGTATGCAAACTTCTAATTTCAACTTTGTGTGTGTGTAATATATATATATATATATATATATATATATATATATATATAATATATATGCTTGTGCACATATGCTTGTGTATGATGTGTAGGCATATGGTGTTTTTTGATGCATTTCATTTGGAAATGAGGCAGGTTTACCAACCTGACTTTTGTTTTTTTTTGACAGCTCATTAAAAACTTAAGAGAGAGACAATATTTTTTCACAAACTCATTGGAATACCAAAACAAATCATTGTGATACATGTCTACAGCCCATAATTCTAATATGAAGACATCAGCTGTATTCACTATGAACTGTAAAATGATGATCATGTCAGTCAAAATAATCAATAAGTTTCTTCAACTTCAAAAAAATCAGATGCCTTCCATTTTTTTTCTTACAGACAGAGCAAATAAATGCCTTTTCTACAGCCTGTCGTGAAATTTTTGGATGGTTGGCAACTTGGATACCAGGGTGTTAAGGTACTGCCACACTAAACAATCCCGCTAGCGATCACGATAACGACGCATACTAATGCGATCGCTAGCGGGATTGTTTCTATATCGCTAAATGCTGCCGCATTTAGCGATATAGTTAACGACGCTATCGCCGTTAGCGATCTTCTTAACGACTTTAGCGGTACAAAAGTACCGCTAAATCGCTAAGAAAAGGTGCCACACAGCGATTAGATACTCACCCAGCGGGAGCGCCAGCGATGAAATAGGGTCCGGAGCGATTCCAGCGACGAGCGAGATCACAGCAGGAAGCTCGTCGCTGGAAGCTGCCGCACTGAACAATATCGCTAACGGGATCGCTAAATAGTGACGTTTTTTAGCGATCTCGTTAGCGATATTGTTTAGTGTGGCATACCCTTTAGGTGTGTTATTTACCTCTGCTCAGCAACTACCTTGCAGGGGACTGAGCGCGCTGATGAATTCAACCCCCCAAACTTTTTTTTCTTCCTTTCAACCAAACAAAACAAATGAATTGTTCGTTGGTTTCCATCTGCCACCTTATTCCTGGGGGCCTTATTAGCATAATAACTGCTAGAGCTTAAATCAAATCAAAGCATAAAACACCCTCAACAGCGCTGTATTGTTGTGCGGCAGGTGACTGGTGGCATCAGATGTTCAAAACATAAAAAAAGCAACACTCAAGCAATTACTGAAAAAGGAGGAATTGTTTTTATTGAAGCATAGATTAAAAATAAATGTTTTTTTTAAAATATGTCTGCAAAATAGCAGCTCCTAGTTTTCATTTCAAATGCCATAAGTATATAAACAAATGACATGAACTATGCTTCATATATACCTAATACTAAGGCCATGTTCCCACACAGTGTAAACACTGCATTTTTCCTTTGCATTTTTTGTTTGCTTTTTTAAGCACAAAGTCTACTGAATTTCACAATTCAATCAAAGCAGAGATTTAATATTGCGAGTTTTGAGCCACTTTTCAGGATTACTGGTTGAAAAGGAATGCAGTGTTACTGGTTGTGGTTGTACAGACTGAAATTATTTTGTTTATCACAAAATATGCATTTTTTTTAAACAATCAGCATGCTACAATAAACCCTGATATACTATAACTAGACATGAGCGGATCGCTTTTCGCATTCTCAGTCCACAGTTCAGCTCTCTGGCCGTGGGCAAGAACAGAGCAAATTTCTTTACTCTCCACTATCCAATGGTTGCTTTGTGACTAGCTGGGCTGTTGACAAATTAGGCCTCTTTCACACATCCGTCTTTTTGTATCAGGCATGATCCGTCCTATGCCTGAAGGGACGGATCCGGCGCTGAAACAAAAAAACTGATGCAACGGATCCAGTTTTTTGCTGGATCCGACCTGAACTTTTGAACCCAGAAAAAGAGGGTTTCTGATGCCCGGAAACACTGGAAAAAGTAGTAGTAGTAGTAGTAGTAGTAGTAGTAGTAGTAGTAGTAGTAACTTTTGGCCGGATTGCACAAAAGTCTGATCTGGTTCCATTCACTTCTATTGTTTGCAGCTGCCTGATGCGCTCCGGCAAAAAAAAAAAAACGTTACATGCTCCGTTTTGTCCGGCCACCGGAATGTACATTTCTGCCGGATCCGGACAAAAACGGATACAACGCAATGACATCAGACACGATCCAGCGCTAATGAAAGTCAATGCAAAAAAACCCGCATCCGGCATTACATTTCGCCGGATGCGGTTGGACAAAAAAGTGCCGGAGGGCGCCGTCAGGGGCACAACGGATGTGTGAAAGAGGCCTTATCTGTGTGCAGTACGCTGCACAGTTGAAATCAAATGCCGCACCAACAAAAAAACAAGTGCAGAAAATTTGCGCAGCTGTTGTTCGCAAGCAGAGAGCAAGGACCTGGACTGTGGACCGGGTTGTGTAAAGCGATACACTCATTACTATAACAAAAAATGCCGTTTCAGTAGAGCAAAATCAGAATGGATTTTAACAATTAGATTTTTTAAAAGTGTCTACCCAAAATTGCAAGTTATCCACTATCCTGAGGATAGAGGTTAATCTGCGGATCACTACGGTTCTGACAAATGGACTCCCCAATCCTGAGAACACCATGTGAGGCCACGTTCACACGTTTAGTATTTAGTCAGTATTTTACCTCAGTATTTGTAAGCCAAAACCAGGAGTGGGTGATAAATGCAGAAGTGGTGACGTGTTTCTATTATAGCCTTCCTCCTGATTGTTCCACTCTACCCCAACTTTAGTCCAAACTTCGGGAGACTGCAGGGTGTAGACCCAAATCTGAGACTATCCACTGAATCCAGGGGACTCTGGTCCTGCATCTAGGTCAGTGCTACCTGACAGCTGGACGGGAGGCTGAGAATCACTAAATTTCCAGCGTCCCCAGCGCTGCTTTTGATTATAATATCCAGGGCTGGTGTGACATCGGCTGTGCATCCTGCTCATCTCTTATTGGGATCTGTGGATTTATGTTTTGTTCATTCATTCAGTTGGAGCCGTGAGAAGTTTGTCATCTTTATGTAGCTTCACTACATGACATCTGGCTTTTTGGTGTCTGTAAGGCCGTGTTCACGCATTGCAAAAATAATGTTTTTTGTTTTCTGCAGGATCTGCACCAAACTACTCAAAAACAATCTTCTCCCTCTTATTTGATGCGTTTCTGATGTGAAGCTGAGTTTAATGTGTTTTTTTATAGTAGAAAAAAAGTTTTGATTCTGCTGTTAAAAAAAGTAACTGCGGTTTTTTACATGCTTTTTTTTTTTTTTTACTGTCCACATAGAAGACAAGAGAGAAAAGTAAGCATCAAAACCACACAGTTCAGCAGGGGTTGCAGTTGTCATGAAATCACATCTACTTTGCTTGGACAGTTAAACAGCAGAATTTCTGTGCACAAAAAGCAGCAGAAAATATGCAACATTTACGCTACATGTGAACAAGGTCTAAATTGTTAAGCATATGTGATTCCATGAAATCTCCGCATTCGGTGCATTTAAAGGCGCTGCTGAACTCTGCAGTTTTGGTGCATTTTTTCTTTTTTAGGCTTCTTTTGAGAAAAAAAAAACGCAGCTGCATTTTTAAGTGCAGAATCAAAGCTTTTCTGTACTGTTTAAAAAAGCATTAAAAATTCTGCTTCGTATGTGCACCAAAATAAGGGGGAAAACGCATAAAAGAAGTGCAGCATACGCTCAATAATCAGAGAAGGTTGTTATTGCATAGTGTGGTAAGGACACCTGCAGAAAAACATCAGCAGAAATAATTTAGCATTTGCGCTAAATGTGAACACTGCTTCAGCATTAGTTTTATTACATTTTTTTATGGGTTTGATAGAGAAATATCATTCACGCCATTCTTTTTTTTTTAGGTTATTTACCGACTCCCATAAATAGTCTTATTGCTGTGTTGTGCCGGTCATTACGATTACAGGGACACCAAATTTGTCCGTGTTATTTGCAGATTTCTGATGTTTATTATTTTAAAAAAGCATTAAAAATGTCAACTTATTTTTCATTATCAAGAATTTTATAGGATGAAGAAAATCTTATTCTCCCTCTTGATTAAACAATACATAGAAATCCACTGCTGTGCATAATGTATCTCTATGTAATCTGCCTGAGATCATAGCCTGCAATACAGATCAAGTACACAAAATTCTCTTCAACATGTCATGAGAGCTTGTGGCCCTGTAGCTTAGGCTTCTGCCTGTAATGTTGAGTTTGTAGGTTCCAGACCTTTGGAGACTCATAAAGATAATGAAATTTTTGTAATTGCTGCTTATTATTTTTAATACTTTTATAGGAAAAAAATCTTTTTCTTCACTTCAGTATACAGGGACCATAGAAATACATTGTTATATATACACAATGTATTTCTATGTACATGTATAATCTGCTCCTGGGTTCACTGCCTGCAATAGAGGTCAAGATTACAAAATTCTCCTATTTACATCATTATAAGCTGTGGCTCATTGGTAGAGCTGCAGCTTGCGAACATGGAGGCGGTCCTGGTGACAACTGAGAAGCAGTGAATATATAATTTAATTTACCGTATTTTTCAGACTATAAGATGCACCGGACCATAAGACGCACCCCAAATTTTCAGAAGGAAAATAGGGGAAAAAAAATATGTGTCAAATGGAGGTCCATCTTACAGTCCGAATTCAGGTTACCAGCGAAGGGATCAGCACAGGTAGAAGAATGGTCACAGGGGTCGTTTGGTGGTCCAGGCTGGTGCAGTGGTGGTGCTCTGTGTCCGTGGGGTGGCTGTGCTCTGTGGGGTGGCTGTGCTCTGTCTGTGGGTTGGCTGTGCTCTGTCTGTGGGTTGGCTGTGCTCTGTCTGT
Organism: Oophaga sylvatica; assembly: GCA_033576555.1. Classification (NCBI taxonomy): domain Eukaryota; kingdom Metazoa; phylum Chordata; class Amphibia; order Anura; family Dendrobatidae; genus Oophaga; species Oophaga sylvatica. The sequence continues at coordinate 107,693,442 of JARQOD010000003.1, forward strand.
GGGGTGGCTGTGCTCTGTCTGTGGGGTGGCTGTGCTCTGTCTGGGGTGGCTGTGCTCTGTCTGTGGGGTGGCTGTGCTCTGTCTGTGGGGTGGCTGTGCTCTGTCTGTGGGGTCGCAATATACTTACAAATCCCGTGGCGGTGGTCCCAGTACAGCCGCTCTGTGGTGTCCGGGCTCTGTGATGTGGTGGCAGCGGGCCTCTGTACTACGTGGGGGGCTCCGCCGGCATTACGTCATAGCCTGAAAGCCCCCCGCAGCTCTGTTGCGGAGACGCAGAGGTTGCCGAGACGCGGAGCAAAGATGGCCGCCAGGGGCCTCCAGAAAGATGGCGGCGCATACTGAAATCCAAATCTCGGCAATGAGATCTCGTCTTCCGAGATCTTGGGGCGAGATCTCGTTGCCGAGATTTGAATTTCAGTATGCACCACCATCTTTCTGGAGGCCGCTGGCGGCCATCTTTGCTCCGCGTCTCAGCAACCTCCGCGTCTCCGCAACAGAGCTGCTGGGGACTTTCAGGCTATGGCGAAATGCCGGCGGAGCCCCCCACGCAGCACGGAGCCCCGCTGCCACCACATCACAGAGCCTGGACACCACCGCACCACAGAGCATCGGGACCGCCGCCGCCACCGGAGTTTTAGGTATGTTGCGACCATAAGACTCACCCCCATTTTCCCCAAAAATTTTGGGGGAAAAAAGTGCGTCTTATGGTCCGAAAAATACGATATGCACTGAGCAGAGAGAAGCGGCTTCACCCCGAGGAGGACAAGCTACAGACCCATGAAGACATCAGAGAGAGATGAGTATTAGGCTGGAGTCACACACAACGTATAAAAATACGGACCGTATTTTACTGACGAGAATCGCACAAATGTTTCCTGAACAGTGATCCGTATGTCATCCTTGTGCAATGCGAGGGTTCGATTTCCTCAAATCAAAATATCCATGTGTCATCCATATGTCATCCGTACGGTGAGATTTTCTCGCCGGCTTGCAAAACCGACATATAATGGATCCAACTGACAGGTTTTAAATCACAAAAGAAAGAATAGATATATACACATAGAATACATACATATATGTTATGTTTAGGTAGCTGAGGAGAGAAAGCAAAAACGGCAATACACCAGAGAGGCTGGAACCTATTGGATTGCAGTAACCTGAACTAACCACACAACTAGAGGTAGCCGTGGAGCGTTCCTACGTTGATCCTAGACGTCTCGTCACAGCCTGAGAGATAACTACACCTAAAGGCAGAAAGATGAAAGCTATCTGCCCTGGAGCAGATCCCCAAAAAAAATAGGAAGCCCCCAAACATGTAATGGCGGTTAGACAAGAAGAAGCACGGACACAGACAGAAAATAGAATGAGCAAACGCTGGGGCCCAATCTGTCTAGACAGAAAAGTACAGGAAAGAATTCTGACTGCAATCGAACAAAAAACCCTAAAAATACCAACTCTTCTGATTGCAAAAACACCTGACATCACACGATCTCCACCACCTAGATCAGATCTCTGGTGTAACAAAACTAGGCCGCAGCCACTGAAAAAACAGGAAAAAGCAAATGAACAAATAACAGTGGCTACAGATAAACTGAGAGGAGCTCAGGCCCCAGGAGGGGACCCGGCTGACCTCCACAAAAGTGCAGAAAATTATGCAAAAAGCAAGCACAAAAAGAAAAGCAGAAAATATCTTATCTGAAAGCAGCAGATGAATGCAAGACTCCAGCAAACTTCCAAATGAACCAGGAACCACAATTGAGACAAGAACAATTGATCACCGGCGACCATCATGGGAGGGAACCTCCCTTATATCAGTCCAGTCCGTGATCCCAGATTGCCATTCCTCACTGTAAGGTTCATTACTGTCTGTAACCACCAGAGGGAGCCTCTGCTCAGAAACCATCTCTAGCACATTCATAACACATATATATATATATACACTAGATGGTGGCCTATTTATGCATGGCTCCGCTCCACCCTCCCCTCCTTGTATGCATGACTCCCTCCCATTCTTGTATACATGGCACCCCTGTCCCATCCTATATACATGGCTCTGCTCCCCCCTCCCATCCTTGTATGTATGGCTCCGCTCCCCCTCACATCCTTGTATGCATGGCTCCGCTCCACCCTCCCATCCTGTATACATGGCTCCGCTGTACCGTCCCATCCTGTATACATGGCTCCGCTCCCACCCTCCCATCCTGTATACATGGCTCCGCTCCACCCTCCCATCCTGTACACATGGCTCCGCTCCACCCTCCCATCCTTGTATGCATGGCTCCGCTACCACCCTCCAATCCTGTATACATGGCTCCGCTCCTACCCTTCCATCCTTGTGTATATGGCTCCGCTCCCACTCTCCCATCCTTGTATGCATGGCTCCACTCCCATCCTGTATACATGGCTCCGCTCCCACCCTCCCATCCTGTATACATGGCTCCGCTCCACCCTCCCATCCTGTATAAATGGCTCCGCTCCCACCCTCCCATCCTGTATACATGGCTCCGCTCCACCCTTCCATCCTGTATACATGGCTCCGCTCCACCCTCCCATCCTTGTATGCATGACTCCCACCCTCCCATCCTGTATACATGGCTCCGCTCCCAACCTCCCATCCTTGTATGCATGGCTCCGCTCCCATCCTTGTATGCATGGCTGGGCTCCCCTGTCCTCCCCCATCATACTTACCCTCACACCGTCGCTGCACGACCCTGCATCTCTATCCCGGTGCGTCAGCTTCTTACTGTGTGGTTCGGTCACGTGGTACTGCTCATTAAGGTCATGAATATGGACGCCAGGCCTATGGGAGTGGAGTCGCGTCCATATTCGTGACCTTAATGTAGTACGTGAGAGCACCGCACAGGAAGAAGCAGACGCACTGGGACAGGGACGCAGGGACGGAAGGTGAGTATGTACATGGAGATGACGTCGCTGATCTCCCGACGATAGTGGTGGCGTGCGTGGTTGAAATCCTGCGCCAATTCGCGGCCGAACTGTGCCTGTCGCTGATTGGTCGCGTCAGGCCGGGTGTGACCAATCAACGACGCAGGATTTCCGTTACAGACAGATATCTAGTTAGACGATTATATAGTAGATATGTATACATGTCATTATGACACACATATATATATATATATTTATAGTTCATACACTTCTAGATAGCATAATAGCCACTAATTCAATTGCTGGCTTCTGTAAAATCATTACAGAACCCGACATGAAATGACACATGGTTTACATGCAGTTAACCATTTTATTTCATTTAGTTTGATATATGGTTTTGATCAATAATAATTAGATGAGTGTATGTGTGCAAAATTTCGGACGTGTACATGTTAATTTAATGTGCAAATTCGTTGTAAAAAAATCCGTGGGCTCCAGCGGTATTTTCCCCGCCAGACGGGGAAAGCCAGTGACTAAGGACAGATATTAATAGCCTTGAGAGGGACCATTGTTTTTGGGCCCCACCTGGCTACTAACATCTGCCGCCAGCCACCCCAGAAAAGGCACATCTATTATTAGATGCGCCTTTTCTGGCACTTAGCCTCTCTATTCCTATTGCCTTTAGCGGTGGCTCATGGGTTAATTAAGGTTTAATGTCACCTTGCAAGTCAAAATGATGCTCAGTATTGTGTGTGGCCTCCACGAGCCTGTATGACCTCCCTACAATGCCTGGGCATGCTCCTGATGAGGTTGCGGATGTTCTTCTGAGAGATCTCCCAGACCTGGACTAAAGCATCCGTCAACTCCTGGACAGTCTGTGGTGCAAGGTGACATTGGAGGATGGAGCGAGACATGCTGTCCCAGATGTGCTCGATCGGATTCAGGTCTGGGGAACGGGTGGGCTAGTCCATAGCTTCAATGCCTTCATCTTGCAGGAACTGCTGACACACTCCAGCCACATGAGGTCTGGCATTGTCCTGCATTAGGAGGAACCCAGGGCCAACCGCACCTGCATATGGTTTCACAAGGGGTCTGAGGATCTCATCTCGGTACCTAATGGCAGTCAGGCTACCTGTGGTGAGCAAATGGAGGGCTGTGTGGCCCTCCAAAGAAATGGCACCCCACACCATTACTGACACACTGCCAAACTGGTCATGCTGAAGGATGTTGCAGGCAGCAGGTTCACACTCCGCACATGTGACAGATGTGATAGAGTCTGGAGACGCCATGGAGAGCGATCTACTGCCTGCAACATCCTTCAGCATGACCCGTTTGGCAGTGGGTCAGTAATGGTGTGGGGTGGCATTTCTTTGGAGGGCCACACAGCCCTCCATGTGCTCACCAGAGCTTTAGTCCAAGTCTGGGAGAGATCCCTCAGGAGAACATCCGCAACCTCAGGAGCATGCCTAGGCTTTGTAGGGAGGTCATACAGGCACGTGGAAGCCACACACAATACTGAGCATCATTTTGACTTGTTTCCACTTTCATTTTGTCTTGTTTTGATTTTCATTTTGACTTGTTTCCACTTTCATTTTGGGGGTCTCTCCAAATCCAGGCCTCCATTGGTTCAAAAATTTGATTTCCATTGATGATTTTTGTGTGATTATGTTGACAGCACATTCAACTTTGTACACAACAAAGTATTCAATGAGAATATGTCATTCATTTAGATCTAGGATGTGTTATTTGAGTGTTCCATTTATTTTTTTGAGCAGTGTATATGTATATATCTATTCTTTCCATTCTTTATGAAACATGTCAGTGTGATTTTACAGTATACCACACTCAATTGCCGGCTTTTCTAAAGGACACCGGTGCGTATTTCTCTCAAGTCACACGTGTGGTCCGTGTGTAATCCGTATTTTTCTCGCCCCATAGACTTGCATTGGCGTATTACAGACGTAATACGGTGACAATCACAGCATGCTGCGATTTTCTCAGCCCGTATAAAACGGCCGAGAAAAAATCGGCTGCTGGGAGCTGCCCCATAGATTAACATTGGTCCGAGTGCAATGCGATTTTTTTTCTCGCATTGCACTCGTCCGTATTTTTCGCTAGTGTGACTCCGGCCTTAGATGCCGAGACAAAAGCGCTGATATGACGGGACAGTCCCGCTGAATCCTGATTGGTTGTGAGCTATGTCATAGACTATCACAGGTGTGAGTACTATCAGATGAAAAACACGGATAGCACTCATACATGAAAAACTGATGTGTCAACCTGACTTTACTGAGAGCAATTAATCCATGAAAAAACACAGAACACGTACGTGATTCACAAACATCTCAATGAGGCCTAAACCGGACTCACTTCAGGTTAAAGCGTCATTACAATTTCTAATCAATGCTGACCTCCACAATGCTGCGCACCTGAGGAAAATTAGCGTTATCTGTAAGCCACAATTTATCGCAAAGGGGATATCACTAAAGTTCTTAGACAAAATGACAATGAATCTAAAACTGCTAAATAATCGGAATAGAGACTTGTAGCAGCTGAGGATCTGTCCAGTAATAATACCCAAGAGTAGATGTTCATCAGCACATTTGAATAGGAAGAGTTTACAAATACAATTGTAGTATAAATGCAAATACTCATTTTTATTTACAGGAAAAAAAAGGTACAATCTCTCACTGCCCACCAGATGTCCCCATTGATGTGCTTTAGTGTTAGATTTTACTGCTCCAGAACATGAGCTATGAAGCAGAGTGATCACCTCACATCTGATCTGAGGCGTTGTGACACATACCAGTGTTGTGCAGTTTTTGCTGCAGCTTTTTTTTTTTTTAAAAGTGTGAATTTTCAACATGCAGTAAAGCCCCACATACACCATCGTTTGGCTGTTTTGTCAGCAGCTATCTTAGGCTGCTTTCACACATCAGTTTTTTGACTTCAGGCGCGATCTGGCGTGTTTTTAACCCCTCTCTGCCATCAGACGTACTATTCCGTCCATGTGACCCTGGACCTAATTCCCATGGACGAAATAGTACGTCATAGGCGATCAGCTGTGCTCACGGGGGGAGCGTAGCTGATCGCCGCCGGGTGTCAGCTGTATATCACAGCTGACACCCAGCACTATGTGTCAGGAGCGGTCACGGACCGCTCCCGGCACATTAACCCCTAGCACACCGCGATCAAACATGATCGCGGTGTGCCCGGGGCACAGGGAAGGATCGCGCAGGCAGGGGGCTCCCTGCGCGCCCCCCTGAGACCCTCAGAGCAGCGCGATGTGTCGCGCTGTTCCGAGGGTCCGTCCTCCCTCCAGGTCCCCTGATCCAAGATGGCGCCGGGGTCCTGCAGGGAGGCGGCTTCCTCAGTGCCTGCTGAGAGCAGGCGCAGAGGAAGCCTGCAGCGATGCCAGAGCGATCGCTGGTGTGACAGAGTGCTGTGCACACTGTCACACCAGTGATCTGCTAAAATACTGTGATGTCCCACCCTGGGACAAAGTAAAAAAGTAAAAAAAATAAAATAAAAAGTGGTAAAAAAAATCATCAAAAAAAAAAAAATATTCCCCAATAAATTCATTTCTTCCTGTAAATAAAAAAAACAAAACAATAAAAGTACACATATTTGGTATCGCCGCGTCCGTAACGACCCCCCCTATAAAACTGTCCCACTAGTTAACCCCTTTAGTGAACCCCTTAAAAAAAAAAAAAAAAACTAAGCAAAAAATCAATGCTTTATCATCATACCTCCGAACAAAAAGTGGAATAACACGCGATCAAAAAGACAGATATAAATAAACATGGTACCGCTGAAAACGTCATCTTGTCCCGCAAAAAACGAGCCATCATACAGCATCATCAGCGAAAAAATAAAAAAGTTATAGCTCGCAGAATGAAGCGATGCAAAAATAATGATTTTTTATATAAAATTGTTTTTATTCTATAAAAGCGCCAAAACATAAAAAAATGATATAAATGAGGTATCGCCATAATCGTACTGACCCGAAGAATAAAACTGCTTTATCAATTTTACCACACGCGGAACGGTATAAACGCCTCCCCCAAAAGAAATTCATGAATTGCTGATTTTTGTTCATTCTAACCTCCCAAAAATCGAAATAAAAAGCGATCAAAAAATGTCACGTGCTCAAAAATGGTACCAATAAAAACATCACCTAGTCCCGCAAAAAATAAGACCTCACATGACTCTGTGAGCCAAAATATGCAAAAATTATAGCTCTCAAAATGTGGTGATGCAAAAAACTACTTTTTGCAATAAAAAGCGTCTTTTAGCGTGACAGCTGCCAATCACAAAAACCCGCTATAAATAGTAAATCAAACCCCCTTTATCACCCCCTTAGTTAGGGAAAAATAATAAAATTAAAAAAATGTATTTATTTCCATTTTCCCATTAGGGTTAGTGTTGCGGCTAAAGTTAGGGTTAGGATTGGCGCTAAAGTTAGTATTAGGGTTATGGTTGGGATTAGGGTTAGGGGTGTGTTAGGGTTAGGTTTGTGGTTAGGGTTGGGACTAGGGTTAGGTGTATGTTGGGGTTAGGGTTGGAGTTAGAATTGGGGGGTTTCTGCTGTTTAGGCACATCAGGGGCTCTCCAAATGTGACATGGCGTCTGATCTCAATTCCCGCCAATTCTGCGTTGAAAAAGTCAAACGGTGCTCCTTCACTTCTGAGCTCTGCCATGTGCCCAAACAGTAGTTTACCCCCGCATATGGGGTATCAGCGTACTCTGTACCCCAAGAGTTATTGTGCAATTTGTCCTATTTCTTCTGTTACCCTTGGGAAAATAAAAAACTGGGGGCGATAAAATCATTTTTGTAAAAAAAAAATGATTTTTTTGTTTTTACGGCTGTATGTTATAAATTTTCTGTGAAGCACTTGGGGCTTCATAGCGCTCACCACACTTCTAGATAAGTTTCTTGTGGGGTCTATTTTCCAAAATGGGGTCACTTGTGGGGGGTTTCCACTATTAGGCGCATCAGGGTCTCTCCAAATGCGACATGACGCCCCAGACCATTCCATCAAAGTCTGCAATCCAAAACGTCACTACTTCCCTTCCGAGCCCAGACGTGCACCCATACAGTCGTTTTCTCACACATGTTGGGTATCAGCGTACTCAGGACAAATTGGACAACAACTTTTGGGGTCCAATTTCTCCTGTTACCCTTGTGAAAATAAAATATTGGGGGCGAAAAAAATCATTTTTGTAAAAAAAAAAGGATTTTTTATTTTTACAGCTGTACGTTATAAACTTCTGTGAAGCACTTAGGGGTTCAAAGTGCTCAACATACTTCTAGATAAGTTCCTTGTGGGGTCTATTTTCCAAAATGGGGTCACTTGTGGGGGGTTTCCACTGTTTAGGCGCATCAGGGGCTCTCCAAATGCGACATGACGCCCCCAGACCATTCCATCAAAGTCTGCAATCCAAAACGTCACTACTTCCCTTCCGAGCCCAGACGTGCACCCATACAGTCGTTTTTCTCACACATGTTGGGTATCAGCGTACTCAGGAAAAATTGGACAACAACTTTTGGGGTCCAATTTCTCCTGTTACCCTTGTGAAAATAAAATATTGGGGGCGAAAAAATCATTTTTGTAAAAAAAAAAAAGGATTTTTTATTTTTACGGCTGTACGTTATAAACTTCTGTGAAGCACTTCGGGGTTCAAAGTGCTCACCACACATCTAGATAAGTTCCTTGTGGGGTCTATTTTCCAAAATGGGGTCACTTGTGGGGGTTTCCACTGTTTAGGCACATCAGGGGCTCTCCAAATGCGACATGACGCCCCCAGACCATTCCATCAAAGTCTGCAATCCAAAACGTCACTACTTCCCTTCCGAGCCCCGACGTGCGCCCATACAGTAGTTTACTCCCACATATTGGGTATTAGCGTACTCAGGACAAATTGGACAACAACTTTTGGGGTCCAATTTCTCCTGTTACCCTTGTGAAAATAAAATATTGGGGGCGAAAAAATCATTTTTGTAAAAAAAAAAAATTTTTTATTTTACGGCTGTACGTTATAAACTTCTGTGAAGCACTTTGGGGTTCAAAGTGCTCACCACACATCTAGATAAGTTCCTTGAGGGGTCTAGTTTCCAAAATGGTGTCATTTGTGGGGGGTTTCCACTGTTTAGGCAGATCAGGAGCTCTCCAAACACGACATGGCATCCAGCCAATTCTGCGTTGAAAAAGTCAAACGGCGCTCCTTCCCTTCCAAACTCTGCCATGCACCCAAACAGTGGTTTACCCCCACATATGGGGTATCAGCGTACTCAGGACAAATTGCACAATAACTTTTGGAGTCTTGTTACCCTTGGGAAAATAAAAATTGGGGTGAAAAGATCAATTTTGTGGAAAAAAATAGATTTTTTAATTTTACGGCTCTACGTTATAAACTTGTGTGAAGCACTTGGGGGTTCAAATTGCTCACCAAAGATCTAGATAAGTTCCTTAGGGGTCTAGTTTCCCAAATGGGGTCACTTGTGGGGGGTTTCCACTGTTTAGGCACATCAGGGACTCTCCAAATGCAACATGGCGTCCAATCTCAATTCCAGCCAATTTTGGTTGGAAACAGTCAAATGGTGCTACTTCCATTCCGAGCTCTGCCATGCGCCCAAACAGTGGTTCCCCCCCACATATGGGGTATAAACGTACTCAGGACAAATTGGACAACAACTTTTGAGGTCCAATTTCTCCTGTTACCTATGGGAAAATAAAAAATTAGTGACTAAGAGATAATTTTTGTGGGAAAAAAATATGATTTTTTATTTTCATGTCCGGGCATTATAAACTTGTGTGAAGCACTTGGGGGTTCAAAGTGCTCACCAAAGATCTAGATAAGTTCCTTAGGGGGTCTAGCTTCCAAAATGGGGTCACTTGTGGGGGGTTTCCACTGTTTAGGCTCATCTGGGGCACTACAAACGGAACATGACCCCCATCAATGTTTGCATTCCAAAACGTTACTGCTTCCTTTCCAAGCCCTGCCGTGCGCCCAAACAGTTTCCCCCCCCCCACATATGGGGTATCAGCGTACTCAGGACAAATTGGACAACAACTTTTGGGGTCCAATTTCCTTGGGAAAAATCAAAAATTTGGGACTAAAAATCATTTTTGTGGAAAATTGTTTTTTTTTTTTTTCACACCCAGGCATTATAAACTTTTGTGAAACACTTTGGGGCTCAAAGTGCTCACAACAGATCTAGATAAGTTCCTTAGGGGGTCTAGTTTCCAAAATGGTGTCACTTGTGGGGGGTTTCCACTGTTTAGGCGCATCAGTGGCTCTCCAAACATGACATGGCGTCCAATCTCAACTCCAGCCAATTTTAGTTTGAAAAAGTCAAACGGCGCTCCTTCCCTTACGAGCTCTGCCGTGTGCCCAAACAGTGGTTTTCCCCCACATATAGGGTATTGGCGTACTCAGGAGAAATTGCACAACAACTTTATCTGCCCATTTTCTCCTTTTACCCTTGTCAAAATAAAAAAAAAGTTTGTAAAAGATCATTTTTGTGGCTAAAAAGTTAAATATTAATTTTTTCCTTCCACGTTGCTTCAGCTCCTGTGAAGCACCTGAAGGGTTAATAAACTTCTTGAATGTGGTTTTGAGTACCTTGAGGGGTGCAGTTATTAGAATGGTGTCACTTTTTGGTATTTTCTGCTATATAGACACGTCAAAGTGACTTCAAATGTGAGGTGGTCCCTAAAAAAATGGCTTTGTAAATTTTGTTGTAAAAATGAGAAATCACTGGTCAACTTTTAACCCTTATAATTTCCGAACAAAAAAAAATTTTGGTTCCAAAATTGTGCTGATGTAAAGTAGACATGTGGGAAATGTTATTTCTTAACTATTTTGTGTGACATATTTCTCTGTTTTAAGGGAAAAAAATTCAAAGTTTGAAAATTGCAAAATTTTCAAAATTTTCGCCATATTTGTGTTTTTTTCAAAAATAAACGCAAGTTATATCAAAGAAATTATACTTCTAACGTGAAGTACAATATGTCACGAGAAAACAATCTCAGAATCGCGAAGATCCGTTGAAGCGTTCCAGAGTTATAACCTCATAAAGAGACAGTGGTCAGAATTGTAAAAATTGGCCCGGTCATTAACGTGCAAACCACCCTTGGGGGTGAAGGGGTTAAAAAAACGGATCCGGTACCGGATTTTTTTTTTTTTTGGCATTGACTTTCATTAGCGCCGGATCGCGCCTGATGTCACTGCGTTGCATCCGTTTTTGGCCGGATCCGGCGAAAATGTACATTCCGCCGGCCGGACAAGACGCTGACTGCAACGTTTTTTTTTTTTCCGGAGCCGCCTGATAGTGCCTGAATCGGAGCATCAGGCGGCCAGAAATAATACAAGTCTATGGAACCGGACCAGTCTTTTGTGAAATCCGTCAAAAGACTGATCCGGATTCTGGAAACCAAGGTCTCTCTCTCTCTCTCCTCGGTCCGGACAAGCGTACCTGCATTTTACACATAGAAAATTTATTTTTCCGGGTTGAAAAGTTCAGGTCGGATCCGGCAAGAAAACTGATCAGTTGCATCAGTTTTTTCAAAATCAGCGCCGGATCCGTCCTATCAGGTATATGACGGATTATGCCTGACACAAAAAAACTGATGTGTGAAAGTAGCCTTAGGCCTCTTTCACACATCCGTTTTTTTTACTTCAGGCACGATCCGGCGTGTTGTTAAAAAAACGGATCCGGTACCGAATGCGTTTTTTTTACCATTGACTTCCATTAGCGCCGGATCGCGCCTGATGTCATCGCGTTGTATCCGTTTTTGTCCGGATCCGGCGGAAATGTACATTCCGGCGGCCGGACAAAACGGTGCATGCAACGTTTTTTTTGTTTTGAAGCGGCGCATCAGGCGGCCTGAAATAATACAAGTGTATGGAACCGGACCAGTCTTTTGTGCAATCCGACAAAAGTCTGATCCGGATTCTGGAAATCAGGGACTACTACTACTACTACTACTACTACTACTACTACATTTTCCACTGTCTCCGGACATCCAAAACCTCTTTTTCCAGGTTCAAAAGTTCAGGTCGGATCCAGCAAAAAAAACGGATCCATTGCATCAGTTTTTTCATTTCAGCGCCGGATCCGTCCCTTCAGGTGTTCGACGGATTATGCCTGATACAAAAAAACGGATGTGTGAAAGAGGCCTTAACCGTCTCTCCCATACACAGGAGAGCTTTCTCGGCCAAATGTTCTTGTGTTCTCTATGAGAGAGCTGCTGCCCGATATCTCCAGTAGTGTCTTATTTCAGGGGAACCAAAGGATCGGCAGTCCAAAATCTGATATGCAGGATCCTTTACTCACCCAACAGTCATCTGTCTTGTTCCTCCATACACATTAGCTCTGTTGCTAGCTCTTCTAAGTGTCCTATGTTCACTATTAGGGCTTATACTCACTGGAGAGAAAAACGGACGAGTGCAAGCCGATAAAAAATCGGATTGTACTCGGACCAATGTTATTTAATAGGTGACATCTCATTTGCGACTTTTTTTCTCAGCTGAAATCGGACTGAGAAAAAAATCGCAGCATGCTGCGATTTCCTGCGATTTTGGCATGATAATCGCTAATGCAAGTCAATGGATGTGATAAAAAACGGACAAAAAACGCACAATCTGTTTTATGTCCGTTTTTTTTGCAAAACAAGACCTAAAACTTGTAAGAAAATAAAAAAAAAACAACACAGGAAGTGACAAACAGGGAAGTGTGTAGAGGGATGGTAGAAAAACCAGTCACAGAAAGCCTTGCATGAGACACACCTCCACGGATTTTATCAACTAATGTCGCCATGTCCAGAACAATAAATGTTGAGATGCTGTTGGTGCTAGTACAAGAAAGGCCTGAGCTGTGGGATCCTAGAGACCACAGCTATCAAAACAGAAGTTTGAGGGATGCATCGTGGACATATATATGTCGTCAATTGTTTCCTAATTATGCGGAAAGTGCTCCAGATCTGCAGCTGGGAATGAGTAAGTTTTTGATTGCTTACTAAAAAATTCAAAATGTCTCTTTTAGGCTATGTGCACATGTTGCGGAATTGCCATGGAAATTTCCGCGGCAATTCCGCACCTCCCTGCCGCGGCAAATCCGCATATTATAGGTATGCGTATTCCCGCTAAACACTAGCGTTTTGCAAGCGTAATTAGCTTGCAGAATGCTAGCGTTTTTCAAGCGATCTGACAGGTTGGTCACACGAGTCAAACAAGTGTTTGACTCATGTGACCAACTTTTTACTATTGATGCCGCCTATGTCGCATCAATAGTAAAAAGATCTAATGTAAAAATAATAAAAAAAATAATAAATAATGATATTCTCACCTTCCGGCGGCCCCTGCAGCTTTCCCACCTTCAGCGACGCTCCCGGCAAGTTCCGTTCCCAAGAGTCCTTTGCGACAATCATCCCGATGACGTAGCATCTCGCGAGACCGCTACGTCATCTGGGTAATCTCGCAAAGCATCACTGGGAACGCGATTGCCGGGAGCGTCGCTGAAGGCGGGAAAGCTGCGTGGACGCCGGAAGGTGAGAATATCATTATTTTTTATTTTAATTATTGTTTTTACATGGATATGGTACCCAGGGCTTGGAGGAGAGTCTCCTCTCCTCCAGACCCTGGGTACCATCCGCACATGAACCGCTTAGTTTCCGCATGGTGGGCACAGCCACATGCAGAAAGTAAGCGGTTCAATGCATTCCTATGTCGGCGGAATCGCCGCGGTTCCGCAAAAAAAGAATGAGCATGCTGCGGATTCTCCCGCGATGCGATTCCGCCGCGGAAAAACCCGCAGCATGTGCACAGCATTGCGGAATCTCATAGGTCATAATGAGTTGTATTGTGTAAGCGGTTTTGGCGTTTCCGCCGTGAAAAACCGCGGCAAAACCGCTAAGAAACCGCAACGTGTGCACATAGCCTTAAAGAGCCTTGTTTTGGTGCCCAATTATATGTTACTCATAAAGAAACATTTTTAGTATTTTAATTTTATAGATTTTTTTAATGTTCCTTTTTTAAAATTAAACGCATACAATAAGTTTAAACAATACACCCTTTGATCATGCGCGTACTCATGTATGTATTATTTTAGGCCCTCTCTACTTGTTACCAGACTCTTTGATTTCCATCCTAATTTTTTTTTTTTAATAACATTGCATTTTAATTTGAGCTGTTTCTACTATTGTTAAAAAAGGCCCTTTTATGACGTGTCAGATTTTCACATTCTACATTTTTCACCTTGCTTCCAGGACAATGTATTTTGCCTCTAAAACTTTAAACTTTTTAAAAACTAAAAACAATATTCTTTTTTAGATTATCTTGTATGGCCTCGTTGTATCCCATTTTTTTGGCCTGCATTTTTTGGTGCTAATATTTGTTCTTTTCCTTACATGAAAGTGAATGATGTACAACGCAGATGGCGAAGCTGTCGGGATACAGGAGGGAACGGCAGAATCGGCAGAAAAGTGGGTCTGCAGCATAAAAAAAAGACCATATATATATGAGCCGCCTCAATTTTTTGGCTCCAGTCATGGATTTAAGACCGTAAGTAAATTTGGGTTGCTACAAATTTCTACTATAAAAATCCTTTGTACCATACACAAACAATCTGGGTCTGCTTTGTAGAACCGAATCGAACTTAGCGGAACTTGAGCCACCGTCTGAGGCGGATCCGGCACAGTCACAAAATGAAGGACCAGGAACAGCAGGGCAGGATGCTCCTGGACCATCTGCCGAACAACTTCCAAGTCTTGCTTCACAAGCTCCTCATCCTACAGACCAAGAGGAGCAGGCAAGAAGCAGCAGCCCAACCCTGCCTCTTGATAACTCCCCCCAAGCGACTACATTCCGCAGAGATTACGACGAAGGAGAGAACAGCAAAGTCAAGTTATACGACGACAGGTTGATAGTCGTGTGCTTGACTACATCCAACGCACAATCTCTGATGATGGTGAGGAAGCCTTTGGGTGAAGTTTGGCACAGCACCTGCGCCAAATTCCAACACAATTACGTCTTCCCACTAAAACTGCTATATTACAACTTCTCACTTCTGCCATACCACCAAATAACCCACAAGCCATCTTTGAATGTATTCAAAGAAGGTATCAAACTCAAATTCTATCGCAAATCTCCACTAGCACTGATTCAACACTACTACCATTACCATCAGCCTCAGGATATCCTCAAACATCCACTGATCAACAGACTCATACACTTCATACTACAAACATTGCTCATCCTATTGACAGAGGTCATACCACAAACATAGAGCCAGCACATTACCATGAACATCATCAGCTACATGTACAACACACATCGAGGCCTACACATACCTACCCACAAATGCCTCCATCATCTGCGGCATCACATATTTTAAGTGAGGGGTACCACCATGGGCCACAAACAAGCTTTTATGATGTTTATGGCCACGGAGAATATTTACAGCAAGGACCACAACAGCAAAGGCCTTTTGCCCATCGCAGACCAAGAGTCTACAGCCATTCTGAACCCATCAACCCACATCATATCACCACCCAGGCACACAATGTACCTTTGCCTACAACCACACAACATCCCTCTAAAAGCCAAATCTCCCAAACAACTACCTCACCCTCAGCATCCCATCATTCTTTTTGGACTTGTAATGTTTTGTATTCTTTACATACCAAAACCATTGCCAACTGTGGCAACTTGTTAGGCAAAAATTAAGCCTGATTTTTGCTTGTGTGCTCATATACTTAACATTTTGTTTGGTTTGGTAGACAAAATAAGTGTTCCCATTTATAGGCCAAAATAAACATTGTTGCTCTAAAATACAAAAACACGTTATTAATGTTTTAATACGCATAAACAATACTGACGAAAATGTATACATCATGTGTCAAAATTTTGTTGCCAGGGTATTGCTCCCTCAGGTGATACAAAATAATTTGCTAAAATATTTCGTACTCTGAGGCCTGAAAGCTGTCTGCCTCTGGTTAAAGCCTGTGCAATGTGTCCCTGATTGTTAATTCTCCCACGCCAACCTCATACACAGATACATCATGTTGACGTGTAAAATTATGTAAGATGACACAGGCCTTGATCACTATCTTTAAATTTTGTTGGCTTAACTGGAGTGCACTGAGCAATACCCTCCATTTAGCTGTCAAAATCCCAAAGGCACATTCAACAAGACGCCGTGCACGAGTTAGTCGGTTATTAAATATGCTTCCACGTCTGTCAAGACCCCGTTGAGGATAAGGTCTCATTACATTATGTGTCAGTTGAAATGCCTCATCACCAACTACTACATAAGGCATTGGTTGACCACCAGAAGAAGGCAGACTCCTTGGGGGTGGAACACCCAATTCATTGGCCTTCAGCTGCCTACCCATAACGGAAGAATTGAAGATTCGAGAATCTCCAGTTCTTCAATAGACCCCTATATCTACAATTATAAAATTGTACTTGCTGTCTACTAAGGCCAACAACACAACTGAAAAATAGCCTTTGTAATTGTATAAGGAGCCTGAGTTTGGCGGCTTCTTGACCCGGATGTGCTTACCATCTACAGCATCCAGACAATTGGGAAACTGGCAAATCTCATAGATCCCATTTGCGATGCGTTCCCAATGTTCGGGGGTGGGCTCCGGCATCACTTTGTCCTTGAGACAAATCCATATTTGGGAACATGTGTGTTTCACTATATTGGAGATGGTAGTTATGCCAAGAAGAAACTCTAAATGGAGGGAAGCATATGATTGTCCCGTTGCCAAAAACCTACAACAATGGAAAGAGACATAAAAAATATAAGTAAAGCTTTACATTGATGTATATCCCAACGTGGTGCCGGAAAGGAGAGTTCCGCTCCCTGCACAAATCACACACGCTCGGTGTGTACATGTGCACTGACTGCATTGGCTGAGGAGGGGCCTCTGTCCACTTCATACAACAATCTTCATGTGAAACAGCTGCTACGATTACAGTAATGGGGTGTCATTTTTCCCCTTGGTAATGACAATTTGCCACACATGATGTAAAGGAATGTAAAACCTTACAATCTAATTTGGACACACAATTATAAAAAAACATTATGCAAAGCAGAAATTAAAATGTTATATGACTCAATCTACTTTCGTATAAGTTTGAAAAATGTGTTTTGTTTCAAATATATACCTCAACGTTAACAGAAGCTGTTCTTCAGCTGAAATGCACCTGCGCAAACGGGTAATTTGGAAAGTGATGGCCGGACGAAGTTCTGCCAGGAGAAAATCAAATGCCTCAAGTGACATCCTCGTGTATGCAACAAAAATTTGTCACGATGGTTCCGTAGATCTCCATACATCCGTGCAAAATGCCCTTTTTGTGAACGCTGGGTGTGGAGCGGATGGACCCAAAATCGACGCTGCCTCCTCGGAGCAACAACAGGGGAATATCCCACACCATACTCCCGGGATAACACCCAGTTGAAGAGGAGCTCCTCAGTAGGGTCAAGACTGAAATAACTAGCTGCCATGCTTGCTTGGAATCCAAAAACACACACACCAAAAAACACATCAAGCAATCACATATGTAGCTAAATGCCTTTATATAGGGGTATCACAACTGCTTTCAACTTGATTTGTGCTTCTTTGTCCATAAAAAACGCATTGAAAACGGATGGAAAACGGATTGAAAAGGGATGGTGCGATTTAAAATCGCATACAAATTGCATGACAATCGCATGCAAAATGCATCTAATCGGAGTGTTTTTTCCATCCCGAAAACTGACGTTTTTTTTTCGCAAATGGGTTTGTACCCTGAGAAAGGCACTGGCAGACTCCTCTGATAGGCTTATCTCACCGAGAGCTAAACAATTGGAAGCCCAAAATCAGACATGCTGGATCCATTTCTCCCACGACATCATCTTTCAGGGAAGAGTTGGAAGATACCCATTCACATTAAACCAAACCTCCCAACTTTTGAAGTAGTGCGCCTTGGCAATTTTGGCCATGCCCTGGTCATGCCCCAATGCACGCCCATTTATCATTTCTTTCATATCATAGAATGGTAGAGTTGGAAGGGACCTCCTTGGTCATCTGGTCCAACTCCCTGCTCAGGAGGAGATGTCAGAGGGGTGCTGGCTGTGACAAACATTCAGCAGATGCCCAAGACTGCAAGGCGCAGACCCAATTCGAGACAGTGTGCCAGTCTGCTGTATACATGACAGTAGGGACTAGAGATGAGCGGCTGTGAATCTCATACCTTCTGGCGTCCCGTGCTCAGTTTTTGATTTGCCAGGGTTGTCAAGACATCATCTGTGCCGGGAATTCACATGCAAGACTCGTCCATGTTTCTCGCATGTGTGATCCCGGCCTTAGTTGCACAATGGGCGTAGTTTTCATGAAATCACATCCACTTTGCTTGGATAGTTAAACACAGCAGAAATTATGTGCAGAAAGATGCAGCATTTACACTATATGTGAATACGATCTAAATGTCTGAGCAAAGTGTATGTGATTCCATGAAATCTCTGCCGTCTGTGCGTTTAGAGACGCTGCTGAACTCTGCGGTTTTGTGTATTTTTTCTCTATAGGATTCTTCTGAAAAAAAAACGCATGTAGAAAAAAAACACCATTGCATTTTCTGTAGATATAAAAAAAGCATTAAAAACACAGATTCACATTTTCACCACCCATTAAATATGGGGGAACACACAAAAAAAATGCAGCAAACACTCAATAATCAAAGAATATTGTTTTTGCATTGCATGTTGAGGACACCAGCAGAAAAAAAAACAAAAAAAAATGCAGCATTTACGCTACATGTGAACACGGCCTTAGAGTTACATTTTTATTACATTTTTTATGGGTTTAATAGAGCAAAAATATCAATCACGCTATTTTTTATGCCATTTACCTATCCCGTAAATAATTTGATCACTGTGATGTGTGGGTTGTTGCGATTACAGGGACCCCAAATATGTTTGCTATTTACTGATTTGTGATGTTCATTATTTTTTTTTTTTAAAAAGCGCATTAAAAATGGCAATATTTCAAGTGTTGTTCATTTTTTAAACTGATTTTATAGCATAAAAAAATCTCTTATTCTCCCTTTAGAATACAAATATATATAAATACTCTGCTGTGCACAATGTATCAGTACAATCTGCCTGTGATACAGATCAAGTACACAAAATTATCTCCATTATATCACCAGAGCTTGTGGCTTAGTAGCTTTAGCTCCAGCCTGTAATGTGGAGGGTTGTGGGCAGGGGCGTTCATAGAAATCATGGGGCCCCATAGCAAAAGTCTCAATGGGCCCCCCAAAACAAAAAAAAAAATAAAAAAAAATCAGCAGGTGCTCTTAACTAGTGTTGAGCGATATTGCTTGATATCTAAAAATATCGTATCGAAATTGTATCGCCGATAGCACTAAATATCGTCGATATCCGATTTCGATACCGGAAGTCCCATGTAAGTCTATGGGAACAAAATATCGCAACAAAAAAAACCCTTTCTTTCGTTGTAAACACAAAATATACACACATAGAATACATATATATATATATACATGTCATTGTGACATATATATATATACATATATTTATAGTTTATACACTTCTACATAGTAAAATCGACTCTAATTCAATTGCCGGGTAAAGACGTGACATACCCCATAGAAGTCGACGGGCTCGGTGCCGAGTACCCCGAAAACTTCTGGCTCTGTGCGACTCAACTTGGGCGTCACGAACAGGATTCTGTAGCTCGCTATAAGCGAGTCCTGTGTGCCTGAATTGCACTGGTTTTGTGCTTGAGAATTGCTAAAATCATCAGAGAATGTATTTGCCATTTTTCCGCCATATCTGCGTCACGACGAGGCACTGGTGAAGAAGAAGGGCGTGCTCTTCGTGGGTGTCACTCAGTGGCATGAAAACAATGGCCGCCCACTGTAAATGGTACTGCAATGTAAGATCGTGCCCCACAGCTCTGGAGTTCCGCCTCCTCATCCTCCTCAGTGTGCGGAAACTAACACGAAGGTCCCGCCTCCCTACAAAAGAGGGGCCCTCTCCAGATGCTAATGACACATGTGACTTGGCAGAGATGGCTAATGGACACGACGAGCAGAAGTGGGAAGGGATGGAGCAGTCAGAGCTCTCCCCCCACGGAAGCGACCCGATCGCCACGGAATCACCGTTGGGCACCCGGCCTGTAAACCCTCCTACGCTGCAAGAAGCGGAGGATACCCTAAGAGGCCTGGCCCGGCACCGGGAGGAGGTCGCCAGGATGGAAGCCAGCTGGCGTGCCCTAAAAATAAACTTGGAGCGGCGCCAATCCCTCTTACCTGAAGTGTCTGTACCGGAAGGTGAGGCACCCGTTCTAGTAGAGGAGTCCTTGCAATGTGATCCGGTTGACGTTGTCGCAGTGGAGGCACCCGTTCCTGCAAAAACCGCAGCACCGTCAGCAGCACCCCAGATCCCGCTGTCTGCCCCCGTCCCTGAGACAGAAGAAGCGACACCCGTCCTCATGGAGGAGGCTGCGCAGGCACCAGAGCACTACCTGCCTGTACCGGAGCCCCGACTGTCATCTGATTTAGAGCCGTCTGCTTCCTCCGCAGGGGAGCGCCGCCAGGACTGGGGGGCGACAGGAGAGCTGCCGCAAACCGGACACTGTAAGCTGCAGTGGAGTGGTGGAGACATGGAGCAACTGGTGGAGGAGAATTTCAACCGGCGTCAGGAGGAAGAGTGGAGACGTTGGGAGCGGGAAGCAGAGCGACAAAGGGAGCAGCGAGAAACCCTAAAACTTCGCCAACGTCACCTGGAGAAGGACGGGCAGATAAGGACCGGATGAGAAAGGATAAAGGAACCTGAGTGAGCCGCGGCGTAAGGGTGCAGTACGGAGCTTTAAATTGAAAGGTGGTTGGGGCTTCATCAAGGAGCCTGGACTTTATTTAGAAGTCTTTGTGACCCGGCGGGACGTGGAGGCTCACCTCCCAGAAGGACACCCGGGGAGGGACCTGTTGCCAGGAGACTTGGTGACTTACACCCGACACTGGGGTTACAATGGGTGGTACGCCCTAAATGTTACCAGGTGTGACCCCTACTCCCCAGTGTGTCAGGAACCTGTGAGACCCTCGGAGCCTTCAGCCTCCCACATCCAGGCCTCTGCAAAAGTGCCCACCCCACGCCATAAATCTCCCCAGCCTCCCTCAGTGGTCTCCTCAGCAGCCCCAGCTATGGACATGATAAGTATAGCTGGCCGTACCCGGCGCCTGTTAGGCACCCGGGGGTTCGTACAGTCCGGGACATAGGGTTCCAGACCCGGAGGGAGATGAAAGAGGTGGCCACACAGACCCAGATAGCGGGTCACGACTTGACTGTACAGGCCACACGACGTCATCAGGTCCTGGTGGTCCTTGGTGTCTCGGATGTTTGGCAAGCACCAGAAGAGTACCAGGTGGTACCTGGAACACCCCTGCCAAAGAATTATAAATAACCCGGACAGGGTCCCTGTATGTAAATAGTTAAATTGTTTATGTACCCGGACGGGTGAATGTTCCTAAAAAAGTTTTTTAATTTAATAAAAAAAAACAACACAGTTTTCATTACTTTTATTACAGTCTCATCCTGCGACGCCATCGATCTCCTGTAAAAAAATGAAAAAAAAAAAAAAAGTATACCACCTGACCGACGCAGTCCATAGTAACGAGTGTCCCACGACGATCCAGCTCTGCTACATCAGAATGACAGGCAGAGCCTGTCATCCCGGCGCAGCACAGCTGATTACCTGCTTCCCCGGCGGTGACGTCATCGGACTGACTGCTTTACGGCCGGGATTACCCTGCAGTCACTGCAGTTATCGCGAAAAAACTGCATGTGACCGCCAGGGAGAAGATAATGGCGGCCATCAAGCAGTCCAGGACGTGACCGCCGGAGATCTTCTGCCAGGTAAGTGCCGCTGACTCCTGACAGACCCGACCGACGGACACTCACAGTGACAGTGACAAATCCGATTCCGGTATTCGATAAGACGAAAATATCGAAACGAATTATCGAAAGGCCGATAGAGCTAATATCGGCCGATAGCCGATATTTGCATTATCGTATCGCTCAACACTACTCTTAACTCCAGAGCCATTGTAAATGTAAAGTGCCAGCAGAGTGAGGGGACACATTTAACAAAAAAATCCACCTCGTCCCCAGCCAGCCGGGCTCACCGTCTTGTGTGTGTGTCCCTCTCCCTGAGTGAGAGAGGCTCATGAATGTTTTCTGCTTCCTGCAATGCACGTGTGCTGCTCTCTGGCTGCCAGGAGGTGTGGCGTTCTTATGCAAATCCAGCCAGAGACTTCAGCCAACTGCTGACCAGGAAACAAGGAAAAGGAAGCTTCAAGGTGGTATACAACGGCCGGCGGCCGGCGCTTACATTTAATTAAAGGAGATAGTACTGTGTCAGCACAGCACAGCTGCCAAATCGCAGCGGCCGTCGCGGGCCCTCTCACCTGTCCGGGCCTCATAGCAGCTGCGTGGTCTGCTACTATTGATGGTACGCC
Organism: Oophaga sylvatica; assembly: GCA_033576555.1. Classification (NCBI taxonomy): domain Eukaryota; kingdom Metazoa; phylum Chordata; class Amphibia; order Anura; family Dendrobatidae; genus Oophaga; species Oophaga sylvatica. The sequence goes on from JARQOD010000003.1 coordinate 107,715,855, forward strand.
ACTGGTTGTGGGTTTGATTACATGGTACACTCCCAAAGAAAAAAATTTACATTTTTGTAATCGTTTTTTATTATTTTTAGCAGTTTCAGAAGTAAAAAAAAAAGTCTAACTTTTTCTCCACCATACAGAGAACATAAAAATACATTGAAATATACAATGTATCTCTATGTACATGCATAATTTGCTTCTGGGTTCACTGCATGCAATACATGTCAAGATTACCAAATTATCCTCTGTTTATCATTATGAGTGGTGGCTCATGGATGAAGCTGCTACATACAAACATTGGGATGTGAATTTAAGTCCTGCGAGACTTGTTCACATTAGAAGAAGCAGTGAATATATAATTTAATTTTATTCACTGAGCAGAAAGATGCAGTATTGATGTTGTTGCTACTCACAATTGGTTTCCAGGTTTGCATCAGTTTGGAGCACAGTTGACTCTTTTACAATGAAAAGTTTTGCTATGAACTGATCTCAGCAGTAAGCTTTTCTGTACACAGATGTACAGTACAAACATTATTGCTCACGTAATGTTTATAGGATTCAAGCAGTGGGAGGTCTGAAGTATATATATCACATAGGAGAACTTCTAGACTGCTGGTTACATTAGATTGGAGACACTGAGTCTGCTGTATATGCATCACATAAGATACACAGAGACTGCTGTGTACATCACATAGGAGACACTGAGATTGCTGTGTATGCATCACATAGGAGACACTGTAAGTGTTGTATACATCACAAAGGATATACTGAGACTGCTGTGTGAACATTACATAGGAGACAGCGAGTCTGCGGTATATACATCACATAAGGAATCATGTTGGCTATGGCATTATTGTGTATGGCAGGCAATTCCTGCTGGTTATTGGCTGTCTAACAGCAGAGAAACATGCAAGGTGGGGACTTGAGCATGGCCCTCAAGCACCTGCGATACTCAATGCGTACTTGAGCACGATCAAGTGACGAGCACGCTCGCTCATCACTACGTCTTATGTTTCCCACTGGCTGCCTTGTATTTTATCATGAGTATGTAACACATGACTGTATAATGTCTGACATGTCTCTTACTAGCTTCTCTCATAGATTTGGTCAAGTACGGAAGACACCTTGAAATTACACCTACAAAGCTGACCTTGTAGTACAATTAAGGGCACTAATGATAGGCCATTAGAATTAAGGCTTAATATCATCTTTATAGCTGGGTTTTGTCAGATATTGCTTGTAAAAACAAGATTTGCAATTTAACGTTTATTACAATCACAACTATGTGCATATTGCACGCTGTTGTACGAAGAAGGACCAGACCGGAGGTACCTCTTCTACCCCGGGTCCGGAACGGTCGGGGCTGTCCCCTCTGTTGTCCGGGAGAAAGCTCAGAGAACTGGACCAACCTTTGCACTTGTCAGCAGGGGCTATGGCTTGGTTAAAAAAGCCTGAGCGCACGCGGAAGCAGACAGACTTAGCGGGAAGAGACAGCGCGCCAAGTCCCTTGAGCACCGCCGCAGTGCAGGCCCACGCCGCAGCATACATGCTACGATTCACAGAGACTGACTGGAGATGTGTTGAGTTTACGTTGGCTCCCGCAAAGCAAGGTGCCAAACGCTCTGGGCCCGTGATTACCGCGCTCATACCGCCTAAGAAAGACCAGGGTTGCTACCGTGAACTGTACCCTGACTCCTCGGTGCATATCTGTCGGGCCATGTTAAGCTCCGGCAAGGTTTTGAACTGTGACCCGCTCTCTACACTGCATCCCGGATCGAGGACCCCTCGACAGACATCAGAGACTAATCGCTGCCATCAGGACTCTGGTCATCGACGCCTTCAGGACCATACCAGACTCACTGCACGCTGACCGTTGTTGGCGCCATTGTTTGCCTCGTGGACATTCCAGTCTGGGAGTCGACTGGACTGGATAAGTTAATTTCTTACAAACTTTTTTGCCCTCCTTTTACTGCATTTTACCCAAAACTTCATACCCTTTAGCTCTTATTACCCGCATTACTCCTATTTACTATTTATCTCCCTGCGTGAAGTATATATCTGTTACAAGTAAATACGTTAACCCTTGCTCTGCCTCCTGTCCGTTACTGCATCCCGCAACCTGCTCACACTTGGCGTAGTCGGCAGGATGCAGTCCAACAGCATGGAGGGGGCAGAGCAAGCAGTTGGTGGCATCCCAAGGGCCAGCGATATTGCTGGATGTGATGTTAAGTAACCACATGAAATTTACTGGAAACAAAACACTGATATGGGACTGGACTGAACGGGTTAGGGGTATGATGAGGATGCATCCCATGACCCCTGCATTGGAGGCAGAGGTGGCCATTATGGCCCTAGATGGGGAGGCGAGGAGTTCCATGATTCTCAGGCCCCCTCAAGAACGGGACACTTTTCTATAAGGTGCTGAAAATACTAGAGAAAATGCACGGAGACCCCACAGATGTAGGAGAATTGCACATGCGTCTATTTAGCCGTGTACGTGTACAAAGGGAGGGGGAGACCGTGACTCATTACATGAATGTGATGCAAGAAATCCATGCTGCAATTACCAAGCGATATGGCGTAGGGCCCCCTGATACAGTATTACGAGATTGATATTGATATTGCCCCCCGAGGAAGCGGAAACGCGAAACGGCGACGGGGCCTCGGTGTAGCACGCAGACTCCATATGATGGGTGAGCGGTTATATGTGCCCTAGTTATTATGGATGTGACTGCCTTTTCTTTATCATGGCAGTCGGTCAGTGACCTTTATGAGACCCTGTGAACGTATGTGGATATGTAATAATTTCTCTCTCCTTTATTCAGTCAAGATATAGTTATTGCATTGCTTGATTAGGAGAATTATATTTTCATGTCTTACATGTATATGAATATATCAAACATACGTTTTACTCTATCATATATATACTTTTTGGTCACTGGTAACGTGCACCTTTTCTCTCATCCTAATCATTGGATTTTTTTGATATATTACACATTTATGTTCATGTCTGCAGTTGCCACACCACGGCCATGTCATCTTTTCACTGGTTTTTTATATATAGTCTTTGTACATGGTGTGTAATGATGTTTTTATGTACTGTATATTGAAATAAAGTATATATTTGTATTTTTTGAAATATTATTTGCAATCACTTTATTTCTGGATTGGTCATATATTTTTCATATACACTAGTTATTCTATACATTAGGGATTTAAGCTCCCAATTGTTCCTTATGTTATTAAGTATTGCGAGATCAGTTGGTGGCAGACTTGAGAGATGCGCTGTTGAAACAAGCCTTACAGGAGCGCTTGCGGTTGAAGCCGAGCATGACCTTTTCAGAAGTCGGGGGTGAGGCGCACGCACGTAAGCAAGAGCAGGGAGTGATGGTCCCGGCAGGGAAGTCCAGAGTGGAGAGGTATCCATGTCACTGGCCACTGAACCGAGCTGAGTGGAAGAACTGTGGAAGGAGATCCAGAACATACGGGAAGAATTGTCTGATTCAAAAAAGAAACCTGCGGCACCTCTGAACTCCCCTTCCAGAGGCAGAACTAATTTGGAGCCCTGTCGGGAAATTAGAACGTTTCACAGGGAATAACTAACTGCCTGCTACAATTGTAGTGAAGTTGGAAATCTGGCACAAGGATGTGTATGACGGGCCGACCCCTCCAACGCTGTCCGTTAAACTAGGAGGCTCCGTGGCTGGGGGACGCCGCCCGGAGCCTGAGCAGTCAAGAAGGAGAATCATAAGTCCCACAAGTCTAGTTTCTATATGTTCTCTCGTCTGGTCCGAAACGGATGGTCGGGCCATATGCTGTTTTCTTGACACTGGCTCTCAAGTAACCACGATGCCAGAGACATACTTCAGGTGACATTTCCCTGCAGCAATGCGGCTTGAATGGGGCCCAGTAATAAAGTTTAAGGCTGCTAATCAACTACCCATCCTGCTCGCAGGGGTGGTCTGGATGCAAATCACCATATGTGGCAAAAACGTGTGTCGGAAAGGAGTAGTGTTAACTGCGGGAGACCCTGGCAACGGCCCTACTGTGACTCAAGGGATGAACGTGTTGAAGGAACTTAGAAATCTTATTATCAATGAGTGTGCAGATGTGTTCCCGAGACAGTGGTGCCCTCACACCCCCAAAGGAGAGTGTTCCAGCAGTTGATCTGGGTGGCGCAGGCCCAAGAAACCTCGAGTGACGGAAAAACTCTGGGAAAGGTGAATGTTCCATCCGCAGCCAACCTTGTTCTATGCTAACTCTGCCCATCCGAGCCTGTACCCCTCTAGAAGGAGTTGAAGTTCAGATAGAGCCAGCTTTTATGGAGCAGTTACCTCCAGGGCTCCTTATTGAGTGGACTTTAGCCACAGTACATGACGGTCCGGTGCCAGTGCGATATGTCAGTATCAGAGAGGACAATCTCGTGCTTCCACACAGGAGTGAATTATCGCAAAACTTGGGCATGCCGGAAGAGCTGATACCACCTAAATTCGTGCAACTGACAGTGAAACAGAGAGACCCCTGGACTGTGGCCGTAGACGTGACCTCTGAACCGGAACCTCATCGTCTGCAGGAGAGAAGCCGAATTCTTGAAAAAGTGCTGGCTGAACTAACCGAATTCATACCTCAACAGGTGAAGGCTCTGCTGGGGCGGTATCAATACGTATTCACCCGACAGGATGATGATTTCGGGTGCACCACGGCAATCGCCCACGACATTTCAACTGGGAATACCGCACCTATTAGGGAACGATACTGCCAGATCCCACCCCAAATGTGTCAGAAGGTGGAGGAGATGTTGACGCAAAAGCTGCAGAATGGCATTAGTTAGGAGACAAAGCCCATGGACTGTCCCTATTGTACTTGTGCTGAAAAAGGACAGAACTCTATGTTTTTGCGAGGACTATTGTAAACTGAATGCCTGCACCGTGCGAGATTCGTATCCACTGCCAAGGATTGAAGAGTTGCTGTTTGCTCTGGGAAACGCAAAGTACTTCTCTTCGTTGGATTTAGCCAGTGGATATTGGCAGGTACCCATGTCCGAGCACAACCGAGCAAAGACCGCCTTCATACTACCTATGGGGTTGTTTGAATTTAACCGGATGCCATTCGGTCTTGCTAATGCCCCGGGATTTTCCAGCAACTAATGGAGAGGTGTCTAGGTGACCTAAACTTCGAGGCAACTCTCATCTACCTGGACGATATTATCATTTACGCAGCCACTTTTGAGGAACATCTGCAAAGGCTGGAACAGGTGTTGAGCCGTTTACAGAGGCACGGTCTGAAAGTGAAGCCTTGGCAGTGTCATCTTTTCTGCATCCAGATTGAGTACCTGGGACATGTCATCTCTTATGAAGGGGTGCGACCTCCCTGTAAGAAAATCGCAGCAGTACAGGATTGGCCCACCCCAAAGACTGTGAAGGATGTTGGAGCATTCCTGGGGAACACAGGGTACTACCGGCGGTTCGTGAAGAACTTTACTCGCATTTTGGATCCACTGCTAGAACTACTGAAAGGAGTGCCGTCTGGCACAAAGAACCGGACTATTCAGTGGGGAGTCTGCCAGGAAGAAGAGTTTCGAGCCATGAAGATGGCACTGACCGAAGCACCTGTGCTGGCCTATGTGGACTTCTCCCATCCATTCATTCTTCACACTGATGGAAGTCTACATGGACTCGGAGTTTTGTTGTCGCAGATATAAGGTGGAAAAGAGTGGGTGATCGCCTATGCAAGTTGCTCTCTCCACGATTACGAATGAAACCGTGACAATTACAGTTCTTTCAAGCTAGAGCTACTGGCATTGGTGTGGGCTGTGACTGAGAAGTTTTCTGAATACCTGTCCGGGTCCAAAGTCTTGGTGCACACCAATAACAACTCTCTAGCCCACCTGGAGAACGCGAGACTTGGGGCCCTGGGACAGCGTTGGGTGGCTCCAATGGCCAAATTTCGTTATAAGATCGCTTACAGGAGAGGAGCTGAAAACACCCACGTGGAGGCCTTGTCCAGATGACACATGAGCGCCCTGGACGCAATCCGGACGAAGAACTGGAGGCTGAAGAGATCCCTGAGTTCCGTGATTCCGCTAGGACGTTGGCAGCCACGCAAGAGCAGATTCAGGCGGTGTCCAAAGTAGGCATCCTAGGGCGGTCCCGTGACTAGTGGGTACGACTTCAGAAAGAAGATGGGGAACTCTCTCAGATGAGGAAGTGGGTGGCTCTGCAACAACTTCCCAGTAAAAGAGAGAGAGACGCGCTGTAATAATTATAGGGGATAACTCCGGAGACTTCTTGCGTGGAAACAAGACAACTACAGGACACAGTCTTATAAGTGGAAAAGTCTATATTATCACACGGTGATTCAAACAGGTGCAAAGCAAAGTTCAAGTCCACAACACTTGGTGTAGATAATAAATGCAGCTTAACAGTCTATAGGAAACTTCAGAAAGAAATGCAATTAAGCAGAGAGTCTATGAAGCACAGTTAAACTTGAGGATACTTGACACGACTAAGTCTTAGTTTAGTCCAAGCACAGGTAGGCAGTTCAAATGATATCTTTAGCTCAACCAGGGAGGCCTGGATGATAGTCTCAGTTTTAAGCAGCGCAGGGCTGCAACAGCTTACATGTCCAGCAAATGCAGATGGGAGTAACACAAGCAGCCAGATGAAGGAGGATTACTGGAAACCAATGTATGCAGCAGGAACTCGGAGCAGAGTAGCAGGATCATAAAACAGGTTTACAGGAGCAGATACAAAGCCAGGGAGCCACCAGAGGTCAGAAGCTGGATGCAAGGCAGAATACTCAAGCACAGACTAAAGGCTGGGGTGGAGTTATATAGCAGGAAGACACAGTGCACATGAGACCAAAGACGCCATCTTGGAAAAGGGCAGTAATGCACAAAAGGTGATCAAAAATGTTCAGAGTCCTGACATTACTCCCTCCTTAGAAGCGGCCTCAGGACGATCCTGGACCTGGTTTCTCAGGGAATCTCTGATGAAAACGAGAAATCTTCTGTTGGGCATTGATGTTTTCCACCGGTTCCCAAGAGTCTTCCTCAGGGGAATATCCCTGCCATCTTATTAGATATTGGAGTCGATTCCTGCGAATCCTGGAATCAATAATTTCCTCCACCACAAATTCTTCTTGCCCATCAATCACCACAGGCTGCGGAGGTGGCACAACACGTCCCTGAAAGGTATTAGGAGATACAGACTTTAGTAAAGATACATGGAAAACTGGGTGTACCTTCATAGTCCTAGGCAGCTTCAGACGGCAGGCCACGGAGCTCACAATACCGTTGATCTTGAAAGGGCCAATGAACTTCTGTCCAAGTTTTTGTGAAGGAACGTTTAATTTCAGATTCTTAGTTGCTAACCACACGGAATCTCCTACCTTGAACATGGGTGCAGGTTTACGGAATCTATCAGCCGATCTCTTATAGCGTTATTGAGCTGTGGTCAGGGACTCCTTCATACCTCCAAATTTTGCCTCATCACAGTCAGCCTTTTCTCCACTGCTGGAACCGGAGAATTAATCGGAGACCTAGGTAAGATACACAGATGATAACCCAGATTGGCAAAGAAAGGTGTAAACTTAGTGGAGGCGCTCTGAGAATTGTATGAAAATTCGGCTAACGGTAGCAACTCCAACCAATCATCCTGGAGATGGCTGACATAGCATCTTAGATATTGTTCCAGCGTCTGGTTGGTACGCTCAGTCTGACCATTTGTCTGGGGATGGTAAGCGGAAGAGAGACAGACATTAATATTGAGTGCAGAGCAAAACCCCTTCCAGAATCTTGAAGTGAACTGTACTTCACGGTCAGAGATGATCTCATCCGGGACCCCATGCAGCCGAAAGACATTCTGTATAACCAAGTTCACTGTATCCTTAGCTGAGGGGAGGCCGGTGCATGGAACAAAATGAGCGACTTTAGTCAGGCGATCAACTACCACCAGGATCGTATTCATGCCCCCGATGTAGGCAGCTCCACAATAAAGTCCATTGATATAGACCCCCAAGGGCGGGACGAAACAGGCAATGGTTGCAGAAGACCCGTAGGTGCCACATGAGGAGTCTTGTAACGAGCACATACCTCGCAAGAGAGAACATAGTCCTTGGTATCCTTCAGGCAAGTTGGCCGCCAGAAAAATCGGCTTAGGAACTCTTGTGTCTTCTATACCCCCCTGTGACCAGCCAACTTGAAGTCATGTACCAACTTGAAGATCTGCAGATGGACTGCTTCAGGGACGTAGATACGTCGATCTCTGAACCACATGCCAACCTTAAAGACAAGATTAATATCAACAGGTGGGTTGGCCAGAAATACATCAACGTCATAAGCCTCCCTGCACTCCTTCCACAAGTCTTGATCGTGGATAACTCCGATGAAATTGGCATCAGATAGAATGTTCTTGGATGGGGCTCCAGGTACGGAATCCACAGCATGGATTCGGGATAAAGCATCAGCCTTCCCATTACGAGAACCTGGACGGTACGAGATAACAAAATTAAATTGATTTAAAAATAAATTCCAACGAGCCTGACGAGGAGAAAGACATCTAGCGGATCTAAGGAACTCTAAATTGCGATGGTCAGTTAGCACTACGATCTGTTGTGCAGCTCCTTGCAGATGATGCCTCCATTCCTTGAAAGCCGCAATAATAGCCAGCAATTCCTTGTCTCCCACGTCGTAATTCTTCTCTGCTGAGGTTAGTCTACGGGAAAAGAAAGCACAAGGATGTAGCAGCCCCTTCTCTCCAGTTCTTTGAGAGAGAATAGCCCCCAAAGCATTATCAGAAGCGTCCACCTCCACAATGAAAGACAGTGTTGGATCTGGGTGTATCAACAGTGGTGCTGAGGTGGAACAGATCTTAAGCCGATCAAAAGCTTCTTGAGCCTGTGAAGACCACTTAAAAGGCTTTTCCTTCTTTGTCAAGGAAGTAATGGGACGGACAATATCAGAAAAATTTCGAATGAAACGTCTGTAGAAATTTGCAAAACCAATAAAACGTTGGACCTCCTTAACGTTCTTGTGTACCGGCCAGTCAAGGATAGCCTGAATCTTACCAGATTCCATGTTCAGCCCCTGAGGAGAGATGATATAACCTAAGAACTGTATCTCAGAACGATGGAACTCGCATTTCTCCGGCTTGATATACAGATGGTTCTCTTTCAGACGTCTTAAAACCGCTTTGACATGTTCTTCATGTTCCTGTAGAGAGTCAGAAAAGATTAAAATATCGTCCAAATAGATCACCACAAACTGGTCCAACAAATCTCTGAAGATGTCATTAGCAAGGTGTTGAAACATTGCACGGGCGTTACAAAGCCCTAAGGGCATCACAAGATATTCAAAGTGTCCATACTGGCATCTGAATGCTGTCTTCCACTCATCCCCTGGACGAATGCGCACCAAATTATAAGCCCCACGAAGATCCTGTTTAGAGAACACCTTAGCATGGCGGACTCTTTCCAGTAGTTCGGGAATCAGAGGCAAAGGGTAACGGTTTCGTATGGTTACCTTATTGAGTTCCTGATAGTCTACACAGGGTCTCAGGGTCCCATCCTTCTTCTTTACAAAAAATATAGGTGCCCCTGCTGGTGAGGAAGAAGGACGTATGAAGCCTTTGGCCAGGTTTTCATCAATATACTCCTTTAAGGCTTGGAGCTCAGGTGCCGCCAAAGGGTATACGTTGCCAAAAGGAATAGCTGCCCCAGGAAGCAGCTCAATGGGACAGTCATAATGCCTGTGTGGAGGAAGCTGAACTGCATTCTTCTTGTCACAGATGTCAGAGAACTCTTTATATGCTGAAGGTAAAGTAAATACCTGTACAGGTAGTTCCGTAGCAGTGGACTCAGGGACAACTTCAGTTGATGCTGGGTTGCTCCTTGTTGGAAAGATAACCTCCTTGGTCTCCCAGTTGATAGTTGGATTCTGAGAGCGCAGCCAAGGGATGCCTAAAATCACAGGAAAATGAGGAGAAGAAATTAGCAAGAAAGAGAGTTGCTCCTAATGATTAAGCTCCAACAAAATCTCAAGGGGTGCGGTCTCCTGATCCACAGGCCCGGAGATTAAAGGTGACCCATCCACTGTTTCCATGGTAATTGGAGAGGCTCTTTGCTGAATTTCAATACCATGTTCTTTGGCAAATGCGATATCCATAAAATTGCCACCTGCACCAGAGTCAATCATAGCTCTACTGGAAATCCACTGTCCAGAACACAGGATCTTAATAGGGAGAGAACAGTGAGAGTTCTTTTCCTTCAGCTCCTTGGGTGGTGAAGTCATAGAAAGTGAGTGGAATACACCGTTTATAGGCAGGCTACATTCAGAGATGTCAGATTCATCATCACAGTAGTCATACTCTCCTACCGCTGCTAGCACCTTGTTAGGCTGCTTGGGACACTTGGGACAGTTGATTAAAAAGTGGTCAGACTGGCCGCAGTAGAAACATAGACTTTCACGAAGTCGATGCTCCCGGCGCTCATTACTCTCGCGCTTCTGAACAGAATCAATTTGCATGGGCACCTCCTCCACCTCCCGAGATGTTTTACCTGCAGGCTCTCTGCAAGGAAGGGAAAAGTTAGAGATACGGTTCAAGGCAGCAAACTTCTCCTGCCTACTCTCAGTAAGGCGAATGTCAATGCGCACACAATGCTGTATAAATGTCTCTAGCTCTTGTGGTGATTCAGAGCGAGCTAATTCATCCTTTACAATGCTAGACAGACCCCTTTTAAAAATAGGCAATTGTGCATAACTGTCCCAATTGGTATCTACTGCTAATCTCCTGAATTCGGTAGCATACTCAATAACAGAACGTTTAGCTTGGCGTAAAGACAATAAAGCAGATTCAGCAGTTGCACGGCGATTAGGATCATCAAACATTAATGCCATAGCGGCCAAGAAATCATCCAAATTATTTAACCGCGGGTCACGAGACTCAATCATCGGATTCGCCCAGGCGAGCACTCGTGCGGTCAGCAGCATTATTACACACAATACTTTAGATTTATCATTAGGGAAACGGTCAGCATGCACATCAAAATATAACATACATTGATTGACAAAGGCACGAAATTTGTCGCGATCACTATTAAATCTGAATGGGGGCAACTTAGGTGGGCTAGCTGGTGGCGGTTGCCCAGAAGGTTGTGCCGCTATTTGCGTGCTTATGTCCTGAAAAGCCCGTCCATACTGGGACTCTATGCCAGCAAGTTTGTTTTCCTGGGCTGACATGCGGGTGCTTAAGTCCTGCAAAGTTTGTCCAAGCACCTGTTCATTGCGTTCAAAGCTTCCAAATTTCTTTTGCAGACCTTCCACATCTTTCTGCAGTGATCTAATTATGGAAAACACCTGCTCTTATCTGCCTTCTGCAGTCATTATTCCAGCAGTCTCCTCTTTTGAGGCTAGAGTATCCTGTAATAATTATAGGGGATAACTCAGGAGACTTCTTGCGTGGAAACAAGACAACTACAGGACACAGTCTTATAAGTGGAAAAGTCTATATTATCACACGGTGATTCAAACAGGTGCAAAGCAAAGTTCAAGTCCACAACACTTGGTGTAGATAATAAATGCAGCTTAACAGTCTATAGGAAACTTCAGAGAGAAATGCAATTAAGCAGAGAGTCTATGAAGCACAGTTAAACTTGAGGATACTTGACACGACTAAGTCTTAGTTTAGTCCAAGCACAGGTAGGCAGTTCAAATGATATCTTTAGCTCAACCAGGGAGGCCTGGGTGATAGTCTCAGTTTTAAGCAGCGCAGGGCTGCAACAGCTTACATGTCCAGCAAATGCAGATGGGAGTAACACAAGCAGCCAGATGAAGGAGGATTACTGGAAACCGATGTATGCAGCAGGAGCTCAGAGCAGAGTAGCAGGATCATAAAACAGGTTTACAGGAGCAGGTACAAAGCCAGGGAGCCACCAGAGGTCAGAAGCTGGATGCAAGGCAGAATACTCTAGCACAGACTAAAGGCTGGGGTGGAGTGTTATATAGCAGGAAGACACAGTGCACATGAGACCAAAGACGCCATCTTGGAAAAGGGCAGTAATGCACAAAAGGTGATCAAAAATGTTCAGAGTCCTGACACGCGCTGTCCTCGGGGACTCTGCAAATCCTCCGACAGTGGGAAAGGCTCCAGCTGCAATATGGTCTCTTGTACCGGAAGGTTCAGTTGCACCGGGAACTGGGAGTTACCTGGCAAATGGGGATCCCCGAAACACTGCTGCACAAAGTGGCTACTTAGGCACACGAGAGAGGAGCCCATTTTGGCACCGTAAAAACATTTCAGTGGCTGCAGAAGTTTGGCTTTCATGCTCGACTAAAAAATGCGGCAGAGGAAGCCTGTCGACAGTGTAGAAGCTGCTAGTTAGCTAAACCCCCAGAACAGAGAGCTCCCACACAGACCATCATAACTTCTGCTCCCCTAGAAATGTTGATGATAGATTGCCTGGCTCATCTTGGATACGAGCATTGTTTAGTGATGACTGACCACTAAACCAAATTTGCTGTTGTGATTCCCACCCAGGATCAGACTTCTGAATCAGCAGCAAAACCATCTGCAGAGATTTCATCCAAGTGTATGGCCGCCTATTTCCAGGGGTGAGTGATGGAAGAATTACATTGCCTGTATCAAATTTACAAATCACAGACGACACCTTATCATTAGTGTTGAGCGATACTGCTTGATATCTAAAAATATCGGATCGGAATGGTATCGCCGATATCACTAAATATCGGCGATATCCGATTCCGATACCGGAAGTCCCATGTAAGTCTATGGGAACAAAATATCGCAACTAATAAAAACCTTTATTTCCTTGTAAACACTAAATATACACACATAGAATACATATATATATATATACATGTCATTGTGACATATATATATACATATATGTATAGTTTATACACTTCTACATAGTAAAATATCCTCTGATTCAATTGCCGGTAAAGCCGGCTTCTGTGAAAAGACAGAAGCACCCGACATGAAATGACACTTGGTGTACATAGGGTTAACCATGTCTTTTCATGTCGTTTGCAATCTGATTTGCACAAACAATTACATCAGTCTATGTGTGCAAAATTTCACACCTGTAGGGGTTAATTAAAGGTGTAAATTCGTTGTAAAAAAACCGGACTTTTTTGCTACGAATTTACACTTTTAATTAACCCCTACAGGTGTGAAATTTTGCACACATAGACTGATGTAATTGTTTGTGCAAATCAGATAGCAAAGGACATGAAAAGACATGGTTAACCCTATGTACACCAAGTGTCATTTCATGTCGGGTTCTGCATTTTCACAAAAGCCGTCAATTGAATTAGCGGCTATTATACTATGTAGAAGTGTATGAACTATAAATATAAATATATATGTGTCACAAATTCAATGACGTGTATATATATATATATATATATATATATATATATATATATATGAGGTGTAAAATTGTTTAAAAAAAATGCGTGGGCTCCCGCCCTATTTTCGCAACCAGACAGACAAAGCCAGCGAATGGGGGCAGATAATAATAGCCCAGAGAGGGACCATTATTTTTGGCCCCCCCTGGCTACTAACATCTGCCCCCAGACACCCCAGAAAAGACAAATCTATAATTAGATTCGCCCTTTCTGGCACTTTGCCCGTCTATTCCCATTGCCCTGTAGCGGTGGCGAATGGGTTAATATGGGGTTAAAGCCACATTGCAATTGAAAGGTGACCTTAAGCCAGGTTAATAATTGAGAGCTGTCAATTAGACAACTATCAATTATTAATCCTATTGCATGAAATAAAAATAAAACACACACACTTTAATTAAAAATCATTTTAATGAAATAAAGACACGTTTTTGACCATCTTTTATTTGACTGCAAAAACCATTTCCTGTAATAAAAATAAAATAAAAAAGCAAAATTATTCTTACCTATCCCATGCACAGTCAGGTCCCACGGTGTAATCCTTCAGAAAGGGTTAATGTTTACTGCAGGGACCGCAGCTAATGCTGCAGCCTCACAGTAAACCCCCAAATGAATGAGTTCCTCTCCTGGCTGACAGGAGAGGAAGTGGAAAGCTTAATTGATTGCTTTCCACTTTCACTTCAGGTCAGCCAGGGACACAATCAGTGATGTCAGAGGGAACTGATTAACAAAAATAGGGGTTCCCTTTGAATAAAAAATGGCGTGGGGTCCCCCCTATTTTTGTTAACCAGCCAGATGAAGCAGACCGCTGAGGCCTGGATTTTTAGGCTGTTAAGGAGCCAAGATCCATGGACCTTGCCAGCCTGATAATACCAGGCCACAGCAGTCTGCATATCTTGGCTGATTAACAAAAATAGGGGATCCCCTCGAAAAAAATTGGCGTGGGGTCCCCCCTATTTTTGTTAACCAGCCAGATGAAGCAGACCGCTGAGGCCTGGATTTTCAGGCTGTTAAGGAGCCAAGATCCATGGACCTTGCCAGCCTGATAATACCAGGCCACAGCAGTCTGCATATCTTGGCTGATTAACAAAAATAGGGGATCCCCTCGAAAAAAATTGGCGTGGGGTCCCCACTATTTTTGTTAACCAGCCAGATGAAGCAGACCGCTGAGGCCTGGTTTTTCAGGCTGGTAAGGATCCAATATCCATGGACCTTGCAAGCCTGATAATACCAGGCCACAGCAGTCTGCTTAGCTTGGCTGGTTAACAAAAATAGGGGATCCCCTCGAAAAAAAAACAGCGTAGGGGTCCCCCTATTTTTGTTAACCAGCCAAGTAAAATGCAGACTGCTGCGGCCTGGTATTAAAAGACTGTCAAGGCCCATGGATTTTGGCCCTCAACAGCCTGATAATACCAGGCTACAGCAGCCCCACATTTGGCGCATCAAAAGATGTGCCAATTGTGGCACTTTACCCGGCTCTTCCCACTTGCCCTGTAGCGGTGGCAAGTGGGGTAATAAGGGGTTAATGTCACCGTTGATTGCACGGTGACAATAAGCCCGGTTAATAATGGAGAGGTGTCAATAAGACACCGATCCATTATTAATCCCAAAGTTATTAAATGTATAAAAAAAAGACAAAGCAAGAAAAAAGTCTTTTAATGAAATAAAAGAGACAACACAGTTTTCATTAATTTTATTATACACTCATTCCTGCGACGCCATCGATCTCCTGTAAAAAAAGAAAAAAAAAAAACCAACAGTATACCATCTGTCCGACGCAGTCCATAGTAACGACAGTCCCACGACGATCCAGCTCTGCTACATCGCAATGACAGGCAGAGCCTGTCATCGCGACGCAGCACAGCTGATTACCTGCTTCCCCGGCGGTGACGTCATCGGACTGACTGCTTTACGGCCGGGATTACCCAGCAGTCACTGCAGTTATCGCAAGAAACTGCATGTGACCGCCGGGGAAAGATGATGGCAGCCATGAAGCAGTCCAGCCCGTGACCGCCGGAGATCTTCTGCCAGGTAAGTGCCGCTGGCTCCTGACAGACCCGACCGATGGACACTGACAGTGACAGTGACAATCCCGATTCCGGTATCCGATAAGATGAAAATATCGGAACTAAGTATCGAAAGGCCGATAGAGCTAATATCGGCCGATACCCGATACTTGCGGTATCGTATCGCTCAACACTACTTATCATCCTTAAGGAAATGGAGCCTGTGAACGGTTAAACCGTACTTTTATTCAGATGTTGAGAACACTGGAAGAAGACAGAAAAATTTGCTGGCCTGAGTTTGTGGCTGAACTTGTTTGGGTGTACAACAACCGAGTACATCGCACCACTGGATACACGCCATACATCCTGCTGTTTGGCTGGCCAGGAAGAGAGATCACCGAGCTGGAATTGGATCCACAGGAGGACTACCCGCGGATGGGGGTGTCCACCTGGGTCCGAGAGCATTGTCATCGCCTGCATCGACTCGTGCAGACTAAGTAACGGGAACTTGAACATCCCGAAACAGCTCCTCTGCAAAGGACAGCTCTCCATGCCGGGGACCGTGTGTTTGTCTGAGACAAATGCCAACGGGTTAAGTTGGAGTACCGGTGGGAGAAGACTCCGTATCGGGTGAAATGAAGAATCAGCTCAGAAGGCCCCGTCTATGAAATCCAACCTGAGGGAGTAGAGGACACTCCTACTCGAGTAGTACATTGGAATATGTTACGCCCCGGGCTGGTCAACCGATCCTGACCAAGTAGAGGAGATGCAGAGTGTTCCTGAAATATCCCTTCCCACAGTTGATGATGAAGAAGAATGCCTAGACTTGCCGCATGTGGACCTAGGAGAGGAACTGGCACCTGACGTTCTTAGAATGGCTGCTCCGCTGGATCCGGGCGCGTTCCAATCCTCGCCAATACAACATGACCCTACTACTCAGCCAGACTCAACTACTCCATCCGACTTACGACGCACTGCACAAACAACAGCCAGAATACCCGCCAGCAGATACAATCAAGACCAATTTACTTGGCTCCGAATCATCCAGGAAATGGAAGAATGTCAACGGTTACTACAAGAACTCTTGCCTATGGAATGGCGAGCAAAAGGAGAGGGGGAGTGTAAGAAGAAGGACCATACCGGGGGTACCTATTCTACTCCGCGTCCGGAACTGTCAGGGCTGTCTCCTCTGTTGTCCGGGGGAAATGTGGAGAACTGGATCAGCCTTTGCAATTGTCAGCAGGGGCTATGGCTAGGTTAAAAAAGCCTGAGCGCACGCGGAAGCAGACAGACTTGGCGGGAAGAGACAGCGCGCGGCAGGGAGAAGGCAGTGCTCCGACCCTTGAGCACTGCCGCAGTGCAGGCCCACGCCGCAGCGTCCACGCTATGACTCACAGAGACTGTGAGCGGAGACATGCTGAGTGTACTTTGGCTCCCGCAAAGCAAGGTGCCAAATGTTCTGGGCCCGTGAGTACCGCACTCATACCACCTAAGAAAGACCGGGGTTGCTACCGTGAACTGTACCCTGACTCCTCAGTGCATATCTGTAGGGCCACGTTAAGCTCCGACAAGGTTTTGAACTATGACCCGCTGTCTACACTGCATCCCAGATCAAGGACTTCGCGACATCAGAGACTAACCGCTGCCGTCAGAACTCTGGTCATCAACGCCTTCAGGATCATGCTGGACTCACTACACGCTGACCGTTGTTGGTGCCATCGTATGCCTTGTGGACATTCCAGTCTTGGAGTCGACTGGACGGGATAAGTTAATTCTTACAAACTTTTTCGCCCTCCTTTTACCTGCATTTTACCCCAAACTTTATACCCTTTAGCTTTTATTACCCGCATTACTCCTATTTGCTATTCATCTCCCTGCGTGGAGTATATAACTGTTAAAACTAAATACATTAACCCTTGCTCTGCCTCCTGTCCATTACTGCATCCCGCAGCCTGCTCACACTGTCACAATTCGGCAGTCTGTAGTCACATAGTGAATGCAGATTTTTCATTTCAGCCCAAATATCCACTTTAACCAGGTAGCAACATCGGCCATATATTTACTGCTTTTATAGAATAGACTAAGGAGCACCCATAACTGCAATTGCGACAGTTTAACCTGTTAAATACAGTGGGGAAAAAAAGTATTTAGTCAGCCAACAATTGTGCAAGTTCTCCCACTTAAAAGGTTGAGAGGCCTGTAACTGACATCATAGGTAGACCACAACTATGAGAGTTAAAATGAGAAAACAAATCCAGAAAATCATCCTGTATGATTTGACAATATTTATTTTGCAAATTATGGTGGAAAATAAGTGTTCATTAACAAAAGTTCATCTCAATATTTTGTTATATATCCTTTGTTGTCAGGTCAAATGTTTTCTGTAAGTCTTCACAAGGTTGGCAGACACTGTTGGTGGTATGTTGGCCCATTCCTCCATGCAGATCTCCTCTAGTGCAGTGATGTTTTGGACCTATCACTGGGCAACATAGACTTTCAAATCCCTCCAAAGGTTTTCTATGGGGTTGAGATCTGTTGACTGGCTAGGCCACTCCAGGACCTTCATATGCTTCTTACAAAGCCACTCCTTCGTTGCCCTGGTGGTGTGCTTGGGATCATCATGCTGAAAGACCCATCCACGTTTCATCTTCAATGCCCTTGCTGATGGAGGTTTGCACTCAAAATCTCACAATATATGGCCCCATTCATTCTTTCATGTACACAGATCAGTCATCCTGGTCCTTTTGCAGAAAAACAGCCCCAAAGCATGATGTTGCCAACCCCATGCTTCACAGTTGGTATGGTGTTTTTTGGATGCAACTCAGCATTCTGTCTCCTCCAAACACGACGAGTTTTGTTTCTACAAAACAGTTCTACTTTGGTTTCATCAGACCATATGACATTCTCCCAATCCTCTTCTGCATAATCCAAATGCTCTCTAGCAAACTTCAGACGGGCCCGGACATGTACTGGCTTAAGCAGGGGGGCACGTCTGGCACTGCAGAATCTGAGTCCCTGGTGGCGTAATGTGTTCCTTATATTAGCATTTGTTATGGTGGTCCCAGCTCTATGCAGGTCATTCACTGGGTCCCCCGTGTGGTTCTAGGATTTTTGCTCACCGTTCTTGTGATCATTTTGACCCCACGGGGTGAGATCTTGCATGGAGCCCCAGATCGAGGGAGATTATCAGTGGTCTTTAGAGTTGAGCGATACTTTCCGATATCCAAAAGTATCGGAATCGGAATGGTATCGCCGATACACACAAAATATCGGCGATACCCGATACCGATACCGGAAATCCAATGTAAGTCTATGGGAACAAAATATCGGAATTAAAAAAAACCCATTCTTGCCTTGTTGGATAATTGTACATGAAGGAAAACAACAAAGAGTAATGTAGAATGTATTGGGGGAGGTTGAGGAGACATTAAAGGCATAGATGTTTAACCCAATTTCAAAACTTCCATGCTCTTCACCTTTTTAACTTTTGCCACAATTTCTCCTTCATAATCTTCAGCAGCATCATCTTTGTCATCAAATTATTCTTCATCTTCACCTTCTTTATCTTCTTCTTAAACTTCTTGCTATTCATCTTTTTGTTAACATTACTCAGATTGTTCTTATTAAACTATTATTCTTCTTCATATTAACCCATAAAGTGTAAAGTATAACCTCTTTCTATGAATTTAATTTCCCTGAATTTAATTTCCATTTAATTTCATTTAATTTCTTAAATAATTCAGGGATGAGAAGAGAACAGGGTGGAGGCAGCAGGACTTTTTGCCGTACACACAGCAAGGGAACAGCTGACATTAGTGAACCCCAGTAACACAGGAGCAAGTGTTGACTGTGCTAATAGAACTTCCGAGCAACAACTGGCGGTGTTGGAGCCCAGGGTCAAGGAGGGTGTAGGCAGAGGCCTAATATGAGATGTTTGAAGTTAAATTTGGAGTTAGCAGCAAACATTTTTGCCAGACACCCAGCAGGGGAACAGCAGGCGTTACTGAACCCCACAAACACATCAGCGATTGTTTTGATCTGTGCATCCAACACTTCTGATCAGCAACTGGCGTTGTTGAAGTCCAGGGTCAAGAAGGGTTTTAAATTTAAATATTGAGTTATTGCCTTGTTACGTGGCCATTGTAAATGTATGTACTTCAAACTATAAAAAATGAAGTTTTACTAGGACAATAAAATGATGAATTTCAATTCCAAGAATAAAAATAAACACCCTTAAAATATAAACGCATATAAGCACATGGCAACAAGAAATGGAACAACACACCACCCAAAATTATTTTTACAAAATATAGTGATGTAAATTTAGGAATAAAAGTCCATTTTTGTATTTAGGAATGATGCGTAAGGAACGCTATGTTAAACCATAACATAGTGAAGACAATGGATTTTGTAATAGTCACTCATCATCATCATTACAAGAAATCTGTGACAGTCACACAGATTTCAATTATTTCACTCACGAAAATTGTTATTTCGGACAGCATTTATTACATGTCCAGCATGGACTCATCAAAGTGATGAGATGACGCAATAATGTACGATAAAAAAAAAAAAAAAATTAAAAAAAAAAAAACATTGTCACAATTTAAGTGGGTGCCTGCAAGTGGAGGTGAAACAAAGGCTACGGATAGCAAAGGTATATACTATGTCTGTTGTAGACAGTGGGCAGCCTCTGATGGGTAATGTCGATGTTATACTGTACGTCAATAAAGGCTGCGGCTGCAATCATGCATTTTTGGCTTGTAGAATGTTGAAGAGGGTAAAAGCATGTCTGGTTGCGCAAGGCTTTATCCTGTAACAATACCTTCCTTGTGTGACGGGTAGGGTAGCGTGTGTCTATTATATGAGTGTCTCTAAAATGTGACTTTACGCAGCCTTATTCTGCCCTAGGGACGCAAAAAATAAGACAGCAGTAATCATTTACTGTATAAAACTCCACCTATGAGCAACAAAACAAGCACGTTCCCTCTTCCGGTTCCTGCGCTGACATGTGAGGAGGGAGTTTGGAGACGCTCCTGAATTTCTCCCAGGTGTCCAAGCATATCAGGTCGATAGGAGAGCATTAAAACCACCCCGGTCGTGACTTAAATACGGTGAATCGAACCAGTGAAGAACTGTAGGTCGATGCGAACGAATGTGCGATCACATGACACACGTTATAACCCTTGCTAGACACGAATAACTTTGTAGAATTTTGGAGACACCTGAACCCAGATGGCAGTGAATATTCCTTCTATTCGGCGCCACATGACTCTTGGTCCAGAAGAGATAATATATTGCTATCACAGGAGCTAGTAAGGGGAGTGGAAGAGGCAGATGTGCACAACGTAGCTATATCTGACCACGCGCCCGTATCAGTGACCCTGCCAGATATGGTTCAGATGGGGCCAGACCAAACTTGGCTCTTCCCTACCTATTTGTTAATGGATGAAAAGTTTCGACATCAGGTGAAGCAATGGTGTTTGGAATATGTAAGTGATAATGGAGATAGTAGGGATAGGCCGGAACTTTTATGGGCAGCAGGGAAGGCATTAATGCGCGTGAAACTAATAGGTTATCAGACAACGCTAAAAAAGAAGATAGCGACAAACTACTCGCAGGCTAGCAGGATATTACGCAATAGCTACACGGCAAACAAGACAACTTCATCAACACAGGATAAAAATAGATGTAAGCAGGCTAAGGCTGACTTACACGTATGGGTATATCGACGCGAGAGAAGCAGTAATATGAATTATAGAGCCGATGTATATCGTTATGGTAGCAAATCAGGGAGACTATTAGCACGACTAGCGAAAGGAAATCACATTCGTCATCAACATATTACTGCGTTAACGAATAAACATGGGATCATGAACACAGACCCTCGAAGCATAATCACGATTCTACAAGAATACTACTCAGACTTATATAAGGTGGAACATACGGATAGTGCGGAGGGTCAGACCTTTCTAGATGGAATACGGTTACCATCCTTCACAAACTATCAGCTTCTCCTTTTAAAAAAACCAATTGAGGTGACGAAAGTGACAGCGGCGATAAGTGACTTTAAATCCGGGAAAGCTCCAGGACCTGACGGGCTTACAGCCAAATTATTAAAATTATTGAGTGAGGATATCCCGTCCACATTGGTAGGCACCTTCAATCATATATTGGAGACAGGAGGGTTGCCCATCCATTCAAACATGGCACACATGAAGGTTCTACTAAAGCCCAACAAACCTTCACATCTGGCTGGATCCTATCGTCCATTCTCACTCATTGACCAGGATATCAAGCTTTTGTCCAGGATCATGGCAGATCGTTTGAGTAGCATTCTTCCTACGCTGATAGGGCCATCACAAGTGGCCTTTGTTACACCAAGATCGCCCATGAATAACATTAGGAAAGTAATAGCAGTTGTAGATAAATATTGTTGTCTGACAACATCGAGTCCTGTCATGCTATCCTTAGATGGCGATAAGGCATTTGATAGGGTGAGCTGAAGTTGGTTGCCAATGGTCCTGGACAAAATTGCCATGAGAGGCACGTTTATGACTTTCCTATCAGGTGTCTACGCCAACCCACAGGCACAAATGCACAACACAGGTCACCTTTCGGCTACTTTCACAATACAGAGGGGAACTCCTCAGGGATGTCCATTATCACCTTTGCTCTTTGATATAGCCCTTGAGCCATTAGTTACACACGTGGAGGATAACACAGTATATGACGGTATAAAGGTAGGGGGTCGGCAGATCAAACTCACATTGTTTGCAGACGATATACTCATTTATATGGCACATCCCCAAGACCATCTCAAAGGGCTATTAGACTGGATAAAAATTTTTTAACTAATTCTGTGGTTTCGCTTCAAAGACTACAAGAGTGAAATTTTTCAATTGTTAAAGCCTAATCCTCGTGAGCTTTGGGTGTGCTTACTGATGGGGGACAGAAGTAATTAAAACCTTTATTTATAACATATCTGTGAATCAAAATAGGACGAGATTCTAGTTCTCAATACAAACTTAACTATGAACCCTAATTGGACAAGGTTGTACGTCAATTGGAGCGGTGGCATGATTTGCCCCTGTCTCTTCTGGGCCGTTGTCACCTTCTTAAGATGATTATTTTTGGAAGGCTATTATACCCGCTTCAGACTATTCCAATCCTGTTACGTAAAGCTGATGTTTCACGGATAAAAAAAGCATTGACCAGATTCATCTTGAGGGGAAAACGGCCCAGAATAGCAATACGAAAAATTATGTGTGCAGTAAAAGATGGGGGCCTGGCCGTGCCAAACGTTAGGAGTTATAACTTTTCGTGCTTGATCAGAGTGGGGAGAGATTGGTTTAAGGGGACTTAGTCCTATTTAGATGTATTGCTGGAATCTGGACTGACAGAGGGTTGTATTTTGGCCTCATGTGTTGACACTGTGATTTGTAAACTCCCGGTCATAGTGATCAGCGCTACTACGCGATACAGTAATTGCCTGTAAGGCAACCAGACGAGCGCATGGGTTGTCTTCTCAGTTATCTAAACACATGCCTTTATGGGCTCACCCAGAATTCCCAGTGGGAGTGACAGACCGCGTTTTTGAAACGTGGCATACTAAAGGTATACATACAGTATTCCATCTCATGCACCTAAAAGAGTGTAGGTGGCTGACATCCAAGGAGATTATGGAAAAATTCAATTAGCCCCCTTCTCACTTTATTGAAACTCTACAAGTGCATTATTTCTACAGAAATCGCCTGCGTAATATTATAGAAGAGGTGGTAGACAATTGATTTGACAAGATGGGAGATATATTTCTTCAACCAGACTGAAGTTTGCTCATGATTTTCCATGATTACTACGACCTGTGATGAGGTCATAGTCACGTGATCTGGTCAGCTGATGTGTACGTCACCTGATGGTGTTTTGTAGGCCTATAAAACAAGGAGCTGTTCTAGTTGTTGTGTGGAAGGAAGGAGTTTGGCTGTAGTCAGCCTGGAACATTGTTTTGTTACTGTGTGGCAGTGTGCACCAGGAAGCGAGTAACAGACCACCCGGAATGTGACCTGGCGGTCTCAGCTGACCTGCAGCCGCTTAGTTAAGGCCGTCACAAGCAAGGGTGAGTCTGTGACCAGTGGTTCTCCAAACTGGAGTGATTTATGTTCTGTTTTCATTTTGTTATATGAACTTTTTGTTGAACTCATGATTAAAATCACTGAACTTTGAAATAAAAGGCTGTGTGTTTGCCTCATTACTGCGGCCCAGCCCTGCCTACCACAGCGGTTCCCTACAATTGGTGGAGAATGCGGGCAACGCAGTGAGGTCAGGCTGTTTTTCATGCATGACAGTAAATGTCCTGGTTTTAGAAAGTGCACCAAAACCGGCTGGATAACTGTCCGAAGATGGAGAACAAAGTAAAAATACTAGTGGAGGCCATGCGACAGCAACAGCAGGCTACACAGCAGCAACAGCAGGCTATGCAGCAGCAGCAGGCTATACAACAGCAGGCTATGTAGCGGCAGCAGGCTATACAGCAGCAGGCTATGTAGCAGCAGATATTTAATCGACAGCAACAGGAAACCAATAGTTTACTGATGCAGCACATCACAGCGCCGCAGACAGTAAGAGCTGCCCGGGGATGCCATGATGTCCGGAAAGCGGTGCGTACAGCGATCCGAAAGATGGAGCAATCAGATGACGTTGAGGTGTAGCTGGAGATGTTTGAAGGCGTGGCTAAAAGGGAGAGACTGCCCCGGGACCAGTGGGCCGAGATCGTGGCTCCGTTTTTTACTTCAGGACCCGCTAAAGCCTATAGGGACCTACCCCCCCAGCAACAGGAGGACTATGAGAGCGTGAAGGGTGAGATACTTGCATGTCTTGGGGTAAATGTTTTTTTCCTGGCCCAGCGTGTACAACAATGGAAGTTTTCCCCTTCCGAGCCAGCTCGGTCCAGTATTATGACTTGATACACCTGATAGAAAAGTGCTTTCAGCCTGAGGTGTTGTCACCCCGCGATATGCTGGATCGTATAGTGACTGATAAATTCGGGCGAACTTTGCCCCACACCCTTCAAACATGGGTTGGACAGGAGCCCCTACTGATGGTCTCCAAATGGTAGACCTCATTGAAAGATATGGGCCTACCAAGGAGATACAGGGAGAGACTACCCGGAAGCTACCAATTAAATTCACCAAACCTTCACCCACAGCTCGGCGAGCAGAGACTCTGAGGGCCGCCCAGGAAGGGTCGGGGAACGAAAGGGGCCCCATAATCTGTTGGCGGTGCCAAGAACTATGACATGTGAGAACTGATTGCCCCCACCTGACTGAGCCCATGGACAACAACTTTGGCTACTATCAGTCTCACTATGCATAACACATGTGTGCAGTGGTCAGTATTATTACTTTGCCTTCGGTGGAGGAGGAAAACACCTCTCCTATAGAAGTGTTAGTTGGGGAGATGGAAGATTTGCCACCGGGACCAGAATTGTAATACTTAAATGTGTCAGGTGACAATTTTGGTACGGCGCAACTCCGTGACCCTACGTTGAGTCGAGCCCGTGAAAATTTACTGGTTGTCAATGGGGAACCCAACACCCCGGGGCAGCTACAGTATTTGACTGATTAGAGCTGAACCAAGATTTGCTGTTTCGGGTTTATAAAATACATGTGGAAATTTTTGAGCAATTGCTGCTACTGCAGTCATATCGGAGGTTGTTAATGGACATAGCGCATGCGCATGTACTAGGGTGACATTTGGGTCAAAAGAAAACCCTACACAGAATTATACAACGGTTTTACTGGCTAGGGGTCTATGAAGAAGTTAAACGGTATTGGAACTATTGTCACGTGTGCCAGCTACACAGTCCGCAGCATCATTTTCTGAGTCCCTTAGTGCCATTAACAATTATAGAGTTCGAGTTTGAGAGAATACCCATGGATCTGGTGGGGCCGGTTAATAAATCAGCAAGGGGTCATCAACAGGGCAATAAAAGGGGCACTGTGTGGGTCACCATTTTTGATCACACCCGAGTTCAAAAGAGAATTCATTGTCCAGACTGATGCGTCAGAGGTAGGTCTGGGTGCCGTGTTGTCTCAGGACTGGAGCTTAACGGGGATGAGCATCCCATTCGTTTCCTGAGTCGAAAGCTTACTCCATAAAAAAACAGATACAGCATTGTAGAGAGAGATTGCCTGGCGATAAAGTGGGCACTGGAGTCGTTGCGCTACTATTTGTTGGGGATAACATTTTGTTTTGTAACTGATCATTCCCCTGTGACTGGCAGTGTTGTAGCCCAGGAAGTAGAGTTCAGCTGGTAGAAAGATGAACATAACAGGAGACATGGAAAACGTTGGCAAACAGTTATTTAATCTGAAAACGGACAGGCAAATTCAGGTGAGATCCATGCCTTGTTCATTTTCAGAAAAGTAAGCCGGTCTACATTCTCTGAGGATAGTCGCATGCGACGGTCTGTTAGTACACCACCTGCAGCACTAAAGACGCGCTCAGATAATACACTGGCAGCAGGGCAAGCCAGCACCTCCAATGCATACTGGCTAAGCTCTGGCCATGTATCCAGCTTAGAGACCCAAAACTTGAAAGGGGAAGAGCCATCTGGGAGTACACTGAGAGGGCAAGACATGTAGTCTGTCACCATCTTACGGAAACGTTGCCTCATGGTGAGTGGAGTCGTCTCGGATGGTGTAGACATTGGTGGCGCTGACACAAAACTTCGCCACATTTGTAACATACTGCTCTTGCCCTGTGCAGAGGCGCTGCTTGTGCTCCCTCTTGTTGCAGAGGTGTCTCCACTGCCTCGACGCACAGAGATTCTTTGTAAAGCAGTAGCAGCAGCAGTGCTCTCGGCTGGAATGGAGAATATTATGGATTGCACCAGTCTGTCTTGGTACTCCCGCATTTTACGCTCCCGGTTCAACGGTGTGATGAGGCTTTGTAAGTTGTCCTGGTAGCGAGGGTCTAGGAGGGTGTACACCCAATAATCTGATGTGGTGAGAATGTGAGCGATGCGGCGGTCGTTTCTCAGGCACTGCAGCATGAAATCAACCATGTGCTGCAGACTCCCAACTGCCCAACAAACGCTGTCCTCTGTAAGAGGCGTCATCTGTACCTGCTCTGCATCACCCCAACCTCGCTCTACATGCTGACTAGAGCGTTGTGTACCTCCCTCTGTAGCGATTTCTTCCTCCTCCATTGACTCCTCCTCATCCTCCTCACAAAGTGAGCCCTGCAAAGCCCTTTGGGAGGAACCACGTTGCGCTGACTGTCCAAAAGGTGATGGAATTTGTGTCTCCTCATCCTTCACCTCTTCCAAAACCTCATCCCTTAGTGCTTCCAGTTTTTTTGAAGCAGGCAGATAAGGGGGACAGTCAGGCTGACTAGTGCATCATCTGCACTCGCCATCCGCGTTGAGTCATCAAACGCACGCAAAACGTGGCAGATGTCCTTCATAGAGGCCCACTCAGTAGTGGTGAAGTGTGAACGGCACAAATTGCGAGTTGATTTGCGCCTGATGCAGCTGATACTCCATTACTGCTGGCTGTTGCTCACACAACCGCTCCAACATATGTAAGGTGGAATTCCACCTGGTGGGTACGTCACATATGATGCGATGTTCAGGAAGGCGAAATCTGCGTTGCAGAGCAGCAATGCACGATCTGGCTTGCTGGAACGTCGCAAGTGAGCGCACTCTAGGCGGACCTTCTGCAGCAGTTCAGCAAGTCCGGATAGTCCCTCAAAAAACTCTGCACGACCAAGTTGAGCACATGTGCCAGACATGGTATGTGAGTGAGGTTCCCAAAGGGCCCAGAGCTGCCACCAGTTTTTCGGCCATTGTCACACACTACCAAGCCTGGCTGGAGATTCGCTGGCAAAACCACACGTCGCTCTCCTGCTTGATGGCATTCCAGACCTCCTGCGCTGTGTGGCTTCGATTCCCCATTGAAATTAATTTCAGGACGGCCTGTTGACGTTTGGCCATGGCTGTGCTCATATCGGTCGCAACAGGTAAGCGTTCACGGGTCCATGTGGAGGTAGACCGTGACGGCTCCTGCAGCGATGATTCTGAGGAAAACTGGAGAAGGAGTCTATGTGTACAGACTGGATTCCTGCAATCCTTGGAGTTGGCAAAAACACTTTACAGCGCCACTCGCAAGATCTGTAACCGGCTCCACAACATTGACCCAATGGGCAGTGAGGGAAAGGTATCGTCCCTGGCCATGGGTACTGGTCCACGCATCGGTGGTCAGGTGGACCTTGCTACAGTAGCGCATGTTTAATGTTTCCCTCGACATGTTTTTGCAGACAAGGGACGGCTTGCCTGCTGAAATAAAATCGGCTTGGCACATTGTATTGTGGGACTGCAAATGCCATTAAGTTACGGAAACTGTCAGTCTCCACCAGCCTGAATGACAGCATTTCAAGGGACAGGAGTTTTGCAATAGCAGCATTCAGAGCCCGTGCTCGTGGATGGCTTGCCGAGTATGGCCCTCTTTTATCCCATGCCTGTGGTACCGATGGCTGTTTTGTGGCCCGGGAGTGTGAGGATGACAGGGAACTTGTGCTGTGGGTGGAATAACACTTTGTCTCTGGAAACAGTGACCGGGTTCTTCCATGGCGATCCTGTGAGGAAGCAGAACCAGCTGTGTGTGAGCTGGAGGTAGAGGCTCCAACATGACCTGAAGATGTGGTGCTGCTGTAGGTTGGCCTACATCTCCACTGTGTCTTTGTAACTCAACTAGTGCTTTGTCCGCACATGTTTCCACATATTGTGGTATTGAGGTTACTGCAATTTTTACCTCTTTTTACTTTTATTTTACACATTTTTCATTTAACATAGCAAATATCATCTGCAAGTCTGTCAAAAAAGGACCACGCAGTGCAAGTCCTGGGAGCGCCCATTTTGACTTTTGGAAGAGAACTGCTCCCCAACAGGTGCCAAAACTGGAGGCTACAGGCAACCGAGTCTGCAGCCTACCTCTCCCCTGTTTGTACCGTTGGGACAATCTCTCCTCACAGCTGCTCCCACCACCTTCCTGTCCCTCACGCCATGTTGGGTCTTGGACCTCATATCTCCACTACCCTCTTCCAACAACTGCTGCTGTTGGGTGGTCTGGCCAGCACCATGCTCAACAGAAACTGGCACCTGAGTCTCATCATCATCAGATGCGTTCTGCGGTGTTTCTGACCATCGGCACTGGCTCACCCGCCTCTTCTGATTCAGAGAGACACAGCTGTTGCACATCACTGCATACTCCCTCTTCTTCACATTCCAGAATGCTGCTTGGCTGGGCCCCTGTTTGCAAGCCAACAGATTCTGAGAACAGAAGCAGAGACTCAGCTGGCTCCAG
>JARQOD010000003.1:107744735-107819735 GCA_033576555.1 Oophaga sylvatica
TTAGTGGTGGACTAGTGCATCTCAATAAAATAATTTATTAAAAAATAAGAAAAAAAATACGTTTTCTCTCCTGTTTCCTATTGTTTTCTTTACTGTTTTCTGAATTGATCAAATAATGAAAATAATAAAAAAAAATCTCTTTTAAAAATGCTTGGGTCCAATAGTTAAGAAAGTTTTGAACTTTGATCTCATAATAACTTAATAGCATCCGCTGATTTATAGCTCTACTATGGGATTTTTTAAAAAATAATCTGTCATTTTATTTATTTATTTTACTAAAACTGATAAATTAAAAAAAAACAAGACATTAAAATATTCCCTGTGTTCACAATAAAAATGTTCCCAAAAAATAAATTTTTATATTTCAGCACATGAGACTTCAGCATGTCAAACGGCAGCGAAGAATTATACAAACCGCATCTTCAAGGTGGGTCATGAATCATGGTCATGCCAAATTTTGGATAGGATCAGCCAAGCGCTAACCCAAAAGGCACACCACCATTCCTGAAGGGGCATATATAGCTCTCTGCTTTACATTTCTTGCACTGCAGCACACTAGGGACGAAGACATAAACACAATTCCCAAAAATTCTAGACACGAACATGACGCAAGCTGGCCATCCCACCAGAGTGATCCAACCTACGCGTTTTAATAGCTAGTTCTCACGCGTTTTACAGTTGCTGACCTCCAACTGCTTACAATAAGGTTAAGACACAAAAAAGGAAGAAAAACAAAAGAATTGGACTATGCAGTTGGTAACTCCAAAAGCTTTCCCTGAGAACCTTTAATCCTTTGCGCTTCTGTTGGAATTAAAGAACTGCTCTTCAAATGTTTCTTGTGAAAAAAAAAAATAGTTACGGCTCTTCTCATAATACTTGTCATTCTTTTCCCTTGCCAGGCAATTTTCCAAAAGACACAAGGAGTGAAATGGCCCAGTCAGAGTCAGCAGATATAAAGCTTCCATTTTGGCTTCTGGATGAGTTTGGTCCATGTACAAACCTCAGGGATTTGCTGCAGAGAGTTGATTCCTTTGTGTCTTTATACACTGTAATTGGACAACTGAGGCCCATTCACTTTCAATGGCCTCTGCCAAATACAGGTAGGTACACGTCTTTTTTTTGGATGTGTCCCAACTTCCTATCTGGCTTCCATATACAGTTATAAGTTCAGTCTTTCTCTAGCTTTTTTGGGATTTTTTTCTTTAATTAATTTTTGGTCCATTAGGTTTTGTGATTCAATGCACAGAGCACAAGGCTTGTGAACCTGAATACTAGACGGGAGTGTCCTGATATCCCCTCATTACACCTGGATACCTTTGACTGCTTGTTTGATACTCTCAAGCAATGCTTTGTTCTCTGGGTTTTGGTAACACTCTTGGTTACTGTACATATCAGTCAGGGTAGTCACATAGGCATCAAAGTTCTGTTCGCTTATTGGTTCCTGTAAGTAAAATACAAAAATTAATAATAAAATAAAAATGTTCTTCATCAAAATTTCCTATAAAGTAATAAATTGAAAACTTAAGGCAAATTTACACTAATTATTGAACTACAACTTTTTGCCGTTTCTTAAAGGGGTTCTCTCATCTCCAAGATTCTATCTGAATATGTAACAGGTGTAGTGATAATAATTATATTAATAATAATCTTTATTTTTATATAGTGCTAACATATTCCGCAGCGCTTTACAGTTTGCACACATTATCATCACTGTCCCTGATGGGGCTCACAATCTAAATTCCCTGTCAGTATGTCTTTGGAAGGTGGGAGGAAACTGGAGAACCTGGAGGAAACCCAAACAAACACGGGGAGAACATACAAACTCTTTGCAGATGTTGTCCATGGTGGGATTTGAACCCAGGACTCGAGCACTGCAAGGCTGCTGCACTAACACTGAGCCACCGTGCCACCCATATTAGTAAATACCTCCAATTAAAAATGTAGTATAGTTCTTCTGATTCCCTATGTCGTTTACCCCATGTGCAGAACATTGCAGTAGCTTAAGTATCCATGGTTACGACCACTAACAACTAACTGTCACTATATGAGTGGTCATAACCATAGATACCCAAGTTTCTGCAATACTCTGCACATGGAGTAAGCAACATAGTGAATGAGAAGAACCATACTACATTTCTAATTGAAGGTATTTACTAATATTATTATTATTACACCTACTACATATTGAGATAGGATGTTGGCGATGGGAATACTCCTTAACCCCTTAACCCTTCACCCCAAGGGTGGTTTGCACGTTAATGACCGGGCCAATTTTTACAATTCTGACCACTGTCTCTTTATGAGGTTATAACTCTGGAACGCTTCAACGGATCTTCGCGATTCTGAGATTGTTTTCTCGTGACATATTGTACTTCATGTTAGTGGTAAAATTTCTTCGATATAACTTGCGTTTATTTTGAAAAAAACGCAAATATGGCGAAAATTTTAAAAATTTTGCAATTTTCAAACTTTGAATTTTTTTTCCCTTAAAACAGAGAAATATGTCACACAAAATAGTTAAGAAATAACATTTCCCACATGTCTACTTTACATCAGCACAATTTTGGAACCAAAATTTTTCTTTGTTAGGAAATTAGAAGGGTTTAAAAGTTGACCAGTGATTTCTCATTTTTACAACAAAATTTACAAAGCCATTTTTTTAGGGACCACCTCACATTTGAAGTCACTTTGACGGGTCCTATATGGCAGAAAATACCAAAAAGTGACACCATTATAAAAAAATGCACCCTCAAGGTACTCAAAACTACATTCAAGAAGTTTATTAACCCTTCAGGTGCTTCACAGGAGCTGAAGCAACGTGGATGGAAAAAATTAATATTTAACTTTTTAGCCACAAAATGATCTTTCACAAACTTTTTTTTATTTTCACAAGGGTAAAAGGAGAAAATGGACAGATAAAGTTGTTGTGCAATTTCTCCTGAGTACGCCAATACCCCATATGTGGGGGAAAACCACTGTTTGGGCACACGGCAGAGCTCGTAAGGGAAGGAGCGCCGTTTGACTTTTTCAAACTAAAATTGGCTGGAATTGAGATTGGACGCCATGTCGTGTTTGGAGAGCCCCTGATACGCCTAAACAGTGGAAACCCCCCACAAGTGACACCATTTTGGAAACTAGACCCCCTAAGGAACTTATCTAGATCTGTTGTGAGCACTTTGAACCCCAAAGTGTTTCACAAAAGTTTATAATGCCTGGGTGTGAAAAAAAAAAAAAACAATTTTCCACAAAAATGATTTTTTAGTCCCAAATTTTTGATTTTTCCCAAGGAAATTGGACCCCAAAACTTGTTGTCCAATTTGTCCTGAGTACGCTGATACCCATATGTGGGGGGGGAAACTGTTTGGGCACACGGCAGGGCTTGGAAAAGAAGCAGTAACGTTTTGGAATGCAAACATTGATGGGGGTCATGTTCCGTTTGTAGTGCCCCAGATGAGCCTAAACAGTGGAAACCCCCCACAAGTGACCCCATTTTGGAAGCTAGACCCCCTAAGGAACTTATCTAGATCTTTGGTGAGCACTTTGAACCCCCAAGTGCTTCACACAAGTTTATAATGCCCGGGCATGAAAATAAAAAATCCTATTTTTTTCCCACAAAAATTATCTCTTAGTCACTAATTTTTTTTTTCCCATAGGTAACAGGAGAAATTGGACCACAAAATTTGTTGTCCAATTTGTCCTGAGTACGCTGATACCCCATATGTGGGGGGGAACCACTGTTTGGGCGCATGGCAGAGCTCGGAATGGAAGGAGCACTATTTGACTTTTTCCAACCAAAATTGGCTGGAATTGAGATTGGACTCCATGTTGCATTTGGAGAGCCCCTGATGTGCCTAAACAGTGGAAACCCCCCACAAGTGACCCCATTTGGGAAACTAGACCCCCTAAGGAACTTATCTAGATCTTTGGTGAGCAATTTGAACCCCCAAGTGCTTCACACAAGTTTATAACGTAGAGCCGTAAAATTAAAAAATTATATTTTTTCCACAAAATTGATCTTTTCACCCCAATTTTTATTTTCCCAAGGGAAACAAGACTCCAAAAGTTATTGTGCAATTTGTCCTGAGTGCGCTGATACCCCATATGTGGGGGTAAACCACTGTTTGGGTGCATGGCAGAGTTTGGAAGGGAAGGAGCGCCGTTTGACTTTTTCAACGCAGAATTGGCTGGATGCCATGTCGTGTTTGGAGAGCTCCTGATCTGCCTAAACAGTGGAAAACCCCCCACAAATGACACCATTTTGGAAACTAGACCCCTCAAGGAACTTATCTAGATGTGTGTGAGCACTTTGAACCCCAAAGTGCTTCACAGAAGTTTATAACGTACAGCCGTAAAATAAAAAAAATATTTTTTTTTTTTACAAAAATGATTTTTTAGCCCCCAATATTTTATTTTCACAAGGGTAGCAGGAGAAATTGGACCCAAAAGTTGTTGTCCAATTTGTCCTGAGTATGCTGATACCCAATATGTGGGAGTAAACTACTGTATGGGCGCACGTCGGGGCTCGGAAGGGAAGTAGTGACGTTTTGGATTGCAGACTTTGATGGAATGGTCTGGGGGAGTCATGTCGCATTTGGAGAGCCCCTGATGCGCCTAAACAGTGGAAACCCCCCACAAGTGACCCCATTTTGGAAAATAGACCCCACAAGGAACTTATCTAGATGTGTGGTGAGCACTTTGAACCCCGAAGTGCTTCACAGAAGTTTATAACGTACAGCCGTAAAAATAAAAAATCCTTTTTTTTTTACAAAAATGATTTTTTCGCCCCCAATATTTTATTTTCACAAGGGTAACAGGAGAAATTGGATGCCAAAAGTTGTTGTCCAATTTGTCTTGAGTACGCTGATACCCAATATGTGGGAGTAAACTACTGTATGGGCGCACGTCGGGGCTCGGAAGGGAAGTAGTGACGTTTTGGATTGCAGACTTGATGGAATGGTCTGGGGGCGTCATGTCGCATTTGGAGAACCCCTGATGCGCCTAAACAGTGGAAACCCCCCACAAGTGACCCCATTTTGGAAAATAGACCCCACAACGAACTTATCTAGATGTGTGGTGAGCACTTTGAACCCCGAAGTGCTTCACAGAAGTTTATAACGTACAGCCGTAAAAATAAAAAATCCTTTTTTTTTTTACAAAAATGATTTTTTCGCCCCAATATTTTATTTTCCCAAGGGTAACAGGAGAAATTGGACCCCAAAAGTTGTTGTCCAGATTGTCCTGAGTACGCTGATACCCAATATGTGGGAGAAAACTACTGTATGGGCACACGTCGGGGCTCGGAAGGAAGTAGTGACGTTTTGGATTGCAGACTTTGATGGAATGGTCTGGGGGCGTCATGTCGCATTTGGAGAGCCCTGATGCGCCTAAACAGTGGAAACCCCCCACAAGTGACCCCATTTTGGAAAATAGACCCCACAAGGAACTTATCTAGAAGTGTGGTGAGCGCTATGAAGCCCCAAGTACTTCACAGAAGTTTATAACATACAGCCGTAAAAACAAAAAAATCATTTTTTTTTTTACAAAAATGATTTTGTCGCCCCCAGTTTTTTATTTTCCCAAGGGTAACAGGAGAAATAGGCCAAATTGCACAATAACTCTTGGGGTCCAGAGTATGCTGATACCCCATATGTGGGGTAAACTACTGTTTGGGCGCATGGCAGAGCTCAGAAGTGAAGGAGCACCATTTGACTTTTTCAACGCAGAATTGGCTGGAATTGAGATCAGACGCCATGTCACATTTCGAGAGCCCCTGATGTGCCTAAACAGCAGAAACCCCCCAATTCTAACTCCAACCCTAACCCCAAACACCAATAACTCTAGTCCCAACCCTAACCACAAACCTAACCCTAACACACCATAAACCCTAATCCCAACCCTAATCCTAACGTTAGCGCCAACCCTAACCCTAATACTAACGTTAGCGCCAACCCTAACCCTAACTTTAGCCGCAACCCTAACCCTAACGGGAAAATGGAAATAAATACATTTTTTTAATTTTATTATTTTTCCCTAACTAAGGGGGTGATAAAGGGGGTTTGATTTACTATTTATAGCGGGTTTTTGTGATTGGCAGCTGTCACGCTAAAAGACGCTTTTTATTGCAAAAAATAGTTTTTTGCATCACCACATTTTGAGAGCTATAATTTTTGCATATTTTGGCCCACAGAGTCATGTGAGGTGTTATTTTTTGCGGGACGAGTTGACGTTTTTATTTGTACCATTTTTGAGCACGTGACATTTTTTGATCGCTTTTTATTTCAATTTTTGGGTGGTTAGAATGAACAAAAATCAGCAATTCATGAATTTCTTTTGGGGGAGGCGTTTATACCGTTCCACGTGTGTAAAATTGATAAAGCAGTTTTATTCTTCGGGTCAGTACGATTATGGCGATACCTCATTTATATAATTTTTTTAGGTTTTGGCGCTTTTATAGAATGAAAACAATTTTATATAAAAAATCATTATTTTTGCATCGCTTTATTCTGCGAGCTATAACTTTTTTATTTTTTCGCTCATGATGCTGTGTGACGGCTCGTTTTTTGCGGAACAAGATGACGTTTTCAGTGGTACCATGTTTATTTATATCGGTCTTTTTGATCGCGTGTTATTTCACTTTTTGTTCGGCAGTATGATGATAAAGCATTGATTTTTTGCTTCGTTTTTTTTTTTTTTTAAGGGGTTCACTAAAGGGGTTAACTAGTGGGACAATTTTATAGGGGGGTCGTTACGGACGCGGCGATACCAAATATGTGTACTTTTATTGTTTTGTTTTTTTTATTTACAGGAAAAAATGAATTTATTGGGGAATATTTTTTTTTTTTTTATGATTTTTTTTTACACTTTTTATTTTTACTTTTTTACTTTTTTACTTTGTCCCAGGGTGGGACATCACAGTATTTTAGCAGATCGCTGGTGTGACAGTGTGCACAGCACTCTGTCACACCAGCGATCGCTCTGGCACTGCTGCAGGCTTCCCCAGCGCCTGCTCTCAGCAGGCACTGAGGAAGCCGCCTCCCTGCAGGACCCCGGCGCCATCTTGGATCCGGGGACCTGGAGGGAGGACGGACCCTCGGAACAGCGCGACACATCGCTCTGCTCTGAGGGTCTCAGGGGAGCGCGCAGGGAGCCCCCTGCCTGCGCGATCCTCCCCTGTGCCCCGGGTACACCGCGATCATGTTTGATCGCGGTGTGCCAAGGGTTAATGTGCCGGGAGCGGTCCGTGACCGCTCCTGACACACAGTCACGGGTGTCAGCTGTGATAATCAGCTGACACCCGGCGGCGATCAGCTGCGCTCCCCCCGGGAGCGCAGCTGATCGCCCATGACGTACTATTCCGTCCATGGGAATTAGGTCCAGGGTCACATGGACGGAATAGTACGTCTGATGGCAGAGAGGGGTTAATGTCCACTGACGTGCAGAGTCCGTCATGGCAAGGTGTCAGTTCCGGCACCAGGACGGACTCTGCACGTCATGGCTTTGATCTACCACTGCGTGTAAACACGCAGTGGTAGATCAGTGCCGACAGCTGTCACAGACAGCTGACAGGCACGGCAAGCGGTGCGGGGACCTTTGCCGTCGGTCCCCGCACCTACAGCGCTGTGCTTGGTCAGTCAATCTGACTGACCAAACACAGCAGCGATCGTGCAGGAGAAGCTGAAATTTCAGCTTCTCCAGCGCGATCAGTGCCGGAGCCGGCGCTGCAGTGGCCAGGCTTCCTGCACTGACAGCCAGGAGCGGAGCCCCCACCGCCCCTGGCTGGTAACCCCCTGACTGCTGCGATCGAGCGCGATCGCAGAGCTCAGGGGGGGAGGCAGAGGGTCGGGAGCTCCCTCTGTCTCAGATCGGCACCCTGCAATGTGTTTGCAGGGCCCGATCTCTGCCTTGATGACCCGGGGGTTGTCATGACAACCTCCGGGTCATCTAGCTACGGAAAGCTGCTGTGATCATTGTCACAGCAGCTTCCACTATAGTTGCAATGCATTGCAATGCCAGAGCATTGCAATGCATTGTAACTGCAATAAAAAGTAAAAAAGTGAAAGTCCCATAAAGGGACAAGTTAAAAAAAATAATTTTTTTAAAAAAATTGTAAAAAAAATATAAAAAAATAATTTAAAAAAAATCCCCTAAAAAATACACATTTTTATGTAATAAAAAAAATAAAAAACAAAAAACATACACATGTTAGGTATCGTCCGTAAAAATCCCATCTATAAAAGCGTAACCCTAGTTAACCCCTTCAGTGAAAGCCGTAAAAAAAAAACACAAAAAAGTAGTAAATTATACTTTTTCCAAGCGGTATCATTATACTGCTTGGAAAAAGTGCAATAACACGCGATCAAAAAGTCAGATATAAATAATCATGGTACCGCTGAAAACGTCATCTTGTCCCGCAAAAAACAAGCCGCTATACAGCAACATCAGCGAAAAAATAAAAAAGTTATAGCTCGCGGAATAAACTGATGCAAAAATAATTATTTTTTCTATAAAATTTTTTATTGTGTAAAAAACGCCAAAACATAAAAAAAAAATATATAAATGAGGAATCGCCGTAACCGTAGTGAGTGACCCGAAGAATAAAGCTGCTTTATCAATTTTACCACACACGGAACGGAGGAAAAAAAAAAAAAAAACAATTCCTGAATTGCTGGTTTTTGTTCATTCTGATTCCACAAAAATCGGAATAGGAATCGATCAAAAAACGTTATGTGCCTGAATATGGTACCAATAAAAACGTCAGCTCGTCCCGCAAAAAATAAGCCCACAGATAACTCTGTCGGCCGAAATATGGAAAAATTATAGCTCTCAAAATACGGCGATGCAAAAATTTCTTACAAAAAATTATTCCAAGAAAAAGCATCTTTTAGTGTGTGACAGAAGCTAAACATGAAAAAAGAGTATAAATCTGGTATCGCTGTAATC
The DNA here is from genome assembly GCA_033576555.1 of Oophaga sylvatica. Taxonomy (NCBI): domain Eukaryota; kingdom Metazoa; phylum Chordata; class Amphibia; order Anura; family Dendrobatidae; genus Oophaga; species Oophaga sylvatica. The sequence goes on from JARQOD010000003.1 coordinate 107,753,676, forward strand.
GCACCGATCCGAGGAATAAAGTCGCCTAATCACTAATCACTACGGAACGGCGTAAAAAAGAAAACCAATTCTTCACCTTTTGTGGATTTGTTCATTGTGCCTCCCAAAGATCGCAGTAAGGCGATCGCAGTGGTTCCCCCCCACATATGGGGTATCAGCGTACTCAGGACAAAATGCACAATAGCTTTTGGGGTCCTATTTCTCCTGTTACCCTTAGAAAAATAAAAATTTGGGGCAAAAAGGTCATTTTTGTGGAAAAAAATATGATTTTTTTATTTTCACGGCTCTACATTATAAACTTCTGTGAAGCCCTTGGGGTTCAAAGTGCTGACCACACATCTAGATAAGTTCCTTGGGGGGTCTAGTTTGCAAAATGGGGTCATTTGTGGGGGGTTTCTACTGTTTAGGCACATCAGGGGCTCTCCAAGCGCGACATGACACCCGCAGACCATTCCATCAAAGTCTGCATTTAAAAACGGTGCTCCTTCCCTTCCGAGCTCTGCCATGCGTCAAAATAGTGGTTCCCCCCCACATATGGGATAACAGCGTACTCAGGACAAATTGCACAATAGCTTTTGGGGTCCTATTTCTCCTGTTACCCTTATAAAAATAAAAATTTGGGGGCAAAAAGATTATTTTTGTGGAAAAAAATATGATATTTTTATTTTCACGGCTCTACGTTATAAACTTCTGTGAAGCACTTGGGGGTTCAAAGTGCTCACCACACATCTAGATAAGTTCCTTGGGGGGTCTAGTTTCCAAAATGGAGTCACTTGTGGGGGGTTTCTACTGTTTAGGCACATCAGGGGCTCTCCAAACGTGACATGACACCCGCAGACCATTCCATCAAAATCTGCATTTGAAAAAGGCGCTCCTTCCCTTTCCAGCTCTGCCATGCGTCAAAATAGTGGTTTACCCCCACATATGGGGTATCAGCATACTCAGGACAAATTGCACAATAACTTTTGGGGTCCTGTTACCCTTTGGAAAATAACAATTGGGGGTGGAAAGATCATTTTTGTGGAAAAGATATGATTTTTTAATTTTACTGCTCTACGTTATAACCTTCTGTGAAGCCCTTTGGGGTTCAAAGCTTTCACCACACATCTAGATAAGTTCCTTGGGGGGTCTAGTTTCCAAAATGGGGTCACTTGTGGGGGGTTTCCACTGTTTAGGCACACAGGGACTCTCCAAATGCGACATGGCGTCCAATCTCAATTCCAGCCAAAAAAGTCAAATGGCGCTGCTTCCCTTCCAAGCTCTGCCATGCGCCCAAATAGTGGTTTACCCCCACATATGGGGTATCAGCGTACTCAGGACAAATTGCACAATAACTTTTGGGGTCCTTTTACCCTTTGGAAAATAAAAATTGGGGGTGGAAAGATCATTTTAGTGGAAAAGATATGATTTTTTAATTTTACAGCTCTACGTTATAACCTTCTGTGAAGCCCTTGGGGTTCAAAGCTCTCACCACACATCTAGATAAGTTCCTTGGGGGGTCTAGTTTCCAAAATGGGGTTACTTGTGGGGGGTATCCACTGTTTAGGCACACAGGGGCTCTCCAAATACGACATGGCGTCCAATCTCAATTCCAGCCAAAAAAGTCAAATGGCGCTGCTTCCCTTCCGAGCTCTGCCATGCACCCAAATAGTGGTTTAACCTCACATATGGGGTATCAGCGTACTCAGGACTAATTGCACAATAACTTTTGGGGTCCTTTTATCCTTTGGAAAATAAAAATTGGGATGAAAAGATCATTTTTGTGGAAAAAATATGATTTTTTAATTTTACGGCTCTACGTTATAACCTTCTGTGAAGCCCTTGGGGGTTCAAAGCTCTCACTACACATTTAGATAAGTTACTTGGGGGGTCTAGTTTCTAAAATGGGGTCACTTGTGGGGGGTTTCCACTGTTTAGGCACACAGGGACTCTCCAAATGCGACATGGCGTCCAATCTCAATTCCAGCCAAAAAAGTCAAATGGCGCTGCTTCCTTTCCGAGCTCTGCCATGCACCCAAATAGTGGTTTACCCCCACATATGGGTATCAGCGTACTCAGGACTAATTGCACAATAACTTTTGGGGTCCTTTTATCCTTTGGAAAATAAAAATTGGGATGTAAAGATCATTTTTGTGGAAAAAACATGATTTTTTAATTTTACAGCTCTACGTTATAACCTTCTGTGAAGCCCTTGGGGTTAAAAGCTCTCACAACACATTTAGATAAGTTACTTGGGGGGTCTAGTTTCCAAAATGGGGTCACTTGTGGGGGGTTTCCACTGTTTAGGCACACAGGGACTCTCCAAATGCGACATGGCGTCCAATCTCAATTCCAGCCAAAAAAGTCAAATGGCGCTGCTTCCCTTCCGAGCTCTGCCATGCGCCCAAATAGTGGTTTACCCCCACACATGGGGTATCGATGTACTCAGGAGAAATTGTACAACAAATATTGTGGTTCATTTTCTACTGATACCCTTGACAAAATTTTAAAAAATTGTGTCGAAAGAAAAATTTTGGGAAAAAAAGTTAAATGTTAATTTTTTCCTTCCACATTGCTTCAAATTTTGTGAAGTACCTAAAGGGTTAATAAACTTCTTGAATGTGGCTTTGAACACGTTGAGGGTGCAGTTTTTAGAATGGTGTCACTTTTGGGTATTTTCTGTCATATTGACCCCTCAAATTCACTTCAAATGTGAGGTGGCCCTAAAAAAAATGATTTTGTAAATTTTGTTGGAAAAATGAGAAATTGCTGGTCAACTTTTAACACTTATAACTTCCTAACAAAAAAAAATTTTGGTTCCAAAATTGTGCTGATGTAAAGTAGACATGTGGGAAATGTTATTTATTAACTAATTTTTGTGACATATCTCTCTGATTTAATGGCATAAAAATTAAAAGTTTGAAAATTGCAAAATTTTCAAAATTTTTGCCATATTTCCGTTTTTTTCATAAATAAACGCAAGTTATATTGAAGAAATTTTACCAATAACATGAAGTACAATATGTCTCGAGAAAACAGTCTCAGAATCGCCAAGATCCGTTGATGCGTTCCAGAGTTATAACCTCATAAAGAGACAGTGGTCAGAAATGTAAAAATTGGCCTGGTCTTTAACCTACAAAATGGCTTGGTCGTTAAGGGGTTAATGAAGCAGCCAATTTTCATTTTTGTGCTTTTGTTTTTACCTCCACTTTTTCCAAAAGCCATAACTTTTTTATTTTTCCATCAATATGCCCGTATGAGGCTTTGCTTTTTGTGGGATGAGTTGTAGTTTTGAATGACACCATGCATTTTACTATATAATGTAAAAAATTCCAATTGCTGTGATATGGCAAAAAAATGCCATTCAGACATAGTTTTTTTTGGCAGGGGCGGACATATCATTGGTGCAACCTGTGCAGCCGCACAGGGGCCCAAGAGGTTAGGGGGCCCATTTATACCTCCAAAGCAGGTGCAATTTTGCATTTTTAGGAGATCTTGGGCTACAAAGGGCCCATGTATTGTTCTTGCACAGGGGCCCTTTTCTGACTTTGTCCACCAGTGTTTTTTGGGTTTTATTTTTTACGGCTTTCATTGAGTGGTAAAAATGTCCTGCAATAGGATTCTCCAGGTCAGTTTGATTACAGCAATAACAAATTTGTATATATAATTTTTTATTTAAGTAATGAAATTTGTAAAAAAATAAAATAAAATTAAAAATGTGTTTGTGTTGCATTTTTTGAGACCCGTAATGCCTTCATTTTTACATCAATGCACATGTACAAGGGCATTATTTTTGTGTGGCAAGCAGATGTTTCTCTTACCATTTTGGGATAGTTACAACTTTTGATTGCTTATTACTGCATTTTGCATTTTTTTTGCAGTATTGCCAACTGAAAAAAGAAAAACCGCAATTGTGGTACTTTGTTATTTTTCCTCTTTGCTGCTCTTACTATACGGGCTAGTTACATTTATATTTTGATAGATCAGGGATTAACAGCAGCAAGTGGTGCACAGCTCTATTTGCTGCTGTTAGAGGTACCATAATTGCTGACTGTGTAAGACAGCCAGCATATGCCTGATATGAGGCAGGCTCAGCACCTTAGCCCACATCAAAGACAGGGAGTCGAGATTAGACATGACCTGGTAACATACAATCATAGCAATACCAAACTTGCAAAGGTTTTTTTTATTTTTACATTTTTTAAATTTATGGTAATAGTGAAAAAAATCTAACATTTGTAAAATAAAATTAGCCTCCTTTTTTTTCCCATTTTCTGAGAACTGTAACTTTTTTATTTTTCTGTTGATGGAGCTGTGTGAGAATTTTTATTGGCACCATTTTGGTGTATATGCAATGCTTTAATTGCTTTTTATTGCATTTTTGTCAGAGTTGTGCCAACTGAAAAATTGTATTCATCTCGTTTAGAATTTATTGTTTGCTTTATTGTTTTTTCCATGCAGTTTAAATAACTATTTACGGTACTTTGATTGGACTATTGCAGATGGGGAGATACCAAATATGTTTATCTTTGTTTCTTTATTTTTAAACTGGGAAAAGGAGGGTGATTTAAACTTTTATATACTTTTTAAACTTTTTTAGCTTATTTTTTGGTCAAGTTGGAGGACTTGAACTTGCGATTGTATGATCACTTATTTTATACCCTACAATACATAGGAAACATTATGTTTTCCTATGAACCCAAGTCTTCACAGGGCTTCACAGATGTACCAAGATGGCAGTGAGATGGGCCTTCAGTAGGCTACCAGTTACAATGATAAACCATTGGCACCCTGTGGTTGTGTCATAGGGGAGTGAGGCAAAACTGTGCCCCCATTTGAATTGAGGGTCTTAAAAGCCACTGTTAGAAATTCATGGCAGAAATTAAAGGAGTTAAACAGCAGCAATCTGAGCTAAGTCCGGTTGCTGCTGTTATTATTATTATTAATAATATTAATTATTTATATAGCGCCATTAATTCCATGGTGCTGTACATGAGAAGGGGTTACATACAAAGTTATAGATATCATTTACAGTACACAAATTTACAATGACAGACTGGTACAGAGGGGAGAGGACCCTGTCCTTGCGGACTTACATTCTACTGGATAATGGGGAAGAAACAGAAGGTCGGGGGTGCGGCAGCTCTGGTGGTGGTGGCGGCGAGGCGGCAGCTTGGTTGGTGGCGGCGGCGAGGCGAAAGCTCGGGTGGCAGCGGCGAGTCCGAATGGTTATTGCAGGCTGTAGGCTTTCCTGAAGAGATGGGTTTTCAGGTTTCGTCTGAAGGATCCAAGGGTGGTGGATAATCGTACATGTTGAGGCGTGGAATTCCGGGAGGATGGGGGATATTCGGGAGAAATCTTGGAGGCGGTTGTGTGAGGAACGAATAAGTGTGGAGGATAGTAGGAGGTCTTGGGAGGATCGAAGATTACGTGAAGATATTGGGAGATTAGTTCAGAGATATAGGGAGGGGACAGGTTGTGGACGGCTTTGTAGGTCAGTGTTAGTAGTTTGAACTGGATTCGTTGGGGAATTGGGAGCCAGTGGAGGGATTTGCAGAGGGGAGAAGCAGGGGAGTAGCGAGGGAAGAGGTGGATTAGTCGGGCAGCAGAGTTGAGGACAGACTGGAGTGGTGCAAGAGAGTTGACGGGGAGGCTACAGAGGAGGGTGTTGCAGTAATCGAGGCGGGAGATGATGAGGGCATGCACAAGAGTTTTAGTAGATTGAGGGGTGAGGAAGGGACGGATTCTGGAAATGTTTTTAAGTTGGAGGCGACAGGAGGTGGCAAGAGTTTGGATGTGTGGTTTGAAGGACAGGGCAGAGTCGAGAGTTACTCCGAGGCAGCGGATTTCAGGTACGGGAGAAATCGTGATGCCATTTACCATAATAGATAGATCGGGTAGGGAAGATACGTGGGATGAAGGAAAGATGATAAGTTCAGTTTTGTCTACATTGAGTTTTAGGAATCGAGAGGTGAAGAAGGAGGATATGGCTGATAGACACTCTGGGATTCTGGACAGCAGAGAGGTGACATCTGGGCCAGTGAGGTAGATCTGAGTGTCGTCCCATACAGGTGGTACTGGAAGCCATGGGACTTTATGAGTTGTCCTAGGCCAAGGGTATAGATGGAAAAAAGTAGGGGCCCCAGGACAGAGCCTTGAGGGACTCCAACAAAGAGAGGGCGGGATGAGGAAGTAGTGTGGGAGTGGGAGACGCTGAATGTGCGGTCAGAAAGGTAAGTGGCGATCCAGGACAGGGCAAGGTCTTTGATGCCAGGGAAGAAAGAATCTGTAGCAGTAGGCAGTGGTCGACTGTGTCAAAGGCAGAGGACAGGTCAAGGAGGAGGAGGATGGAGAACTGTCTGTTAGCTTTGGCTGTGAGTAAGTCATTAGTAATTTTGGTCAGGGCAGTTTCAGTGGAGTGGTGGGGGCGGAAGCCAGATTGGAGGCTGTCAAGGAGAGAGTTAGATGAGAGGTGGGAGGAAAGTTGAGCGTGGACGTGCTGCTCAAGGAGTTTGGAAGCAAACGGGAGCAATGATATTGGGCCATAGCTGGGCATAGCAGTTGGGTCAAGGTTGTTTTTTGAGGATGGGTGTGATGGTGGCATGTTTGAAGGCAGAGGGAAAGGTACCAGAAGATAGCAATAGGTTGAAGAGATGGGTTAGGGCTGGGATGAGCATGTTAGTGAGGTTGGGGAGCAGGTGGGAAGGGATGGGGTCAAGTGCACAAGTGGTAAGGTGTGATTTGAAAAGTAGATGAGTAAGCTCTCCTTCAGTGATGTTGGAGAGGGATGTTAGTAGGAAAGGACAGAGGTCTGGTATATGGAGTGGTTGGGGTGGTGGAACAGTAAAGGTTTGCCTTGTTTGGTCGTGTTAGAAGTGTATGCTGGACATGTTCATCACACATCAGGAAGGGTAAAATGTTTAGTTCTCAGTCTTTCTTTTTTTCTTTTCGCTATAGAAGTGTTTTACATTTTTTAAACTGTAAATGTATATTGTTTAAAGAAATTACATAATATAAGTTAAGGATAACAAGCTAAATATTGGAAATCTCATAAAAACAAGAGTATCTGTTGATTCATTAAAAAATTGTTAAACTGCTACTTTAAAAAGAAAAATACCTAAATCAAGTAAAAAAACACAAACCAGCAGAAGGCGTCATTGCTGAAAAGCAAAAGTCAATATCTAAACTAAATATTTGTGAATATTTTCTGAAATATGAGGGTTATGACAAAGGAGACAGTCGCTTACCATGTGTGGAAGGCGGATATTGGTAAGACTTCGTATAAGAGCTTGGCTTAGCCCGGAAAGTTCTACAAACAGAGCATCGTTCTGCTCCTCTATGACCTTGTTCTCCTCTTCAATGTTCTTCAGGTTCTTCTCCATTGTTGTTATCTGTTTTTAATGAGAACGTATTCAAGATCGTCAAGGAGCAGATCTCTAACGGAAATTTTTTTTACTCACTGATATAGCGCCATTAATTCCACAGTGCTTTACAGACATCATCATCATCACTGTCCCTATTGGGGCTCACAATCTAAATTCCCTATCAGTATGTCTTTGTAGTGTCGGGAGGAAACCGAAGAACCCAGAGGAAACCCACGCAAACACGGGGAGAACATACAAACTCCTTGCAGATGTCCTTGGTGGGATTTGAACCCAGGACCCAAGCGCTGCAAAGCAACAGTGCTGACCATATTACTCCTAGATAGTAGTTTGTGATGGCTACGGCTGGGTAATACATGGCAATATTCTGTCACATGACAGCAGTTCTCAGACAAGTCGGCTTACCAAAAAACATCTGTGCAATTTGTTTGTGGCTGTCGCATGACTATTTTTAAAGCTGTGATCTTGCAATAAAAAAAATCACAGATATGTCACATGTGACTTTGCATTGAAGACTATGGCAAGTGAGTTGCGAGCTACCAGTGACAGAAAATTCAACACATTTGGAAACATTTGCAACAGGGCAACACGATAAGAAATCATCAGGTGTGATGTTGCAATGCAACAATTGTCGATGTGTAGACCTTGCATAATAAAGCCTTGTCTACCTTTATGACAATATTACTTGTACTCGTTCTTGTTGAGCCTGTACATGTCCCCTGTGAATCGTAAAGTGCTGGGGAACACGTCGGTGATATAAAAATAAAGATTACGTTGGCCTTTAATCTAGAGTCATATACAGTATATCCTATCTGCTGTGTCCTCTGTCTTTTTTTGCCTTTGCGCTGGTAATTGCCATAGCTGAACAGAAAAATGCTACATGCAATTTTTGTTTTATCCAGCCCAAAGACCTGTCTAGGGCAGAAAGTGATGGGCACTGGTACTAAAATACTGGAGGGAAAAAATGGCTAACTGATATATAGTTATGTCTCCATGTGGGTGGTTTTGCATTTTTTTAACGGCATGTTTTGAGAAATTATGAGACCTTCTAAACTAGGATTGACAAGTAAATGCTATAGGATGTTGTGATCCTTTCAGCATAAAATATCTCATTATATTACTCTGTACATTAGTGCAGAACGAATCAATGTTTGCTGACAAGCCGAAAAATAAGACAAAGAGCTAACCTGAGATTGGAGGTTAACCATGTCCGCTTCCATCTCTGAGTTCGATTCTGTAAGCTCATTTATTTCCTTGTTCAGCTGTTTGATTTCTTCATCATTTTCTAAGACTATAAAAACAGATGGATGTCAGATCTACCGTAAGTAGCAAATACTAGGAGTTAAACTTTCTGCAGTGAAATGGATTAGACCGCTCTTTAACCAAGTCATGACTGGGACATTTCTCCCCCTTCCTGACCAGGCTGTTTTCGGGTTTTATCGTACATGCTCCTTTAGTAGTTGTAAAAAAAAATTCTCTTTCGGATATTCAAATAATTTTACCCGTTTTTCGAGCTAAATGGGTTTAAATTCTTACGTAATTTTTATATTCCTTTTTTCTGAAAGCGTAAAATATAAAGTAAAATAAGAAATACGTGTCAATTTTTCACTTTAAAGACCACAAAGGACCACTACAAACATTGATTTTTATATATTGGACAAATTTTTTTTTCAATAGGGGAAGCACTAGAAACAGCAATTCAGACAGGCAGTGTCTCTTTTTTTAGTTTTGTTTTATTTATTTATGTTTTTTTTTGCTTTTTTTAATTTATTTCTCTTGCAGTGTCCCCCAAAAGGTCCAGTTCCGTCAGATTGGATGGTGAACGTTGATGGACAGCCATTTTCAGATCTCTCCAGAGATGCTCAATTGGGTTTAGGTCAGTGCTCTGGCTGGGCCAGTCAAGAATGGTCACAGAATTGTTCTGAAGCCACTCCTTTGTTATTTTAGCTGTGTGCTTAGGGTCATTGTCTTTTGGAAGGTGAACTTTCGGCCAAGTCTGAGGTCCAGAGCACTCTGGAAGAGGTTTTCATCCAGGATATCTCTGTACTTGGCCGCATTCAAGTTTCCTTCAATTGCAACCAGTCGTCCTGTCCCTGCAGCTGAAAAACACCCTCATAGCATGATGCTGACACCACCTTGTTTCACTGTTGGGATTGTATTGGGCAGGTGATGAGCAGTGCCTGGTTTTCGCCACACATACCGCTTAGAATTATCACCACAAAGTTCTATCTTTGTCTCATCAGACCAGAGAATCTTATTTCTCATAGTCTGGGAGTCCTTCATGTGTTTTTTTTTAGCAAACTCTATGCAGGCTTTTATATGTCTGGCACTGAGGAGAGGCTTCCGTCGGGCCACTCTGCCAAAAAGGCCCGACTGGTGGAGGGCTGCAGTGATGGTTGACTTTGTGAAACTTTCTCCCATCTCCCTACTGCATCTGTGGAGCTCAGCCACAGTGTTCTTGGGGTTCTTCTTTACCTCTCTCACCTAGGCTCTTCTCCCACGATTGCTCAGTTTGACTGGGCGGCCAGGTCTAGGAAGACTTCTGGTGGTGCCAAACTTCTTCCATTTAAGGATTATGGAGGCCACTGTCCTCTTAGGAACCTTGAGTACTGCAGAAATTCTTTTGTAACCTTGGCCAGATCTGTGCCTTGCCACAAATTCAGTTTCTGAGCTCCTCGGCCAGTTCCTTTGATCTCATGATTCTCATTTGGTCTGACATGCACTGTGAGCTGTGAGGTCTTATATAGACAGGTGTGTGTCTTTACAAATCAAGTCCCATCAGTTTAATTAAACGCAGTTGGACTCCAATGAAGGAGTAGAACCATCTCAAGGATGATCACAAGGAAAATGGACAGCATGTGACTTAAATATGAGTGTCTGAGCAAAGGGTCTGAATACTTATGAACATGTGATATTTCAGTTTTTCTTTTTTAATAAATTTGCAAAAATTTCTACATTTCTGGGGTTTCAGCCAAGATGGGGTGCAGAGTGTACATTAATGAGAAAACAATGAACTTTTTTGAATTTACCAAATGGCTGCAATGAAATAAAGAGTGAAAAATTTAAAGGGGTCTGAATACTTTCCGTACCCACTGTATAAAGTGAAGAGAAATGGTGACAGGATGCAGCCTTGTCTGACGCCTCGCTCTACTTTGAATCATGCCGTGTCGCCGTGTTCCACTCGGATTGTTGCTTATTAGTTGATGTAAAGGTTCCTAATGAGACTGATCAGGTGGTTTGGTACACCTATATCCTTCATGGTATTCCAAAGTTTCTGGTGATCAACACATTCGAAGACTTTGATGTAGTCAATGAAGCAAAAATAAATTTCTTTGTTGTATTCGTTGGCCTTTTCCATTATCCATCTAATGTTAGCAATTACATCTCTTCTTCCTCTGACTTTTCTGAATCCTTCTTGTTCTTTTGACAGCTCTTTGTCAAAGTAAAGCTATAGCCGTCAGCCGTCTTTGTTGGATCTTCAGTAGTATTTTGCTGGCATGCGGTATGAACGTAATAGTCCGATAGTTTTCACAATAGCATCTCCTGTTGTGAATGGGTTTGAGATGAGTTCTGAGCAGAGGCTCCCTCTGGTGGTTACAAGCGGTACTAGTGAGGATTGGGAATCGGGTGTTACTGATTGGTCTTATTTGAGGGAATCATTTTCCCATCAGGGTTGCCGGTGATCAATTGTTCTGGTCTGAATCCTTCTTTCCAGTTTCCCTTGTAGCCTGCTGTGTCGTGTCTGCATCTCCTGCTGTCAGATAAGACAATTTCTTATTTTGTGTTTTTGCTATATTTTTGCATTTTGTCCTGCACTTCTGTGGGGGCCTTCTGGGTCCCCTCCGGGGGCTTTTGCCCTCTCAGTTTAGTCCAGCCACTGTGTTTTGTACTTTTGCTTTTTGCAGTTTTTTCAGTGGCTGCTGTTTTTGTTACACCAGAGAACTAATTTAGGTGGTAGAGGTCGTGTGATCTCAGGTGATTTTGAAATTAGTATGTTGGTGTTTTTCAGGGTTTTCTGGGATTGCAGTAAGTACCCTTCCTGTCCTTTTCTATTTAGATAGTTTGGGCCCCAGCGTTTGCTCATACTATTTTCTTTCTGTGTCAGTATTTCCTCTTGTCTAACCGCCATTACATGTTTGTGGGCTTTCTATTATCTTTGGGGTTCTGCTCTGGGGCAGATAGCTTTCCTATTTCTATCTTTAGGTGTAGTTAGTTTCTCAGGCTGTGACGAGGCGTCTAGGACCATCGTAGGAACGCTCCACGGCTGCCTCTAGTTGTGGTGGTTAGTCAGGGTACTGCAATCTCATAGATTCCAACTGCTCTGGTGTATTTCCTTTTTTACCTGCACTCCTCAGCTACCGTAACATAACAGTATCACCGGCCATAAAAATTGTATGGTACTCACAGAAGAAAAAAAAAAAAAATATTTGAAGGAAGAAAAGTTGTCAGAGATATTTTTCTGTTTGTTGCATTTTTTTTTTTTTTTTTTTTTCCTCTGTATCTCTGGGTGCTGGGGAGGATCTTTTCTCCCAATGGAGTTTGCACAGTTGTCTGGCCGTGTGGATCAGCTTGCCACTGAGGTTCAGAGTATTGCTGCATATCTTGCTAGGTTGCCTGTTGTGGAACCTAGGATCCCCATGCCAGATTTGTTTTCAGGGGATCGAGCTAAGTTTCAGAATTTCAAAAATAATTGTAAATTGTTTCTTGCCTTAAAATCTAAGTCCTCAGGAAACGCAGCGCAGCAGGTTCAAATTGTCATCTCTCTCCTGCGCGGCGATCCTCAGGATTGGGCTTTTTCCCTGACACCTGGGGATCCTGTTTTGAGTGATGTTGATGTATTTTTTCAGGCTTTGGGGTTATTGTACGATGAGCCTAATATCACTGATCAAGCTGAAAAAGCCTTGTTGGCATTAAATCAGGGGCTTGATGACGCTGAGTTATACTGTCAGAGATTCCGTAGGTGGGCAGTCCTGACCAAATGGAATGACGACGCTTTGGCGGCCCTTTTCCGGAAGGGTCTGTCGGATAATGTAAAGGATGTTATGGTGGGATTCCCTGTCCCCTCTGGTCTCAATGATTCTATGTCATTAGCGATTCAAATTGACAGACGTTTGCGTGAGCGGAGAAGTATGCGTGGAGTGGTGTTGCCTTGTGAGCCAGCTGCTGAGCCCATGCAGTGTGATGGAGTGGTGTCTGGGGCACAGCGTCATGAGTTTCGAAAGCGCAATGGGTTATGTTTCTACTGTGGTGATGCCTCTCATGCTATTTCAGTCTGCCCTAAGCGGGGAAGACGTTTTGCACGCTCAGTTGTCTTGGGTAGTGTTCAGACTAAGTTTTTATTAACTGTCACTCTGATATGCTCTCTGTCCTCATTTTCTGCTCAGGCTTTCGTTGATTCTGGAGCAGCTATTAACCTGATGGATTATGATTTTGCTAAACGTTGTGGATTTCCCTTGATACCCCTACAGAAGTCTATTCCCCTACTGGGGATCGATTCTACCCCTTTGGCTGAGAATAAACCCCAGTTTTCTACTCAGGTGATAATGAGGGTTGAACCTGATCACCAGGAGTGCTGCAAATTTTTGGTTCTATATAATCTGCATGACATTATCGTGCTGGGTTTCCCTTGGTTACAGTCTCATAATCCTGTTTTGGATTGGAAATCTGTGTCTGTAACCAGTTGGGGCTGCCAATGTGTTAATACCAACACTCCTGTTTTTTCTGCCTCCCCCCAGGCTGAGGATGTTCCTGACTTTTTGTTTGATTTTTCTGATGTGTTTAGCGAAAGTAAATCTGCATCCTTACCTCCCCATAGGAGCTATGACTGCGCTATTGAATTAGTGCCAGGTAGTAAATTCCCTAAGGGTCGCCTCTTTAACTTGTCTGTACCTGAACATGACGCTATGCGGTCTTATATCAAGGAATCATTGGAGAAGGGTCATATCAGACCATCCTCTTCACCCTTAGGTGCCGGTTTTTTCTTTGTGGCCAAAAAAGATGGTTCATTAAGGCCGTGTATTGATTATCGTCTCTTGAACAATATTACTGTGAAATATCAATACCCGTTACCCTTGATTTCTGACCTGTTTTCCAGGGTGAAAAACGCTACTTGGTTTACCAAGCTTGACCTCAGGGGGGCGTATAACCTTATTCGCATTAAGCACGGGGATGAATGGAAGACGGCATTTAACACCCCTGAAGGGCATTTTGAGTACCTTGTGATGCCCTTTGGGCTCACTAATGCTCCTTCCGTCTTCCAGTCCTTCATGAATGACATTTTCAGGGATTTTGTGGACAAGTTTCTGATTGTTTATTTGGATGATATCTTGATTTTTTCTAATGACTGGGACTCTCATGTGAAACATGTTCGAACTGTATTCCAGATTTTGAGAGAGAATGCTCTGTATGTGAAGGGATCAAAGTGTCTTTTTGGCGTACAGAAGATCTCATTTCTGGGATTCATTTTGTCCCCATCTGTTATTGAAATGGACCCGGTCAAGGTTCAGGCCATCTGTGATTGGGTCCAACCTACTTCATTAAAGGCTCTTCAGAGATTCTTGGGTTTTGCCAATTTTTATCGTAAATTTATTGGTAATTTCTCTGTTATTGTTAAACCATTAACTGATTTGACCAGAAAGGGTTCTGATGTGGTGAATTGGCCTCCTGAGGCAGTCTCTGCGTTTCAGGAACTTAAGCAGAGATTCACTTCTGCTCCTGTTCTACGGCAGCCTGATGTTTCTCTGCCGTTTCAGGTGGAGGTTGATGCCTCTGAAATTGGGGCAGGTGCCGTTTTGTCCCAAAAAGATCCAGAGACCTCTAAAAGTAACCCTTGTGCCTTTTTCTCTCGAAAATTTCTCCTACTGAACGTAATTATGACGTGGGTAATCGGGAGTTATTGGCCATGAAGTGGGCTTTTGAAGAGTGGAGACATTGGCTGGAGGGAGCCAAACATCAGGTGGTGGTCCTTACGGACCATAAGAATCTGGTCTATCTGGAATCTGCCAAGCGACTCAATCCTAGACAGGCCAGGTGGGCCTTGTTTTTCACACGTTTTAATTTTGTGGTTTCCTTTCTTCCTGGCACTAAGAATGTTAAGGCGGATGCCCTCTCGAGGAGTTTCCTTGCGGACTCTCCTGAGCTATCTGATCCCTCTGTTATTTTGAAGGAGGGTATAGTTCTTTCCGCCATCTCGCCTAATTTGAGACTTGCTCTGGAGGGGTGTCAGGAGGATAGGCCCGAGCGCTGCCCTGTTGGAAAATTGTTTGTCCCGGACCAATGGAAAAAGAGTGTGATGTCTGAGATTCATTGTTCCGCATTGGCTGGGCATCCCGGAATTTTTGGTACCAGAGACTTGGTTAGTCGGTCCTTTTGGTGGCCTACCTTGTCTCGCGATGTCAGGGAATTTGTGCAGTCCTGCGGGACTTGCTCTCGCTCCAAGCCTTGCTCTCGCTCTAGTGGTTTGTTGATGCCATTGCCTGTGCCCAAGAGACCATGGACCCATATCTCTATGGATTTCATTTCCGATCTTCCTGTTTCTCAGAGAATGACCACCATCTGGGTAATTTGTGATAGGTTTTCCAAAATGATACATCTTGTGCCATTACCTAAGTTGCCTTCCTCCTCTGAATTGGTGCCGTTGTTCCTTCAGCACGTGGTTCGTTTACACGGCATTCCTGAGAACATTGTGTCTGACAGAGGAGTCCAGTTTGTTTCCAGATTTTGGAGGACTTTTTGTTCTAAACTGGGTGTTCAATTGTCTTTCTCCTCGGCATTTCATCCTCAGACCAATGGTCAAACTGAGAGAACAAACCAGACATTGGAGACTTATCTAAGATGCTTTGTGTCTGCTGATCAGGATGACTGGGTCTCTTTTTTGCCTTTGGCTGAGTTTGCTCTTAATAATAGGGCTAGCTCTGCCACTTTGATGTCTCCGTTTTTCTGTAATTCTGGGTTTCACCCTCGATTTTCTTCAGGACAGACGGAGGCTTCTGTCTGTCCAGGTGTTGACTCTGTTGTTGAGCGTATGCAGCAGATTTGGGACCAGGTAGTGGAGAGGTTGTCCCTCTCTCAGGAGAAGGCCCAGCGGTTTGCTAACCGGCATAGGACTGATGGTCCTCGGTTTAAAGTGGGGGACTTGGTCTGGTTGTCCTCAAAGAATATTCCTATGAGAGTAGCATCTCCTAAATTTAAGCCTAGGTTCATTGGACCTTATAAGATCATGGAGATTATTAATCCTGTTTCTTTTCGTTTGCTTCTTCCAGGGACATTTAAGATCCATAACGTGTTCCACAAGTCCTTGTTGAAGAGGTTTGTTGAGCCAGTGGTTCCTGCTGCTGTGCCTCCTGACCCTGTTTTGGTTGAGGGCAATCTGGAGTATGTGGTTGAGAAAATATTGGATTCTCGTTTTTCTAGACGAAGACTCCAGTATTTGGTTAAATGGAGAGGTTATGGTCAGGAAGATAATTCTTGGGTGTTTGCTTCGGACATCCATGCTAGGAGACTTATCCGTGCGTATCATAGAACTCATCCTGACCGACCTGGTTGCTCAAATGAGGGTTCGGTGACCCCTCCTCAAGGGGGGGGTACTGTTGTGAATGGGTTTGAGATGAGTTCTGAGCAGAGGCTCCCTCTGGTGGTTACAAGCGGTACTAGTGAGGATTGGGAATCGGGTGTTACTGATTGGTCTTATTTGAGGGAATCATTTTCCCATCAGGGTTGCCGGTGATCAATTGTTCTGGTCTGAATCCTTCTTTCCAGTTTCCCTTGTAGCCTGCTGTGTCGTGTCTGCATCTCCTGCTGTCAGATAAGACAATTTCTTATTTTGTGTTTTTGCTATATTTTTGCATTTTGTCCTGCACTTCTGTGGGGGCCTTCTGGGTCCCCTCCGGGGGCTTTTGCCCTCTCAGTTTAGTCCAGCCACTGTGTTTTGTACTTTTGCTTTTTGCAGTTTTTTCAGTGGCTGCTGTTTTTGTTACACCAGAGAACTAATTTAGGTGGTAGAGGTCGTGTGATCTCAGGTGATTTTGAAATTAGTATGTTGGTGTTTTTCAGGGTTTTCTGGGATTGCAGTAAGTACCCTTCCTGTCCTTTTCTATTTAGATAGTTTGGGCCCCAGCGTTTGCTCATACTATTTTCTTTCTGTGTCAGTATTTCCTCTTGTCTAACCGCCATTACATGTTTGGGGCTTTCTATTATCTTTGGGGTTCTGCTCTGGGGCAGATAGCTTTCCTATTTCTATCTTTAGGTGTAGTTAGTTTCTCAGGCTGTGACGAGGCGTCTAGGACCATCGTAGGAACGCTCCACGGCTGCCTCTAGTTGTGGTGGTTAGTCAGGGTACTGCAATCTCATAGATTCCAACTGCTCTGGTGTATTTCCTTTTTTACCTGCACTCCTCAGCTACCGTAACATAACAATCTCCCTTCTTCCGAATAGGAATAAACACTGATCTTTTTTATGCTGATACACAAATCATAGCATCAGCAGTACATTGCCCGGTGTAAACAGGTGACATGCTGCAGATTAACGTGCTGCTGTATGTGGGCTGAATGATTGTATTAGTGATTGCTCTGCAGTTGTCAGCCTGTGTGAACAGGCCAGAAAACAAGCACCGATCGACTTGTAGATAGTTGATCGGCACTTGTTGCATATCTGATATTGGCCTGTCTAAATGCACATTTAGGGAGTTAGCAGGGTCTCTTTTACAAAATGTTATAATCAATATCCATATTTTTAGAGAAGATCTAGGACCCCATTAAAAGAGATTTGTACTAAATGGTATAAGAAAACTAATTCTACAGGTGGCAGAATATTGCGTTTCTTCACTTACCATCGCTAGTCTTAAATTTTGTTCCAAGAAGCTCATCCCCTGAGAGTTTTCCCTTTTTCCCAGCAAAAGAGGCTCGCGGACAACCTGACAGACTAAAGAAAAGATGATCCGAGTTATTCAATAGACAGATGATATTCATGAGACTATAGAAAGCCAGGATTCATTTTCTGTAGATAAAGGTGGACCATTATACAAAACAATGTTTTTACCTCCTGTGAGTTAAGAAGCTCCCGTTGGCGTGACCTGATCCGTCACAACCTGGGGTTGGGCACGTTGGACCTTCATTTTCAGAGATTTCCAGGAGAAAGCAGATCCATTCAGAGTGCCTTCCTTCTGTCTCCGAGCAGCCAGAGGACAGCCAGACGCACTGCGGTGAGAAGCGTATTTACCACTTATGTGTCCAAGTCCATCACAGCCTGGAACTGGGCACCTGGACAAATGGTGAAATAAATGTTTAGATTTATTTCTGAAAATATATTGTTCAAACTTAAAACTAATCTGTAGATGAAGGCGCAAAATATTTTTTTTCCTTTGATTGCAGATGGGAACACAGCCAGAGCTCAACCAAAATACTAGGTGCCTTGACACCTACAATCAGTCAGTATTCTTCTGAATGTCACACAATGCTGGCCTTTCCAGAAATTTTTGAGCAAATGTTGAGAGCCTCACCACAGTCTTGTACAGGACGCTAAGGACCCGTGCACAAGACCGATTTTCTCAGACAAGTGCTATCTGTGGTTTTTCATAGATAGCACTCGTACCTATGATATTCTATGGGGCTGTGCACATGTCCAATTTTTTTATTCAGACCAAGTAATTCAGAGAAAAAAAACTGAGACATATCCAATTTGGATCCTAGTGTCAGATCAAAATCAGTAGTGCAAGTCTATAGGTCTGTGAAAACAACATCAGACCGCACTCGGATGATGTGTGTGGTACAATTTTCAATGACTGACAGAGTGAAGAAGGTGAAGAAATTTTTTTTCTCTCCATATCTGTGAAAACCTGAAGCCACTCAAATCGAAGTCTTATCAAAGTCTGATCAGAGTAATTGGACTGTTTTTCATGGATATAGAGAAAAAGTTGTTTGCAAAGTTGTCTTCTGAAGCAAGAGAACAGGCCTGATGTCATCTTCATCTAAAGAAAAACCCAGCTTATCTTGCTGTTAATTGTCTGTAAAAGCTGTACAATTTTTTTCTTAATATCCTCGCCAGCAGGAACCTCCGAAAATTCATAAGAAAACTGCGATCCGACATCGAGGAGCAAATTAGTGAATCCTCTGGAGAGAGAGAGTCCGCTTCTCTATCACACCTTTATGGTACTTATGCTACCTGCCTTATGTGGCTAATATACCTTTCATTGCTTCTCTACCATAGCATTAGGCAGTGTCAAACATCTGTCTGCTTCAGGTTAACCCCTTAGCGGATAAGAGTGCAAATGAAAGCAGAAAGTCTGTTTGTCTTCGGCTCTTCCCATTTGCGATAATTGTAAAGCGTGGGATTTGGTTTAACATCTGCCGTCGTTTATTTGAAGAATGATTAACACAGTGATGGATCCTGAATTGCTCTTCTCTCAGTGGGGGCAGCAGAGCTCAGCCTTGTACCAAGCAGCCTGTAATACCCTGACAGAGCGACAGAATAGCTTCCATTCCAGAATGCTTAGCACAACCGCTGGGGGTAACTATTGATAGAAGACTGGTTGCCTACCACCCAGGGACAATATGCACTTTGCAGCCACGGGGGATTATAAATATGTCACTGTTGCGCAACACTTTTAGCACAGTGACTGCAGCTCGCTGCCGATGGGAACTGCGATTTTAAATGTATTTCATTTTTCATTTCCGTCTCTGATCACCATGGTGTACACAATTTTTGTAAGATGTAAATGTTTTTCAAGGTGACACCCCCATGAAGGATCGGAAAATGTTTTATGTGTAAACTAAATGTTATGTAGATGAGAGGGGGTTAGGGAGCTTACAACCAATCAATTCCACATGAGGCTTTGTTCAATGCATGCAGGTGAGTGCCAATCCCGCTGGTAAGCACAGCCACAATACAAAAGAAAAAAAGGGATGATGTCCGGCACATGAGCTGATATAATAAAATCAAAAACCTTTATTTGGCATGTCAAGCCATGTTAAAATCTTAGAGAAGCCTGACGCGTTTCAGGCGCGTTAGCAGATAACATGGCTCCCGAAACCATCATTAATTGTGGATACTTCACACTAGACCTAGGAAATCAAGGTCTCAGAGTCTGGAGGAAGGGTGGCGAGGCATACATTCCAAACTGCTTGAGGTCTAGTGTGAAGTTTCCACACTCAGTGATGGTTTGTGGAGCCATGTCATCTGCTGATGTAGGTCCACTGTGTTTTATCAAGACTAAAGTCAGCACAGCCATCTACCAGGAAATTTTAGAGCACTTCATGCTTCCCTCTGCCAACAAGCTTTTTGGAGATAGTAATGTCATTCTCCAGCAGAACCTGGCACCTGTACACACTGCCAAAAGTACCAATACCTGGTTTACAAACAACAGTATCACTGTGCTTGATTGGCCAGCAAACTCGCCTGACCTTAACCCCATAGAAAATCTATGGTGTGTTGTCAAGAGGAAGATGAGAGAAACCAGACCCAACAATGCAGACGAGCTGAATGCTGCTATCAAAGCAATCTGGGCTTCCATAACACCTCAGCAGTGCCACAGGTTGATCGCCTCCATGCCATGCTGCATTGATGCAATAATTGCTGCAAAAGGAGCCCTGACCAAGTATTGAGCACAACTTACATTTCAGTAGATTTACTGAGATACTGACTTTTGGGTTTTCATTGGCTGTAAGCCATAATCATCAACATTAACAGAAATAAACAGGTGAAATAGACCACTCTGTTTGTAATGACTCTATATAATATGAGATTCACTTTTTGTATTGAAGAACTGAAATAAATTAACTTTTTGATTATATTCTAATTTTGTGAGATGCACCTGTATCTATCTATCTATCTATCTATCTATCTATCTATCTATCTATCTATCTATCTATCTATCTATCTATCTATCTATCTATCTATCTTTTCCATATCTATTTAGCTTTGGACATCTCTTTCTTCTACAATACACTTAGCATCTACAAAAACAGATGCCAGAGCCGTCATAATTGATCATTTCATTCAAGTAGAAAACTGGAAAAATGGCTCTCACCAAATTCTTGCAAAAATACATTTCTTTAATCCATTAGGGATACAAACATGCCAGCAGGCAGGGAATGAGCAGGGAGATTGTGCTGGACAACGACTATTTCACACTGTCAAAGTGCTTCTTCTACGGGTCTACCGGTTGACAGCGTGAAACTTTCATTGTCCTGCATAAGCTCCCTGCTCACTCCCTGCCTGCTGGCATGTTTGTATCCCTAATGGATTAAAGAAATGTATTTTTGCAAGAATTTGGTGAGTGTAATTTTTTTAGTTTTCTGCTTGAATGACATTGATTTACCACAGCCAACTATTTCTGCATTTGGTTGATATGTGGGAAAATAATCTTGCTAGTAGAAAGAGCTGGTCCTAGTAAGCTTCCACACTGTTTGCTGATAATTGATCATCTGATGTCTCCTATGCAAACAGAACTTTTTTTTTATTTGCCAAATGGTAATGAATTTAGAATCAAGCCCAAAGTTTTCAGACTGATCGGCTGTTTCAGGGAAAGTTCACACTACGTCTGACACTTCCATCACATATCTATGTTGGAAGTGTTGCCTGACATATACCTCCCACAGTAGGCTCCAATGTTGTATAGGTGCACACCTCCAACTGTAAAACAAATGTATACCGCCAAATGGCTCCATATAACGAGTATAATCAGTTACTCTTTTCTAAGAAGAAAAAAAGTGCAACAAAGTATACGGGCCCTATGGAAGCCAAAAGGAAACTGTTGTTATGAGAATGGATATATTTGACATATGTGTTAGTAACTTTCAGCAAATGTTAAACTCAAACACAGTGTAACCAGAGCCTGATGTCAACTAAAGAATAATAAGTAGTGGCTATTTGTATACATGGCAGCCTTGCTAGGGTAACTAGTATGGGGGCCCTACTGGTACATGAGCACTGCTGGTGGAGTTTGGTAAGTAGGCACTGTTTTGGTTTGCTACATTGCGTTTTATGCTGTCCTCTAAGAGAACTGAAACGTTATGATGTGTTAGATGCAAGCTACTCCGGGGCCTCTCGATAACGCACGCATAAACCAATTACATGCACTTTCTAGTGACAATCATTGTACATGTTCTTTTTTCAGATTCTCATATTCATCTCATCACGTGCTTGGCTTCTACTCACTTCATTAGCTCTGGGTCATCCTTGTCATCCTTAGTGGGTGTAACTTTCATTCCGCTTTTCTTGGCACGAGGACAGCCTGACAAGCTATAAATTCATAGAAGAGGATGTAATTACTGCCATATGCTCAGCTCTAATTCACAGTACAACCTATTCCCAGACTGTTCACCTGATCGGCCTCTGCAAAGCTATATTATAACGTGATAGCAAACAAACCCAGAGATTGAGGCACTGCCACGTCTCCCGAGGCAATTATACACATGGCTCTACAGAAAACAATTACGCTGAAAAATATTCTATTTCTAGGAACATCAATTCATAGAAACATTACAGGGAAAATTTGATCTCTTTATATACTACATGACAAATGTGTAACCTAAACAGGAGAATATGGATATAAGCTTGAAAATGATGATCATTATGTTTTATAAAAAATACCAAAAAAAATTTCTCTAGATTACAGAGGACCATTCACCAGTTTGAGCATCTTAAACTGGCCACGTCATGGAATAGTAACTGCAAAGCTAAGTAAAACGTAGTTTTTATTTTTTTAATTTCTCCTCTCCGTTGTAAAGATATCAGTTTGTACAGTTTAGGTTATAATTTATTATGAATCCAACTGGGTAATACCAGAGATTTGTCTCTGGGGACATCTATTCTCTCCCCTGCATTTGGTTGACCAGTCATATGCAGCCAGCATCTTGCAGGTGTAAAAAGAACACGGCCTCCTCTCCTCGCTGATCTAAGCAACTACTGTGTAGAGATACAGCAGAGCTGAATTATGTATCATTACAAACACTTCCAGATCTTATCTCATGGCAGTCAGTGTGCGGGGAAGGTGAAAGCTGACAGCACTGTGATATTAGATCTGAAAGTGTCTCTAATAATACATAACTTAGCTCTGGTGTATTGCTATACAGTAGCAGCAGAGATCAGTAAGGAGAGGAGGGTGTGTTATTATTTCCCCTGCATGACGCAGTCTACTTATGATTTGTTAACTTAATACAAGGGAAGCAGTACACGCCCCCAGAGACAAAGCTCTGAAAACACTCATTTGAACTATAACATAAATTAGAACTTAAACTTTACAACCTAATATCTTCGCAACAGAGAGGTGAAATATAAAAAATAAAAAACTACATTTTATTTAGCTTTGCGGCCACTAATCAAGGGGTGGAGAACCTTTTTTTTGCTAAGTGCCATTTGGATATTTATACTATCCTTCGGGGCTGTACAAATCTTGCTCTAACTCCACCCACAAAATACATCCTGAAGCTGGCACTGGTGTCAGTATGTAATCAGCTTTCAGTAGTGAACGCTGTGTGCATGTGCTCACAGTGCAAGAAGAAACTAAAGGGCTGACAGCCGTCAAAATACAGCTGACAGCCCAAGCACTGTGGTTACTCTGAATCTGCCGGGGGTGGGGGGTGGGTGGTGGACAGATAAAAGGTCATAGCGAGCTGTAAACGGCCTGCGGGCCAGAGGTTCCCCACCCCTGCACTAAGCCATGGCATTGACATTCTCAAACTGGTGAAAGGTCCTCTTTAAGTTTATTGCATATTTTAGGCCATGGACACACAGATTTTCAACCATTCAGTAGCACCAGTAGGGGTGCATTCACATACATAATTTTTCGCAGCATTATTTCCCAGCGTTATTTCAAATGCCAATTTTGTGCAGTTTCGCACCTGTCTGGTGTCTACAGGAAAGTTTCTTTATCCAACTAGTTCAGATGTTCAGTCTTACATATTATGCCTCTAGACATAATAATGACGCCATGGGAAGCTATAGAATCAGTTTTGTCATCAATACAATTTTTTAACTATTGTCACATCAGTGTCAGAACATGCTACTTCTACCTCTGGTTTGGTTGCTAATACTGCAAATGCTGCTGGACGATGGTAGCGTGTGAATGCTAAACTTCAGGATAACTGGAATTGGTTGTCCCTATCCAGTTCACCTCTTGCAGGATGCTAGTTATCTGATATAATTAGCTCTCTGATAGGGCTCCTACCTATTTAAACCCCAGAAGTCAGTCTCTGACTATCAGTAATAAGTATTCCTTTATCCGGACCACACTTCTTTAATCTGCTTCTGTACTTTTTGGGTTTCTTCTGTTTCTAATCTCAGTCTGTTTACTAATTATTCATCTGACTGACAATTTTGTTCCTTATGTGTACCTCCTGGTTCTGACCTGGCGACCTGACCATTCCTGCCAGCCCTCTCTACCAGCCAGCAGCTACTCATAGGATTCAACTCAGGGTCCCTGTGTAAGTCCACACCCTTGTAAAGGGGTAAAATGGTAAAGGCCAGGGCTTCAATAGGACCTGATAGTCACAGTACTTAGTAAAAAGCCAGTCCATGAAAGACCTATTTAAATCTGCAAGGCAATAACTGACAGAACCACTTTACAACTATATGTTAGCGGAAACAGAAACCATAGGGTCAGACATACAGTATGTGAACAGCCTCTAAACTCACAGTTTTTCCATCAGCTGACACATTCAATGTTTTCTCTCCTTCAGGTTCAACATTGTCATCCAAAGGACAATGGATGGATAAAAAATGTCAGCCGTGTAACCCATTGTTTCAATCCCCCATGTCCATTGTCCCATTGACTTC
Organism: Oophaga sylvatica; assembly: GCA_033576555.1. Classification (NCBI taxonomy): domain Eukaryota; kingdom Metazoa; phylum Chordata; class Amphibia; order Anura; family Dendrobatidae; genus Oophaga; species Oophaga sylvatica. Next base: position 107,777,807 of record JARQOD010000003.1, read on the forward strand.
AATGAGAAAAGTCACAGATGGGATGATAGGTGTTGGGATCAAACAGAGGAATATTGCATGTATTGGTTTCCTGACCACCCAGGCCGATGAGCGATATTTTTCTAAATAAAAAGGAATACCATTGAAACAAACTGGATCCATGTTAAGGTCCTATTCTAGGTATGTTCTGTTCAAATACGAGGAGAGGCATAAATGAATAGCTGTGGCCCGGCTCTAATCAGTGCACAGATGGTGACTAAACCAAATGATATCAGTTCTATTATTTGGCAAATGTAGAACAAATCAAAAAATCGTAATTAACTCATATTTAATTGCACTGATTTATTTAGAATATGTGGAAGTAATTTTTCACTGAATATGGATGGTTTCACACATCTGTGTTTCATGGTCCAAGTACAAGCTGCAATTCACAGAGCAGCCTCGGGGACTCCAAACTCAAACTTGACTTCCTCATAGGCTTATATAAGACTGTCCAGTTAGGGCAAGAGACTTGTAACTGGTACTTAGGGCTCATACCCATTTGCGAGGAAAAAAACGGTCCGATTTCTGGACCGAAAAAACGGACGAGTGCTATGTGAGTGTCATGCGAGTGTAATACGATTTCCGTGCGATTTTGCAACAGAACATCCGTATGACATGCGATTTTAACATGAGCTTTTACATACAGCAGTTCTCTCTATGTAAAAGCTCATGTTCAAATCGCATTGTAAAACACAACTGTACACATCTTTTAAAAACCAAATAATCTCCAAAACACACACATATACAGTATATATAGATAGACAGAATAAAAGCCGGCAGATGCAGCGTACAGTATAGAATAGAATAGGTTAGAATAAAAAAGATAGAATAGAAAAATACACATAGTGACACACACACATATATATATATTTATATTTCATTGAGTTATAGATAGCAGAATAGCCGATAATTAATTTGTTGGCTTCTGTAAAATCATTACAGAACCCGAAAGGATAGGAGACATGGTTTACATACAGTAAACCCATGCAGAACAGTTAGATTTATATATGTCAGTGTCTAATAATGTTAGTAGGATATGTGTGTTTAATTTTGTAGCTGTAGGTGTTTTATAAACGAATTTATTCACAGAAAAAAATTGTGTGGGCTCCCGCGCAATTTGCAGCACCAGAGGGAAAGTGTTGTGAACACGTTGGAGGCGACTTCGGAGCTGGGGCTCCCTCCGGTGGTTGCTGAGGGTAATGAACCAATTGCTGAATGGCTTTCAGCTGGGTCCGAATGGTCTGATATAAGTGACCTGAACTCCCATCAGCCTTGCTGGTAATCAATTGTTCTTCCAGGTCTAGGTTTGAACTCAGCTTGCATTCCTGCTATCATTCAGATAAGTGACTTGCTGTTTTTTTTACTCTGGTTGGATTTTCCTTGCTTGCTTGCTGCCTTGCTGTGGACTTCAGCCTGGTCCCCTTTTGGGGCCTGGCGCTGCATTTGTGCTCAGTTTGTGTTTGCACTTTTGCTCTGTTCTTGTGTCACTTTTTGTTTGCTGAATTGTTGTGTGTTACATCAGAGATCTGATTTAGGTGGCAGAGATCGTGTGATCTCAGGTTTTTTTATTAATCAGAAGTGTTGGTATTTTTGTTAGGGTTTGTTGGGTTGCAGTCAGAATTCTTTCCTATACTTTTCTATCTAGACAGAATTGGGCCCCAGCGTTTGCTCATTCTATTTTCTGTCTCTGTTCGTATTTTCTTCTTGTCTAACCGCCATTACATGTTTAGGGGCATCCTATTTCTTTGGGGGTTCTGCTACGGGGCAGTTAGCTTTCATCTTTCTGTCTTTAGGTGTAGCTATCTCTCCGGCTGTGACGAGGCGTCTAGGATCACCGTAGGTACGCTCCACGGCTACTTCTAGTGTTGCGGTTAGTTTAGGGTTCTGCAACCCAGTAGTTTCAAGCCTCTCTGGTGTATTGCTACTTTGTTTTTTTTTGCTATTTCTCCTCAGCTACCGAAACATAACAGGAAAGCCAGTGACTGAGGGAAGATATTAATAGCCTAGAAAGGGAACATAGTTTTTGGCCCCCCCCTGGCTAAACACATCTGCCCCGAGCCAACCCAGAAAAGGTGCATCTGTAAGATACACCAATTCTGGCTCTTAGCCTCTATCTTCCCACTGCCGTGTAGCGGTGGCATACAGGGTAATAAGGGGTTAATGTCAACTTTGTATTTAAAGGTGACATTAAGCCCGGCTAATAATGAAGAGGTGTAAGTTAGAACCCTAGCCATTACTAATCCTGAAATGTATAAAGGGTTAAAAAACACACACACACGAGGAGTAAAATATTTTAATGAAATGACAGACAACACAGTTTTTCCATCTTTATTCTTCTCCTAATTCAAGCGAAGCCATCGATCTCCTGTAAAAAAATAAACATAAAAAACAACAAACATACCATACCTGTCCGGCATACAGTCAGTCCCACGGCGTAAATCCAAATCTGGGGGTTAAATAGTTAACAACCGGGAGCGGTTGTAAACCACTGTGGAATGAATGAGAAGCAGCCTGCGCAGCCTCCCCGCCTAACCGGAGGTGAACTCTGTAGCGTGGGAAATAAACAGAAACTTTCCCACACTGCCAAGTTCACCTCGGGTCAGGCGAGGAGGCTGCGCAGCCTCAATGACTAGCGCTGACATCACTCGGCAGTGGGTAGAGAGAGGCTAAGTATCAGAATTGGCATATCTTACAGATGCGCCTTTTCTGAGGTGGCTGGGGGCAGATGTTTTTAGCCAGGGGGGCCAAAAACCATGGTGCCTTTCTAGGCTATTAATATCTGCCCTCAGTCACTGGCTTTCCCTTTCTGGCGCTGCAGATTGCACGGGAGCCCACGCAATTTTTTTCCGTGAATAAATTCGTTTATAAAACACCTACATCTACCAAATTTAACACACATATCCTACTAACATTATTAGACACTGACATAAAATAAATCTAACTGTTCTACATGGGTTTTAAACCATGTCTCCTATCCTGTCGGGTTCTGTAATAATTTTACAGAAGCCGACAAATTAATTATCAGCTATTCTGCTACCTATATCTCAATGGAATATAATATATATATATATATATGTGTGTCACTGACATGTATACACTGCTCAAAAAATTGAAGGAAACAATTAAACAACAGAATATAAGTCCAAGTAAATCAAACTTCTGTGAAATCAAACTGTCCACTTAGGAAGCAACACTGATTGACAATCAATTTCACATGGTGCTGTGCAAATGGAATAGACAACAGATGGAAATTATTGGCAATTATCAAGACACACTCAATAAAGGAGTGGTTCTGCAGGTGAGGACCACAGACCACATCTCAGTACCAATGCTTTCTGGCTGATGTTTTGATCACTTTTGAATGTTGGTTGTGCTTTCACACTCGTGGTAGCAGGAGACGGACTCTACAACCCACACACAAGTGGCTCAGGTAGTACAGCTCATCCAGGATGGCACATCAATATGAGATGTGGCAAGAAGGTTTGCTGTGACTGTCAGCGTAGTGTCCAGAGGCTGGAGGCGCTACCAGGAGACAGGCCAGTACACCAGGAGATGTGAAAGGGGCCGTAGGAGGGCAACAACCCAGCAGCAGGACCGCTACCTCCGCCTTTGTGCAAGGAGGAACAGGAGGAGCACTGCCAGAGCGCTGCAAAATAGAATCATAGAATCGTAGAGTTGGAAGGGGCCTCCTGTTCCATCTGGTCCAACCCCCTGCTCAAAGCAGTATTCATTAAATCATCCCAGACAGATGTCTGTCCAGCCTATGTTTGAAGACTTCTATTGAAGGAGAACTCACCACCTCTCGTGGCAGCCTGTTCCACTTATTGATCACCCTAAATGTCAAAAAGTTTTTTCTAATATCTAATCTGTGTCTCCTCCCATTCAGTTTCATCCCATTGCTTCTAGTCTTTCCTTGTGCAAATGAGAATAAAGATGATCCTTCTACAATGTGACAGCCCTTGAGATATTTGTAGACAGCTATTAAGTCTTCTCCCAGTCTTCTCTTTTGCAAGCTAAACATTTCCAAATCCTGCAACTGTTCCTCATAGGACATGGTTTGCAGACCGGTCACCATTCTGGTCGCTCTTTTCTTAACTTGCTCCAGTTTGTTGATGTCTTTTTTAAAATGTGGTGCCCAAAACTGGACACGGTATTCCAGATGAGGTCTGACCAAAGAGGAGTAGAGGCAATAATGACTTCACGTGATCTAGACTGTATGCTTCTGTTAATACATCCTAGAATTGTATTTGCCTTTTTTTGCTGCTGCATCACACTGTTGACTCATGTTCAAACTGTGATCTATTAGTATACCCAAGTCTTTTTCACATGTGCTGTTGCTTAGCCCTATTCCTCCCATTCTGTATATGCTTTTTTCATTTTTATTGCCCAGATGTAGTTCTTTGCATTTTTCCCTGTTAAAAACCATTCATGTTAGTTGCTGCCCACTATCCAGTTTATTTATATTTTTTTGAATCCTCTCTCTCTCCTCTAGTATTAGCTATCCCTACTAGCTTTGTGTCAGCAAATTTAATCAGTTTACCCTCAATTCCTTCATCTAAATCATTGATAAAAATGTTGAACAATACAGGGCCCAGGAAAAAGTGCTGTGGTACCCCACTTGAGACATTCTTCCAAATGGATGTGCAGCCATTTACAATGACTCTTTGGGTCCGATCACTAAGCCAGTTATGAATCCACCCAACAGTTGCCTTGTCCATTCCATACTAAGTCACTTTTTCAATACTGATTGTGTGAGATACTTTGTCAAATGCTTTGTTGAAGTCAATATATACTAGATCTACAGCATTTCCCTGATCCACCCAGTCAGTGACTTTGTCATGGAAAGAAATTAGGTTTGTCTGACATGACTTATTAGTTACAAACCCATGCTGACTCTGTTTAATCACTTCATTCTTATCCAGGTACTTACATACATGTTTAATAATTTGTTCAAAGATGTTTCCTGGCATAGAAGTCAGACTCACCGGCCTATAGTTACCTGGGTCCACTTTCTTCCCCTTTTTGAAGATAGGAACAACATTTGCTCTTCTCCAGTCTTCTGGGACTTCTACTGTTCTCCAAGAATTTTCAAAGATTATGGAGAGCGGTTCAAAAATTTCTTCTGCTATCGCCTTCAATACTCTGGGGTGTAATTCATCTGGACCTGGAGACTTCGAATTCATTTAGGTTTGCTAAGTGTTTCCTCAATATCTTCTTGTTTATAGATATCCTGGATTCCTCTATTCCCTTAATAGGACAGTGAAGAACAGTTGATGTTACTTTCCTTTCTGAGAGAAAACAAAATAGGAATTTAAAAGTTCGGCCTTCTCAACATCCTGTCTTACCATTTCATCATTTTCATCCTGTAAAAATCCTATAGCATCTTTGACTTTTCTTTTACTTTTGACATATCCGCAAAATCCTTTTTAATTGCTTTTGAGTCTCTTGCAAGCCTTAATTCATTGTCAGCTTTAGCTAACCTGATTCGTGTCCTGCAGGTTCTGCAGACGGCATTATATTCTTCTTTAGCTATGCCTCCCTCTTTCCATTTGTTAAACATTTCTTTCTTCCTTTTTAGCATGTGCTCATCCATCCTGGTTTCCTTAAATGCTTCCTATTCTTCCCTCTTTTCGGAATTGTTAATGATTGTGCTTTGAGAATTTCATTTTTCAAGATTTCCCATCCTCCCTGGACATTTTTGTCCTTAAGGATGTCCAGCCATTGGATCCCTCCAATTCTCTTTCTGAGTCCCTTAAAATTTGCCTTTCTGAAATCTAACCTTGACATCTGAGTCTTCACAGGTCTTCCTCCTCTAGTTATCCAAAATTCTAAAATAGCATGGTCTCTACCTCCGAGGGTCCCAGCAACTCTTACCTCCTCAATTATTTCCTCGCTGTTTATAATGATTAGATCCAAGGTAGCAGATCCCTTGTTTTCTCCTCTACCTTTTGGAAAATAAAGTTGTCAGCAAGAGAGGATAAGAATTTCCTTGACCTGTTAGTTTTGCCTGAGAGAGATTCCCAACAAATGTCTGGATAGTTGAAATCTCCCATGACAACTATGTGATATTTTTTGGAGAACTTGGCCATTTGATGCATAAAGAGTTCATCCATATCTTCAGCTTGCACAGGCGGCCTGTAGTAAATGCCTACAATGGTGTCCTTTCCATTGTTCTGTCCTTGTATTCTTACCCAGTTTCCACAGAACTCCCAGTCTCTAAAGCTTCAATCTCTGTGCAGATATACGCTTTTCTAACATACAATGCGACACCTCCTCCTCGTTTATCAAGTCTGTTTCTTGCAAATAAGTTGTATCCTTCTAGCCTTGTATTCCAATCATGTGTATCGTCCCACCAAGTTTCAGTGATTCCAATGACATCATATTTATTTTCCTGCATTAGTAGTTCCAATTCTCCTTGTTTGTTGCCCATGCTTTGTGCATTCGTATAGAAACATTTTAGTTTGTGATTGGTTTCTCTTTCTCCAATATTTTTATTATTTAGATTTTTTTGTCTTTGTTCTTTCCTTCCTCTTCTAATTGCAGACCTCCAGCAGGCCACAAATGTGCATGTGTCTGCACAAACGGTTAGAAACCGACTCAATGGAGATGGTCTGATTGCCCAACGTCCACAGATGGGGGTTGTGCTCACAGCCCAACACCGTGCAGGACGCCTAGCATTTGCCACAGAACACCAGGATTGGCAAATTCGCCCCTGGTACCCTGTGCTCTTCACAGATGAAAGCAGGTTCACACTGAGCACATGTGACAGACATGACAAAGTCTGGAGACGCCGTGGAGAGCAATCTGCTGATTGCAACATCCTTCAGCATGACCGGTTTGGCAGTGGGTCAGTAATGGTGTGGAGTGGCATTTCTTTGGAGTTCCGCACAGCCTTCCATGTGCTCGCCAGAGGTAGCCTGACTGCCATTAGGTACCAAGATGAGATCCTCAGACCCCTTGTGAGACCATATGCTGGTGCGGTTGGCCCTGGGTTCCTCCTAATGCCACACCTCATGTGGCTGGAGTGTGTCAGCAGTTCCTGCAAGATGAAGGCATTGAAGCTATGGACTGGCACGCCCGTTCCCCAGACCTGAATCAGATTGAGCACATCTGGGACATCATGTCTCGCTCCATCCACCAACGTCACGTTGCACCACAGACTGTCCAGGAGTTGACGGATGCTTTAGTCCTTGTCTGGGAGTAGATACCTCAGGAGACCATCCGCCGCCTCATCAGGAGCATGCCCAGGCGTTGTAGTGAAGTCATACAGGCACGTGGAGGCCACACACACTACTGAGCATTTTGACTTGTTTTACGGACATTACACTCCACTTTAATTTTGTGTGTGACTCCAAATCCAGACCTCCATTGGTTAATAAATTTGATTTCCATTGATGATTTTTGTGTGATTTTGCTACCAGCACATTCAACTTTGTACAGAACAAAGTATTCAATGAAAATAGTGTTCCCTTTATTTTTTTGAGCAGTGTGTATATAATAATAATATATGTATATATATGTATATATATACCTATTCTATGTGTATACATGTATTCTATCTTTCATATTATAACATGTCAGTGTAATTTTACTGTATAGCTGCATATCAATTGCCGGCTTTTCAAAGGTCACCGGTGCATATAAATTGCATGGTGCGAGTGCTGTGCGATTTTTTTTTTCTCGCACCCATTGACTTGTATTGGCGAGTCTCATCTGAAATACGCAGCAATACGCAGCATGCTGCGATTTTTTTTCTCAGTCCGATTTCGGCTGAGAAAAAAAATCGCAAATGAGATGTCACCTATTGAATAACATTGGTCCGAGTGCAATCCGATTTTTTATTGGATTGCACTCGTCCGTATTTCTCACAAGTGGGTATGAGCCCTTATTCAGACTGTGAAACCAGCCTAAGGGCTCTTTTCCACTTGTGAGAAATATGTCCGATTCTCGCATGTGAAATCCTAGCTCTGGGGCCGGTATTCGGGAGTGGAGCGAGCAGCTGCATACAAATACATGCAGCCGCACACTCCACTCCCGAGTGTCGGGGCCAGAGCTGGGATTTCACATGCGAGAATCGGACGTATTTCTCGCAAGTGGAAAGGAGCCCTTTAGGTGAAAAAGTGAGAAGGAATTGTAGCATGTCTGATACAATTTACCATTGCTACTGCAAATAAACTGCTGGTCAGAATGATGATTTTGCACCTTGGAGAGTGCTGGGACCAATTTCAATGGAAAGATTTCCAATAATAGGTTTTCAACAACTAATTTTATATTATTTTTTTAATTAACCTTGGTTTCTAAATTAGATTTATATGTGAAAACTTACATGTAGATTTGCAAAGATTTTGCTGTACTTAATATTTTTTAGCTTCTAGTCTAATATTTCCTGCCTATAAATATCCAATAAGTAATAAACGCATTCCCTTTCACGTATTTTAGCAGCATTTTAGAACACATTTCATATTCAAAGACCGTGATGCAACTCACGGAAAGATGTTGCCCTGTGTGACTTTCTGGCTTAACTAAGGATGGGCCCTAGAAACACAATACAAGCTATAAAAAAAACTAATAATTAATTCCCATAGGCTCTTACCTCCGATGAGACGCATAATTCCCTGTAATGTGTCCAGAGCCATCACATCCTGGGGTAGGGCACCTGTACAGAAGAAGAGAGAAGACATGAAAATTGGAGAAGACATCGTAGTGATGCGCAGTATTACTTCTGTCCCGGGTGAGCGTCCAAACAGATGAGTGAAAAGAAGGTTTCAATTAAATTAAGAAATAATTGTTAGGCACATGTAATGAAGCAGGCATCATATCATTAAATATGGATCTTGTATCAGATCCCTTTAGTTTAGGGTATATGCACAAAATGTCTTATTCAGGTGTCTACACTCCGTAACCCCCTGAAAAAGCGCTAAGGCAACAATAAAAAGAATGGACAAGTTCACTGCATTGTAAAAACAACCTGCTGTGCAGATGTTCAGTCTTCTGTGCTCCTTTTAACTGCTTCACTCGTCCAAAGATGCAAAGTAGTGACTTGACCATTATTCATGTGGCAAAGCCACTGTAGAAGGCAACACCACTGCCGATATTTTGTGTTCTCAAAAACTCGGCGGGTACGCCAGCATCTAAAAGGCGTTGTGTGTATATACCCTTACCAGAATTTTCCAGAAAGAGTTTAATCGTATGATGAAATGTTCTGCAATTTTCTAAGTGCAGAACTTACAAGTCGCACAGCGGAGGCTATGTCACTATTGTATCCAGCTAGATAATCGCCTATGAGCTAAAGACATTGGTAGCACAAATATTTCTCCTGTACTGATAGTTTACTGCAATGTGTCAGAGCAGATAAAATTCATCATTCTGGCGTCTAAGTTATTAAACTATTAGGATATATTAACACTTAAGTTTGTTAACAAGGATTCAGAAGGCCAAATTCAGACATCCATGAAACACGGTCCAAGTACGGACCAACAAAGCACGGACCACCTGCTTGTCTCCTTACTTTAACTCAACAGCCTCATAGGCATCTATAAGGCAGCTGAGTTTGGGTCAGGAGACCAGCGGGCAATCTGTGCATTGTGGTACAGAGTCATACCATGTTTCACGGACATCGAAATCTGATTTAGGTCTAGATTTTGGCGCAGATCTGCTTCAAATTCCTTAAAAAATAACTCAGATTGAAAATACCTTAAAGGCTATGTTCACACAAAAGTCTTTGGAGGAGTTTTTGGAGAGTATCTGCTTCAGAATTCTTCCCAAAAAACGCTTTAAAAGCATGTGCACACAACATGTTTTATATGCCAGCATACCTGCTAAGTTTTTCAAGCTGAAGACACTATAGGAAAACACCAGCGGTGCTTTTGGCGCCTCTGATATAATTTTACTGATGGCGGGTTTTTTGTTGTTGTTTTTTTATGTGAGCAGCTTGAAGCCACCTGAAGAATGGTCGGGTCACTTCTTTTAACCACTTCATGACTTTCAGGCTTGAAGCAGTTAAGAGACTCAAAAAGTATGAATGTCAAGTTGTTTTTACAAAGAAATACTTATGGTCCTGCTTTTTAACATTTTTTAAGAGCTTTTTAAGGCGGGTTTCGGTGTGGACCAGCCTGAAAAAGACATAGTGTACACATATCCTAATGCTACGTTCCCACAAGGAGTTTTTGGAGAGTTTTTGACTTTGCAGATTTTCTGCACCATTTCTGCACCCATTAAGTAAAATAGGTTTATTGCATTTTTTCGAACATATGAGTACAAAACTCACCAAAAAGTCCTTGTGGGAACGTAGCCTAAGAATGTTAGGAATTTTTTTCCTATTCTTTACTATGTGAAATCCACCTTGCTGTTCACATGAAGAGGTTTCACTTGTAACAAACCCTCAGCTATGAGATGCATTAGGGTACATGCCCACGATCAGAAATAGCAGTGTTTTGGATGCAGATCACCTGTGCTGCATCCAAAACGCTGCGTGCTACATTACAAGCACAGTGGATGGAATGTATAGATACCCCATGCCCTCTGTGCTTCTATTTACTGCTGCGTAAAATCACCCGCGGTGCGGGTTTACGATCCACAGTATGTTAATTATCTGCAGCGGAGACGCTGCGTAATCTCACCCATTGCCGTTCATTAGATGCGGTAAATCCGCATGGTTCACTGAACACATGCAGATTTACTTGTCTTATTAGAACGCAGCGTTTTGGACGCAGCACAAATACGATGCGTCCAAAATGCTTCTATTTTCTGATCGTGGGCACATAGCCTAAGCTGTGTACAGAAAGTAACCAGAAATCTTTCTTCTGAGCCAACATGGATTTTGATAGTGGTGATAAATTGAAACACAAAGTAAACCAAAAAGCTGCAGAATGTAAAATTGTACAATGGTTAAATGGGTTATCTGGACTTTGTTATTTTTAGTATGGGACTAAGCACTTATCAGCACGTAGTTACTAACTACCTGCCTGTTCTGCCCTGCGTTGATCTCTCCTGGCTCAGAGCGGTCACAGACCGCTCATGGAGTAAATTCTCCTGCTTCCTGTGACGTCAAGTCAACAGAGCAGTTCCTTCACTTCTGCTCTGCTCTGTCGACTGGGCATCACTGCCGATGTCATGTTGACTGACAGCCGGCTCCCCTCTGCGTTGGGCTGAGCCGGCTGTCAATCAACATGACGTCGGCAGTGATGCCCTGTCGACAGAGCAGAAAAGGATGAACTGCTCTGTTGACGTGGCTTCACAGGAAGCAGGAGAATTGCCGGCAGGAGCGGTCTGTGATCGCTCTGAGCCAGGAAAGATTGTCGCAGGGCAGCACAGACAGATAGTTAGTAACTACCTGCCCATAAGTGCTTACTCCCATAGGGAAAATTTTAAAAAAAAGTCCTGAATTACCCCTTTAAAATGGTCTCCTGTATCCTGGCCTTCACTCATGACATTTCAACATGGACATGTGTTGTCTGCTGCCTCAAGTGATTGGCTGCAGTGGTCACATGTCTGTGTCAAAGCCTGGCAGGGAACCCGGGTATCTGTTTTAAGGTGACACCTGTTACATTCTCATCATTTTAGGGAGCTGTTCTCTGTGTACATGAGAACAGGATCTATTAATTTAATGATGCCTTATTCAACAATTGGGCTGTATATTGAGGCAATAATAAACACATTGAAGGTGCAGAGTCAGTCATTAATGCACAGGAATATTTCCTGATGTGCAGTTCTGCTTTGATATGGAATGAAAACATGAAGGATGATGAGAAGATCAAGGAACAAGAATCTCTGCGACAGCTCTTCTCTAATGCAATTGTCAGGCGTGCAGTGTTAAAGGCAGCCAGCGGGGGGCAGTAAGACGTGACATGCTCTGAACTAGCTTGCAATAGTTTACACATGGCTTAATATACACTTGACATCCATTCTGTAGCAAATAAGGAAAGCAGGGTGGTCGAGGGGTGCAGCAATTAGCCCCGAAGAAGCAAAATCTGCTTAGAGCTCAAATGACAGACTCTAGTAGTGATCAATATGTAATGTCTTCTCGTTACATTTTTTTTTTACCACCCTGGTTCTAATGACCCACTACAGCTTTTGATCAGCCTCAGCAGATTTTGACAAGCAGAAGGGAGAGAAGAAAAGCCAGGAGTAGCAGTTTAGCTCAGCGCAAACATACTTGAGATCAGCAGAGTGTGCAGCCATGAGGTTTCTGAGACTCTTGTCAGCAAGAGGGCAACCAGAAAGACTGAAAGAGAACAGATAGATAACTGGATAAGCCAAAATAAAAAAAAAGAGGTGTGCGGGATAGTACTAAACAGCCTGCAAGCCAAAGCACAAAGGAGCAGTCAAGAGAAGTCTAACCTGCGGTGAGAGGCATAATTTCCAGTAATGTGTCCACTTCCATCACATCCCGGCGTAGGGCAGCTGCGTGCAGAGAAAATGTCATGTTACTAGAAAGCACAGGAGGTCACAGCAAACAAATGTAATGTTCTGCACCATGTATGCATACAGTATATCAGTGATGCTGCTTTTACATTTGTCTATTCAATTGCCAATGCAAATGTCTCATCAACACCATTGGTAGTGATTAGTGATGAGCGCAAATGCTAGTCGTTACTTGAGTTTCTTGAGTACGTACCGAGTATCGCGGGTGCTGGAGTGACATGTTCAAGTCCCTGCGGCCCCATGTTTTGCAGCTATGACACAGCCACAAAACATGCGGACGTGGGGATTTGAACATGTCATTCGAGCACCTGCGATACTCGGTGCATACCCGAGCCACCTAAGCCAACTTGAATAATGAGCACTTGCGCTCATCACTAGAGGGGATCCTTTTATTTAATGGGAAGTCCTATCCACACAAAAACATTTCCAATAGGTCGGCTAATCCCACTGTGGGCCAATTTCAGTGCATTCTGAACATGTATTATACCTTTCCAAATGGCAAAAAAATAAGATCCCGAGGCTTCCATATTATTTATGTAAGTGCGAGATTGAAAAACATGGTTGTTAGTGTCATATCTTCCGTGCCTTCCCTGCTTTCTAGTAGACAGGGGTACAATATCAAGACAGAAGAGAAGGGTAATACGAGCAGCCTGGAATATCTCATCATTTCCTTGGTCGTAACTGAAATCTTCCTAGGCATCTATCTAGGTCACACAGCTGACAAGGACCATTGATTCTCAATTGTCATTCATTATTTTTCCATTAAACTGTACTCTACCACTTTGTTTCTTGTGCCCAAAATTTCCCACAAAGTTTTTTTTTTCTAGCGATCAAGATGCAGACACAATCTCTGCAAAAGTAGACCAGAGCTACGTACTTAGAGCCACTCGATCATTGCACGCTCTTCTCCAAGCACACCAAAATGTGACACCGAAAATACAAGATAAAAGACGTACACAACACTAGAGTACAAGACCATGGACGCTGGTAGCCGGCCCATGAGGGCAAGACCAGATCCAAAAACACATAAGGATGTCTGTAGTCTACTCGAGTTCGGAGGGCAAGGCAGGTGGCGTTCAAGGAATAAGAACTCAGACTACCTATTCAAGAAGTAGGATGTCCCTAGGAACAGTTCTTCTACTTTCTGCAGCCACTCAGGAGAGCGCACAAAGGCCAGAAAGTGTGACATGCCTATAGGATAATTATACTAAAGTCCTAGACTTTTATCAGCTTCTATATTCTCTTGAAAAAAAGAAGTTGGAGACGGAAACAGCAATAATCCACAAAGAATCCTGGGAACATGTGAAGTGCAAAGTACAATGGCCAAAAGTGTCATTTTTAATAAAATTGTACCAAATAACGATAAGTGATAGCTTACTTACACCAAGACTATAGAGTACAGCTTGTGTTTTTTTCCCAAGCATTGTGTTCCTTTAACCTAACTTGTAAGATCAGTATTACAGTAGTGCTTTTCACCTTCACTTGAGAATTTGGAGTAAAGATGCAATAAAGTTTTGAGCTCCATTGGGCTTGGGATGAAGATGTAATTTTATTGATACGACCCTCCTTTTCTATATCCATGTTTCTGATCAAATTAATTTTTCAGATTTATTTTTCTCCATCTCTAAATCTAGCAGAACTATAAGGCCGGGATCACACATGCAAGAAACTCGCATGATTCTCGAGCGATTCTCTTGCATGAACACCCGGCACTGCCGCAGGCACTCGGACTGGAGCGTGCGGCTGCATGTATTTCTAAGAGTGTTCATGCGAGAGACTCGAATGAGAATCGTGCGAGTTTCTCGCATTTGTGATCCCGGCCTAAAAGTGCTAACAAACAAGAAACCTCTTTCAAGGAGTACAGCGGTTTATACGTTTCTAGGGAAAGTATCAACAAATCAAAAGTTTCTGCCAACTTTCGGAACAGCTGTAAGATTGGACCACAGTTATCAGAGCAATATTATACAAATCAAGCTTTCCAAAAACCAGCGTTTCTCTTGGTCTGAAGATATATTCCTACCATTGCTACTTTCTTTGGTATGCTAAGTGAAGGCTTAATGTAGAACTTACTCATTCAGGAGGGTTCCTGCTTTTTTTCCTCCATCGCCCCCTTTTGGACTTGCGCACCCCCCATCACGTATTGGCCGAATATCCCGTTGTGCAGCAAAATATCTGAGAAAATATTGGTTTCAAGTAAGTCCAACGGGAGGGCCATGTTCTGCCAGACTTAAAATGTGCCCACTGTCTGCACAGAGTGGAAGCAGTGACTTAGTAGACTGAAATAATATTTGTGAGATTGCAATGAGTATGAAATATGGATTCAGTACACAAAATGACTGCCAACACAGTGCGTAGGCAACGGGCACACTTTAATGCAAGGGGTACATCTGGGCAAAATGGGGACCCTTTATGCATCTCAGCGAAACAAAGACACTGACTTACCTCTATGAGGTTCGAGGCTGGAGAAGGGACATTTTCTGAGCTCCGCTCTCCAGCCTGGTGCCCATGTGTCTTGCCATGGTAATCGTAGAAAGCAAAAACATCATACTGTAGCCCCAATGACTGTATATAAATGTACAATGAACTGCAGGAACTATTTGCGTCTAGATGTCACCTAATCTACTAATGTACACAACTGTTACACAAGCGCACCTTAGAGGATGAGTGGAACGCCAGTGTTGCCTGTACACCCATGTACCTGCCCTCCCAACAAGAGTATGGCATGTAATAACTGGGTCCTTTCATAAATTGTACAGATTTCCCTACCTGCCAAAATGTGTCCGGTGCTCAAACTAAGCTTTTGTGTCTGCCCTAAGTTAATAATTCACGTTATATTCCATTTTACTTACGTCAGCAGCTCTTTCTTGCTGTCCTTGGAGAGAAACTTCAGTTTGAAATTGCTGAGCGTCACGTCTCCGGGGTATTTACGGTCTTCAAAGTTCTCCTCCTGCATCTCTTGGTCGTCGGCTTCTGATGAAGCAAAAGAAGCTCCCGCAGGTTCAGACTTTGAAGAAAAGTAGAATTTAGTTTTCATTTTAATTCTTAAAGAATACATATTAATGCTTAAAAGGTATTATGTACCTAGGATGGAATTTATGGAGAGAGACAAGCTATGAAGACAGACTCTATGGAGAGGCACAGTATGGAGTGAGACAATATGGAGAGACACGTCGTGGAGTAAGACGTAAGACAGTATGGAGATAGGCACGCTATAGTAAGAGACGCTATAGAGAGACATGCTATTGAGAAAGACGCTCTGGTGAGAGATACGCTATGGAAAGAGACAATATGGAGAGTGACATGCTATGGAGTGAGACATGCTATGGTGTGAGACAAGCTATAGTGTGAGACATGCTATAGCAGTGTTTCTCAACTCCAGAACTCAGGACCCACCAACAGGTCATGTTTTCAGGATTTCCTTAGTATTTCATAGGTGATGGAATCAATTATTGAGCAGGTGATGAAATTATCACCTGTGAAATACTAAGGAAATCCTGAAAACATGACCTGTTGGTGGGTCCTGAGAATGGAGTTGAGAAACACTGCACTATAGGAATAGACATGCTTTAGAAAGACACGCTGTGCAGAGAGACACACTATGAAGTGAGACATGGCATAGGGAAAGACAACATGGAGAAGATTACATTTTGCTTTTATACTATTCACAAATTGTATAATATTGTTCCCTTCCAGTAAAACTCACTTAAGATTGTCAGGACCTTCAGAAAGTCACAACCAAGATTATCTCTGCATCATTTGTCTAAAGGTGTCCAAACAAATTATTGGTGGGACCAGCCATGTACATGGAGGCCTCCAGATTTTCCTTGACAGATGATGTCAAAGAGAAAGAAGCATGGGGGTTGTTGAATTTCAACACTCAATCCTTTTAATTTTGAGAGAGAATCGGCCATGAGTGGTGTGTGCCGGTGACTCACTCCTCTGTTCTTATTGAAAACACATGCTCAGCCAAACTGTGCATGCATGTGTATGAGGAAGTTGCTTGGAATACCTGCGGTGAAATGAGTGTTTATCTGAAAGCTATTGGAGGTGTACAGCCATCTTTAGACAAAAATGCAAAAATACTGTTGTTCTTGGTGCCCGAATATATAAGTAACCAGTTTACTTTACTATTATTCCTTGCTGAACGTTATAGAAAATCGACATTTAACTCTTTATCAAAATACTCATTTGTCTCGTCATCCACCGACAACTTACTTCTTCAGGCTCCTCTTCACGTTGGCGATTTGGCTTGGTATAGTCAATGGGTCCATCCCAATCATCTTGCCGAGAAGTCTGGCTGGACTGGGGTGAGGTCATAGTGCTACTTGTGGCACTGGTGCAATTTTGGCGTTGGGACTGGTCTGGAGACTTCATGCTTGGACTACTGCTGCAACTGCTGCTGCTGGGGAACGTGTTCTCCCTTTTCCGATGTTTGTTCATACTCAAGTCCAAAGTGCCATTTTCATCTACTTCAATGTCCATAGACTGCAAGCACAGACGAGGGCGGAAGACATTGTGTTAGTTTTCACACTCAACAGTTGTTAATGAAGATAATAAACAATATGGAAGAACGAGTTCAGTAGATGAACTTTTGAAAGTGTAAGATCCCCAGAAACTAGTTTTATGGACCTTATGAAATAATGCTGGATATGCACAAAATAGACAAAAAGTTAATCAGCTTCAGATTGATGAGTTTGAGCAATTCAAATAACGTCATAGGTAAATCAAATGACAAAGCAGGTACTTACTTTACATGGCAGGTCCTGCTGCTTTGTACTGAGATTCTCCGGCATCTCCCAGCATCGAGTGGAAAGATTCAAGATGGCCGTTGCTGCCATGTGTGCGGCCTCGGCATCATGGGTGTAATCAAAGCCGGAGGAAGAAGATGAAGTGCTTTTAACATAGCTGCTAGATGGACTGTGACTTGGGGATGAGGCCTTTGGAAATGGTTTAGCTGTGAAAGAATATAAAAGTAACCATATTGGAAAGCATAGTAAACAGTAAAAAAAAGTGCCAAGTGCAAGTTAACGTGCAGAAAGTGGTGTCCAACTTGTTTGAAAACTTTGTACATTTTTCCGCAGAATTTTTTCCCATTTGTTTCCTAAATGCACAAATCAAGGAATTGATAGGTGGAAATAAGTCATCACCTGTCTGCTGGAAAGATCTTTTGGGGTCCGACTGCTGGGACCCACAGTGAGAAGCACTTTTATTGAGCAGCAATGAGCATGGCCGACCCTAGCTCTATAAATTCTTGACAGGGTTACCGGAAAAAGCTGAGTATAGCGCTAAACAGTCTCATAAGGAATGAATGGAGTGGTGGTCGGGTGTGTGCACTACCACTCCATTCTGTTGGGGATAAAAAAACACATTCTGCTGATTATTGTGGGACCCAGGAGTTGGACCCTCATGGGTCTATAAATTAACATTGATCCTGTGGATAGGTGATAAGTTATCGTCACCGGACAACCCATTTATTCAACTTTCTAAATAGTCTTCATTAATAAAATTCTACCATTCTGCTACTGCATTGTGTCTGTAAATGCTTTCTCTAACTGAAAAATATTTACTGTATTCTCTAACTGAGAATCTGACTAAATGTTACTAATCGGTCAGAGCTTCTGGTTCTGATGACTCTGCTCCCCCCCTCTCTTCTTTCAGTGTTAGAGATAGCAGCATGGAGGTAAAGTGGCTTCTACATAGAATATCACTATCTGGACAGGGATGAAAGTAGAAAACAGACTGAGGATAAGGAGAAAAGCACATGAAGAGGAAATAAGATTGAAGTTGTGCTAACGAAGACAGCAGCGCTCCAGCCTATTTTACTGGGAGAGACGCTCCATAATCCAAAATTCTGAAACTAGGATCAGGCTGTAAACGGCATAGCGAGGGGTCTGAAATGAAGTAATGAAGATTGCAAAAGAAACTAATTGCATAACCACTACCATATGTAAAAATCTTTTTTTTTTGCACATCAAAAGTGTCCAAACCCTTTATCTTGTTTTACAGCATCATTTGCCCTTTTAAGATAAATCAATTACATAATACCTATGTGACCCAGGCCCGCCTGCACTGCTTTCCCCTCGCTCAGAAAAGTGCAATTTTATTTTTTTTTGCATTAAATTTCACACCATGAATCAGTTCACTAAATATAATATATCCTCCACTAAGAAACTCCTACAAATACCTAATGAATTGCATTATGAGCTACCTCGGCTGCTACGCATCTACTTTAAATCTCCTCTGGGAAATTTAACCAGTGGGAAGATTCATCTCCAATTTGCTTCCACCTCCTCCATGAAGTTTTACATTTAATAAATCTTTCCAGCTCAGATGGATTTTCAGTCGGTGAATTAGAGGAGAAGAGCGGTGCCGGGACGGTTCGTAGTCCTCGCTGCTTTGCAGGAATTTATTTTGTCAGTACAATTACCCGGAAAAATGCTCTGCAAATATTGCAAATGAGGCGATCTTATTCAGCGGGAGAATTATTTTTGCTGTGAAACAAATGACTTTTCCGTCAGTCCTAACCCAAGCTGTCAGCGCCACTTCTCCAATTTGGCCTGTAGCCAACGTCATCATTCTGTGTGCCGTGTGGGTTCAGCAATAAAGAAGTAAGTCCCATTGTGCTGCTACAGCGGAGTCATCTCCGAAGCATGAACGTTTTTTTTTTACTGAGCAGCTGTGTCAGGATTACACAAGGATCTTGGAAAGTAGGATTAGTTATGAGGGAAAGCCCTCTCGAGGCTACTGAGATCTACAAGCAGTTTTCCTAAACCTCCTCATATTCTTTGCTGAGCTCTAGCAACAGATCCTGATTGCAGATTACAGCGTTTTACCTCGTCCCCCCTAAATAGAGATTCCAACATTTCATTTCTTTTTTTAATCTTTGTTTGATATAAACTTATTACTAAACTACATTTTCCCAGCAAATATAAGTCCTTGAGTCATCTTCTTTTTCCTCGTTGCCATAAATGCTACTCTTCTGTTTCCAATGTGTATATATTGTAAGATGGCTGTCGGACAGGTCCTTGAGGGGACATATGTGTCATCACGGCTATTAGCTGCGGTGATGTGAGTTCGGAAGCATGCTCCAGCACATATAGTGCTGAGAGAGTTATTTGGCTTTCCAGGGCCGGGTTTTACGAGCGGTCATAACATATGGGTGGGAATGACCGCTCACATATTCCAACCCCAGGGACGTGGTTTGACAGATAAAATGGAGGCTGAATCTCTCATTCAGTGTCTGTGGCTGGAGGTGTGGAGAACCTCCAGTGTGTGTGTGCGCTAAAGACACTGACCTGAGCGGGCGGATCCGCAGTACTATATGGACTGTTTATTTTCCTATTTGCTTTTCACTTTGTGCCGGAAAAGGCTGTTTGTTTATTTTGGCTATCCAGAGCGGTTTATGCAGATTTAATAAACTTGCTTGGCGTTTCAACAATACCGCTTCCTGCGCCTACCTCAACCGCAGCTGAGTGAGCACAGATTCCTACTATATACAGTATATATACATATATGTATATATAATATATATATATATATATATACATACATATATATGTATATATATATATATATATAAATATATATATAACAGCTCAGGCAAAAATTAAGAGACCACTTTCAAATGTTCAGTTAGTCTGATTTTTCTCTTTATACGTATATTTCTGAGTAAAATGTAAATTGTTACTTTATTCTATAAACTTCTGACAACATGTCTCCAAATTTCCAAGCAAAAAATTTTGTATTTTTTTCTGACAATGAAAAATGGTAAAAATTTAAAAAAACAACCCAGTGCTTTCAGACCTCAAATAATGTAAAGAAAACAAGTTCATGATCATTTAGAAACAACAATACTAATGTTTTAACTCAGGAAGAGTTCTGAAATCAATATCTTGTGGAATAACCATGATTTTTAATCACAGCTTTCATGCGTCTTGGCATGCTTCCACCAGTCTTTCACACTGCTTCTCGTGCAAAAATGTAAGCAGTTCTTTGTTTGATGGCTTGTGACTATTCCATCATCCTCTTGATAACATTCCAGAGGTTTTCAATGGGGTTCAGGTCTGGAGATTGGGCTGCCCATGACAGGGTTATGATGTGGTGGTCTCTTAATTTTTGCCAGAGCTGTATAATATATACATATATATATATATATATATATATACAGTTTATATATATAGTTTGTGCTGACAAATATAATTTCT
The DNA here is from genome assembly GCA_033576555.1 of Oophaga sylvatica. Classification (NCBI taxonomy): domain Eukaryota; kingdom Metazoa; phylum Chordata; class Amphibia; order Anura; family Dendrobatidae; genus Oophaga; species Oophaga sylvatica. The sequence continues at coordinate 107,798,455 of JARQOD010000003.1, forward strand.
GAACCCCGCATGTACAGTTAATCTGCCTATGTCTCACCGTATAATGTAACAAGATTTACTAACGTGTTGTACAATGTGATGACCCATACTTACATTTAAAGGCTTTGGGTGAGGTTTCGCTTGTCTGAATCTTTGGGGCAAGCAAGCGTTTGCCGAAAACCTGAGCATCAAAACTTGCATAATCAAAGGTAACCTTGGAGTATTTCTCCAGTTCCTTGGCTAAATTGGCTCTTGGCGTTGCAGGAACCATGTTAGGCCTATAGCTGCCATACTGGGGAATCTCCAGCTGCTTCACAAAGCACATGGGCCTAGGAATAGAGTATAATCAGTGAACGGCATTCAGGTTAGAGGATTATAAATATAGCAGAGCTTTGGGGCTAGCTTATGCCTCCATACACATTACATAACTGTTTCTCTTCTATACACCAGAATGCCTGATCAGACCGAGCGCTTCTGTGTCCTCTATGAGAGAGACTCTGCCAGACTCCTCTGGCAGCGACATATCTTGTTAGAGAGCAAAATATTGGCCACTGAAATTCAACTTGCCGGATCTTTCTCTCCCCCAACTTCATCTGTCGGGAGGCCTCCATACATATTAGACTTTTGGCTGGTCCTGCAACTATGGGGTCGACCATCTTCAGTCTAAAATATATCAGGGCCTTTAAATGTTTATTTTAGGCACAATTGTGCCTTGAAAGTCGGATCCCCCCATGAATACAACAATACATTAGTCCCTCCCATAAGACATAAAAGCCAGGTAAAAGTGAAGAGCAAAAGGGGTAACAGTGTTTTGAACTTCTGACTTTCAGGCTCCATATCTCACCATCCATTACTGCTTCGATCGTGAGACTACCATCATTTTATAGACAATCATCCTGGATATCTCATACATAAATTTGACTTGCAACTATTTAGTATATGATTAGTTATGCAGATTCTTGTCATTTGATTTCATTGTTACTGTTTTACTCCTAAAGATCTAAATTTAAATTTTTATTATCTTGTTAGTATTTTGTAAATCCACCTTTGGCTTCCAATACTGCCTGAATTCTTCTGGGCATGCTCTCCATCAGACCATCAGATTCAAACATGTGTCGACCGAAATTTGATCTCAGGTTTCTTCTACACGTTTCCAAAGTATGTACATATTGGTCGATTCACTTGGTTATATATACAGTTTTTTCTTCAAATCTAACCACAAGTGTTGGATTGGGTTGAGGTCTGGGGACTGTGGGGGTCAATCTAGCACTTCTACTTCATTGTCATTGAACCATTTCTGTGCCAATCTCGACGTATGCTTTGTTTTGTTGTCCTGTTGGAACACTATGTCATCCTTTTCATACCATAGTACTTGAGTGCACAAAGTAACTCGTCTTGTAGGATACTCACATATAGCTCAGCACTGAGACCACCATTGATCCTGGTCAAGTATCCAAAGCCTTTAGCTATGAAACAACCCCATATCATCAGGCTTCTTCCATCGAACTTGACGTTTACTTCAATTTCTCAATCCGTTAGCCCTTTTTCCCTTGTTTCTTCCAGACCCATTCGCACCTATCAGGGCCGAGTGACTTTTGTGTCATCGCTCCAAATCACCCGTTTCCAATCTTCTTCTGTCCACTTTTCTGCAAACTCGAACCAATGCTTCGTATGATAATATTGAAGTTGAGGCTTCTTCACCTTTTTTCAGGTCACCATTCCAGACTTATGTAATGTGCGTTGCACGGTGCTTGCATCGACGTCTATGATCTCACTATTATGAAGCATACAAGCCACCACCACTGCAGTGTTTGTTGTGCCAGAAATGATAGACCTTGGAATGAGTCGAGTTATTGACTCCAATATTTAGTCTGGACGTCCACCTTTTGGCTTCCTAATGGATGGATGGACTTCATTTTGTATACTTCCAACTCTCATGGCACTCACATGATGCAGTTTGGCAATTTTCTTGGCCAAGAGACCGCTATCAATGAGCTGGACGATGCTGTCTCTCTTTTCTTGGGAAATCATCTTCATGGCTGCTCCTCGATTCAAACCAATGACTTTTCGCTTGGGAATTAACCTAATAACACACTGAGCTATTAGGGAGTGTGAGAACAGGCTGTAGTAATATTCAGGAAGAAAAAGATTTTTCCACCATCAGGAACAAACAGTAACAATGCAGTGACATGACACGAATCTGCATAACTAATCATATGCTAATAGTTACAAGTTTATGTATGAGATAGCCAGGATGATTGTCTATAAATGATGGCAGTCACACGATCGAAGCAGCAGGGGATGATGAGATATGGAGCCTGAAAGTCAGAAGTTCAAAACATTGTTACCCCTTTGCTCGTCACTGTTTATATGTAGCGGTGTGTATATGTATATATATAATAGATATATATACATACACACAAAACACTTTTTTCTGATCTGAATATGCTTATACAAGGAATGAAGCTCCATCACAGCCTCTTATTACCTCCTATATCTCCAGAGCAGAGATTGTGGTTTCTGTCTTAAGGCCCCCATCCATATTAGACTAATGTCGACTGGGCTCGCCGATATCGATGGCTTCGGCTGACAGTCTAATGTGTATGGGGGCGCCAGCTGACCATTGGACAGGCGAGATGATAATTGCGCATAGCTGATTTAGATCTGCCGATCGCATTGCTCTCCTGGAGATGAGCTGCCGGCCAGCAAGTCAGTCAGTGACTTTCTCAAAGAAACACAGGACTGCTTGGGCAACCGAGTGATCCTGTGTATGTGAGAGTTGTTTGATATGGCTGTCGCCCGAACGATCAGTCGAAGCATCGTTTGATCGACAAACAACTAATGTATATGTCCAGCTTTACATCTCAGGATCGGTAACATGTAACATCTCTGTGACATACTCCGCTACTCCAAACAATTTTCAAAGGGAAAGTTGAAGATAAAACTAATAATAAACATTTGGGGTGGTTAGTTGGCATGCACTTTTGGATGCCTTATCAGAACCCATGTGATGTTTGGTTTTACCTGAGTATCCTGTCTGAGTTTGTATTATTTTTGGTGAGATCTCCAGGCTGTTGCTGCTTCTCATGGGATCTGGCCAATTTTTCAGCTGCAGCAATGGGGCATCCAGATAAACTACAAACCAATGCAAAAAAAAAAAGTAAGCTTAAATGATACTTTAAATCATGAGAATGCATTTCCGAGCCTCTAACGATGGTCCAGTACCTCCTATGTGTGTTCCTATTGCTGTTCACGTGGCCCTGTCCTGTGCAGCCGGGCGTTGGACACTTGAGTACATTCTCATGCATGGCCAGAACTGTAAAAATGAAATAATGGGATTAACTATTTATTCAAGATGAATTGGTTGTGATTAATCATAATCATAAATTATTTCTTCTATACTATCCTCCATAAGGGAAGTGCTTGGGATGTGACAACCACTGTTCCCATGATAAGTCAGAAACGTGTCCATAGAGTTGTCACTGCCTTTCTACACTATCTTAGCTTCCCATACAAATTACATTGCTTCAAAAGGAGAAAACAATGAGCAGAAGGGGGCTATTAGAACTGGAGCAAGTTCAGAGAAGAGCTACCAGGATGGTGAGCAGACTGCAAACTATGTCCTATGAGGAACCGGTTAAAGTATCTGATAATGTTTAGCTTGCAAAAAAGAAGGCTAAGAGGAGACTTAATAGCAGTCTACAAATATCTCATATCACACTGTAGAGGGATCATCCTTATTCTCATTTGCACATGGAAACACGAGAAGTAATGGAATGAAATTGAAAGGGAGAAGACACAGATTCCATATTAGAAAAAACTTTTTGACAGTGAGGGTGATCAGTGAGTGGAACAGGCTGTCACTAGAGGTGGTGAGTTCTCCTTCAATGGAAGTCTTCAAACAGAGGCTGGACAGACATCTGTCTGGGATGGTTTAGTGAATCCTGCATTGAGCAGGGGGTTGGACACGATGACCCTGGAAGTCCCTTCCAACTCTAACATTCTATGATTCTATGAAGTAGACCACAAAACAGGCAGCCATGGGCTTTAGGAAAACAATGATGTGTCTTACTCTCCGGAGGGATCCTGTCCTTGTGTGGGCATCCTGAGAGGCTTCTGTGATGAGGGTATAGTCCCGTTACATGTCCGGTACCATCACAGCCAGGCGTTGGACATTTAATCTCTCTTTTTTCAGGTCTTGCTGCATCTTATAATAGAAATTTACAATAAATAAATGATTACCCCAATTTCTATTTTCTTTATTGTTAGAAACCTCCCCCCAGCTCTGCCACTTGAATGCTGTTTCTACATACATTTTGGGTTTTGCTCCTGACTGTTGGGTCAGAATCAGACAGCTTGTCGGGTGAAAGATTATACGGTCTTTGTATATAAAACAGCAAATAAACCAAATCTATATATGAATTAACCATCTGTCAACGTAACGTCTCAATGTGCTCTGTGGCTAGAAATGCACAAACTGCCTATTCCCAGTGCGACGGGGTAATTAGTCCATATAAAAACATTTTTTTGTTGTTGTCCTGGATCATCCAAGCAGCTGTTCACAGTTTTTTCAGACTTCTAAATATCCCCACGTACATTATATTATATCATGCTGTAGTAACAGTTTTTTTAATGTACAGTCATGGACAAAAGTTTTGAGAATGACACAAATATTAATTTTTACAAAGTCTACTGCTTCACTTTTTCTAATGGCAATTTGCATATACTCCAGAATGTTATAAAGAGTGATCAGCTTAACAGAAATTACTTGCAAAGTCAATATTTGGCTAGAAAATGAACTTTATCCCCCAAAACACATTTCAACATCATTGCAGCCCTGCCTTAAAAGGACCAGCTAACCTCTTTTCAGTGATTGCTCCATTAACACAGGTGTGGGTGTTGATGAGGACATGGCTGGAGATCAATCTGTCATGATTAAGTAAGAATGACACCACTGGACACTTTAAAAGGAGGCTGGTGCTTGGCATCATTGTTTCTCTTCTGTTAACCATGTTATCTCTAAAGAAACACGTGCAGTCATCATTGCAATGCACAAGAGCAGTTTGGTGATCAACAATGCCTTTTCCAGCATGATGGAGCTCCTTGCCATAAAGCAAAGGTGATAACTAAATGGCTCAGGGAACAAAACATAGAGATTTTGGATCCATGGCCTGGAAACTCCCCAGATCTTAATCCCATTGAGAACTTGTGGTCAATCATCAAGAGACGGGTGGACAAACAAAAACCTAAAAATTCTGACAAAATGAAAGCATTGATTGTGCAAGAATGGACTGCTATCAGTCAGGATTTGGTCCAGAAGTTGATTGAGAGCATGCCAGGGAGAATTGCAGAGGTCCTGAAGAAGAAGGGTCAACACTGCAAATATTGACTTGCTGCATTAACTCATTCTAACTGTCAATATAAGCTTTTGTTACTCATATGTTTGCAATTATATTTCTGTCAGTGATAAAAACATCTGTCAAACACACATAAAAACCAGAGAGCAGCAGATCATGTGAAAATATAATATTTGTGTCATTCTCAAAACTTTTGGCAATGACTGTATGTTCCATTTAAAGGGAATCTGTCAGCAGGTTTTTGCTATGAAATCTGACAGCATTATGGTGTAGGTACAGAGATCTCGATTGCCGTGATGTGCCACTTAGTTTACTGGGCGCAGCAGTTGTGATAAAATCACAATTTTCTCTGCTGTAGATCTAGCAGTGCTCAGAATGCTGAGCCCTGTGTAATCCCGCCTATACTCCTGATTGGCAGTTTTCTGTCTATACAGTCTATGGGCAGAAAGCTGCCAATCAGTGGTGGGGACATGGCTGGACCAGGAGGCGCGAGACACGTAGTCATGTAGTGACAATCTCCTGCTGATAAAACACTGATTTTATTGAAATAGCCTAGTAAGTGATGCATTGCTGGAATCAGGGTCTCTGCCCCTACATCAGATTAAATAGCAAAACCTGGTGACAGATTGCTTTTAATGTACTGATTGAGGTCTAAGTGTTTCTATTATACATTTTACTACTTTTAATGAACGAAATAACAATATCAATCATTTCCTTTTTGTTAAGGTGAAGGAAAAAGTTAAAGTTCTGTATGATTTTCCCTTTCAAGGCTGAGATCCTACTGATAAAATAATTTATGATTTTTTTTTTATTTAAAAAAGTTATATTCCTTCTGTTTCCGCAAAATTCCCCCCTCCCACCTTCCGACAGGGAGTCAAATACTAAATTTGCTGCATTGAGATATAGAAAAAAAATGTCAGGACAAAGCTGAAAATGACACAGGGAATCAATGGGTGAGATCGTTTTCCCTTTCACGTTTGGCTAATCTGTTTCCGGTAAACCAGCAGACGGCCGCAAAGAGATTATTTTACACTGTGGCAACACTGCTGCGAGAGTCATATTCTTAAAGCTTTCAGCTGGACAAAGGAGAGGAAGCGGAGAGGGAGAACTAGCTTGTAAATTGCTTATGAAGCAGAAAATTTTGCTTATCACCCTTGGCAACGGCATAATGAACTTCAATCTGCAGAAATACGCAATGTACATTTTTTTTTTCCTTTTTTGCAAAATGTGTTAACATCTACAGATAGGAAACATGATTTTCTAGGACATATTTTTTTGCAGTGTTATTTCCAAGCTGTTCCGCTTGGAGTAAAGCGTTCAATTATAATTTTAAATACTTTCTTGACCGAATTTGATATTCATTGCAAGATTTGAGTCTCTTAAGCCAAAAAAACATTGTTTACGCTTCGGCTTTTTTTCTCTATCCTTGCAGCAATTTTACATTTTTCTAAACTGTTCACGATTTCCGCCAAATATTCTTAATGTAGTGACAACTACTGTCTTTTTCCTGATCAAAAAGCTCAGAAGTTGTCACAACCAGCTGAAGTAAACCTTCCGGTCTCCATGTCTAAACCTGCCTCCTATCTAGAAAAGACAACCCCTTATAATGGCGCGCAGTGAGCACGATGTGAGGATTCACATGTCTGCAGTCACTTAGAGTGACGGCAGACTTGTACCCTAAGGCCGGCGTCACACTAGCGAGTTTGATGCGAGTTAGTCGCACGACTTTTTTGCATCAACACCCGGCACGGCCGCCCGCTCTCAGACCAGAGTGTGGGGCTACATGTATTTCTATGCCGCCGCACACTCGGGTCCAAGAGCGGGCGGCCGTGCCGGGTGTTGATGCGAGTAAGTCGTGTGACTAACTCGCATCAAACTCGCTAGTGTGACGCCGGCCTAAGCTTGGACAACCCATTTAAAGAACAGATTTTTTTTACCCAGTATACATACATTGACCCCCATGTACTTGTTTTACCTACATGAGCTGTTCCTCATACCTGCACCCAGCTTTACATACTATATTTTAGCTGTTTTCATTTAGATCCTTTTACAAAGGGCCTGACAGCTCTCCTGACATGTCTTTTGAGGACTTTTCACCAAATTGTACACGTTGCACTGGACACACGATGTAACAGTGGCTGCAGAATGGAATTAAAAAATTGAGTTTGTTTTTTTCTTATTTCACCTCTCCATTGCCCTCCGGTTAATATTTCCAGAACTTCTGTGCTGTGTAATATACAGCTCTGGCAAAAATTAAGAGACCACCATATCAAAACCCTGTAATGGGCAACCCATTCTCCAGACCTGAACCACATTGAAAACCTCTGGAATGTGATCAAGAGGAAGATGGATAGTAAGCCATCAAAGAACTGCTTACATTTATACGCCAGAAGCAGTGTGAAAGACTGGTGGCAAGCATGCCAAACCCAAGACGCATGAAAGCTGTTTTTAAAAATCATGGTTATTCCTCAAATAATTGATTTCAGAACTCTTCCATCCTGAGTTAAAACATTAGTATTGTTGTTTCTAAATGATTATGAACTTGTTTTCTTTGCATTATTTAAGGTCTGAAAGAACTGTTTTTTTTTTAATTTTGACCATTTTTCTTTGTCAGAAAAAAATACAAAATCTATTGCTTGGAAATTCGGAGACATGTCAGTAGTTTATAGACTAAAAAAATATTTTACATTTTACTCAAAAATATACCTATAAAGAGAAAAATCATACAAACATAACATTTGAAAGTAGTCTCTTAATTTTTGCCAGAGCTGTATCTTCAGTGCTTATTTAGCCTGCAAATTCCACCTGGCAGGATCTGTGGACTCAGGTCTGTGTCCTTCTGCACTTCTATGTTGCTGCCTCCTTATGATTGGTCAGTGTCATAGAGGAGGAAGAAGTACACGCCCCTACTGAATACTATCAAATATCACCCACTTGGACTTAATTAAAGTTAACTCCTTGGGTGCCATATATTTGATTGCGAATATCTCCATAATGGTGAGGTAAAATAAAAAGAAAAACATTTTATTCAGCTTGACAACCATTATTACATCGTGGGTTCAGTTCAACATGAAAAATTTGGTGAAAGGACCTCTTTACAATGGCACTGCTGAAGCATGTATTTTTGGGATTGTGTTTTGTGCAGTTCCTCTGGTATTCCTCCTGGAAATGTATATATATAAATTGACAACTGGGTGCAACCATTTGCCTTGTCAATAGGTGTGACCCTTCACAAACCGGCATTATCATCGCTGATTAGACCATGTCAGAAGTGTGTAAGGACACACTCTTTTGACAAGAGGAGTGGTAACAATCTGTTTCTATTTATACGTTTCCAGGAGGAATAACGGAGGAATGGCACAGAGTAGAGCTGTAAGAAAAGATGCTATAGTAATGTTACTTTTTTGAAAATGCAAGTAAAACATTTGATGCCTCTTTAATTAAAACACAATCCCCTTTATATTTGCAGTGGATCCATATAGTTAGACCTACATCAAATGGGAATTTTGCATTCTGGGTAAATAATAATGTTTTCACCGTGGAACGAAATAAAACAAATTTACCGTAAAAGCTTTTTCTCATTGTGTCTATCGACCGATTCTGCTTCTCTTCAGTTTGGTAATTCTTGATGGCGTCTGGTGTGGTCCTGCTCTGTTCCCGGATGACTTTCACTTGTTCAGCCTTCAGAGCGATCGCTTGTTCTAGAAGGCCAAGGTTTCCCCGCGTCATCATGTCGTACATTTCTGATTCATCTGTTACAGCCGATTTTTGAGAATGGCTATCATCATCCTTATCATCATCTGACCTGACCTCCACAATGACTGAATATTCTGGTTTTGGGCTAAATTGTCCTTCACAGTGGGTTTTTGGGGAGTCCTGAGAAGCGTGGGGGGCATCTTGGCTCATCATTTCAGAAGAGTGTTCTTCTGCTTCTTCATCATCATCCAGGTCGTCATCGTCTTCATCATCTTCATCAACATCGTCATCATCCTCTTCATCGTCATCTTCATCATCCATGTCCTTCTTACAAGTCTCATCACAATGTATGTCATCTCGAGGTTCAAGACAAGACTCGCTGCTGGGCTCACTGGTGACTTCAATGACTTCTTCAGCATCTTCTGTCTGTATGATGATCTCCTTGTCGCACACCTCTTCCACCTCTGCTTCCTCTACTTCCGGTTGAGCTATCTGTACTAAACCAGAGCTTGGTTTAGGGGTCTCCAGTTCACTTTCTGGTAAATGTCCTTCTGAAACCAATGTTTGTTTTGCTATTTGGCCCAAATTTAAAAGAGAATTGGCAATGATTTCTTGATAACTGCTGTATGTGGCTTTTGTGGGGGTCTCGTCGCTTGTTGGAAGTTCCTCATAAGTTATTTTAGCAGGAGGGGTTTCAGCTGCGACCAAAGAAAGAGAAAAAAAAAAGTTTATCTTTCTGCCTAGAATTATTATTCTGTGAAATACACATAATTATGTTGCTAGAAAGCTTAAAGGAAACCTGTTTCTCGAAGCATGCTGCTCAAACCGCTGGGGGCATGAGTAAGAGAATGACTGCGCGATTGCGGTCAGGTAGGTTTCAGAGAAAAACATAGCTTGAATTTTCGGCCGGGGACCATCAGGAGAGATGAGAAAAGTCTTATCCATTCCCTGGCCAGATTCTTACATCCCCTTCCTGATGATTGACAGGTCTCTCATTATGTACACACATGGAAGAAACCTGTCAATCAACTGGAGCAGTGCGAGATGCAGAATTTCAAACTATGTTTTTATCTGAAACACTGGAGAACTTCAGAGAAAAACATACCTGGCTGCGATCGCTCAGCCCGGCTGCTGTTCATGCTCCCCATGGTTTGGGCAGCCTGAATCGAGTGACAGTTTCCCTTTAAAGGGAATCTGTCACCCTAAATTGGCGGGATATTTAAATGATGGCAGTCAGGTCAGATGGGCGGTGTTTTGGGTACTTGCCTTAACATGTTGTTCGCCGCTGTCTCCATTATTTCTGGGAATTGTAGTCGTTGCCCTCCATCTAACGCGCCTGCGCATTGCAATCTGCGGGCAAAGCATACTGCGCGTGCGCAATTCAAGATTGCAATGCGCAGGCGCGTTATATGGAAGGCAACGACTACAATTCCCAGAAATAATGGAGACAGCGGCGAACAACATGTTAAGGCAAGCACCCAAAACACCGCCCATCTGACCTGACTGCCATCTTTTAATATCCCGCCAATTTAGGATGACAGATTCCCTTTAAAGAGTAACTAAGCCTTTATCACTTTTTTGATATTTCAGTGCCATATTAATTGTAAGCCGATTGGCGGGGGTCCAAGTCTTGAGACCCCCTCCGATTCTTCCAAACCCCCCTCCATTTTCCCACTGAGAGGTGCACAGCTCAGGTTATAGGGGTGCACAGCTCCTGTCTGAGTAAACACGCATAGCAGAGTATGGATTCAATGTAAAGCATGGATAGAACACTTATGCTTTCTATTAAATTGGTGCTCTGCTCAGTATGTGTGTTCAGGCAGGAGCTGCACACCCCCAGAGTTTTTTTTTGAGTGATCAGCAAGAACTCAGGACCCAAATCCCCACTATTTTGCTTGCTATTGAGAGGGCATTCAAATATAAAAAAAAAATTGCTAAACATTTAGTTACACTTTAACTGGAATAAATCCATGATTAGCACTGTCAAAGATTAGTTAACTACAAAGTAGCATGAAATCCCAAATGTATCACTTTTTTTTTTTACTAATAAGTGTCAGATGCTAAGATTCCCCGTTTTATGCTTTTTTTTTGCTCTTTTATTTTCAATATTTATTTTATATGATTTTTTTATTGCAAATTTTTTATTCTATTTTCTGTGCATGATTATGGAGGTGGCTATCTTTTTTGAGTTGCAGAGATAAGTATGCCTGCGAAGGTGCTCAGTATGGCTAACGTAGGACATGTCATCCATGCGAAGCAAGAAGGAGGACGGCATTGCAAGAAGACGGCACCGGATCAAGACCAGCGATGTCCATCGGATCGGACAGTGCAGTCTGTGAGTATAGTAAGGCTGTGGTTCCACGGCCCGGAACCACAGCGCTTTGGACGGAGCGGAAATTCCGCACCGCCCAAAGCCCGCCCCCTTTCTGACACGCGCTCATTCCGGATGTGTTCCGGACACCTCCGGAACACATCCGGAAAGAACGCAGGGCTGCATAGCCCTGTGTTATTTCCGTTGCGGCGACGCAGCGTCGCCGCAATACGCTAGGACATGCTGCGGTCTAAAAAGATGCGCCGCATGTCCGGAAACGCAGGTCTTCCGCCTGCGTATTTTTACGCATAGTGGAGACGGGATTTCTTGAAATCCCCTCCACTATGCTGTAACATCTGGACGCTGCGTGTTTGGCGCTGCGCCAACGCACAGCGCCAAACACGCAGCAAATCCGGAGTGTTTCCTTATCGTGGAAACTCACCCTAAAAGGTCTTTTTTGTGATCTGCAGAGGGGACTGTGAACAGCATTGTACGTGAAAGTTTACAGGTGCTAGCCCTACTTTATATGGGAAAAAACTGGTGACAGGTTCCCTTTAAATTTTCACATGAAAATTTAACAAAAAATCACCAAAAATATCCTCATTCTGCAATAATATTTTTTACTTCTTTTCTTTTAATGTTTTATTTTGGATCATGATACATTCAATAAAAGTGAATGCTTACAGGAATTACTGATCCAGGGGCTTATAATAGGTAATCTGACATAAGGGAATGGGTGGGGTGAAAACTTATACAGTGGGTATGGAAAGTATTCAGACCCCTTTAATTTTTTTAAAATTCTTTGTTTCATTGCAGCCATTTGGTAAATTCAAAAAAGTTCATTTTTTCTCATTAATGTACACTCTGCACCCCATCTTGACTGAAAAAAAACAGAAATTTAGAAATTGTTGCACATGTATTAAAAAAGAAAAACTGAAATATCACATGGTCATAAGTATTCAGACCCTTTGCTCAGACACTCATATTTAAGTCACATGCTGTCCATTTCCTTGTGATCCTCCTTGAGATGGTTCTACTCCTTCATTGGAGTCCAGGTGTGATTAATTAAACTGATAGGACTTGATTTGTAAAGGCACACACCTGTCTATATAAGACCTCGCAGCTCACAGTGTCAGGCTAAATGAGAATCATGAGGTCAAAGGAACTGGCCAAGGAGCCCAGAGACAGAACTGTGGCAAGGCACACATCTGGCCAAGGTTACAAAACAATTTTTGCAGTACTCAAGTTTCCTAAGAGCACAGTGGCCTCCATAATCCCTAATTGGAAGAAGTTTGGGACCACCAGAAGTCTTCCTAGACCTGGTCGTCCAGCCAAACTGAGCAATTGTGGGAGAAGAGCCTTGGTGAGAGAGGTAAAGAAGAACCCCAAGATCACTGTGACTGAGCTCCAAGAAGACTCATGGCTGTAGTAGCTCAAAAGGGCGCTTCTACTCAATTTTGAGCAAAGGGTCTGAATACTTCTTACCATGTGATATTTCAGTTTTTCTTTTTTAATAAATTTGCAAAAAATTCTACATTTCTGTTTTTTTCAGTCAAGATGGGGTGCAGAGTGTACATTAATGAGAAAACAATGAATTTTTTTGAATTTACCAAATGGCTGTAATGAAACAAAGAGAGAAAAATTTAAAGGGGTCTGAATAGTTTCTGTAACCACTGTATATCACTCAGCTCAACTGAATACAGTTATGGATAATATGTCTCCAAATTATTATTAGGTGGGGATGAAATACCTTCTCTGGGTTCTGGGCTTGGAGACTCTTTCGTTTCAGGGTTTTCAGATTCTTCTTCGGTCTCCACCAATGTTCCATCAGAGTCCTCAGAGCCAGATTCCTCATCTATGATCTCTGTGTCCTCGCTACCATCACTGTCCATATTGTAGCCCTCATCCAGAGCCAGTTTCAGAGGATGTGACTTCCTCTTCGATGCTGGATGTTCGGTCTCTGTGTCATGCACCTTGCGCTTACGAGCCAAAGGGCAGTTTTGTAAACTGTAAAAAGACAACAGGAAATATGAAATTCTCCATAATTTATATTCACCAATCACTCCGCCTAATGGAAGAGCAGTGATTGAGACTTAATGTCTGCAGAAGAACATTCAAGGATTTCACCAAAATTACCTTCTGTGTCTTGCATACTTTCCACTGATATGTCCTGAGCCAATACAGCCTGGGGTGGGACAGCTTTAAATGAGAGAGAAAACCACAATTACTATATCGCCTGCTGCTTGTTTCTCAATTTCTCCTCATCTCACTCGGATGATGAACCACATAACCTGGCCTCCAAGTGCTTCATACCTAATGAAACACTTCACCTCCCTTAATTAATTGAGTGCTTCATTATAGTTTTATAGCGTATGCTTAATTAAAGATTTGTATGTGCACGGCACAGAGTAAGGCACCTTTACTTTCTACATTAACTCTGTGACTTCGAGGAAGGAAGCCTTTATAGAACGGTGGTGACACAGGTCTGAGGATCACACCTGGAGCCCAGATGTCCAAGACGTGGAGATTATGTAAGTAGATAAATGGAAGATTGTAGCCAGATCACCACATATGGCTCATGAGGTGCAGGGACATGGGACTCCGTTTTGACCAAAAGAAAAAGTGGTTCCAGCTCCTGATAAACTACGCGTTTCGAACGCACGCCGGCATCCTTTGTCTGAGCTGAATTGCAATATATCCCATGATTCCTATAAACCCAGGTTGAACTAATATGAGTACAAATATATTATGTTATCCATTTCTGTAGCTGTATTGGGTTTATAGGCATCATGGATCAGACAATGGATGCCAGAGTGCGTTCGAAACGCGTAGCGTTCTTTTTCTGGGATTAATATGGAATCTAGTTTTTATCACATTTTATCAAGAGCTGGAACCGCTTTTTCTTTCTAACTCTTGCGTACGGCTACTCAATATCGAAGTGTGAAGAGTACAGCAAAATGATGGACGTGACAATGCGCAGTGCCACCCTTGCTGTCCGTGGTTCTGATCTACGATGGCAAAACCGCAGTATGGTGTCATTGTCGCTAAGAGCCTCAACGTCTCGGCATAATCAAATGGCATCAGTATTTGCAAGACCACAGATATCAATCACACCAGGCAGTTCATTATGATAGACTGTGAAGGGAGCGGGATAATTGCTTGTGATGGGAGTATGGGCAGTACGAGTGAGAAGCAGGGACATTATGGCTATAAAAAAAAACTGAAAAAAAATGCTCTCTCTGCTAATATATAATTTTATCTTTAAGTACACATGTTGGCAACACGGTGGAGTCTGCCAATTACCGTCTGAACTCATATTTAGGAGAACAGAGCCTACAGATTCACTGAAGTCTAAATGTAGCTGTATGGAAGAGGAAGATGAGAACTAAAAACCCTGATAATAATTACGTCGCCTAATTGTGCAATTTTTCATTGCGCTACTTTTTATCTCTTAAAGCTGTCATGAAGTTACCATGATTGCAAAACCTTCACAGCCCAAACACAATTCATTACAAAGCAAGGTGAGCATGGGCGGTCACAGCCGGAAACCTCACATGTGGGTTGTGAAGCTGTAGGGAATAGAACGGGACTTGGAAGAGGATGTCATTCGGGTTTTGAGGACTTACCTCACTTCCTGTCCGACAATCTCGACTGGAATACCTGAAGACAGATCAAAGATATAAAGGAGTTAGGAGGTTATGTTCATCAATGGAGCATTGGTGAAACGCACGTCGGGTGTGTTTAGTGGGTGAGCCGCTGTCACCTTGGTTACAAAGATGCAGACTATTATTTTGTTATATTGATTGACTTTTTACTTCAGTACAATTTCCCCTGGCATGCCATTCTTATTTCCATTGTGAATTGATGAGTTTTATCTCATCTCTTCCATGTACTTGGATTATTACTTCCAGTTTTTTCCTTTGGTTCACAGACCAACGCGTGTCCATTGTGCCCTCTGTGTTGGGACAATTAACCTTTTTTTGACTTATAATCATTTTTGCCATAAAAGTTCTTTATTACTTTGATTACTTTTTCCTGTCCTTCACTTAATCAATATTGGTCTCCGCATCGATAGATTTGGCATAAGCTGGTGACGTATGGAAGCATGTGGCTTGCTTGTGTCCTACCTTACTTTGGTGCTAGTGAATGATTGAGCTGAAGAAGGGTTTTGTCTTCACTGAGAAGGTGACGCAGCTCTAACTTGACAATATTGAGGTGAGAATATACTGTGGAGAACCCATGTACAACCTGCAAGGGTCTCTACGCAGGGTCTCAGCAGGAGGGGTAACCACAATGCACCATACGTCCATCCAGCCAACTACACCGTGCCCAGAATGGCATCTCGAAGTGGAAATTGAGACATATTTTTAATTCTATGGTTTGATGCTCGTTGCCCAGGTTGCCAGCCAAGGATATAATACAGGTTCAAAACGCATCGGAATGATTTTTACAGGATATCTTGTTGTTTTTAAATATACTTGCTTCTTCTTTTAATTTTTTTTAATATGATGGAATAAAGGTAGGTTAAATTTGTAATTGATGCTTCCATGCCGAGTCAGGATTCCAGTTTTTCATCATTTTATTGAGGTTTCATGTTACCTAACACCAGACTAAGGTTTTGTTTTTTCCGGGGCATCTCCAAGACGCAACTGGAGACCCAGTGATTTGTTCTGAGCCGATACACATGTATAAATCAGAGGCGGCCGGTCTCTTAGGCAAGAAGGGTGAACTTGCAAGTTCTTAGCTTCAACGTTTGTAGTCACCACTGTGAAACTTTCTGGAAAACTGGATCCTGCCCGAATCTTTCACCCTGTGCACCTCCGATGGTACAGAGGCAAAGCTACCGCTGTTTGCAGTGTGGAAGGACGTACAATTCCGGCCTTCGGAGCGACCACGCTGCTAGTCTGAAATATCAATCTTCATGAGAAATATCAATCTTCATGAAGTCACCGTCCTCCAGTAAGCATGAAGCCGGATGGCGGGAGATCAATCATGTGAATACTCCTTTATAGTGGTTTAGTATACTCTAAATTTGCAATATACATTATGTCAAAACTATTGTGGCCCCAAAAGGTTATGAGAAGTATAGAGGTTTCCCCAGTAGATGTTCTCCAGAGACAGAATTCTACCAAGAAAGAAACAATCCCATCCATTTTCCTCCGTCTTGATGAGATATGAAGACTACCTGAGGCTTTGATACCCCGGTAACAATGTAGTTGCCTTCCTGCCTCCTTGATGAGATTCCAGCAGATCTGATCTCTCTGTTCTTCTCACAGCGGCAGCATGTGTGTGTCCCTGTATCTCACACTAGTTACGCTGTCAGCGCCGGCCCCCAGAGACCCCTCTCCTACACTGCTCTCTCAGCTGCCTCCACTCTGTACATTTGTAAGTAATTAAGAGCTTTCTAAGGTTCACGTAGATAATGTTAATTATAAATTGGCGTTGGCGCATTTTGTGAATGAACCTGCTGGTGTGTGATGTCATGGAGATAACGGAACGAGGAGGGGGCAAGATCTTACCTCGGATTTTGGATCGCGTGCGGGTCCTTTTGTCATCATTTTCTACATTCATCTGAAGGAAAAGACATTTCAAGGCAATGGTAAAGAACCCTTGTAATACTGAACGGTAATATCTATTATGTTCTGCAGTCATTTGTCAGAGATAGCGCTCAGGGAATCATGATGCCATACAAAGGGCTGCGCGGCCGACATGTGATGCAGCTGCCGATGTATTAAGGCATGAGCGCAGGGTTTAACTATTCCTCTTCCCCATAAGTAGTGTGGATATCTCAATTTCCATCACAATTTTGATTTTATCAAAACGGTAGCAAGCAGCCCAATAAGTGTCACATCGCTGAAATCTGTTTCTCTGTCTCTACCTTATGCTGCTCCCAAATGGAGTAGTAGCAAAAACCTGGTGACAGATTTCCTTTAAAGGGGTATTGCAGTGTAATCATGTTTTCACCTTTCCATTCCAATAACTATTATATTGTTGTGGATATTGATGCTGGGACCCTCACTTTTTGCCAGAATGTGGGACTTGTGCCCTGCAGTCTCCCCTAACTGTGACCTCCTGCTCCATCGAAGTCCATGGCACTGACAAGGATATTCGAGCACATGTGTTACCTATCTCTCCATTCATTTCCTCCAGTCCGCAGTCTTGAGCCAGTGACGAATGGAAGAACACGTCCCTCATTTTTAGGGCTCACCCACACCGGCATATATCAAAGCCAAGTGCAATCCGATGTTTTATCGGATAGCACTCTGCCTAATGTTGTACTAAAGTGTCAGTGCAGATCTGCGATTTTTTTTTTCTCATGCCAATTCAGCATGAGAAAACCATTGCAGCATGTTGCGAGTGGCTCCAATAATAGGATCAAGCACACCCATACAAGTTTACGAGTGCGTATGAAACATCGGACTGCACTCAGATGTCATCTGAGTGCAGTCTGATTTATGCGGAAGCACAATGGAGAAGATGGGGAAATTATGTTCCCCATCTTCTCCGCACCCGTGCTGCAATTCTCTCATGTGAGAGAATCGGATCACGCTAAGGTGATACTCGGATCAAACTCTTGATAGAGTTTGAGAGAATATACGGCAGTGTGAGCGAGCCCTTACACTCAGTCTCAGCAGTGGGATACGTTCCATCTACAGTCATGGCCAAAAGTTTTGAGAATGACACAAATATTATATTTTCACATGATCTGCTGCCCTCTGGTTTTATGTGTGTTTGACAGATGTTTTTATCACAGACAGAAATATAATTGCAAACATATGAGTAACAAAAGCTTATATTGACAGTTAATGTGAATACTTTTCCGTCAAATTATGACAAGAGCATTCTTAAAGTGATACCTTTATTGGCTAACCAGAAAATTATATGTTCACAAGCTTTCAGAGCTCAAAGGCTCCTTCTTCAGGCAAGATTACATTTGGAAATGTATTTGGAGATTACTTTAAGAATGCTCTTGTCATAATTTGACGGAAAAGTATTCACATCGATTTTTCTGGCTAACACGGTACCACAATATAATTTATTATTGTATCACCATATTGACAGTTAGAATGAGTTAATGCAGCAAGTCAATATTTGCAGTGTTGACCCTTCTTCTTCAGGACCTCTGCAATTCTCCCTGGCATGCTCTCAATCAACTTCTGGAGCAAATCCTGACTGATAGCAGTCCATTCTTGCACAATCAATGCTTTCATTTTGTCAGAATTTTTAGGTTTTTGTTTGTCCACCCGTCTCTTGATGATTGACCACAAGTTCTCAATGGGATTAAGATCTGGGGAGTTTCCAGGCCATGGACCCAAAATCTCTATGTTTTGTTCCCTGAGCCATTTAGTTATCACCTTTGCTTTATGGCAAGGTGCTCCATCATGCTGGAAAAGGCATTGTTGATCGCCAAACTGCTCTTGGAGGGTTGGGAGAAGTTGCTCTTGGAGGACATTCTGGTACCATTCTTTATTCATGGCTGTGTTTTTAGGCGAGACTGTGAGAGAGCCGATTCCCTTGGCTGAGAAGCAACCCCACATATGAAGGGTTTCAGGATGCTTAACAGTTGGCATGAGACAAGACTGGTGGTAGCGCTCACCTTGTCTTCTCCGAATGAGGCGTTTTCCTGATGTCCCAAACAATCGAAAAGGGGATTCATCAGAGAAAATAACTTTACCCCAGTCCTCAGCAGTCCACTGCCTGTACCTTTTGCAGAATATCAGTCTGTCCATGATGTTTTTTCTGGAGAGAAGTGGCTTCTTTGCTGCCCTCCTTGAGACCAGGCCTTGCTCCAAGAGTCTCCGCCTCACAGTGCGTGCAGATGCACTCACACCTGCCTGCTGCCATTCCTGAGCAAGCTCTGCACTGCTGGTAGCCCGATCCCGCAGATGAAACACTTTTAAGAGACGGTCCTGGCGCTTGCTGGTCTTTCTTGGGCGCCCTGGAGCCTTTTTGGCAACAATGGAACCTCTCTCCTTGAAGTTCTTGATGATGCGATAGATTGTTGACTGAGGTGCAATCTTTCTAGCTGCGATACTCTTCCCTGTTAGGCCATTTTTGTGCATTGCAATGATGACTGCACGTGTTTCTTTAGAGATAACCATGGTTAACAGAAGAGAAACAATGATGCCAAGCACCAGCCTCCTTTTAAAGTGTCCAGTGGTGTCATTCTTACTTAAAGGGAATCTGTCACCCTAAATTGGCGGGATATTTAAATGATGGCAGTCAGGTCAGATGGGCGGTGTTTTGGGTACTTGCCTTAACATGTTGTTCGCCGCTGTCTTCATTATTTCTGGGAATTGTAGTCGTTGCCCTCCATATAACACGCCTGCGCATTGCAATCTTGAATTGCGCATGCGCAGTATGCTTTGCCCGCAGATTGCAATGCGCAGGCGCGTTATATGGAGGGCAACGACTACAATTCCCAGAAATAATGGAGACAGCGGCGAACAACATGTTAAGGCAAGTACCCAAAACATCTGACCTGACTTCCATCATTTAAATATCCCGCCAATTTAGGGTGACAGATTCCCTTTAATCATGACAGATTGATCTCCAGCCATGTCCTCATCAACACCCACACCTGTGTTAATGGAGCAATCACTGAAAAGAGGTTAGCTGGTCCTTTTAAGGCAGGGCTGCAATGATGTTGAAATGTGTTTTGGGGATAAAGTTCATTTTCTAGCCAAATATTGACTTTGCAAGTAATTGCTGTTAAGCTGATCACTCTTTATAACATTCTGGAGTATATGCAAATTGCCATTAGAAAAAGTGAAGCAGTAGACTTTGTAAAAATTAATATTTGTGTCATTCTCAAAACTTTTGTCCATGACTGTAATACTTACCAAATATCCATGGATTGATAATATCTTGCTTAGTCCAGAATACTCCTTCAGTGTAAGGAAAGATGGGGTGAAAACTGCTTGACCCTCCTATCCAGGAATAGTGGCGTGTAGAGGTAGCCCAAAGTGTTGGCCTCATTTTGCTTTTCCTGTTTTTTGGTCAGGCCCAGGATATACTCATGGACTTCGTCTTATAATGATTTTGAGGAGCCATATGTGACATGACTGATTGTTCGTATGTTCAGTATTTGGTCAGTATTTGACCTCAGTATTTGTAGCCAAAACCAGAAGAGGAACAATCAGAGGAAAAGTATAATAGAAACACGTCACCACTTCTGGATTTATCACCCAGTCCTGGATTTGGCTTACAGATACTGAGGAGAAAATACTGACCAAATACTGAACGTGTGAACGTGGCCTTAGAAAGACTTTAGGCCAAGCCCATCACTGTGACAGCATTACATTTTCTTTTTGGATCAAACAGCCTCCCGACTAACCCCCTGACTAAGCCGCAACAAATGCATTACAAGTATTGATATCTAAATTCCCTCTGAGAGAGGATGCATGTTGCGCAGTCTCCATTTTGCTCTCTCCAGGGCATGGGCGCTGAAGTTCTGCTTTGTATGTGTTTGCAGAGCAGAACACTTTCCATCCAATTTATTCTACTTGGATGCTCTCTGGGTTCTATTTCCTCAAGAAAAAAAGCATTTGGAGAAATCTGCTTTCTAATTATGGTGTATACGCTGCGTAGCATAGCTGTATCCACTGCTCTACATTCTAGGCGCTCGCTATGAGTAGACATTTTACAGGGTGGGATGATGTAAAAGGCTCACAGCCCCCGTGTCTTGGATATAGACTAAGGAGATGTTGGGTCATTACAGACAATTCTAATCTGAATGTGATCCATGATAGCTTGGTGGTCCATGGGCAAGTATCAGTCACCTCTGTAAAGGTACTGCCACACTAAACAATCCCGCTAGCGATCACGATAACGACGCATACTAATGCGATCGCTAGCGGGATTGTTTCTATATCGCTAAGTGCGGCCACATTTAGCGATATAGTTAACGACGCTATCGCCGTTAGCGATCTTCTTAA
>JARQOD010000003.1:107822235-107829735 GCA_033576555.1 Oophaga sylvatica
AATTTTGTAGATTTTTTTATTTTAAATCTCGTGGCACCACATATCTGACAGCTGTAACCGTGGCTTGTTTTGACTGTATTCCCTCTGGGGTGTCCTCCCTGCTGCTTGATTTAAATACCCCTGACAGCTAGGCCATTGTTAGCTCTGACTTGAGTAGACAAATAAACAGGAGTTACATCCTGATCAGCCAGCACAAAGGATTGCTGCTCTCTCCACGTGACACTCAAGTGTGAGACTGTGTGCACATTTATTAACATGTAACTGCTGTACATCAGAGCCATAGCCCTCATACACATACACATACTGCTCAGCCCCCCCGTACACATACTGCTCAGCCCCCGTACACATACTGCTCAGCCCCCCCGTACACATACTGCTCAGCCCCCCCGTACACATACTGCTCAGCCCCCCGTACACATACTGCTCAGCCCCCGTACACATACTGTTCAGCCCCCCCGTACACATACTGCTCAGCCCCCTGTACACATACTGCTCAGCCCCCCCGTACACATACTGCTCAGCCCCCCCGTACACATACTGCTCAGCCCCCGTACACATACTGCTCAGCCCCCCCGTACACATACTGCTCAGCCCCCTGTACACATACTGCTCAGCCCCTGTACACATACTGCTCAGCCCCCCGTACACATACTGCTCAGCCCCCCCATACACATACTGCTCAGCCCCCCGTACACATACTGCTCAGCCCCCTTACACATGCTGCTCAGCCCCCCGTACACATACTGCTCAGCCCCCCCGTACACATACTGCTCAGCCCCCCCGTACACATACTGCTCAGCCCCCCGTACACATACTGCTCAGCCCCCTTACACATGCTGCTCAGCCCCCTTACACATACTGCACTTGTTTGACTCAATCAAAATATTTCCCACATACTATGTACACTTTATTATATCGGCCTCAGGACAGAGTTTCCTGGTTGAGATAATGAGAACAACCTAACCAAGGATGTGTATCATCCAGGTAAAAGATACAGGAGGATGTGACTTCGTCATGATCCAAGGAGAGTGGTGACGCGCAGACTTCCATGTGACCAGAGTACTGTGAACATTATTCATGAAGTGGACCCGGCGAGCGGGCGCATGCGCCGATTAGTTCTGTGGCGCTGACAAACACATTTCCGCACACTCCCCCTCCTTATTGGCCAGCTTTGATATTTAAACCTGGACGCCCCTGCCCTAACACGCCTCCCGAAGAAGCGGAGCAAAACGCGCGTCGGGGCAGGAGGACGCCATCATATGCACAGCAATTCATCTCTGACAGGTTCTAGTTATGTGACACTGAACGCTTTGGTAATTTGTTTACATTAGATTGCAAGTGCACTTTATAATTACTTTATAATTGGCACCTTATTGTGAGGGTTGTTACTCAGACCTCCATTGCCTGTCTGGTCCTTTTCTTGTACAGCATAAGGGAGAGGATGCTATGGTAGCATGCAGGCATTAGCAGCAATGAAGGTTTAATCTCTCTGGCTTGTCTGAACGACATATGATTACAATGCTATGAACTGCTACTAGAAACACTGCATATCTTGGCATAAGTTCCCTTTTAGTTCATTTTCAGCATCTTTCTATTTTGATAATGAATTTTAATACATTTTTGTTAAATAAAATTATGTTTTTTAATTGATTTATGTACTTCTTTTACCTGGATGATACACATCTTGGTAAGGTTGTTCTAATGGGTTTGCATTGAGAAGTATTATCTACCACCAAATAGGAGCTATATTGAGAAGAACTAACGTTGCTAATAATGGTTGAGATCATGGCAGCAATCAATACGACGAATATCTGCATTACCCCACATGGCAAGTTCTCAGTCTGTTTCTGTTAGGTTCTCTGATTGTTTGTTTGGGGCATTTAACATCAGGGAGCGGTCGGATTGTTTTGTCACTGCAGATACCAGGTCACATTTTATGCCACATGTCGCTTGGTGCTGGAACTCTTGTCTGTCTTTCATTTATCCCAATCTTTCTCTAGTAGTAAGCTAGGGCCGATATGTCGCTCTTACCTTGGAGTTTCTGCTGGTTAATCTTTGTTTTGTGTGACAGCTGTTAATCTTCTCGCCACGGGTCCACCTTTGGTTCAGCAGCTCACCTCGGAACTCATTTTCTGAAGAAACCAAGGAATGGAAAAGTTAGAATATGGTGAAATATAATTTTATTATCTCTGTTTATTGCAAGTTAAAAGTATAATCCCGTTTTGGACATTTAATGTACGGACATAATATACGCCATAAATGTCTGATTGATATTACACCTGCACGTATCTTGAGAAAAGGGCCAGGTCCTTCTCTGCCGGGAATGGAGAGGTGTCTGCGCTAACATGGCTCCCTCTATTCACTTCTTGGCTTGCTTGGCTATTTTCATAACTCCCATAGAGGTGAACAGAGAGAGCCACGTATATGCAGTCACCTGTCCATTCCTGGCGGCACCTGGGAGAGCCATATTCTCAAGATAGGTGTCTGCCCTAATGATAGGGCCTACATCTGTCTCATGGTGATATACCATGACGGCCTGAAATGCAAACACCCACATTTTACTTTTTTATTTAATAACTCAATAGTAAATATACACATAAGCAACTTTGTAATATATCTTATCAGAATAATCGGATTCTTTTTACTCCTAGATTAATCTTTCTTCTCAGACCATGGGTAAAATCTGTATTCAGTGAAGACAGATTTCCCCATTAGCGAGATAGGAGATGACAGTTGGTGCTTTTCTTTGGAAAGGGGGAGCTACAGACATTCACATCTCGTGACTGTTCCAGTTCTCCATAGAACTTCATGAGCACCAACTGCCATCTCCTATCTCAGGAATGAGAAAATCTGTATTCATTGAAGACCGATTTTACCCTTGAAATGAGAATTTTGGGAACGAACGATCAGTCCCGGAGGAGAAAGAAGCATATTTCTCTGATAAGATACATTACAAAGTTGCTTATTTTCACCTGTACTATTGATTTATGAAATAAAAATTAAAACGACATTGACTCTTTAATTTTCTGGGCTGCACAATGGTACATATCGCAAGCTGTTAGGATGCCCATAATCTAATATCCCCACAATACCAGGAGTGATGGCGGACGACAAGGAGCACTTGCTCTTTTCCAGCCATCAATCTTCATGTTTCCATTACAAAATGGAGCACAGTCAGGTGTGAGAGCTTGCGCTGTACACATCAGCCGTCCTCATACACTAGGAGTTATTTATAAAGGCTAAAAGGACAGAATAATGCTGTAAAGTGACATCAGCATGGTGGTTGGGGGTTGCTCATACTGAATACTGAGTTATGCACAGTGATTTTCTTGCACACAAATCTTTCCCCAGCTGCATTTAAAAGACCTGATGGATCATAGTGCAGCTGGGGGTGGGGAGGGGGCTGCTATTATTCTGCTCTTCACTCCCTCTTCTGCATTCGCTGTAATGAATCTTGCCTGCAGTAAAAATGGTATTCTCTTCTCTACGGTCCCTGAGTGGCTGCCAGCCGCTCTCCTCCTCTCACTGTTCTCCCAACATCAAGTGTTTTGTTGGGTGATGAGATATCACAACACGCCAGTCACCCAAGAAGGGGAATGTTGTAGGTTTTACATGCTAATTGTGACAAACAGAAAGTGCCCATGATTGACAGCTCTTCCGCGTGACGGGCGCTGGCAACTCTCAGCTAACGCCAGTCAGAAATGTATCAGCGACTACAAATCCTTATCCCAGTATCAAACATTAACTTGACTCCGACTCGTCTTCACCTGTATGTTATACAGCGCCTATGGTACTCACATAGAGCTGGAGGAATAGTAAAAAAAAATACCTCGACGCGCGACTCACGGTCGTAAAGGAAATTCTGACATATATCGGTCCAGGCTTGACTCACAGTGTAGGGTGATATTCATATGACACCTTTAATAATGAAAATAGTCGATATTCTGGTCTGAAGGCTATGACCACTTTTGCAAATATTTTTTAATGCTTCAATACCTCTTAAGTATTAAAACAAACTGTCTAATAAGTGGTTCTACAGTTGGCGCATGCAGCTCCTATGCAAAGTTATGTGTCACTCATTGTGATGAGCGAAAGTGCTCACTACTCGAGTTTGCATCGGGTGCTCGGGTACACACCGAGTATCACAGGTATTCAAACAAAATGCTCGAGTCCCCAGCCACGTATGTCTTGCGGATGTTAGACAGCCAAAAACATGCGGAGATTGCCCATGTATGGCAGGCAATGCCCACATTTTTTTTTTGGCTGTTTAACAGCCGCAAAACATGCGCGACGGGAACTTCAGCATGTCGCCTGAGCACCCACAATGCTCGGTGTGTACCCAAGCACCCGCAATACTCAGTGTTAGCCGAGCACCCACAATGCTCGGTGTGTACCCGAGCACCCGCAATACTCAGTGTTAGCCGAGCACCCACAATGCTCGGTGTGTACCCGAGCACCCGCAATACTCAGTGTTACCCGAGCACCCAATGCAAACTCGAGTAGCGAGCACTTTCGCTCATCACTAGTCACTACGTTTACAGACTAAAGTACTGATTTATCATAGCGATTAGGCATAAATCACTTTCAAAAGTCAGAATTTTGGGCACAATGTGGAGCTGCTCAAATAATTTGCAACTTTTGGCGTTTTCACGACAGTTTCGCCATTTCATGACGCGCTGCAGAGTAAGGACTGGAAAGGTGAGTTTCCACGGTCAGGAAACGCTGCGTGTTTGGCGCTGTGCGCTGGCGCAGCGCCAAACACGCAGCATCCAAATGTTACAGCATAGTGGAGGGGATTTCAAGAAATCCCGTCTCCACTATGCGTAACAATACGCAGGTGGCAGACCTGCGTAAACGGACATGCGGCGCGTCTTTTCAGACCACAGCATGTCCTCGCGTATTGCGGCGACGGTGCGTCGCGCAACAGAATTTCACACAGGGCTATGTAGCCTGCGTTTTCCGGAGTGTTCCGGAGGTGTCCTGAACACCTCGGAAAGACGCGCGTCAGAAAGGGGCAGGGCTTAGACGGAGCGGAATTTCCGCTCCGTCCAAGCGCTGTGGTCCGGACCGTGGAACCACAGCCGAAGAAGATTTGTGGTGAGGCGCATGATTCATTCACCTCTTAATGAAATAATCTACTCTGACTCCAGCATGCCCCCTCATCGAGACCAGCAGGAACAGCGCCGTTCTTAATGAATCTGGCCCTTGGGTATGTGTACACAGAATTTTTTTTCAGTTTTTGGAGCAGAAACTGAGCAGAACCAGCAGAAAGCAGAAGTTTTCAGAGCACGGCGTAGTTGACGAGTTTTGAGGATTTGGAACGTTTCTGCTCAGTGGCTATGTGCACATGGCATCTGTACTCTGACGGTGGAGCCGCCAGAGTTTTCATACCAAAGTCGCTTTGTCTCTGCCGACGTTTTTGCGCTTGTTTTTAAGGCAACACTGCTACTGGTGTCTTTTGCCTACACCTTCTCTTATATAGATGAACATGTTATTTCCTTTAACCACTCCTGGGTTTCTGAACCCTGAAACCGTACAAAGAAGTAACACTATACTAAATGTGTGCACAGCAGTGTCGCTTTTACATTGCTGTGCATTATGTCAAATTTTTTTGCGGTGCTTTTTCAGGTGGTTCTGGATGGAATCAGCCTGAAAAACACGTTGTGTGTACATAGCCAGTTTCTAGTGATGAGCGATCGTTCTTGAATAAGCTGTTATCCGAGCATGCTCGGGTGCTAACCGAGTGTCGAAAAATATGTTCGAGTCCCCGCTGATTAGCTGAGCTACGCTGGTTCTATTTCTCCCATTCATGTCTATGGAATTTACAGAAATGGTGCATCTTCCATCACAACACGTCCTGTGGTCAGGGCCTGGATGGAGCTGGGAATAAGCTTTTAATATAGCCATATAATCCAGGACTATCCTAAAATAAGGCGTCCACGTCGCCTTCACTGCTCTTTCCTTCACATTACACTGTGGGATAAATCTCTCCCGAGCGAGAAGATGAATTGATCATAAAACTGAATCCTGCAGATAACAGTATTGTTCATCAGCCTGCGGGTGGGCGGGTGGATGTGTGAATGAAATATTTACAATGACTTGTTCCTACTCATAGAAATTAGTAGTAAATGTTTACATCCTTCATCTGCCGTGGAGCCTTATTCATACTGTGCATCCGAGTGTGGGATTTAGCTGCAGTCACTGATATATGTATCAGAGGAAATACAAAAGTGCGATCGCTGATATACAGGAGCGGTTTTCACTGGTTTTATTATTGCTGACTGATATATCTTAAATGTAAGGATATTCCAGAGATAATCCTACTATATCCCACACGATATAACCTCAATGAAGGACTCACTGAGAAATAATTCTACTCCCGATGTAGCCAAACGCCCGTTCCAGCCTCAAAAGTAAAGTGTTCTTTAGTCTGTCTTAAAACGCTATCCCTAAGGCAGGCATACAGGTAAGATAAAATGTATTTGTTTTTATTTTCTACAATGACTTATACAGCGCTTTACAGACATTATTGGCACTGTCCCCCATGGGCTCACAATCTAAATTCCCTATCAGTATGTCTTTGGAATGTGAGAGGAAACCCACGCAACACAGGGAGAACATACAAACTCCTTGCAGATATTGTCCTTGGTGGGATTTAAACCCAGGACCCGATCGCTGCAAAACAACACTAACCACTGAGCCACGTTGGAAATGTGGTCCAGAAGAAAAACCTTTCCACGGCTTAAAACTTTACATTTCAACATTTCAAACTCAGCAATACGCATACAGCCTCCACAAAAGAGGCACAGCTGTCCTACGTTTTGGCTCAGTTGCCTGCACACCGAAATGCGTAGGACAACTATTTAACTGGTCACTGCAACGTTTTCCATGACACTGTTATATATACACCAAGTATGAGTAGACAGACCACCTTTTTTCTATATTACTCCAGGAAATACAGTCAGTCCTAGCAAATAGAAGACCTGCACCATCACTGCCGGCCTTATCCTACTGGAAGGGTATCTTAATCTTTATAGATTAATTTTATCTAAAACTGATTACCGCATGGGCTTGTATCTTAAAGGGAATCTGTCAGCAGGCTTTTGCTATTTCATTTGAGAGCAGCATAATGTATGGGCAGAGTGTCTGATTCCTGGGATGTGTCACTTGCTCAGCAGCTTGCTGTAGTTTCAATACAACCAGTGTTTTATCAGCAGGAGATTATCACTGTGGGACTAGGTGACACCTGCCAGGCAGTCCAGCTAATCTGTGTGTAACTGCGCCCTCACCACTGATTGGCAGCTTACTGACATTATGCAGTATACACAGGAATCTGCCAATCAGTGGTGTGGGCGGGGTCATACACAGTCGGGCACTGTTAGATCTGCAAAAGATAAAGCAGGGATTTTATCAAAACCACAGCAAGCAGCCCAGTAAGTGATACATCCCTGGAATTAGGTTCTCTTCCACTACATTAGGCTACAGTCAGATGACATGGCA
>JARQOD010000003.1:107834735-107891945 GCA_033576555.1 Oophaga sylvatica
GGTCTTTATCTCCTGTCACTTTATGCCTCTGTTACCAGGGAACAGACCACAGACATTAACCATCCATCTGTCCCCTGATGACAAAGTAAAGGTGACAAGGGGAAAGCACTTACTTCCAATCTGCGACCACACCTTCCCTACCTGCCTTTGCCCCGGTTCTCTGGAGAATCATCTGTCCATCTGTCATCCCACACAGGGTGGAAACAAAAACAAGATGCCTAACGGACAAGACAGATTTCTGTCTGATGAAACATTAGGTAAGTTTAACTTTCATAGTGCAAACATGAGCACAGAACCTTTTCTATCACCTGTACATGTACAACGTCAAGGGTACCTGTCCTAAATAAATATTCTCATTTTTATGTACATCATTTTTGCCGTTTCATTGGTAACTTTTACATCTGTTTTATGTTTATTCATCACACGGAGCAGAAAATGTCACTTTTTTTCTATGAAGAGGGAGTTACTTTGGGGCGGTAGTGACTCAGCAGGAGCAGGTGGTAAAAAATAATTACCTCCTCCTCTCACATACGAATCATACAATTAGCAACAGCCATCATGATACAATATACAGGACCGGTATTGGACTGTGATGCCAAGGGCCCACAGTAATATTGACTTTATAGTAACATCTGACTTATATTGCCCCCAATTCACAAAGTTACCTCTGCTTCTTTATAATAATAAGCTGAGCAGTTGTTAAATAAATGCTGCCTTTGACTGTACATAGTGAAGTAAATGTATGGTACCAACTACTGCTGTTATAGAGGAGTGGTGGGCCCACCGGAGGATTCATGTGCTCTCTGGTGGGTCAGTCCAAACCTGTGCAGGACCCTTCACCAGTATGTATGGTATCTGCACATATTAAAATGAACTATGGACAGAAAGCTTTAATAACCCAATGTTATGTCTGTACATAGTGAAGTAAATGTATGGTACCAACTACTGCTGTTATAGAGGAGTGGTGGGCCACTGGAGGATTCACGTGCTCTCCGGTGGGTCAGTCCAAACCTGTGCAGGACCCTTCACCAGTACGTATGGTATCTTCACATATTAAAATAAACTATGGACAGAAATATTTAATAACCCAATGCTATGTCTGTACATAGTGAAGTAAATGTATGGTACCAACTACTGCTGTTATAGAGGAGTGGTGGGCCCACCGGAGGATTCACGTGCTCTCCGGTGGGACAGTCCGAACCTGTGCAGGACCCTTCACCAGTATGTATGGTATCTGCACATATTAAAATGAACTATGGACAGAAAGATTTAATAACCCAATGCTATGTCTGCACATAGTGAAGTAAATGTATGGTACCAACTACTGCTGTTATAGAGGAGTGGTGGGCCCACCGGAGGATTTACGTGCTCTCCGGTGGGTCAGTCCAAACCTGTGCAGGACCCTTCACCAGTACGTATGGTGTCTGCACATATTAAAATGAACTATGGACAGAAAGATTTAATAACCCAATGCTATGTCTGTACATAGTGAAGTAAATGTATGGTACCAACTACTGCTGTTATAGAGGAGTGGTGGGCCCACCGGAGGATTCACGTGCTCTCCGGTGGGACAGTCCGAACCTGTGCAGATCCCTTCACTAGTATGTATGGTATCTGCACATATTAAAATGAACTATGGACAGAAAGATTTAATAACCCAATGCTATGTCTGTACATAGTTAAGTAAATGTATGGTACCAACTACTACTGTTATAGAGGAGTGGTGGGCCCACCGGAGGATTCACGTGCTCTCCGGTGGGACAGTCCGAACCTGTGCAGATCCCTTCACTAGTACGTATGGTATCTGCACATATTAAAATAAACTATGGACAGAAAAATTTAATAACCCAATGCTATATCTGTACGTAGTGAAGTAAATGTATGGTACCAACTACTGCTGTTATAGAGGAGTGGTGGGCCCACCGGAGGATTCACGTGCTCTCCGGTGGGACAGTCCGAACCTGTGCAGATCCCTTCACCAGTACGTATGGTATCTGCACATATTAAAATAAACTATGGACAGAAAGCTTTAATACGCCAATGCAGCAATAAGGTGGAGAAATGTAGTGGCCATTGGGACCAGTGAGACTAATAACAAGTGCATGATAGTAATCTGCAATGAAACAATTGTTTTTGACAGATGAAACTCTTCCATATTGGTGTGAAAGCCTTGCCTATAAATATTCTGTCTTCTTATAGCTCGATGTTAAATGAGCCTAAGCCATCGGGCCGAACAGCTTTTCCTATGAAGAGTTATGTGCAGGCCAGATTGGTAATGACATGCACACAGATACAAGAGAAGCAATCATTTGATTATCAGATGCAGTGGTATCGCAGCGTACCTGCCCACTCTTCAGATGGAAGGATAACCCCCTCCCTTTACCAGCAGCACCACCACATCATGGGTTATTATCAGTCCCTTTACTGCTACTGTTTAGTTATTTTTCTCCCCTAGCACTCTCCTTCATTACTTTGTCTCTGATTTAGCATCTGAACCCTTTTCACATTTAGTAATAACCAAATGCAAGCTGTGTACTTTAATCTTCCAAACACAGGCGCACTGCTGTGAAAATCATACACACTCCGCTCCCTGGCATTGCGTGCCCCATCCTTTTCCATTTATATGCAAATGCTGACCTTTCACCCCAGCTGGCTGCACGAAGAATTTTCCTAAAAATGCAAATAAAAGCGTACAGTCATTTTACCCTCCTCCAGTGTTTTATTCCTTTTTTCCTCCTTCTGAGTGAGCGTACGGAGGGCTAAGCGTAGATGGCAGCAATAATTATTTTTTATGAATCCTACCGTCCATAGGAATAAGCTTTGGGCTGCATTGCCTTCTGTGCGTTAGTTATGGGGTTGCTGTAGAGGGAAGAGCGGTCCGTCCGGTTTTATTTCTAGGTAATGGACCAGCTGTGTTTTAATATTTGTGTTGGTTTTATTAATAACCATTGGTGCAGCTCCATAAACGGCAGCGGTGCCGCATGCAGACGTAAGTAATAGGCAGGCTTTATTGCAGTCATCAGAAGTTTCATTATATGTGTGCCATATATCTATAACTCTTACAGAATTTAAAGGGGATTGTATGAACTAGGGTGCACTGACTTTTTAATAAATCGGATTTAGGGCAAGATAGATACAAGGGATGTTGAAACGTGGACAAGTTCTTCCTGCTGTTCCTTTCCTATGTAAGAAGAAGCCGAAGAGCATCATTCGACCCAGCTCGTCTATGCTGAATAGAAGGAGCACATGTGGCGGGATATTTTCTAGCCCTTCAGTGGGCACATTGGGAAGATATTTGGTAACTGTCATTGCCCCCTAGTTCTGCATTAATAAGACTTCTGTAAAATACCATAATGTACAGGGGCTTAGGCAGTAGAAAGCTGGAGCACCACAATTACAGAACTCCTTTACATCTATTTTTTACACCCAGAACTTTCATTAAGGACTCGTGCAGACCGCCATATAACTTGGACAAGTGACATCCATAATTTTGACGGATAACTCTCATCCCTATGGTATTCTATGGACTGAGTTGCTCCAAGGAAAAGATAGCAGCATACGTGATTTGCCTCCGAGAATCAGATGGCACTTTCCCATCCAGTGTTAGGGCCCGCCAGTAACCAACTCCAGGGCCCCACTCTTCATCAACATGCAAATGTGACATTATCATCAATCACAAACTTATATAATAACGAGCTTCGTAGATTGTTAAAGTAATAAGATGCTGCCTTAGTCTGTACATAGAGATTCAAGTATATAGTTCCACTCTTGCACAGGGGCCCACCGGAGGATTCTCCTGTCCTCCTGTGGGCCAGTCCATGCCTGCTCCCATCCAACTCTATAGATCAGTGGAAAAAAATCGGAGTGCGGTCTGATTTTCACGGACTGACAGTATAGAGAAGGTCGAGACATTTTTTTTTTTTGTTCTCCAACTTGGAGAAAATCGGATCCCACTCTGATCAAACTCTGATAAACTGTAATCACAGTGTGATTAGCATAATGGGACTGAATGTTCGTGTGACCCTGGCCTAACAGTTAGATTAGTTCTTAATTAACTGACTCAGTATTAGCCCAACCCACAACACGGTCACATCCATGATTACTAGATAGGACTGCATCTGAGTTATGTACCTACCAGTGTGTATATGATGAATGATGAACGCAGCAGACGGTGGGATGGTGAACCTTTAGCAATAAGTCCTCTTTTTATTTTTAATCATTACGGTACATTTTTTATTTTGACACTGCATTTGATTGCACACTGTGGCCACACACACACATTATATATACGGTATATATATTTATATTTATACATATATGCTTTGTTCCTCATTTCTAATTCTAGCACTAAGATTGACAGTTCCCCAGCACAGTGTAATTGTAGGTGCGCTCGCAGTCCGCAGCCCTCAAATGTCAGCTATTTCTAGAGTGACAACAAGTAAAAGGTAAATTAAATAGAAAATGATTTGCGTGCTGTGCCCTCCGGCCAGAAACCAGGACACTGACCTGTCATACAATTTCGGAGTTTTGCTAATCCCACAAATGACAGATGTATAAGGCAGGTCTATCCAGAGTAGATTATAATGTGTCTGTCCTTTCTGCTGTCACTTTCTGGATAAAACTTCATCTCTTTCTCTCCCTCCTGGAGACTGTCTATATATATTTGTCATACAATTATAAGAGACTCTGAACCAAAGTCTCGGCTTAACGTTTTCTGTGCTCGGTAAGGGAAGTCCACAAACTTTCTCCCTCTGTGATCACTATTTCATGGATTTTCAACCTTGGGAACCTTCAGAACCGTAAATGTGAATGATATCAGTATATAGCACTTCCTGTAAAAAAATTAATGACCGTTTAAAGGGAACCAGTCATGTTGAAAATGGTCTCTGATCTGCAGGCCGGATGTTATAGAGCAGGAGGAGCTGATCAGATTGATAGACATTTTTGTGGGAAAACTTTCACGTTAATCATTGAAATCCTTGGTGTTTGTATGCATAAGAATCCAGTGGGCGGGCCTACGTAGTGATTGACAGTCTTCCCTTTATGACTATAAATGCAGAGATATAGCAGTCACAGGGTTAGACCACCCACCGGAGTCCTAAGTATAGAAATAGCATGAACTTTAATCTATACTGAGTCTTTTCCAACCAACCTATATATCATTGTTCTCGGCTTCTCCTTCTCCACACAGTGCTGTCCACAGATCGGATGCATGGACCACGTGACAGGTTTTCCTTATAAAGTACAAGTTATAAGAAAAGCATGTTAATATTATATGATTTTAACCTCTAGGCTACTACATGAGTGTCACAAAGGGTTGGCCATCATGTAAGTAGATGTCATAGTTATGAGAATTTATACAACCCTTGTGACATATATGTATGGAAATACATCAACGTGCTCTATTCTAATGTCAGAAATTCTAAGTTACTGCTTTATTCTGTGATCCCCTAAAATAGTTCTTATTACTCTCGTCCTATGAGTAGGGTCTTCTTATAATGTGCCCAACATAAGAAGTTTCATTCCGGCCAAAGATTTGATTTGTCAGGATCGAGTGGACACTTATCTATATTCCTTCCCAGGTATAGTATGCTCAGAAGAACTTTTTCCTCTCCAATTACGTAATTTCGAAGTTTGTGTTTTTTGGGGGTTTCTGTGTCTCCTTTGACACAATTTTCACGAGTCTGAGTTTACTAAAAGGGAATTCAGCCTTAGTTGGGTCTTCATTGAATAAGACAATGTCTATAGCCCCCATTCCCTAACATTAAAATTATATCATTAAGATTTGATCACTTCAACACGGCGGCGGTGACATGTGTGCATATGAAAAATGATGAGTATACAGCCATAGGCAGAGCGAACGCTTGATATATTAAATATACATTGGAAATTATATGGAAATGATATTCAACGTGGGGACTCTCTAGACATTAATGTGGTTTAAATATTTCATGGGAGTTGATATGGTGCACGGGGCAGGTTCATTTACTTTGTTTTTATGCGATATGCGATTTTATAGAAAGATCTGATATACAAATGTAAGGGGTTGCAAAGACTGTTAAAGATCCCCACCCTCGTCCCGGTTAAATGTTGCTGTATTCATATGTTGTAGGTGCCTAATGCTGCTATGTATATAATGTTATTTATCTAATGACTGTTGCATGTATATTGTATATAGGGAAAGTGCAGTATTAAAGTTAGGCCACTAGAGGGGGGGATATTAGCATATATAAGAATAGGAATTAGTTGGGATGGGAGGGGCCATCTATGGGTAGGTCAGGAGGATTTCCTGTGGTTTGGTCAGTAGGGCCTGAGAGCCTGGACAGGGCAGGTGACCCTGTAACGTTGAAGCACTGAGCCCAGTTGTCCAGGGCCAAAGGTCACAAAACGAAAGAATGCAGGGCAGCTCCAGTATGTGGCAGCTAACTTCATGGGCTGATGCCCTTTTGTCTGAGGTGAAACAGACAGGGGAACTCCAGAAGATAGTTAGGCTGGCCAAAAGGAACGCTGCGGTTCCGGACGATCCGGTACGACCCTGGGAAATTCTGGAAGAAGTGAGGGAAAGCACAGGGCAAGAAAGGAATGTACTCTGTGACGCAACTGTGACTCAACTGGACGTACTGAGAATGGAACCAAGTAAAATTGTTTTTGTTAAGTTGGAACTGGATTCTGTCTCTCTTTGTTTGAAAACACCAGAAGGCCGTCCTCAGCAGCTCAGACAGGAACCGGATGGAACCGAGAATGGGACGAACGGTACAGATCAAAGGGGACATTGTGTGTATGTGGTGGGAGACCAGGGCGTGATTGAGCAACCGTTGTCAGCCACGACTACGGCCCTGGCTCCCACTACACACACACATCAGTTATAAAGTTAAAGCTTTGGAAGAAAACGATAATTGTCAGTTAACCCATAGGCCAGACAGCCCTTTTGGGCATACATTTTCATCCATAAGGTGAGTAGATGTACCAATAAGCAATGGTATCCAACATTTTGAGCTGCAGTTGAAGGGGTTGTCCATTGAATATTTATTTATTTTTTAAAAAATTATGTCAACTGCAGCTTAAGACGCCACATAGGAAATAAATATATGAACTTGAAATAAGTCATTCGTAATCAGGGCATTAATATCCTCATGAAAACCTATCTAGAATGTGGCTAAGAAAGTATGAAAAAGGGAGGTAGCAAGTAAATGATAATGGCTGCCTAGTATTACCTTCAGTGAGCCGTGGCCGTAGTGCATATATTTATTTCCTATGTGGCGTCTTAATTGACTCCCATTTATATATATAGAAACTGGACTTTTTCCGGCTATTATTGCACTTTTTGCACTTTAATAAATAGGGATTTATTATTCAATCATTTGTTTGATCAATTTATATTCATTGTTGTTTGTATATTTTTGCACATACATATTTATTGTATTCAAGGGACTTTTTAGGATTTGTTATCCAGTTTGTTAATAGGCTGCTCCATATTCATTTATATATTGATATACAAGTGATATTTTGATATTGATATTGTTTCTTTTTTGGCCCATTTGGTGCATCTTATAGCCACTTGTTTATCTTTGTGGAATTACATATTTATTATCCACAGTATAGTTTTGTTTCCTTCAGTGATCCTTCTTTGCATTTGTTTGCCTCCATTTTTTTAATCATATTGGTGTATTTTTAATCATATTTCAAATAAAAATATATTTTTATGGCAATACAGCTTCTTTTCCTCTTGTTGTGATGCTTTACATGCAGAAGCTGCCGTTTAGCTAGGCGGTATTTTTGTGTTTGAATATTATCTTGTGAGATATAGCTGTTCCCCATTGGTTTCTTTTTCCTGCTCATGCCTACACGTACCGGAAATGGCAAGAATTGTCCACTCAGCCAATCAGGGCCCATTGTGGCGACCCACCTCACCCTCTGATTGGCTGAGCGGCTTTTCCTGTCATTTCTGGATTTAGTGACCGGAGAGGAATGTGAAAGCATTATACGACCTGTGTGAGACTGATGAGGATGAGTAAAACTTTTTAAACATTTTTTAAAAATCAGTCAGCAATTTAAAAATAAATAAATAAAAAAATCTGCCGGAGAACCCCTTTAAAGGGAATCTGTCACCCTAAATTGGCGGGATATTTAAATGATGGCAGTCAGGTCAGATGGGCGGTGTTTTGGGTACTTGCCTTAACATGTTGTTCGCCGCTGTCTCCATTATTTCTGGGAATTGTAGTCGTTGCCCTCCATATAACACGCCTGCGCATTGCAATCTTGAATTGAGCACGCGTAGTATGCTTTGCCCGCAGATTGCAATGCGCAGGCGCGTTATATGGAGGGCAACGACTACAATTCCCAGAAATAATGGAGACAGCGGCGAACAACATGTTAAGGCAAGTACCCAAAACACCGCCCATCTGACCTGACTGCCATCATTTAAATATCCCGCCAATTTAGGGTGACAGATTCCCTTTAAAAAGTAGTCACAACAATCACATGATTATCACCAAGACTGGCACAAGCCTCTCCAGAAATACTCGGCCTTAATGATAAAACCTGTTCTTCCAACTTCCAAACTGTTCTTCACGTCAGTCACTGTTTCCTCCAAGATCTGCTGAAATACTCTGCGGTGCTGTGAACATTCTGATCACCTGATTAAAGCTGACAAGGTTGTACCAAACATAAGAAGCGCCTTTTGTTCAGGGGCACAGGTTTTATTCTTTCTTACACAGAGTTCGGAAGGCCAAAAAAGCAAGTAGGAAATGAGAAGCAGCTGTGTTCATTGCACAATCTGGACAAGCTGATTATAAATGTAATGGCAATTGAGGCAGGAGAGGGGCTGTTGATCCCGTAAATGCCGGCTTTTAAATAAATTACAGTGAAGGGATCAAAAGAAAAAAGGGGTTAATCATGGAAGATGTGTAAAGCGGAGAGTGCGTGCGCTGAGCGAGGGGCGGGATTCTGCAGACTCAGCTACCTCTGATCACCACGTGACTTCCAGCAATAATTCAAAAGCATCTTGGAATAATTCACCTCTATCTAGTAACACAGCAGTCATTTGGGGTTTTTTTTTCTTCTTTTCAAACCAGCATTAAATGGCTGAACTGAAATGACGAAGGAGGAAAATTGATTTTTTTTTCGAGCAAACCATTGCTTGGCAGATATTTGTAGCAGGAAGGAAAGTTCGGTGCTCAATCCGGAAAATGCAATGTAGCTGATTCAGCTCCGTTTTCACCATAAAGCTCTTAGCTCTAAAGGGCCTTGTCCGTCACCAATGATAATAATGTGATTTACGGCGTAGATGTGATTTCTGCGGTTTGGCTAGCACGCGGGGAGCTGAAGTTTAACTCTACATCGCACAACAATTCTTTATAGATAAATAGTAGGACATAGATGGACCTTCCTCTATAAAGGCCTCGTTCCCGAAGCTTTGTCCATCACTGTTTTTGCTGAGACAGAAGCGCACAATAGAGATATCACAAAAGAGATACCACAAGGAAAATGAGAGAGGGTAAGAGTGATGTGGTGCTCACCTGGGAGGATTGTGTAGGGACACGACACCTATATGAGCTTTAGAATCCAAGGCTGGAAGAAAAATTCTACCAGCCAGCAATTCACTTTCGTAGAGAGGGCACGGTACCTGGCCTGCGCTTGCAGGAATTATGAATCCTCGATGGTACAAAATGAATGTGACATTTGTTTTTTTTTTTACCTTAAAACAGGCGCCCGTCTGGTGCTGAAACACGTTGGTGTAATAAAAATCTTCATTTTATATCATCAAGGATTCTTTATTCCCGCATGCGCATCCTAGGTACTGTGCTGGTACTGGTGGTGAATGTGACATTTTTTTTTACCTTGAAAAATGCACCTGTCCGGTGCCGAAACGCGTTGGTGTAATAAAAACCTTAATTTTGTATCATCGAGGATTCTTCATTTCCGCATGCGCATCTCAGGTACTGTGACCTCTCCATTAAAGTGCATCCTCTGTTATTTTCTCTATTTCGTGGTAGTTTGCTGAAGAAACTGATGCCACAACTGATCTTATACATTCCTATGCAATCAAACCCAAGCATCCAGCTATCAGTTTTTGGTCCAGGAGCTCAATCAAATCACACATGCATCATTTTTTGACATGACTGGTACAAGAAATGCTCTCTAAAATCACTTTAGCAAAAGCCTGAAACAAGAGGCTGGACACAACTGATATTTGGGAAACCGGCCAATGCCGGAACAGCATAAGATTTGCCATAATAACAATTTGACAATGATAGTTAATTCCATTTTTTTAGCTCACTGTTTCCAATACAGTTTGCAGTCATCTCTTTATAATGCTAGTATCAATTTAATGTTCCTAAAATTGTGCCAATGCCAGAATAATAGATGATACATCCGCATCCTACATTACAGAACAGTACATGATGCACCGGCGGGGGTCATTGCTGCTGACTCACTGATGGCACAACTCTAAGTGGCCAAAAAGGCATAAATGATGAATAATACTTCTATATTAGAGTATGACCAATGATAGGTTCCTGTAATGTATTACTTATCATCGAAAGTCAGTCACATGGCTAATATCGTCTAAGAATATCATACCCAGAAGAATAAAACGTGGCCAGAACTTAGAGCCAACATCTCAATGAGTCATTCTTGGAGCTACTAGAAATATTTCTTTCCAGTTCAATGAAACAAAATGGTTAAGAGTGAAAGGCTCCTTTTATTTTTCTTCTAGAAGCAATGTTTTCATTGAACTGATATCAATGGCTTCTCCTTTCCATGGAGGCTCAAGCCTCATGGCTCCATCAAAAGATTGTTCCTTCTCTGAAAATTCCAACCTTCTTCTTCTTCTCTTGCTCCTTTCAGTTTATTGGTCTCTGATGAAGTCTCAGCTGTTTAATTCCCAGTAATTATGGATAGCCTAAAACGTCTGGTGAAAAGTCACCTGGTCCTACAAGCCACCTCCCAGCCCCCTGTAACCTCGCTTCCAGTGATGAGCTGTGAAAATCAGCTCCTGGCGAGTTCATTTGTAAAACAATGGAAAGCGGAGCCTGGAACAACTATAAAAAGCTTATGAATGTATCAAGCAACAAAGGGAGATTGAGATTGTCAGGCATTTGTCCTTTACGCCAACATAATGAAGACACAACTAGAGCTCCAAAGAAAGACACTTAACCCACAGCGGTGCTTTAGAGTTTTCATGTACTCTGTTGTATATTACCGATATGAACAAACTAAAAGAATGATTACTTCACGCTGAGCTCATATTCTTCGAAGTCTCATATATTTTATCCGTTTCCACTGCTTAGTAGTTATTAGGAATAGGTCGCTTCTAGAAAACATGTCACATATGGAGTATGCTATGTTTTCCACAAAATAAAAATGTCCACATCCTTGAAACATGAACCCATCAAACAAGTGTTCCTGTGGGTCAATAATGGGACAAGAGGACGTAACTTATAGGCATGAAAGAAGCTGGAATACATCTCACATCTCATAAAACTTGTTAAAGAGAACTTGACAACATAACTTTGCATATTAACGTAAAGGCATGGCCATAATGGCGCGGTTATGCAGATTAAATAGATACCTTTAGTGAAGAAACCTGCATGGTGATTGTTCTTTAATCAACATTTGAAGTTTGGGTGTAATAAGATTTCAATGCATAGAAGTGGGACTGTGGGTAGGGTCTTTGGATCCTGCCGCAGTCCCACCGTCTCTTTCTACCTTTTTTATCTGCTTCCTGTTTGAAAGCTCATGCCGGTGCCGTCCTCTCCACGGGCGGCGCACGCGCAGATTGACCTCCTGGAAGTCTTCAGTAAAATGAAGCCAGCAGCGGTGCATCCACAGATTGAGCGCTCTGCTCCATGACCAGCCAAAATTTAAACCTGCGAATGCGCCATCGCTGGCACTATTTTACTAAAGACATCCGGGAGGTCAATGTGCACAAGCAGTGCCTGAGGAGTGGATGGCACCAGTGCAAATGTTCAAATAGGAGGCACATACAGACACCAGGGGCAGGAGCAGGACCTGAAGACCCAACCTAAAGTCCCACCTCTATGCACCAAAAAGCTTATTGCACCCAAACTTCAAATGCTGATTAAAGAACAATCATCATGCAGATTTCTTCACTAAAGGTATCTATTTCATCTATAGAACAGCTCCATTGTGGACATTGCTTTACTTTAACAAGCAAAATTGTACTGACAAGTTCTCTTTAAGATAGAAGGTTAGAAAAAGAATCATTGATGACTTCTGAAACTAAAGAAGAGAAAAGTTGCTGTTTGTACACTCTCTAGGCTCTTGGATAAGATCTATATTCTCTTCAAGAATGGCAGAATGCAGTGAATCCCAAAGGATTAATTTAATGGAAAACCATTCAATAAAGAATCAGGGTGGAGTTTTTACCCACATAAAACAACAACAACAAGAGCATTTTTGTGGCGTAGCCCAATGTTTGATGTCATCATCAGTGATATGAAATGTGATACATCAGATAAATGCATAATAGAAGTGAATCACTTCTACTCATGTGAATGGTGATGATAAAGCCAATTAATGGCAATGAACGCCAACAGTTTTGGAATGTCCATAGTGTATACCTGTACAGCAACAGTACACGGTAACATAGCAAGTTATTACACCTACATTCAGAAAACGTGGCCTATATGACGCTGATTACGAAAGGTTACCAATTCATTTCCTCACATGACAGGAAGTAAGAGGTGACCTCAAAAGTTCAACTTATTTAAGGAGATCAGGCTGTAGCCTTGATATGGAGGATATAAAAGAACTGGTAATTAAGCAACGACCAAGTGACAAAACTAAGACTTTAAGGAAAAAAAATGGAGTAAGCAGGTGGCTGTCTATAAGACTCTATCAACACAAAACTGTATCAAAAGCCGCATCATGAAATATAACAAAATATATAGAATATAAAGTTACAAATGAGTGGAAGACTATAAGATGCTATCACATGGAGATACCACTTCTTCCAGACTTCCAACAGTTTCAAAACTCACATATATAAATACTTTTATGCCCTAAAAAAGACAAAAGTATTCTAGGAGTGATAATTTTACAACTTTGCACAATCAGATTATGTACAAATGTCCTGTTGTAACAACTCCTATATGTTGCGCTCCTTTCTCAGTCATTCATTTGTAAACTTGCCTGAAGAAGGAGCATCTGTGATCTGAAAGCTTGCAAGTATCATTTCTCTGGTTAGCCAATAAACATATCACTCCTAGAATACTTTTGTCATTTTTTGGGCATAAAAGTATTTACATAGATGTTTCTGGCTAACACGATTGTGAAATATAATGTTTGATTGTATATCAAAACCCTAATCTTAAAAGTCTATGAAATATTAAGCTAGAACTTAAAAAAAATCAAGACATTCAGCAATGTCAATGCACTATTTGATTAAAGGGGGCTAGAAGAATAGACTTGTATCCTGCTTCTTCTGACACAAAGAAAGGATAATGGAAGACAATAAATACATTGGAATATTCCAGACTCCAGGTATTATGGACTCCTTGTATGTGATGTGGGAATCCACTGACAATATGGCTAAATAGTTTATAGTATTTTAATGAGGTTTGCAATCCCTATAAAGCTGTGATTCAGTGCTCCCAAGGGAGGTGCTCTGATTGGTCAGACAAAGTTAAAGGCTTAGCCTGGGGCTCTGTATGTGTAGGTGGGAGGGTGACAGGACCCTTCTTTTGCCCTGGGCAGTGTGGCATGGTAATTCATACGTAGCATTTATGGAATACCCCACATGAAAGATAAAGAAGAAATGTTACAGACTTGACACTATGCAAAGCCAATGGAAAACTGAGCACTGCTGCCGAAGCTCACAAATTCTGATCAAGAAGAATAGTTGTGTTACATCTCCTCGCTACTTCATGTGATGAAACTTTCTTATTACTTTTAGCAATATAGATCTCAGGACTTTTAGTTT
This sequence comes from Oophaga sylvatica, assembly GCA_033576555.1. Lineage (NCBI taxonomy): Eukaryota > Metazoa > Chordata > Amphibia > Anura > Dendrobatidae > Oophaga > Oophaga sylvatica. The sequence goes on from JARQOD010000003.1 coordinate 107,848,681, forward strand.
TATACAATGATCTTAGAATAAAACAAAGATCCAAATGACAAGACAGAGAGTGATCAGCTAGAAAAGCATTAAAAAGTAGCACAGATAGTTGTGTAACCAAATACAGAGTGTGTAATCTGTGTGTGTGTGTAATGTGTGTGTGAGTATGTAATGTGTGTGTGTGTAATGTGTGTGTGTGTGTGTGTGTGTGAAAGTATGTAATGTGTGTAATATATGTAGTTGTGGAATGAGTGTGAGTATGTAACATGTGTTTGTTTGTGTAATGTGTGTGTAATGTTCATATGTATGTGCGTAGTGTGTGTGTAACACATGTATGTGTAATGTGTGTATATCTGTGAAATGTATATGTGTATATAATGTGTGTACTTGTAATGTGTGTGTGTGTAACGTGTGCTTATGTGCGTGTATGTATATTGTGTGTGTAATGTGTGTGCATGTGTAATGTGTATGTGAGTATGTAATGTGTGCAATATATGTGTTTGTGGAATGAGTGTGAGTATGTAATATGTATTTGTTTGTGTAATGTGTGTGTAATGTTCATATCTGTATGTAGTGTGTGTGTAACACATGTATGTGTAATGTGTGTATATCTGTGAAATGTATGTGTGTACATAATGTGTGTACTTGTAATGTGTGTGTGTGTAACGTGTGCATATGTGTGTGTATGCATATTGTGTGTGTAATGTGTGTGAGTATGTAATGTGTGTAATATATGTGTTTGTGGAATGAGTATGTAATATATGTTTGTGTAATGTGTGTGAGTATTATTCATATCTGTATGTGGTGTATGTGTAACATGTATGTGTAATGTGTGTATATCTGTGAAATGTATGTGTGTATATAATGTGTGTACTTGTAATGTGTGTGGGTAACGCATGCATGTGTGTATGTATATTGTGTGTACTGTGTGTGTGTAATGTGTGCATATATGCGTGTATGTATATTGTGTGTGTGTGTGTGTGTGTAATGTATGTGTAATATATGTTTGTACAAAGAGCTTTATAAATAGTATTTTGTTCCAACAACCAGACAAAAACATTCTCATAAAACATTTTGTGTAAAAAGTTCCATAAAATATAAAAGTAGCACAAAGGAGTAGAGATCATTGATAACAAGTTTACTTGAAATCATCCCTTGGTACGGCACACTTGTACACTATAAGGTTTGCAGATGTAAATGCAGAACTTCTTGTTACACAGGACATAATATATAATCCTATTGTGTGACATCAGGTCATATAATCATGTAGGTAACCGCACATTGTTATATAGTCTGCTGAACTTAATGGGCTGTAGTACTGCGGGGACAAGTCATTGTGTGTCATTTCCACACACACACACACCACACGCAGGCAAATGGTGGCCTTGTTGCTTGTAGTGCTTGCCTCTCATCCCACAATAATCATCACAGGATACAAAGCATTATGGGGCAGGGAGGCTGCTCCCAGCTTTGGTTTCTATGACAGCATAGAAGGCTCAGAGTGCAAACCTCTGATTCCCGGATTCCAGGTTCTTTGTTTGCCATTAATTAAAGTGACCATATGGAGCAAGCTGATAATGGAAGCAGATGATCCAGTAGAGAGAAGAAAAAATGAATTTGAAGCAGGAAACTGGTCTGAAAAGGATTTTGTAGCTCTATGCAGATTTAAATATGAGCTGGGGAAGGGGGGTGGGGGTGGTCTTGACAATGGATGTCAGATATTGTACTAGGGGGAGATCACACAAATGACAACACGCAGGCGCTCTCGTAGCTAAATACTACCACTGGTGGAGGCAGAAATACTTATATTAGCCTCCATGAGATATCTACATCACAAAAAAGCCACAACCCAAAATGCACAATAAATGGAAATACAAGCCAACTTCTCTCAGGACTATAGATTATTTCACAACTTTCTTGTTACCACTATAACAATGTATCACTTCCACAATCCCCCTTCCTCTCCACAGCTCTGGTGTAACCTTCACAGCACTCAGGCAGGAGACTGCTACATGTTACATAAACTTTCTACAGGAGAATAGCTGAATCTGTGTTCTGTAAACTCTGCCACATGGGAGGTGAGTAGAAATAATGGCCCATGTATCTGCAGAGCAGAGCTGGGGAAGGATGGGGTGGAGGCTTTGTCTCTCTGGAAGTGTTTCTCCATTTGTGTTGTTTGCTCTAAACATCTCCATTAGTTACATCAGGAAAACAGTCAGGGCCCCAAGACAACATTCAGTACCAGCCGACAACTCATCCACAGAGTTTTCTCAAGTAAAAGTCCTTCCAGAGGGGTGTGGAGGGGGCTCCCCTACAAAAATAACAGGCAGGTTCCCACAAAAGCCTGCTCCTAGGTCACAGAGGAGGTGGAGAGCAGCAGCAGCAGCAGCAGCAGCCAGGAGCCAGGAGCTGTCCATGGTGCTGACATGCTGCAGCTGATCGGGCACAGCACACAGCACAATGTGACTTACCTTCATCACAATGACATCATGGGGAGCAGTCAGGGGATGTGCATGGTTATAGGGCTGCGATGGAGACCAGTCCTTACTCTGATGATGTTAGGCTGTTTGTTGCTCCCACTTAAAGCTCCCTTGCCCTTGCACTGAGCACTTCTGCTGGCTGGGGGCTCATTCCTTTATTGACCAGGCTCATGAGTAGAGCAGGCTCACATAGGGTGGGGGTCTCCAGAACTCCAGCCTTGCAAATGTATCTGTTTACTCTCCGAGGTGAAGGAAATTTACAGTACAGCATCAAAAAAGATGGAGCAGCTCACTTCCTCCGGGGAGACAGTGGGCAGGCCCAGCTCTGTACAGCAACCTATTACTGCTGTGCTCCAGCCAACAGAAGGTGCCTGGCTCATCCGAGCTGATTAATAATTAATATGCACGATCGTTGGAGCTTCTTCAGTGGGGAGGGCACACAAGGGGTGTGTGTGCATATTACAACTGTCATTGTCACCACCCCTATGCAATGACAGCTTTTGGTATAGTCCAATAATTTCTAATAGAAAAGACTCAGCAGATGATAGATGTCTTGTGTGCACACACAGCCAAGCCAAAGTTGTTCTGGGGGTCCACGCCTGGTGGGCAGAGGTGACCTTCCCCCCTTGGCACCAACATACAACTTTGCACTGCTCCTCGATGACACCCACAGCCTCTCTCCAGCTCCTTAAAGTCCTAGCAGCACAGTAAACAACTACACATGTCACCAGCAGCAAGAAAATGGAGTATTTAACTCCTTGATGACCACACCCCTGCAGCTAAACTTACTCCAGGGATAGTCGCCGGAGCTGAGGACTTTCCAACACACAATGTTCCTTATATTAAGTCATTGCAATCACTGCCAGTGACTAGTTACAGAAATCCTGCCACAGTCCTGCTTCCATCCTGCCCCAGCTCTGCCTCCATCCTGCCCCAGCTCTGCCTCCATCCTGCCATTACCCTGCCACAGTCCTGCTTCCATCCTGCCCCAGCTCTGCTTCCATCCTGCCCCAGCTCTGCCTCCATCCTGCCATTACCCTGCCACAGTCCTGCTTCCATCCTGCCCCAACTCTTCTTCCTTCCTACCATTATCCTGCCACAGTCCTGCTTCCATCCTGCCCCAGCTCTGCCTCCATCCTGCCATTACCCTGCCACAGTCCTGCTTCCATCCTGCCCCAACTCTGCCTCCATCCTGCCCCAGCTCTGCCTCCATCCTGCCATTACCCTGACACAGTCCTGCTTCCATCCTGCCCCAGCTCTGCCTCCATCCTGCCATTACCCTGCCACAGTCCTGCTTCCATCTGCCCAACTCTGCCTCCATCTGCCCAGCTCTGCCTCCTCCTGCCATTACCCTGACACAGTCCTGCTTCCATCCTGCCCAACTCTGCCTCCATCCTACCATTACCCTGCCACAGTCCTGCTTCCATCCTGCCCCAACTCTGCCTCCATCCTACCATTACCCTGCCACAGTCCTGCTTCCATCCTGCCCCAACTCTGCCTCCATCCTGCCCAACTCTGCCTCCATCCTGCCATTACCCTGACACAGTCCTGCTTCCATCCTGCCCCAACTCTGCCTCCATCCTACCATTACCCTGCCACAGTCCTGCTTCCATCCTGCCCCAACTCTGCCTCCATCCTGCCCCAACTCTGCCTCCATCGTGCTATTATCCTGCCACAGTCCTGCTTCTATCCTGCCCCAACTCTGCCTCCATCCTGCCCCAACTCTGCCTCCATCCTGCCCCAACTCTGCCTCCATCCTACCATTACCCTGCCACAGTCCTGCTTCCATCCTGCCCCAACTCTGCCTCCATCCTGCCCCAACTCTGCCTCCATCGTGCCATTACCCTGCCACAGTCCTGCTTCCATCCTGCCCCAACTCTGCCTCCATCCTGCCCCAACTCTGCCTCCATCGTGCCATTACCCTGCCACAGTCCTGCTTCCATCCTGCCCCAACTCTGCCTCATTGTGCCATTACCCTGCCACAGCCCGGCTTCCATCCTGCCCCAATTCTGCCTCCATCCTGCCCCAACTCTGCCTCCATCCTGCCCCAACTTTGCCTCTATCCTGCCCCAACACTTCCACCATGCTGCCACAATCCTGCACCAACCATGCCAACAGTCCTGTCTGCTGCACTTAATTTCAGTCATTTCTAAGCAATAAAAAGCAAATGCAGCAGGATTCCTGCACAGATCAGAAGCTATCAGCCCACCCTGCCCTCATAGGGGGGGAAACCACAAGATATTACACAGCGACCGATGCCAGAATGGAGCGATAAAAGCAGGTTCATTCAGAAAGCGCACAACCAACAGACGTGTGCATGGAGGCAGCAGCTTCACCTGCTCATCCGAGTACTCACATAACACGCACATGTATGTATACGGATGTGACACGGAGCCCTTCTATGTTGTTTTCTACTCCATAGGACTGCAGGTAAAAAGCTAAAACTACTGCACTAAATTACTCCAGTGACTGACTACAATGTTTCCAAGAAGCAGTACACACACACCACACAAAGTACTCTCACACTCAGTACATTCACAAAGAAAACACACAGTACACTCACACTCCACACATTATACACACAGTACAATTATACACAGTACACTCACACATTTCACACACAGTACACTCACACTCCACACATTATACACACAGTACAATTATACACAGTACACTCACACATTTCACACACAGTACACTCACACTCCACACATTATACACACAGTACAATTATACACAGTACACTCACACATTTCACACACAGTACATTCACACTCCACAAAGAACCCCCCCACACACAATTCACTCACACAAAGTAAACAGTGCATTCACATAGGAAACTTACACACCTTATACACAATACACTAACACACGGTACACTCACACTCCACATAATACAATCACACATTACACTTCACACACTGTACAGTCACACATTACACTCACACATTACACTCACACATCACACACAGTTAACTGACACACATTACACATCACACACACAGTACTCTCACACTGTATTTTATATTATTAATAGAATAGTATTATATATTAATCCTACAAGTCAGAGGACTTTACTGAAGTTTTCCTCCCCATCTCAGGCTGAGAATTGCTGGTCCTCAGGGTGAGGACTGGGCTGGTAAATGAGTGCAGACCTTATTCCAATTCCCCATTTATTGTCACCTGTCCGGAGTGACTTTCCTACCTGTCACCATATGTATGACTTACATTACAGCCAAGAAGACTAGAAGAGGCACATACAAAGCTGCAATGGTGGAAGTAGCAGTAATAAAGCAGTAACACTGCAGTATTACACAGGACATCCTTCTATGCAACGTTCATCAAAGCCTCCACATGGATTGCTGAGCGGTAAAGAATGTGGCATTAATAACATAATAATAAATATAACGATGCTACTTGGAAGATCAGGACAAATAAAGTGCAACTAATCCCAGCCTGTAACTCCAGGGCGGGGAGAGGTGTCGTGTAGTCTGTGCAGGGCGTTCAGCACCACCGGCTCCGGACAGCTCCTCAGCTCATCCAGGCAGGACAGGCGCTCCTCACCCCTCTGTGGTGTCAGGACCGTCCCATCGGGTTGTGTACACATTATTCATGGCAGCACTGCTGAAGATGTGCAATAGATGCAGTATTATCCTCCAGGGAGCCAGAGGTGTGAATCCATGTCTGTATGTAAGTGTGCTACTAGTAGCTAAACTTTATATATACATACATTTGTGTGTGCAGAAGTTCCTCCGTTTATGTACAGATGTATTTGTATGTGTGTAGATATCTAAGTGTGTGGTTGTGCACATATCAGTTAGTGTTTGTACCTGTTTATGTGTACATGTATGTGTTTGTGTTTGTACATGTGTGTGTACATAAATGTGTTTGTAAGTGTACATGTATGTGCTTGTGTGTATGTGTGTGTACATGTGCTTGTGTGTTGTACATGTGAATGTGCTTGCGTGTGTATGTTTTTGTGTGTGTAAATATATCCATGTAAATATGCATATATGTGTGAAGAAATCTAAGTGTGTTTAGATGTTTTTATGTTTGTGGATATCTATATGATGTTGTTTGCATACATACAATTTAGTGTTTTTGCGAGGAGTGTGTACATGATGTTTGCGTACATTTTTGTGTTTGTACATTTTGTTTGTGTGTACACACATGAATGTGTTTTTATGGTATACACGTGTAAGTATGCAGATTTCTGTGTATACAAGTCTGTATGTGCATTTAGATGTTTCATGTGTCTTTTCACGGCTTCTTTGTGGGTATCAAAAATAAAATGCTAAAGTATTAAAAGTGTTACTTTGCTAAATATATAAATACTGCGCTAGTGGATGCAATCAGTATAAATTATTACGATCCACTGATTGCAAAGCTGAGACAGCATTTTCTGAATAGACTCGATGACTTGAGATTGTAGAAAAAAATGTAAAGAAAAAAAAAGACCCTAAAATGCAGCCAACTTCAGACTGCACTTTGTCTAATTGGCACCAGTCTCCCCGGTTAGCAGCTGGGTGAAGATTTTCCTACCCCTTATTCTATGTTCCTATGCAGATGGACGTCCTTAATACCACAGACTACAATTAATGCTGTTGTATTTGATGAATTTAAATGGGTCTGCATTAATATTGTATATAGAACAGCTGAAGGGCTGGATATACCAGCAAGAGGAGACCCCTGGCAGATGGAGGAAACAAAAAAAAAAGTTTTAATAAGGCCTCAGGCTAACATTGTCATAATGACACCCCTCCCCCTCCCTATATCCCACCCCTCAGGACATACAATTGCTTTGTCTCTAAAGAAAGTACAAGTCTAAAGTTTTCTTTCTCAATGGGACGACAGATTTGCATTCAACTTTTTTTTTTAAACGTTAGGCAAATTGTGAAGCTGCGTAAGTGCGCTGTGTAGTATCACTTGGCAGCCATTCAGCCTGGCTGTTCTGTTCTTTGTGTCCTACTCCTTCACATAGCAACGCAAAACCGCTCAGAAAAGTTACTAAAAGTTTATTTTTATAAGTCAAAAAGTAAAATTCAAAGTTTTTTATGGCTGGATGTTAGAATATAAGAAAATCATATATTTGAGATATATATATATATATATACAGTATATATATATATATATATATATATATATATATATATATATATATATATATACATACATATATATATATATATATATATATATATATATATATAACATCTTACTGCACAAACACATTATATAGTCTCACTACACAAATAACAGATATACATGTATACAATATGTGTGCATATATATATATACATATATAGACATATATATAGATAGAAAGATAGATAGATAGATAGATAGATAGATAGATAGAGTAGATAGATAGATAGATAGATAATGATAAAGATAATAGATTCATACATGTTGTGTATATTTAAGAATAAAGAATAGCATACATTTCAGATGCACACTCTATTCATACCAGATGCACACCTATATTCATACCAGGATAGCACACTCTATATTCAGTACCAGATACACACTCTATATTCAGTACCAGGATGCACACTCTCAAATTCAGTACCAGGATGCACCTCTATATTCAGTACCAGATGCACACTTATATTCATACCGGGATGCACACTTTATATTCAGTCAGGATGCACCTCTATATTCAGTACCAGGATGCACGCTCTATATTCATACCAGATGCACGCTCTAATTCATACCAGATGCACGTCTATATTCAGTACCAGATGCACACTCTATAATTCATACCAGGATGCACACTCTATATTCAGTACCGATGCACACTCTATATTCAGTACCGGATGCACACTCTATATTCAGTACAGATGCACACTCTATATTCGTTACAGGAGCACACTCTATATTTCAGTACCATGGCACACTCTATATTCAGTACAGATGCACACTCTATATTCAGTACCGATGCACGCTCTATATTCAGTACAGGATGCACACTCCTTATCAGTACCAGTTGCACCTCTATATTCAGTACCAGATGCACACTCTATATTCATACAGATGCACACTCTTATTCAGTACAGGATGCACGCTTTATATTCAGTACCTAGGAGCACACTCTATATTAGTACCAGATGCACACTTATATCAGTACAGATGCACACTCTATATTCAGGACCAGGATGCACACTCATATTCAGTACCAGGATGCAACTCTATATTCAGTACCAGGATGCACGCTCTATATTCATACAGATGCACGCTCTATATTCAGTACCAGGATCACGCTCTATATTCATACCAGATGCACACTCTATATTCAGTACAGATGCACACTCTATATTCAGTACAGATTCACACTCTATATCAGTACCAGGATGCCACTCTATATTCAGTACCAGGATGCACACCCTATATCAGTACAGGATGCACACTACTATATTCATACCAGGATGCACACTCTATATTCAGTACAGGATGCACACTCTATATTCAGTACAGATGCACACTCATATTCAGTACCAGGATGCACACTCTATATTCAGTACCAGGATGCACACCTATATTCAGTACCAGGATGCACACTCTATATTCAGTACCAGGATGCACACTCTATATTCAGTACCAGGATGCACACTTTATATTCAGTACCAGGATGCACACTCTATATTCAGTACCAGGATGCACGCTCTATATTCAGTACCAGGATGCACACTCTATATTCAGTACCAGATGCACGCTCTATATTCAGTACCAGATGCACACTCTATATTCAGTACCAGGATGCACACTCTATATTCAGTACCAGATGCACACTCTATATTCAGTACCAGGATGCACACTCTATATTCAGTACCAGGATGCACACTCTATATTCAGTACCAGGATGCACACTCTATATTCAGTACCAGGATGCACACTCTATATTCAGTACCAGGATGCACACTCTATATTCAGTACCAGGATGCACGCTCTATATTCAGTACCAGGATGCACACTCTATATTCAGTACCAGGATGCACACTCTATATTCAGTACCAGGATGCACACTCTATATTCAGTACCAGGATGCACACTCTATATTCAGTACCAGGATGCACGCTTTATATTCAGTACCAGGATGCACACTCTATATTCAGTACCAGATGCACACTCTATATTCAGTACCAGGATGCACACTCTATATTCAGTACCAGGATGCACACTCTATATTCAGTACCAGGATGCACACTCTATATTCAGTACCAGGATGCACGCTCTATATTCAGTACCAGGATGCACCTCTATATTCAGTACCAGGATGCACGCTCTATATTCAGTACCAGGATGCACACTCTATATTCAGTACCAGGATGCACACTCTATATTCAGTACCAGGATGCACACTCTATATTCAGTACCAGGATGCACACTCTATATTCAGTACCAGATGCACACTCTATATTCAGTACCAGGATGCACACTCTATATTCAGTACCAGGATGCACACTCTATATTCAGTACCAGATGCACACTCTATATTCAGTACCAGATGCACACTCTATATTCAGTACCAGGATGCACACTCTATATTCAGTACCAGGATGCACACCCTATTATCAGTACTTAAGATACAAGTTAGAATACTGCATACCTGTGATACACATTAATATTAGGACCCTAAATCTAGGCAATGCTGATATGAAACACCAATTTATAGCGATAGAAAGCAGACAATACCAGCAGATAAAGCCCATGGTGTGCACCAAGACCTGGTCAACTTGATGAGGTCAAGCCTTGTGTCCCTGAAGCTCTCACAAGTAGACGCACAAAGTTTGCAAAGAATTAACTAACCTAGAAAAGTTTCACACAGCGTCATCTTGACTGTTCTCTTTATCCCAGGCTCCACAGCTCAAGTCAGAAGTTACTTCATTCCTGAAAAGTTGCAGCAAGTACCAAAAGCTTATGTGCCCAGGAGCCTAGCCCAGGCCCTGTCCGCTCCAATCACAGCGGGCCCAGGATAATTAGACAACAATAGCCCGTGCTGGCAGCCAATCCAACTTATGTGTACACATACAATTGCTGTAGACCAGGAGGACAATGACAAGCTGCTGCTGTTTCTACTACTCCCTCTCCCTCCTTCCAAGGACTAGTCAATAGTTTCTGCTTGTTAGAAGACCCCCTATTCTCCCCCTTCCTGGGAGAACATGACCGGACCGCCATATCATGTAGGAAAGTTTGTAGAAAGTGACTCCCATATGTGATCAGCCTTCAATTGACTGCTATTATAGTTTTCTTAAAGCTGGTCGTAGGTGTTAGGACTTTTCTTTTCAATATTTTTTTGATTTAATGTTTTGTAAATGCAATGATTAAGATGCTTTTTTACTTGTTCAGATTGGCCTGTTAATGGTCGGCAATCAACTCTATACAAGGGGAGCACTGTTGCTCAGTGGTTAACACAATTGCTTTGCTTCGCACTGCTGGGATCCTGGGTTCAAATCCCACCAAGAACAGCATCTGCAAGGAGTTTGTATGTTCTCCACGTGTTTGCGTGGGTTTCCTTTGGATAATCTGGTTTCCTCCCACACTCCAAAAACATACTGATTGGGAATTTAGATTGTGAGCCCCAATGGGGACAGTGATGATGATGATGCCTGTACAGTGCTGATGGTCCTCTATAAGTAAGCATTATGAAGTTGATCAGCATTTATTTACTGGCTTGCTTACACAGATTGACAAGTACTAATGGCAACAGAACAATCAACCCAGTTGTTTGGTCCCCATACAGCATTGTGTTATCAGCAGCTCATACCCTGTTTACACGGGCAATATGCTGGCGGCAAGGGCTTGTGCACACAAGTGGTTTTCTCGTACGAGTGCTATCTGTGGTTTTTACTGATAGCACTCATACTTATGATATGGGGTTGTGCACATGTCCAATTTATTCCTCGAACCAAGTGATCCGAGTAAAAAAATTGGAGACATGAGTGTTGGATCAAAATTGGCAAGGCAAGTCTATGGATCTGTGAAAAAATGAGACTGCACTCTGGTGACATCCGAGTAGGGACCTATTTTCATGGACTGACAGAATGGAGAAGGTGAAGAAACTTTTTTCTTTTTGTTCCCAAGTCCAAGAAAACTAATGCCACTCTGATTAAACTCTGATCAAAGTCTGATCAGAATAATAGGAGCAGATGTGGAGAAATTAGTCAAGGGAACAGATCTTCACAATGATTTTTATGTCGGCATAAACAATCCAATCATGCTTCTTTTTGCAAACCTTAGTTTACTGATTTTGACCCATCTAAATGCACCTTAAAGGGAATTTGACAGCAGTTTTTTGCTACCTCATGTGAGAGCAGTCTGATGTAGGCAAAGAGAAACTGAATTCAACGATGTATCACTTAGATTACTGGGTGCAGCCATTCTCACACAATCAGAGTTTTTAGATTTAGCATGAAGCAGAGCTGAGGAAGGTAATCCCTCCCACACCAGGTCCTGTATATACAATGTCCATAGACAGTGAGCTGCCTATCACAGGAGGGGGCGTGTTACGAGGCACATGACCAGCTAGTTACAGTGATGAGAAGCTCCTGGTGCTAAAACAATCATTGCAAGCAAACAAAACACGGAGCTTGATAAGAGAGGCATCACTGAAATCTGTGTTTTAACCCCTACCTCATGCTGTCTTCAGATAACATCGCAAAAACCTGCCAACAGATTCCCTTTAAATCTTGAAGATAACACAATAGTTTTAGAGAATACCGAGTAAAAAATTTTAACATCCTAAAAATCCATTAGATAAATGTTATAAATTATAATCAATAAATATTATGCTGGATATCAGTAATGTCAGGTCAGAAATCACTACTGCTAGGCCAGCCTGAGATCCTTCAGGTTTGTGATACAGTAACTGAGACATTGTTCTAAGATGATAGACAATCTAAAATCAATGGGGAAGTCGGACCCCTGTACCTGCGGGCTGCTGCCCTTGGCCTTACACTCCTCACTGACATTTTGGTCCCTATGAAACTACATTTTTTTCAGTTCTTCAGCTTCTCTTTTTTTATCTTGTCAACGTACCCATATGTAAGGAAAAGGTTGTCGCCATTTTGTATAGGGCCTGTACCAGCCTCCATTTTGTCAGTTCACACAGCCACAGACTTTTAGCTACACATTGCCTATTAGCATATCCAGTACGACAGGTTTTGATGTCCACTAGGAATCAATAGGCCTTTACATGCTAATTAGTCTAGGCCAGTGACTGAATGAGATGGTCAGTCGTATGGTAAATAGCCCAAGCTCAGGCATTGTTTCCTGCTCCATATGAATTGCAGGCCAATTAATATGCGTGCTTCAAAGCAATGGGGATGGGCCTAGCAGGTTTAAGAACTAGCCATGACCAGGCTGCTGGTCTCATTCCATTTCACACACAGAAGCCAAGAAGATGGTCTAGGAAAGACCAAGGGACTATTCAGGAACTGAAGACTGTACATGGGAATGGCAGAGCCAAGGCCTTCCCATGACCATAATACCCGGTAATATTGATCCATAGCTTATACCTTTAAGCCTTGTACATTATTGTTGTATTTTTACTCTGACTGCCATTCCATTGTAGTTACGTTGTATAGCTTTACTGTATATTTCTGTAATTATCTAGTGCGCCCTTAAGGCAAATTAAACCATAAAATTAATCTTGGGCTGATGCTTTTACTCTGATCACGAATCTTAGAATACCCAGTGGGTAGCAGGACACCTTCCCCGGCGGCCATTTGCTCTAGGTGCAGTTCTCTTACTGACCTGAGAGACAAAGGGGGGCGCCGGAGAGCTGTACCTGTGGAGTTACGTCCCATTGGTGACGTGGGAGGAAAGGGATCGTCCGTCACATTTGGTAGCGGCGGTGGTATCAGAAGCTGTGATACCCGGGCTACCGTGTGGCGGCCGGCTGAGTTCCTCACAAATTGGTGGCAGCGGTGGGATCAGAGTAATAGTGTGCGTGGGACCCCTACTCCCAGACACTAGAGACTACCAGCAGTACTTTCACTGCTGGGGTCTTAAGGTCAGCCCAGCACTAGACGGTCAGAGTGTAAATATAACAAGTTGTGTGCAAGGTCAGGGTTGCAGCTGTGTTTCAGTAACCAAAGGTTCCCAAGATGGCGGAAGGCACCAGGAGTAGGGCAAAGGGGGAGGCCAATGCTGTGGCCTATGAGGGGTTCGATACCGATGAGGGGGAGCTCAGCCAGGGCTCCCCAAGGAGCCCGACCCCCGTGCTCAGTCTCACAGTGGACTGCCCACCCCCTGCCTGTCCCAGCCTGTCCAGATCGGAGACCCTCTTCCAAGCGGCTATGGCGCAGCTCGAGGCTGGTAATGACGCCGCCTATGAAAGACTCCTGGTGGCGGCAGAGAAAGCAGAAGAGCGTGAGCAAGCAGCGGCAGAGAAAAGCAGCAGAGCGTGAGCAAGCAGCGGCAGAGAAAGCAGCAGAGCGTGAGAGAGCAGAGAGAGCTGCGGAGCGTGAGCAAGCAGCGACAGAGAGAGCAGCGGAGCGGGAGCATACAGAACGCCGTGAAGCTGCGGAGCACCGGCACCGACTGGAGATGGCTCAGCACGGGCCCTCACTGGACGCACCAGGCCCACCGGAGACAAGGGCTTCCAAGGTCCGGGCGGAGGACTTTCCCTTGCTTGAAAAGGATGGAGACCTGGATTCCTTTTTGCTGGCTTTTGAGAGGACATGCCTCCAACATCATCTGGCCCTGGATCAGTGGGCAAGGTACCTGACCCCCCGTTTGAGGGGTAAGTCCCTGGAAGTTTTGGGGGACTTACCTGCCGGGGAGGAGCAGGACTACAACAGCATCAAGCGGGCCCTGATCCAGCACTACAACCTCACCCCGGAGTCGTACCGCAGGAAGTTCAGGAGCCTGCAGCGGGGTTCAAAGGACACCTGGACCGACCACATGCGGGCCCTGCTGAGAGCTGCGGAGCACTGGACCTCGGGTCTAGAGCTCACTACCCGCCAGGAGGTCCAGGAACTGTTTGTCATGGAGCAATTTTTGTGGAACTGCCCAGAGGACCTCCAGCAGTTCCTCCGTGACCGGAAACCAAAGGGGGCTTCTGCTACAGCCGCCCTGGCAGATGAGTATGCCAACAACAGGGCGCCGGAGCCAAAGAAGCCTGCCAGCAGCACCTGGAGAGGGGGTAAGCCCAATCCTGCCCCAGCCCCATATCCAGCCCCCAGAGTGCAAGGGGTGTACCCCCCTGCTGCCCTCTCCAGGCCAGGAACAGAACCAGACGTTGCCATCATTGCAATCAGCCAGGACACTTTAAGGCTGCATGTCCCCAGCGCCAGAAGGCCCCATCCCTGTCCCAGAAACCGTCCACTGTTTTGTGTGTGGGAGGGGGTGGTGGGAGGTCCCTAGACAATTACCAACCCGTCACCATCGGCCGCTCAGCGGTCATGGGACTGCGGGACACAGGCGCTGAACGAACCCTGGTACGCCCTGAGGTGGTGTCCCCTCAAGACTTGATACCTGGGAAAACCCTTGCCGTCTCCGGAATTGGAGGCGTTGAACCAGCGCTGCCCGTTGCCAAGGTGTATTTGGATTGGGGTGCCGGAGGGGGATGCGGGAGGTGGGAGTAACGCCGAATATTCCTGCAAATGTGTTGCTTGGGACCGATTTGGGGCGGCTAGTGTCCCAGTATGTGGCCACTGAACCCCCAAGTCCGGCTCCCCAAGAATGTCATGACTCTACTGTGAATGCTAATGTTAATGTATTGAATGTGCCTCCAACAGTGGAGGAGGGAGTGAAACCTGATGGTAAGCCATGCACTGACACTACACACACAGGGCTCACAGTGAGGACAGGTGAGGAGGCTGTAGGGGAGAGCTCAGAGGTGGAGGGAGGGGCTGCTATGGGCAGTGTAGGGCCCCTAAGTGAATCCAGCCTGCTGAGTCTAGGGCCCCTGCAGGAAGAGGAACAGGCCATGGGGGGAGGGGGTGTCCCGGGAGAGGAGCCACCAGGCAGGACCCCAGGTCAGGAGTTCCCCACATCCGGGATGTCAGGAAGTCAGGGAAGTCTGCCTGACCCGGCGACTTGGTCAGAGGAGGAGGGAAAGCAGGCGCTACCCGTGGTCTCAGCGGTCGTGGCCGCTGTTACCAGGAGTGGGAGCGCTGAAGCCCAAGGAGCCTCGCGGAGGTCCGACGGTTTCCCCCTCTCTGACCAAGTGGCTGCCGAGTCAGACAGTAGCCAGGAGACAGATCCCGGGGAACTGACAGAGGACAGGGCAGTTTCATCAATTCTTGCCATATCTAGTCAGGGATTTCAGGCAGCGTTGGAAGCTGACCCTAGCCTGAAGACTCTCAAGGAACAGGCGGCACAGCCTCCCCTGGAGTCCGACCGCGAGCGAGTGGTCTGGGACCAGGGACGGCTGTACCGGGTAACGGTCCAGCAGGGTTCACCGGAGGCGTGGCCCAGGGACCGACAGTTAGTGGTGCCCCATCCGTTCAGGGCGGAATTGTTGCGGATCGCACACGAGATTCCAATGGCCGGACACTTAGGGATCACTAAACCAGGGCCAGGCTAGCTCAGCATTTCTACTGGCCTGGAATGAGGACCGAGGTGATAGCCTACTGCCGTTCGTGTGACACCTGTCAGAGGGTGAGGAAGGCGGGCCGCGCCCCAAAGCCCCACTGGTAACTCTGCCCATCATCAAAGAGCCTTTCTCGAGGGTGGCTGTGGATCTCATTGGACCTCTGTCCACTCCCAGCCGCTCCGGGAAATGCTTCATACTAACGGTAGTGGACTATGCCACCCGGTACCCGGAGGCGGTAGCTTTGTCGTCCATTCGGGCCGACAAAGTGGCCACTGCCTTACTGGAGATTTTCTCCAGAGTGGGGTTTCCCAAGGAAATGCTCACCGACCGAGGGACCCAGTTCATGTCGCAGCTGATGGAGTCTCTCTGTAAGCAGGTACAGGTGCAACATCTGGTGGCCAGCCCGTATCACCCACAGACCAATGGCTTGTGTGAGCGGTTCAATGGCACCTTAAAGCAGATGCTGAGGATGTTGGTCAACTCCCACGGGAGAGACTGGGAGCGGTATCTCCCACACCTGCTGTTTGCCTACCGGGAGGTTCCACAGGCCTCAACGGGGTTCTCCCCCTTTGAGCTCCTGTACGGGCGACGTGTACGGGGGCCCCTTGCTCTGGTGAAGGAAGCATGGGAAGGGGATTTAGCCACCCCTGGAGTGTCGGTCATTGAGTATGTCGTGCGCTTCCGGGACCGAATGTTGGCCTTGACACGGCTGGTGCATGACAATATGGCCCAAGCTCAGGCTGACCAGAAGCGATGGTACGACCAGAATGCTTGTGAGCGGACCTACCAGGTGGGTCAAAAGGTGTGGGTACTGGTCCCCGTACCACAAAACAAGCTTCAGGCGGCCTGGGAGGGTCCATACCTCGTGCACGAGCAGCTCAACGCCGTCACCTACCTGGTCACCCTAGACCACGCCCGTGGTAGGAGGAAGGCCTTCCATGTGAACATGATGAAGGCCCACCATGAGCGGGAGGCTTATGCCCACCCAGTGTGCAACCTTCCAGAGGAAGGAGAGGACAGAGAGTCAGAAATCCTCGTGGATCTGCCACCCTAGCCAAAGAGAGGGTGCGTAGGGCGCATGGGGGAACACAGGAATGTGATACCCCCTAGCGCCCTCAAAAGCAGGGAGGTGTAAGGAAAAGGTTGTCGCCATTTTGTATAGGACCTGTACCAGCCTCCATTTTGTCAGTTCACACAGCCACAGACTTTTAGCTACACATTGCCTATTAGCATATCCAGTACGACAGGTTTTGATGTCCACTAGGAATCAATAGGCCTTTACATGCTAATTAGTCTAGGCCAGTGACTGAATGAGATGGTCAGTCGTATGGTAAATAGCCCAAGCTCAGGCATTGTTTCCTGCTCCATATGAATTGCAGGCCAATTAATATGCGTGCTTCAAAGCAATGGGGATGGGCCTAGCAGGTTTAAGAACTAGCCATGACCAGGCTGCTGGTCTCATTCCATTTCACACACAGAAGCCAAGAAGATGGTCTAGGAAAGACCAAGGGACTATTCAGGAACTGAAGACTGTACCTGGGAATGGCAGAGCCAAGGCCTTCCCATGACCATAATACCCGGTAATATTGATCCATAGCTTATACCTTTAAGCCTTGTACATTATTGTTGTATTTTTACTCTGACTGCCATTCCATTGTAGTTACGTTGTATAGCTTTACTGTATATTTCTGTAATTATCTAGTGCGCCCTTAAGGCAAATTAAACCATAAAATTAATCTTGGGCTGATGCTTTTACTCTGATCACGAATCTTAGAATACCCAGTGGGTAGCAGGACACCTTCCCCGGCGGCCATTTGCTCTAGGTGCAGTTCTCTTACTGACCTGAGAGACAAAGGGGGGCCGGAGAGCTGTACCTGTGGAGTTACGTCCCATTGGTGACGTGGGAGGAAAGGGATCGTCCGTCACATTTGGTAGCGGCGGTGGTATCAGAAGCTGTGATACCCGGGCTACCGTGTGGCGGCCGGCTGAGTTCC
This sequence comes from Oophaga sylvatica, assembly GCA_033576555.1. Classification (NCBI taxonomy): domain Eukaryota; kingdom Metazoa; phylum Chordata; class Amphibia; order Anura; family Dendrobatidae; genus Oophaga; species Oophaga sylvatica. Next base: position 107,866,674 of record JARQOD010000003.1, read on the forward strand.
TCACACCATATATGACAGCTTGCTTTTTGGGGGCAGAGATAATGTTTTTTTAGTTACACCATTTTGCTGTACATATGGCATTTACATTTTTATTTTTTTGTCCCATTAAAACATTAAATTGCTTGATTGATTGCACAATATACAGGAATACTACAGTATTGCATAAATTTTTTTTCTTGGCCAGACACCTATTAGGCCCTGTGGTTGCTATTCATTGTGGCATCTACGAGTTAAATGACTGAGATCAGATTTATTTCTGATCCTGACCACTGCGGTATGAACCTGGCTGTATAATACACCCAGTCCCCGCTGCGAATGACATCAACTTAGCTCCTAAGCCCATTATTTTCCAAACCAAACTTGTCCACAGGTTTGTGGACAGTCCTTCCTGACATTATGTGTATATATATACAGTGACTTGTGAAAGTATTCAGCCCCCTGGAACTTTTCAACCTTTTCCACATATCATGCTTCAAACATAAAGATACCAAATGTAAATTTTTGGTGAAGAATCAACAACAAGTGGGACACAATTGTGAAGTTGAACGAAATTTATTGGTTATTTTACATTTTTGTGGAAATACAAAAAAATGAAAAGTGGGGCGTTCAATATTGTTTGGCCCCTTTACTTTCAGTGCAGCAAACTCACTCCAGAAGTTCATTGTGGATCTCTGAATGAACCAATATTGTCCTAAATGACTAATGATGATAAATATAATCCACCTGTGTGTAATCAAGTCTCCGTATAAATGCACCTGCTTTGTGATAGTCTCAGGGTTCTGTTTGAAGCACAGAGAGCATCATGAAGACCAAGGAACACAACAGGCACGTCCGTGATACTGTTGTGGAGAAGTTTAAAGCCGGATTTGGATACAAAATGATTTCCAAAACTTTAAACATCCCAAGGAGCACTGTGCAAGCGATCATATTGAAATGGAAGGAGTATCATGCCACTTCAAATTAAACCAAGACCCAGCCGTCCCTCTAAACTTTCATCTCAAACAACGAGAAGACTGATCAGAGATGCAGCCAAGAGGCCCATGATCACTCTGGATGAACTGCCGAGATCTACAGCTGAGGTGGGACAGTCAGTCCATAGGACAGCAATCAGTCGTACACTAAACAAATCTGGCCTTTATGGAAGAGTGGCAAGAAGAAAGCCATTTCTCAAAGATATCCATAAAAAGTGTTGTTTAAAGTTTGCAACAAGCCACCTGGGAGACACACCAAACATGTGGAAGAAGGTGCTCTGGTCAGATGAAACCAAAATTGAACTTTTTGGCAACAATGCCAAACAATATGTTTGGCGTAAATGCAACACAGCTCATTACCCTGAACACACCATCCCCACTGTCAAACATGGTGACAGCATCATGGTTTGCTCCTGCTTTTCTTCAGCAGGGACAGGGAAGATGGTTAAAATTGATGGAAGATGGATGGAGCCAATACAGGACCATTCTTGAAGAAAATCTGTTGGAGTCTGCAAAAGACCTGAGACTGGGATGGAGATTTGTCTTCCAACAAGACAATGATTCCAAACATAAAGCAAAATCTACAATGGAATGGGTCACAAATAAACGTATCCAGGTGTTAGAATGGCCAAGTCAAAGTCCAGACCTGAATCCAATCGAGAATCTGTGGAAAGAGCTGAAAACTGCTGTTCACAAACGATCTCCATCCAACCTCACTGAGCTCAAGCTGTTTGCCAAGGAGGAATGGGCAAGAATTTCAGTCTCTCATGTACAAAACTGATAGAGACATACCCCAAGCGACTTGCAGCTGTAATCACAGCAAACGGTGGCGCAACAAAGTATTAAGTTAAAGGGGCCAATAATATTTACCCCCACTTTTCAGTTTTTGTATTTCCACAAAATTTAAAATAACCAATAAATTTTGTTCAATTTGACAATTGTGTCCCACTTGTTGTTGATTCTTCACCAAAAATGTACATTTGGTATCTTTATGTTTGAAGCATGATATGTGTGAAAAGGCTGAAAAGTTCCAGGGAGCCGAATACTTTTGCAAGGCACTGTATAATGTATATACTGTATATGTACACTGGGAAAAATAAGCCGATTTTGCAAGTTTTCCCACCTGCAAAGAATGGAGAGGTCTGTAATTTTTATCGTAGTTACACATCAACTGTGAGAGACAGAATTTAAAAATAAAAAATGGGAAATTACATTGTATTATTTTGAAATAATTCAATTTCATTTTATTGCATGAAATAAGTATTTGATCACCTATCAACCAGCAAGAATTCTGGCTCTCACAGACCTGTTTTTCTTTAAGAAGCCCTCCTACTCTGCACTCATTATTTGTATTAATTCCACCTGTTTGAACTTGTTACCTGTATAAAAGACACTTGTCCACACAGTCAATCAGGGCTGGCGTCACCACTCAGCACAACCAGGCAAGTATCGGGGCCATGGATGAACGGGTGGTGGCCCACTCACTGTTGTAGACACTTGCATGTTATAGGGTCCGTGTGTCTGGGGAGCCTGGTTCCAACGCTAGCATCGGTCCCCCCCTCAAATACTCACCTCTCCATGTTCTACGCTGCTCCGGTCTCTTCAGCGTCTTCTGACTGTCTGTGATGTGTCAGGGCAGAGGGCACAAATTACGTCACTACAGCATACCCTCTGTGCCGATCAGTGCAGAGGGTCAGAAGACGCTGTAGAGTATTTAATTTTTTATGTATGGAGCATTATATTGGGCCCATTATACTGTATGGAGCAATATATGGGGCCACTATAATGTATTGAGCAATATATGGGGCACAAAATTCTGTATAGAGCAATATATGGGGCCCCTATACTCTGTATAGAGCAATATATGGGGCCTATTATTCTGTATGTAGTAATATATGGGACCCATTATACTGTATGGTGCAATATGTGTGGCCATTAAACTGTATGGAACATAGTATATAAACTGTATGGAGCAGTATATGGGGCCATTATACTGTATGGAACATTATATGGGCCATTATACTATATATAGATCATTATATATGACCCATTGTACTGTATGGAGCATTATAAAGGGCCCAATTTATTATATGAAGCATTATATGGGGCCCATTATTCTGTCTACTTGGGGCCCATAATACTGCATTGAGCAATATATGTGACTCATTATACTGTATGGAGAAATATATGGCGCCCGTTATGCTGTATGTAGAAATATATGGGGCCATTATTCTGTATGGAACAATATGCGGGGCCCATTATTCTGTATGGAGGATTATATGGGCCCATAATACTGAATGGCGCATTATATGGGGCCCAGTATTCTGTATGGAGCATTATATGGGGCCCTTACTACTGCAGGAAGCAATATATGGGGCCCATTATACTGTATGGAGCAATATATCGGGTCATTATATACTGTATGGGGCACTATATGGGTCCATTATATACTGTATGAACAATATATGGGGCCATTATACTGTATACATCATTATATGGGGCCCATTATTCCACATGGAGCAATGTATGGGGTCCATTATTCTGTATGGAGCATTATATGGGGCTCAATATACTGTATGGAGCATTATATGGGGCCTATAATACTGTATGGAGCAACATATGGGACCCATTATACTGTGAGGAGCAATATGTGGGGCCTGTTATTGTGTATGGAGCAATATATAGAGCACATTATTCTGTATGGAGCATTATATGGGGCCCATTATACTGTACGGAGCAATATATGGAGCCCCATTATACTGTATGGAGCAATATATGGGGTCCATAATACTGTATGGAGCAATATATGAGACACATAATACTCTATATGCAATAAATGGGGCCTATTATACTGTATGGAGCACTATGTGGTGCCAATTATACTGTATAGCACAATATATGAGGCCCATAATACTGTATGGAGGACTATGTGATGCTCATAATACTGTACTGAGGACTATGTGGTGCCCATTATACTGTATAGAGCAATATATGGGGCCCATAATACTATATGGAGGACTATGTGGTGCCCACAATACTGTATGGAGGACTATGTGGTGCCCATAATACTGTATGGAGGACTATGTGGTGCCGATAATACTGTATGGAGGACTATACTGTCCAATCTCAAATGAAAAGTCTTCAGTTACGCTGTGTGACAGCAGACTTTTAAATCCCTCTAGAGCACGCACTGTGCATGGCGAGGAGTCGCCGGTTTCTGAGCTATTGTAAAATTTACAATAGATATCACTCATGTAATGTAAGAAGTAAGTGAAATATTTGGCTTTGTACTATACCTATATTTCTTATCTGTGCATCATGTATCATGGTATATGTTAAAGGGGCCAACTGAGACTCTTTCGTCCAAGGCCTACAAAAACATGGAGCCGGATCTGAACACAATCAATCACACTCCAACCTCTCCACCATTGCCAAGTCCAAAGAGCTGTCTAAGGACATCAGGGACAAAATTTTAGTCCTGCACATGGCTGTGACGGGCTATAGGACAATAGGCAAGCAGCTTGGTGACAATGCAACTGTTGGCACAATTATTAGAAAATGGAAGAAACACAACATGACTGTCAATCTTCCTTGGTCTGGGGCTCCATGCAATATCTCGCCTCGTGGGGCAAGAATGAGTCTGAGAAAGATCAGGAGTCAGGCCAGAACTATACGGGCAAAACCTGGTCAACAACCTCAAGAGAGCTGGGACCACAGTCTCAAACATTACCGTTAATAACACACTACGCCTTCATGGATTAAAATCCTGCAGGACACGCGAAGTCCCCCTGCTCACGAGAGAACATGTCCAGGCCCATTTGAAGTTCGTCAATGACCATCTGGATGATCCAAAGGAGGCATGGGATGCATTTGCATACTGTGGAGCCATTTTACTTCCCATCGCTGTGCCAGTCTCCTGTAAATAGATCTTGTTGTCAAATTCAAAGTAATTGTGGGTGAGGATGAATTTTGTGAGTTTCACCACAGAATCAGCATCATTTGCGGTGTTTTTCATGAAGTCTTTGCAGGCATTTAATCCATCCTGGTGTGGGATATTAGAGTACAAGGATTCCACATCCATGGTGGCCAGGATGGTTCCTTCTGGTAGAGGACCTATTGCTGCTAGTTTATTCAGTAGGTCAGTTGTGTCCTGAATGTAGCTGGGTGTATCCTTTACCAGGGGTTTAAGAATGCCCTCTACCCATCCAGATACCTGCTCAGTAAGGGTGTCCACACATGAAATAATCGGCCTCCCTGGATTTATAAAACTTGTCCATTTATAATGACCACGGACAAGATAAAGATCCCCAACTCCCATCGGGACTACAAGATACCAGGTACTTTCAGCTGCATCACATCTAATGTGGTGTACCTAATTATATGTACTAAATGTCCAACTGGGGGTCTGTATGTGGGGGAGACCGGGCAAAAACTGAGAACAAGGATGAATTCTCATCGCCACACAATAAGAGAAAAAATAATGGATCTACCTGTGGCAAAACATTTTTGCTCCCCTGATCATAGCTTGTTAGATATGAAAATACTTGTACTCAGAGGCAACTTCACATCTCGAAGACAAAGAAGAATTTGCGAATACAAATTGATGGTGACCTTTGACACTCTTAATGCTGGAATGAACCTGTCACACGGATTTATGGCATTCTATATCAATTAAGGAATTTACGGTTCCAATATTTATGCTCATCCCTCTGCCAGAATGACTATTCTGCTTCACGTCACTTGTCTTACCTATTGCATTTTTTCTGTCCTGTTTTGTGTATAAATATGTGATTCTTCAGATTTTGTATTAGTTTAGCCTGATGAAGAGACCTGAGTAGTCTCGAAAGCTTGCAATTTGTTACCATCTTTTCAGTTAGCCATTAAAAGGTATCAACCACTGAGGACTCTCAACTCTAAATATTTTTCTATCTACTGGCTAACACGGTACAAAGATACACATCTTTACTGTATCATAATACAATATGTTATCTGTAGACAGAAAACCCCTGCATGTGTTGATGCTGTCTAACAGCCACGATACATGCTGCCGCATGGACTCAAACATATTTATCGAGCAAAGTCACTGGGTTAGTACCCAAGCATGCTCGAATAACACCTTATCCAAGTACAGTACGTTTGTCATCACTATTTAAAAGGCTTCCTCTGCACATACCCTTATGTGTCTGAGTCTCCTGACTCAGATAAGGCCTGGAAAAAGGCGAATCAGACAACTTGAAGTCCTCCTTTTTGCCTATTCTGAACACTTTCATGATTTGTATATTTATTGGGGGAGTCAGAAGAAATAGCTGGTCCAAAAGGACCAAATCACTGAACAACTTTCAGCAACTAGAAGAAATCCACCAGTATATCTGAAAATCAGACTTTACAACATTTCCAAAAAGTAAAAAATATAGTGGTTGGATCTCTGCTCTACCAGTGGCTCTGCCTCAATAACTCAAGGCACCATTCAACACTGAGAAATCCATAAAACCGAATACCACTTTCCTAATGGGAGAAGCTGAGATCTGTAGTGATGCTCTGAAGGTTGTTAAACTGAAGTTTTCCTTTAATGTCACTTTACTTACAAGAAGTAGTCAGCAGGGAATTTACTCAAACCAACAAAAATCTGTTGTTGACAACTTAAAGCAGATCTGTCACCAGATTTCCCAGTATAAACTGCATACATTACATAGATCTCTTATATGTGATGAGTCTGGTGTACTGGCTTTGAAAATGCATGTCAGAATGGTTGTATAATCCCTAAAGGGAACCTGTCATGTAAAAAAATGCAATTAAACTGCAGATATGGGCTTAATCTGCAGGCCAATACCATTCTGAAGCCGTGCGGCTGCCGTACCACATGCCCAGCTACTGGGAGAAAAATTAACGTTATTCCTCTCGGTAGCCTCCGGCTTTCAGTCATAGGCTTTAGTCAACGCTTAGTATATAGTGAATAGCGGCTGTAACCACGGCCCGGCGCCGACTGACAGCCAACTTCGTACTGATGTACTGGCTATCAGTCAGTGTCGGGAGCACAGTTACAGCTGTTGCTCACTATGTACTGAAAGGTGACTGAAGCCACGCCTCTATGACTGAAAGCTGGAGGAATATGTTTCCTCCCAGCAACCATGCTTTTAGTATGGCAGCTGCATGGCCTCAGAATGCTAGTAAATTGCAGGCCAATCCCAAATCTGCACATTAATGGTGGTTTTTCACATGACAGTTTGCCTTTAAATTAAAAGGGCCATTTTATGAGTCCAGATAGAGTCAGTGACTAATTTATTTCTCCTCTATGTTACTTGCCATCACTGTGACATCTTATTTATTACATTGAATTGTCATCAATGTCCCTAACAGGGCTCTGCCATCAGTATGACTTTGGAGGGTGAGAAGAAGCACCAGGATAACATACAACCTCCATTAGGATGCTGATCCTGGTGATTTGAACCAAGGACCTGAGTGCCGCAAAAGCAACAGTGCCAAGCACTGAGCCACCACGCAGCCCGTACAACTACATCAGTTCACTGCACCCAGCAGTATGGATGTAAACCTCATGGGCATTTGTGAGGATGACTTTAAGGGAAGTGAAAGACTCAGTCTAGGGTCACAACAGCATATATTCTCTCCAGGAGAATGGGGTCGATTATGGTAATGACACTCAGATCAAACTCTGATCCTAGTTTGATCAGAGTGTCAGCATAGTGAGATCCGATTCAGATGAGAGAATTGTAGCACAGGTGAGGAGAAGATGGAGAACAAAATTTCTCCATTGTGAGAGTCAGCGGAAATCAAGGTGCACTTGGATGTCACCTGAATGCAGTCTGATGGCTTCCAAGCACCAATAGACTTTAATAGGTGAGTGGCTTCCGATTTTGGAGTGAAACCGCAGCATGCTGTGATTTATTTTCCCAGACAGATGCGGTCAGTGAAAAAATCGGTTACACTGACCCATGAATAACATTGGTCCGAGTGCTATCCGATAATAAATCAGATAGCACTCATCCGATAAATAAAATGGTGTGAGAAAACCGTGCAGGATGAAACCTGAATTTTTCTAGATAGAAGTCTACCTTATGCTTGTATGAGATACTTGGGTTAGGCCACGTGCACACGTTGAGTATTTGGTCAGTATTTTACCTCAGTATCTGTAAGCCAAAACCAGAAGTGGGTGATAAATCCAGAAGTGGTGACGTGTTTCTACTATACTTTTCATCTGATTGTTCCTCTCCTGGTTTTGGCTTACAAAAACTGAAGTAAAAAACTCACAAAATACTCAATGTGTGAACGTGGTCTTAATCTGACTGAAAACCTGATGCTCTTCTCGATATATAGGAATAGAAGCTGCTGTCCGACTGGTGGAAATCTGCCAATTAGTTTGATTCTGGTCAGATGGATTTTTGAAGGATAATGAACAAGCCATTGGACAAATTTGGGAATGACAATCTGATTGGGGTTAAGTCTTTGCGTTTATAGTTGACTTTATTGCTGTAACAGTGAACATTTTCCATCTGGAGAGGGCACGTTGGTAGTGACACGCCTGGGCCCAGAAACAGGTTGTTGTACATTAGGAGGCTCCACACCTGCTCCATGAGGTGGCGGTTTCTAGAGAAGGTCTTGTAGATTCTCCCCACCAGCAGATGTGCGATGCCGTCCTCCAGGGTCCATTATTAGATATAAATATCCAGTCGTCGCCTCTATACACAGATCCGCACGGCCCCGTCTTGCTGCTCATATCACACAATCTGTTTTGTGAGCAGAAACTTCTGACAGATGAATGGGAAAAGTTGAATGGCAGCTGTAGGGGTGCGGGGACGTGACACAGGCCAGAGATGTCATTACTGGAGACACTCGGCAGATGCATGCTAATAGTCTCAGAGGGCCTCTGTCCTGTATCAGCTGAATCTCACATTAGATACATTGTTTCAATTTTTTTTTGTAGACTGTCATGAGAATTTAATCAATGTTTGCTTTCCTGGATTACGGAAGGCACATGTTCCAATTAGGAAATGTTAGGACATGTGTATGAACGGCTGGATTATCCACAGCCTGGAATAGGCTGAAGGAAGTTTAATTACAGGGCGATTCTCTACAAATATCATTATTTATTCCTTACGGTGAATTCCATAATTACCTTTTTTTATTATTTTGATTTAAAAAATAAGAAATTGAAAATGATCGAAAAGTCATAAGTAGCTGCAAAATGGCACAATGCAATAAAACAAGAACTCCGAAGCTCCATTCATTGAAAAATAAGAAAAGTTATGGATCTTACAAAATAGTTTTTTTTTAAGTTTAAAATTTATTAAAAGCAATGATATAATAACAATAATTTGGTATTGCTGTAATCAAACTGACCTGCAGAATAAAGTTAACAGCTCATCTGTGCGGATTTAACCCATGATGTCCTGTGTTTATCAGAAAATCAGTACCAGAGATGTCTCACCACCACTTTTCCTCAATCACACAACAGACTTTTATGAATCGATAAAGAGGTGAAAACTCATGTTGGTTTGGGTCTTAACGATTATAAATATGGGGTTGCTGTCTGATCCAAGTTATATCTAAACAACTGAGCGTTTGCGCTTATTGCTGCTCCATTTGTATATCCTATCATTTTACCGTAGAGTGATCTTCTTCACCAATCATGTAATCAAGCTTGACCAATCACAAGAAAAGGTTGAAGTGACCATACTGATTGCGCTGACCTGCCTGTTTCTGTATATTCTTTTGGTTTGATTCTGAGGCCAATATTTTACTAGGATGAAAGAAAGAGAATTAACGTGTAGAACCTTAAAGACCTTCATCATCATTCCGTACATTGATAGTCGTCAACCTGAAGAGCAATATCTTACGAACTGGTTCTCTGGCTCATGAATTGGAGACGTAGGCTAGCTGATCTTCTCACAGTCCAGACACCTTTCCAAACAGTTTCCAGTGCTTCCTCTGAGCTAATATTTCCTGCAAATTTAAACTTTTATATCCATGTTTAAAGAAAGAATATTCCACACCTTAAGAAAATTCCCACTAAACCCGACTTTTGAGATTTCTCATAGTTGTTGGGCAACCATGATTTTTTTGGATGAACATGTCTTTGATGGAGCTTTGCTGTATTGTACATGAAAAGAGATAAAGTTTTTGATTACACACAATGACGAGTATACTAGGGGTGAAATAAGCTCAAAAATGTATATACCTATATTACTATTTTTCCCTATTTTTAATGCTTCACGTGCATATGCATTCACAATACATAATGGAAGCTCAAATAATGGCGGACACCTACTACCTCATCAGGACAGCACCAAAATTCTGAAATCTGAGCCTGCCTATGAAACACATGAGCTTACTGGCAGCACCAAATATCCAGGTGTTGTTATTCATAGGTTTACAAAAGGAACTCCCATTAACTTCAGATAATCAATGTGTCCAAACACACTACAAATAGGAGAACATTAAGACCTTTGTTTCTCCACCTTAATATGATCTTTACCTGTACTCCACCCAATTTAGAGGTATTTATTTATATTCTGTGATTATTTAATGTTATATTTATTAGATGTTTTAGATTAGTGTGGGGACTCACTTGCTTAACACAGTAGTCCATGCTTTTGGACATAAAATGGGGGATTCATTTCCAGTTTTTAGCTTTCTAATATACTAAAATGGAAATTTTTTAATGTTTTTTTATGATTTTTTTCCTTGTTGCTGTAGCGCCCGCGTCCCTGCCTGCTGCCAGACAGGGACGTCGCTCTCCTCACCTGCGCTCAGCGTCCTCAGTGCTCCCAGCCTCCTCTGCGCCTATGGCGTCCTCCTTCCGCCCTGCTGGTCCCGCGCGCTCCTTCCCTGCTACTGGCCTTAGGGCGCGCGCCCGCACCCTCCCCCGCTCTTAAAGGAGCCGCGCACATTTTCCAAATCAGTCTCCAGCCAATGCTGGAGGACTCCACCCTATATTAAGGGCTTCCTCCTTAATGTAGGTGCCCGAGCAATGTTGTTCCTGTGCAGTCTAACTCTGTTTCAGCCATCAGCTCCTGATTCCAGTTACCTGCCTGTTACCTGTCAGCTTGCCTGTCTGCCATCCGTCTGCAGTTCCATCCAGAGGTTCGGACGTCATCTGCAGAGATCCCCGGCTCTTGCCTGCTCACCTAGGAGCGATCATCTGCCATCCGACTGCAGCTCCATCCGGAAGTTCGGACATCATCTGCGGAGATCCCCGGCTCTTGCCTGCTCACCTGGGAGCGATCATCTGCCATCCGACTGCAGCTCCATCCGGAAGTTCGGACATCATCTGCAGAGATCCACGGCTCTTGCCTGCTCACCTGGGAGCGATCATCTGCCATCCGACTGCAGCCTACCTGGAGGCTCCACCATATCAGGTCGTATATGCCTGCCCTGTTCTAGAGACTGCCTGGTCACTTGCCGTGACAACCTGCCTGTCCAGAGACTGCCTGGTCACTTGCCGTGACAACCTGCCTGTCCCAGAGACTGCCTTGGTCACTTGCTGTGACAACCTGCCTGTCCAGATACTGCCTGGTCACTTGCCGTGACAACCTGCCTGTCCCAGAGACTGCCTTGGTCACTTGCTGTGACAACCTGCCTGTCCCAGAGACTGCCTTGGTCACTTGCTGTGACAACCTGCCTGTCCAGAGACTGCCTGGTCACTTGTCGTGACAGCCTGCCTGTCCAGAGACTGCCTCGGTTACTTACCGTTACAACCTGCCTGCCCAGAGACTTCCTTGGTCACTTGCTGTGACAAACCTGCCTGTCCAGAGACTACCTATATCCCCTGCCGTGATTCCCTGCCCTTTTCCCGGGTGCCACCCGCTCTCTTACAAGTAAACTCTCTTGTATAATAAAGCTTTGTGGTTCCACCAACCTGACCTGTCTCGTCAGTAGTTCCACCCACCAGACCCGTTACAGTTTGCTCGGGCCATGGAACCCGGTGGCACCCAAACCCCTTCACTCCCGGAACTGTGTCATGAGCTGTCTCGCCAGAGGTCTCAACAGGAGGCCATCCTGGGTCACCTGCGGAACGTCAATTCCCGTCTGGACACTCTGAATTCATCACCAGCAACCATCGCTGGAGCCATGACTCATAATCCGTCAGTCCCGCTGATTCCCAATTCCGTGGTTTCCATTCCCGGACCCCGACTGTCAGCTCCTCCTAGGTTTGGAGGCGATCCTGCTCTGGCTCGGGGTTTCATTAATCTGTGCACCCTGCATTTTGAACTCCTGGCACACCAGTTTAACTCTGACCGGGCCAAAATTGCCTTCATCATGTCCCATCTTACCGGAGAGGCCCTGGCCTGGCTTAATCCTCTCTGGGAGAGAGAGGATCCTCTGGTATCTGACCTGCCTGCTTTTCTCTCGGCCTTCCGGAAGGTATTCGACGAACCTGGACGGAAGACTTCCTCTGCATCATCTCTGCTGCGTCTCCGTCAGGAGAGCCTCACCGTTGGTCAATATGCCATACGGTTCCGGACTTTAGCCTCAGAACTAACTTGGGACAATGAAGCTCTAATTTCGGTCTTCTGGGAGGGTCTGTCCGGCCGTATTAAAGACGAACTTGCCGGTCGGGACGTTCCAACCTCTCTAGATGATTTAATAAATCTTGCCAATCGAATTGATCTACGGTTCCAGGAACGAGCCAAAGAGATCACCCGTAAAAAACAATTTTCCCCTCTTGCACCCTCGTGTCAGAGATCTATAACCTCTTCCGTTTCTCCTCAGGTGCACACTGCTGAGCCTATGCAGGTCGACCAGACCAAGATGGTCAAAGCCCGTCAGGACTCACGCCGTGCCGAGAAAAGTTGCTTCTACTGCGGCAGTAAGGAGCACTGGATCCAAACCTGTCCGGAGAAGTCGGGAAACGCCTGTGTCTAGGTTCGCTCGGAGAGGTCAATCTAGACAAAAATAAATCCTCTTCATCCCTGCTGCTGTCGGTTTCAATCCTGCTCGGTAAGAACCGCCACTTCGAAATGGCCCAACTTGATTCTGGAGCAGCTGGGAATCTCGTGTCACAGGCTCTAGTAGAGAAGTATCACATTCCCACCAAACCTCTTGTTGAACCGATATCTGTTGCTGCTGTGGATGGGGGCCTCCTACCTCGTCCCATACGACTTATCACCGAAGTCATAACCCTGCAGGTGGGAATGTTGCATTCTGAGAGCATCTCGTTTCATGTTTTACCTGGACTCTCTCATGCTTTCTTACTAGGTCTGCCTTGGCTCAAAAAACATGCACCTGTGCTCGACTGGCAGAATGGAGAGGTTCTTCGCTGGGGACAGGACTGTCATAAAACGTGTCTGGTGCCTGTTCATCCTGTCTATTCTTCTCCTACACCTGCTAATCTACCTGGACTCCCGATTCCATATTGGTCATTTGCTGATGTCTTCAATAAAAAGGAAGCAGAGACATTACCTCCGCATAGACCATATGATTGCCCGATTGACCTGTTGCCCAGTACTACGCCTCCCCGTGGGCGTATTTACCCGTTGTCTGCTGCTGAGACCAGGTCGATGTCCGAATATATCGAGGAGAACTTAGCAAAGGGATTCATCCGGAAATCTACCTCCCCAGCGGGAGCAGGTTTCTTCTTCGTTAAAAAGAAAGACGGATCTCTCCGTCCCTGTATTGACTACAGAGGCCTAAATTCGATCACGGTGAAGAATAAGTACCCTCTTCCGCTCATTCCAGAACTGTTTGATCGTCTTAGAGGGGCTAGAGTCTTCACCAAACTAGATCTTCGTGGAGCATACAACCTGGTTCGTATCCGTCGAGGAGATGAATGGAAGACGGCATTCAACACCCGGACGGCCACTACGAGTACTTGGTGATGCCCTTTGGTCTCTGTAATGCTCCAGCAGTCTTTCAGGAGTTGGTCAATGACATCTTCCGGGACCTCCTCTACTCCTGCGTTGTGGTGTACCTTGACGACATCTTGGTCTTCTCTCCGGATCTTCAGTCTCACCGGAGGGATGTTCGTCAGGTTCTGCTCAGGCTCAGGCAGAATCACCTCTTCGCCAAATATGAGAAGTGCCTCTTTGAGCAGACATCGCTTCCGTTTCTGGGTTACATTATCTCTCAAACAGGTCTACGAATGGATCCGGAGAAACTGTCTGCCATCGAGAAGTGGCCCCGACCGGAGGGGTTGAAGGCCATTCAGCGGTTCCTGGGATTTGCCAACTATTACCGTCTCTTCATACCGCACTTCTCTTCCAGGACTGCTCCAATCTCAGCGCTCACTCGCAAGGATGCTAACCCCAAACAGTGGACGACCGAAGCAGAGGAGGCCTTCCTTTCTCTGAAACAGGCCTTCTCTTCCGCTCCAGTGCTGCATCGCCCGGATGGCAACAAGCAGTTCTTCCTGGAGGTGGACGCTTCCTCTGCTGGAGCCGGAGCGGTTCTTACCCAAAAATCGCCATCCGGGAGGATGGTATCCTGCGGTTTCTTCTCCAAACTGTTCTCCTCCTCCGAGCGCAACTACTCCATAGGAGATCGAGAGTTATTGGCCATTAAGTTGGCATTGGAGGAGTGGCGTTACCTACTCGAAGGGGCTCTTCATCCGGTAATCATCTACACGGACCACAAAAATCTGGCATACCTCCAGCAGGCACAGAGACTTAATCCTCGCCAAGCCCGGTGGTCCTTGTTTTTTGCCCGCTTCGATTTTCTTTTGCATTTTCGCCCAGCTGACAAAAACGTCAAGGCGGATGCCTTGTCTCGGTCTTTCCTGGTGTCGGATATCGAAGATGAGCCTAAACATATCATCGATCCCGCCAGAGTGATGCAGGTGGCTCCCGTGAGTCTAAATCGTCTCCCTCCTGGTAAGACGTTCGTATCAGAAACTGATCGGAAGAGAATCCTACATTGGGGTCATTCATCTAAACTCGCTGGCCACGCTGGTCAAAAAAAGACCCTCCAACTCATTACCCGCATTATTGGTGGCCTACCCTGCACAAAGACGTAATAGACTTTGTTTCTGCCTGTGTTTCCTGTGCCCGCAACAAAGTTCCGAGACACCTGCCCACCGGCCGTCTTCTTCCGCTTCCTGTACCCGCTGCCCCCTGGCAGCATATAGCCATGGACTTCATTACTGATCTTCCCGTCTCTGCTGGTTGTACAGTCATTTGGGTGGTCACTGACCGCTTTTCCAAGATGGCTCACTTCATTCCTCTGCCAGGTCTTCCGTCTGCACCCAAGTTGGCTAAAGACTTTATCCGCCACATCTTCCGTCTTCATGGTCTGCCTCGTCACATTGTGTCGGATCGTGGGGTTCAGTTCACCTCACGTTTCTGGAGAGCCACTTGTAAGTTGCTAGACGTCACCCTGGATTTTTCCTCCGCTTACCACCCACAGTCCAATGGACAAGTTGAACGAATAAATCAGAATTTGACCAGTTATCTTCGACACTTCGTTAATGCCCACCATTCTGACTGGGTGGAGCTCCTGCCTTGGGCCGAATTCTCCTACAATAATCATGAGAGCGAATCTTCCACCAAGTCTCCGTTTTTTGTAGTCTTCGGTCAGCACCCTCGGATCCCTGTCCCTGTTTCCATCTCTGTGGACAATCCAGCTGCGGAATCTCTGGTTAGAGAATTCTCCTCCATCTGGGAGAGTACCCGGTCCGCACTCATTCAGTCATCCGAGCGCATGAAAAGACATGCTGACAAAAAACGTCTGGATCCTCCTCAATTCCGTCCTGGGGACAAAGTCTGGCTTTCGTCCAAATATGTTCGACTCAAAATTCCGTCCTACAAGTTAGGTCCTCGGTTCATCGGTCCTTTTGAGATCATCAGTCAGATCAATCCGGTGTCCTATAAATTGAAACTCCCGGCCAATTTGAGAATTCCTAATTCTTTTCATGTATCTCTCCTCAAACCTGTGGTTCTTAACTCTTTTTTTAAGTCTACAGGTACACCTCCTGCTCCAGTGTCTGCTGATGATGAATTTGAGGTAGAGAACATTCTGGCCACAAAAAGGGTAGGAAGAAAGACATATTTTTTGGTGGATTGGAAGGGGTTTGGTCCTGAGGAGAGAACCTGGGAGCCTCGGGAGAACATCCATGCCCCTCTTATCCTAGCTAAATTTCTTTCTGGCTTAAAGAAGGGGGGGCCTAGAGGGGGGGTACTGTAGCGCCCGCGTCCCTGCCTGCTGCCAGACAGGGACGTCGCTCTCCTCACCTGCGCTCAGCGTCCTCAGTGCTCCCAGCCTCCTCTGCGCCTATGGCGTACTCCTTCCGCCCTGCTGGTCCCGCGCGCTCCTTCCCTGCTACTGGCCTTAGGGCGCGCGCCCGCACCCTCCCCCGCTCTTAAAGGAGCCGCGCGCATTTTCCAAATCAGTCTCCAGCCAATGCTGGAGGACTCCACCCTATATTAAGGGCTTCCTCCTTAATGTAGGTGCCCGAGCAATGTTGTTCCTGTGCAGTCTAACTCTGTTTCAGCCATCAGCTCCTGATTCCAGTTACCTGCCTGTTACCTGTCGGCTTGCCTGTCTGCCATCCGTCTGCAGTTCCATCCAGAGGTTCGGACGTCATCTGCAGAGATCCCCGGCTCTTGCCTGCTCACCTAGGAGCGATCATCTGCCATCCGACTGCAGCTCCATCCGGAAGTTCGGACATCATCTGCGGAGATCCCCGGCTCTTGCCTGCTCACCTGGGAGCGATCATCTGCCATCCGACTGCAGCTCCATCCGGAAGTTCGGACATCATCTGCAGAGATCCACGGCTCTTGCCTGCTCACCTGGGAGCGATCATCTGCCATCCGACTGCAGCCTACCTGGAGGCTCCACCATATCAGGTCGTATATGCCTGCCCTGTTCTAGAGACTGCCTGGTCACTTGCCGTGACAACCTGCCTGTCCAGAGACTGCCTGATCACTTGCCGTGACAACCTGCCTGTCCCAGAGACTGCCTTGGTCACTTGCCGTGACAACCTGCCTGTCCAAAGACTGCCTGGTCACTTGCCGTGACAACCTGCCTGTCCCAGAGACTGCCTTGGTCACTTGCTGTGACAACCTGCCTGTCCAGATACTGCCTGGTCACTTGCCGTGACAACCTGCCTGTCCCAGAGACTGCCTTGGTCACTTGCTGTGACAACCTGCCTGTCCCAGAGACTGCCTTGGTCACTTGCTGTGACAACCTGCCTGTCCAGAGACTGCCTGGTCACTTGTCGTGACAGCCTGCCTGTCCAGAGACTGCCTCGGTTACTTACCGTTACAACCTGCCTGCCCAGAGACTTCCTTGGTCACTTGCTGTGACAAACCTGCCTGTCCAGAGACTACCTATATCCCCTGCCGTGATTCCCTGCCCTTTTCCCGGGTGCCACCCACTCTCTTACAAGTAAACTCTCTTGTATAATAAAGCTTTGTGGTTCCACCAACCTGACCTGTCTCGTCAGTAGTTCCACCCACCAGACCCGTTACAGTTGCTTAATTGTCTTTGATTGTATAGTAAACGTTTAATTTTTGGATTTGCCAGGATTTTTGTAGGTGTATCTTCTTTGTCTTTTTCTCCTAAATATACATTTTTACACTCTTTCCTGTGCACTCCTATATGCGTTATTTAACTAGGAGACCAAATACAGAGGCTCGGACTGGCCCTCAGGGGAGCAGGAGAATCCTCCGGTAGGCCGCTGTAAAGTAGTGCTGATGAGTAGTGCTATTACGCTTGATTCACAATTTGGAGGAAAAGTTAAAATGGAATCATTCATTAAACAAGCTAGGAAAATTAATATTAAATAGAAGCAAAAGTAAATTTATGTACTAGGGTCAAGTTATTGAACAGTGGGCCAAAAGAATCCATGTTACAGGTGGCCCTTTGCCAACCCAGTCCGACACTGCATATATGTGCATAGGTAACACCAAACGGCATAATGGCGGTAGCAATAATTGGATGCATAGGAGGATTTTAGCCAATTACTATTGAGTCTCCCAGGTTAATCCAGCGATGAAGTGTCCAAAAGTGAATATGTATATAATGCGGATTCGGTAAAAATATACATAAATATAAAGAAACAAAAACACTATCTTGGGACTATTGGTAAGAATTTTACAAGATATATTATCTGAGCTTATCAAGTTGAAAAAAGAACCAAAATTGTAGAAGACATTAAGAGGGCAAAAACTTTTCAAAGAAGAACTGTACATTCACAATAACCAGTAGAACTATTGACAGAAACATGTCAAAGATCAGAATGGTGAGTGCAGTCCCACGCTGCAGTAATGGATGGCAGTAAGGGGTAAAAAGAAAAAAAAAAAGCAAAATGAAAATATATCTATGGGTGAGAATCAAAAGCAGCAGTCGGGCTTGGCCTTTGAATTGAGAGGGCAGATGGATGCATTGCCAAATCTCGATCACAGCTGGGGTGAACTGGCTAAAATTCTGTGAGAACCACTTTCACCAGCCTCCCATATGGAGTGAGATGGGGGGCTGGGTTACCGAGGAATGTATGGAACAAAGACTTCAACTTGGTACAATTGAAAGGGAGAAAACTTGTCCCATTTATCGAGCTTATTACTAATTTAAGAGGCCAATATCTTCCTTGAACAGATGTTGTTAAATTGGTGCCTTAATAACCAATTGCTTCTGTTTTCTTTACTGCGTTAAATTCCCCCCAAAAAGGAAAAAGTTTGATGCATTATGTATTTTATTGTTATTTTACTACTTTTTATTCATTCGGATTAAAAAGAAATATGTAATTGTAACAGTGTGGAACTTAAAGCTTCATGTAAGTGAATGTGAGATTGTTTTATCCAAAGGAAACTTTCATCTATGAAGCTGAAAGTGTTTACTCCTATGCAACGTCTGTATATATTTATTATTATTATTACTTTTATCCATTTATTTGTGTCTATTTTAGTGATCTGTTTATGGCAAAAAATTAGGGAATTACAGAAAATTACATGAAATTGCTGAATTTTGTGAAACCAAGAACACAGACTGCGATATAATTAAGAGAAAAGTGTTTTGTTTTTTTAAATGCTTTTGCGCCATTCAATGCTTTCTTGTAAATGTTCACTCTTACAGTTCGCGGTAAAGAGAGCAACTAACAATTTCTGCAGATTGCTCGCCTGTTCTTGTAAAATAGGGGGGGGGAAGACAGAAAAGAAAGTTTTTGTAGGGGGAGACAGGTGGCTGAAGTAATGGCTGATTGGAACAAAGCTGAGCTATTAATGCAAGAATGGAGAACACAGTCATTTGGCTCAGCAGGCCTGGGGTTGAAAAGACGATCGGGAGATAATAGGGCAGTGGGCCTGTCTGGGGTGGGATGCTAAGTTGGTGGAGGTCTGATAAGCCCTCTCTCCCTTAATTCCTCTTGTTCTTGGTATCAATGGTTTTGACGGTCTGGATGATGTGGCCACTAATAAGATGTGACACAGAAATTAGTGCCCTTTCTTACATGCTAGTCCTTATGTAGACAAACGGAAGATATCCATAACCTACCGTGGTGTATGGAACTGTATACAGCGGTAAGAGGATTGATTTCTGTTCCATGTCCTATCCAGCCAATGTGAGGGTGCGGAGAGAGGGATAACTTTCATTTAAAAATGTCACTGAATTTATTTCTGGCTTCACACTGAGGGCTTACGGCAAGTGAGCAATCTTTAAGATGATTTACGGTAGATAAAAGTCTGCAATCACTTTATCTCACGTCGCATGCAGTGTACGCGGTGAGGATTCCACTGTGCCGGCACCGGAAGTGGCGCGTGTGTGACCACAAATATGTCATATGCATACACGCAGTCACATACCAACTAGACGTGAGCGGCCTCACTCAATGCAAGTAAACTGTGTGAGGCCGGACACGTCTAGTCGGAATGTGACCAAAACTATGCAAATTGCATACTTGCGGTCATATGACTGCCCACACCTAGTACCGTAGAATCCGCAAGTACGATGTGAGGATCCACAAGTCTACAGTCACACACAGTGACTACAGACTTGTATGTACTCCAAAAAACATACTGATAGGGAATCTAGATTGTGAGCCCCATCGGGACAGCGACGATAATGTGTGCAAAACTGTAAAGCGCTGCGGAATATGTTAGCGCTATATAAAAATAAAGATTATTATATTATTATTATTACCTCAAGCCTAACAACCCCTTTAAGGCTACGTTCTCAAGTTGAGCTTTTGGTAAGTTTTGATATTGCAGATTTTCTGCACAAAATCTATTAGGTAAATTAGGTTACTTGTTTGTTTTTTTCATTGCGTTTTTGAGTGCAGTTTTTTACATGAATTTTTTACTCTACTGTTTTGGTTGCGTCATGTTTTAAAGAAAGTTGCTTTATTTTTTTATACTTTCTAGTGTTTGGCTGTGACAAAACTTTATGTCACGGTTATGCGGATTAGATGAGCACATGACTGTATTAATAAAGCAGCAGAGACATATAAAGAAGATTTCCAATAAATTCTTATTTATATTTTTTAGATTTTAAGGCACAAAACTAACGTCTGAAGGATGGATAACTCTGCAGTAAGATCTGTAATATTCCGGACCTCATTCCTACGTAAGCTTTTTTTTCACTGTCCGGAGGTCACCACGGCTTGTAGACCAGAGCTTACATGAAGCGATCCGGTCTGAGCCTCTTGCTAACAATATAAATTAGAGGGACAATCTATGACTGATCTGGGCCCTGGGGAAATACAGGCATTAAGAATGGAGGATGGGGCAAGTGATAACTGCAGCAGATGGTGTGTGGAGTAGTGGTCTGAAGTCACTCCCTCGCCTATCACAGGAATCTCAGCCACTTTAAAGCTTTTAATGCAATCTGCTGCAAGCTCACACCATGAAAAATGGGCTTGACAAGGCAGAGCACGCTGAGAACACAGCCAAGTCATCATCGCAGCTTCTTACGTTGTGGGTGTTCTGCTGTCCGGTAACACTTTCCAAAGTGGAGCCAATCCTGCTGATACTGCTAGAGAGAACCGCAGAGAACTACATTTGCCATCATGTTTCCACTACTTTTTTCTTTCTATACTAATACGTTTTTCTCATTCGTCTGGTCGTGCAGAATTATTATTTCCTGACCATTTTGAAAAAGAGACCATAACTTCCCTCTGGCCGGGTCACACTTGCGTGTGTGATGCGAGAAACTCGCACGAGTCTCTCGCATCAACACCCGGCACTCGGACCGGAGCGTGCGGCTGTATGTATTTCTATGCAGCCGCACACTCTGGTCCGAGTGCCGGCGGCAGTGCCGGGTGTTGATGCGAGAGACTCGTGCGAGTTTCTCGCATCACACACGCAAGTGTGACCCCGGCCTTTGTCTGATTTCAGGGATTCCCTTGGTTTTAAACGGAAATTAAAGGAGTCTTCCAGCGACTTTCAATTCTGCATCAGGAGGTCAGAACAACTACTGAAGTGGCAACTGTCAGCCGCTTGCCTGGTATTGGCAGATCTTGTGGATCCATCATATATAAGGCATGCGTTATGTTCTAAATTAATAGGACAGGTGCACAAATCTTGGTAAACTGCCAAAGGGTGCTCATCAGTAGAGCTGCTCAACTCCTAATTCAGAAGTTAGAGATGCTAGATAATCCCCATTACAAATAGTTAAATTACTGAAATTGTGTTACAGTATCCGTCCTTTTTCATTTTTATTTCATAAATCAATAGTACAAATAAACTTAAGTAACTTTGTAATATATATTATTCTGTCAAAAAAATCTGCTTCTTTCCCTTCCTGGACTGATCATTCACTCGTACTTCATGGGTAAAATATGTATTCAGGGAAGGCAGATTTTCCCATTACTGAGATAGGAAATGACAGTTGGTGCTTTTAAACTTCTATAGAGAGGAGAGGAGCTAAAGGCAGAAACAGACATTCTACTGCAAGTTCCATAGAACTTTATGAACACCAAATGTCATCTCCTATCTCAGTAATATGAAAATCTGCATTCACTGAAGACAGATTTTACACGAAAAATGAGAATTTTGAGAATGAATTATCACTCCAAGAGGAGAAAGAAACGGATTTCTCTGATATAATACTTTCTTATTTTCACATGTACTATTGATTTATGAAAAAAAAATTAAAACATTGTTTGTTCTGTAAACTGACCTATCATTTCATCCTAAATGTCTGTCTATCAAATGTAATAATCTAGTCTATTTTCTGATCTACTTTAATTAAAAAGTCCCTACCAATCCCTTACTAGTCACTACTCTATCTAACTGCTTTATTTTTTTATCCACATCCTAATTGCTGACGCTTCGTTTGAAAACCCCCAGTGTATGCTGGGACACTCAAACAAGAGGTCATCAGGTGGGTGAGGCTGCAATCACTGCCGCAGACTCTGTTTTCACTCTCAAATGAAGTGTCATTCATTTCAGTGGCTGGGCTAGTCCCTTTACTGAGCATGTGTTGGTCCATTTCAAAGGCTGGGTTAGTGCCTTTACTGAGCATGCATCGGTTATCAATGCTGACTTTTGTTCAGTAGGAGCTTGTCACTTTGCTATATTCGTTTTAATGAACAGTGACAGTGCGCTCGCTCGCTAGCTCTGATGAGAAGTGACAAGAGAGCGCACTGTCAGTGCACATTGTAAGGAGAGAACTATTGAGCAGGAAAAGCAGAGACCACCCCTGCCCCCGCAAGAGACGTCATTTGACAATTGATTGATGATTGACAAACGAGCATTCTAATGAACACTTGTTATCAATTATTGACTCATCTAAATGGGCCTTTACCCTATACCCTGCTCAATATTCAAGGAAGTCTGTCACCCCCAAAACTCAAATTAAACTGTTTACACATTCATATTAGGGACTTAGCCCCTAGGAAAATCATACTTGTACAGTAGGTTTTACTAATTACATTTTATATTAAAACAGTTTTATTAGATATGTAAATGAGGGGACTTGGTGCAACCTTGGCATGGCCAAGAGCTCAGTGCACTGTTCCTCACTGACACTGCAGTAGCAGGCAGCCAATGCTGACAAGAAAGAGAGATGAGCACATGCATACACTGACACTGTGTGTGTATGTACGCTCACTTGGCCGCTGAATGTAGTGTCAATGTATGCGTGTTCTCATCCATCTCTCTTGTGAGCAATGGCCGATAGCTGTTGTGTGATTTTGTACCGCAGGAGAGAAATAAGAACACACCTGCAGATACTGACACTGTGTGTTTTCTCAGTTCTTGCAGTGTCAGTGTGTGCAGTAGGGCTGTGGATTCTGATCAGACAGCTATCCAAAGTAACCATTGTCAATCGACATAAGGTGCAATGTGGAGGATTGTAATGGAGGGGACTGAATGGTGCACTGAGCTCTTGGCTATGCCCAGGGTGCACTGAAGCCCCTACATGTAGATATATAATTATACAGATTTTATATAAAATAAAATACAATAAATAAAATCTGCAGTACAAATATGACTTAATAGGAGCTCAGTCTCCTATATGAATATATAAATGGTTAAATGGTTTAATTTGAGTTTTGGAGGCTGACAGACTTTATTTTATAACTTTCCCTATGCTCATCATTTGCATTTAAAATAATCTCTGGAGGCAGATTCTCATGGAGATCTATATTCAGGCCAGAGATCTCAACAGCTCATCTTAATGAGCATAAAAATGTAACAATTATTAACACAAAGTTAGCAAACCAATAAGCAGAGTAAAGTTAGACGAGAGTGCTATGGCAACAGCTTTATCATTGTATAACTAATACAATAATTTTGCCACAGTTTACAACTGTCTGGCCTAAGTTTACTCTGGCTAAAAGATAGACAGGATTAGTAAATCTGGCCTAATTTTCCTGCATGTGAATATTCGCCCCTTTCATCATGCCCTCAAACAGGTTCTATGACTACTGAGGCTACAGTTTGGCAGCAGTAGACTTATTAAGTCGTCCTGCTCATAGATGCTTAGGTTGCTTGAACTTTCTAATCTCCAATAGGAAAATAAAAAAGGAGAAAAAATGCCAGCAACAGCAAAAATGAGTAAATTAAAACAGGGTCTACTATGCGTTTCGAGATCACTATCTCTTAGTTTTAGTCTTGTCAAGACTAAGAAATAGTCATCTTGAAACGCGTAGTAGACCCGGTGTCTCATCGTTTGTATATATTTTAAATCTCCCCTTTGGATTTTTACATTCTATAATAAATGTGATGTTATACTTTAATTATTTTTGCTGTTGCTGTTTGCTGGCATTTGTTCTCCTTTTTTGTGCTTAGCACACTCAGGAACTGGCCTGAATCTGCCGTGCACTGCACTCTACTTTGAGATATTTTCCTACCCGGTGAGCTGATGTTTCTGTTTTTCTTTTGTTTTCCCAAAGGAAAATACTAAATTTTAGTAAACCCACAGGTCTGAGGCTTCTGTTAACTATCCAGATATGATAGGGTTAAAGCCCTGTGTATCACAAGCCATGATCCAGGGTGGGCCGGAGGCCGAGTTGTCGCTTTAGGCCCGGGTCACACTTGCGAGTGCAATGCGAGAAACTCGCTTGAGTCTCTTGCCTCAATACCCGGCACTGCCGCCGGCACTCGGACCGGAGCATTCAGATGCATAGAAATACATGCAGCCGCACACTCCGTTCCCGAGTGCCGGCGGCAGTGCCGGGTATTGAGGCAAGAGACTCGAGCGAGTTTCTCGCATTGCACTCGCAAGTGTGACCCTGGCCTTAGGGTAGAATTTCTAGGAGTTAGTACAAGTGTAGACAATGGTAAGACTGAATGTTGTACAGGATGGACATAAGTATCAGTACAATGAAACTCTATGACCTTCCACCGCATGTCTCCGTCTCGGCTCTCAAACGTTCTTCTTTTTAGTTCTCTACTTAATGTTTGCAGTGAGAGAAAGCATGTCCTCTGTGACATCTTCCCTCTTCTCAGTGCAAGGATCTGTTCTCCTTGTTCAGGAGGAATTCCCATTGCCATAATGACAGATACAAGACGTGAAGAGTGGCCGTTAGAAGCTGTTAGTCATTAAAGTCCTCAGTTGGATTTCAGCACTTTCTCCTAAAAAGTACTCCTGGAGTGTCGGATGTGGTGTACATGGAGCTTCAGAGAGGGCTAATTACACTGTGAGCTACGGAAAATAATAAGGGCAATGTGGAAGTATCAGTGCATCCAAGATAAAGAGAAACTTCCATGCCAGAAAACGAGACGTCTTCATGTGAGTTTACTAGTCAAGGCTACATATCGACTTAATATGAGCAATAGTGTGACGCAAATCACCATATCTATAAAAATATACCAGGGCTGCACCCTGTCCAGTATCTTTAACCCCTTAGTGACAGAGCCAATTTGCTACTTAATGACCAGGCCAATTTTTACAATTCTGACCACTGTCACTTTTT
>JARQOD010000003.1:107892045-107966053 GCA_033576555.1 Oophaga sylvatica
GGGGTCCAATTTCCTTGTGAAAAATTAAAAATTTGGGACTAAAAATCATTTTTTTGGAAAATTTTTTTTTTTTTCACACCCAGGCATTATAAACTTTTGTGAAACACTTGGGGGTTCAAAGTGCTCACCACAGATCTAGATAAGTTACTTAGAGGGTCTAGTTTATAAAATGGGGTCACTTGTGGGAGTTTTCCACTGTTTAGGCACATCTGAGGCACTGCAAACGGAACATGACCCCCATCAACGTCTGCATTCCAAAACGTTATTACTTCCTTTCCAAGCCCTGCCGTGCGCCCAAACAGTTCCCCCCCCCACATATTTGGTATCAGCGTACTTAGGACAAATTGGACAACAACTTTTAGGGTCCAATTTCCTTGTGAAAAATAAAAAATTTGGGACTAAAAAATCATTTTTGTGGAAAATTGTTTTGTTTTTTTTCTTCACACCCAGGCATTATAAACTTTTGTGAAACACTTGGGGGTTCAAAGTGCTCACAACAGATCAAGATAAGTTCCATGGGGGGTCTAGTTTACAAAATGGTGTTAATTGTGGGGGGTTTCCACTGTTTAGGCGCATCAGGGGCTCTCCAAACGCGACATGGTGTCCAATCTCAATTCCAGCCAATTTTGGTTTGAAAAAGTCAAACGGCGCTGCTTCCCTTCCAAGCCCTGCCGTGCGCCCAAACAGTGGTCCCCCCCATATATGGGGTATCAGCGTACTCAGGACAAATTGGACAACAACTTTTGGGGTCCAATTTCCTTGTGAAAAATCAAAAATTTGGGACTAAAGATCATTTTTTTGGAAAATTGTTTTTTTTTTTCACACCCAGGCATTATAAACTTTTGTGAAACACTTGGGGGTTCAAAGTGCTCACCACAGATCTAGATAAGTTACTTAGAGGGTCTAGTTTCTAAAATGGGGTCACTTGTGGGGGTTTTCCACTGTTTAGGCACATCTGAGGCACTGCAAACGGAACATGACCCCATCAACGTCTGCATTCCAAAACGTTATTACTTCCTTTCCAAGCCCTGCCGTGCGCCCAAACAGTTCCCCCCACATATTTGGTATCAGCGTACTCAGGACAAATTGGACAACAACTTTTAGGGTCCAATTTCCTTGTGAAAAATAAAAAATTTGGGACTAAAAAAATCATTTTTGTGGAAAATAGTTTTTTTTTTCTTCACACCCAGGCATTATAAACTTTTGTGAAACACTTGGGGGTTCAAAGTGCTCACAACAGATCAAGATAAGTTCCATGGGGGGTCTAGTTTCCAAAATGGTGTTACTTGTGGGGGGGTTTCCACTGTTTAGGCGCATCAGGGGCTCTCCAAACGCGACATGGTGTCCAATCTCAATTCCAGCCAATTTTGGTTTGAAAAAGTCAAACGGCGCTGCTTCCCTTCCAAGCCCTGCCGTGCACCCAAACAGTGGTCCCCCCATATATGGGGTATCAGCGTATTCAGGACAAATTGGACAACAACTTTTGTGGTCTAATTTCTCCTGTTACCCTTGGAAAAATAAAAAAATTGGGGACTAAACGATCAGGGTTGTGGAAAAAATATGATTTTTTATTTTCACGCCAGGCCGTTATAAACTTCTGTGAAGCACTTGGGGGTTCAAAGAGCTCACCACACATCTAAATAAGTTCCTTAGGGGGTCTAGTTTCCAAAATGGGGTCACTTGTGGGGGGTTTCCACTGTTTAGACACATCAGGGCCTCTACAAATGCGACATGGAGTCCAGCCAATTCTGCGTTGAAAAAGTCAAACGGCGCTCCTTCCCTTGCGACCTCTGCCATGCGCCCAAAAAGTGGTTTACCCCCACATATAGGGTATCAGAATGCTCAGGACAAATTGCACAAAAACTTTTGCGGTCTTGTTACCCTTGGGAAAATAAAAATTGGGGTGAAAAGATCATTTTTGTGGAAAAAAAATGATTTTTTTTTCACGGCTCTATGTTATAAACTGGTGTGAAGCACTTGGAGGTTCAAAGTGCTCACCCACACATCTAGATAAGTTCCATAAGGGGTCTTGTTTCCAAAATGGGGTCACTTGTGGGGGGTTACCACTGTTTAGGCACATCAGGGGCTCTCTAAACGCGACATGGCATCCAGCCAATTCTGCGTTGAAAAAGTCAAACGGCGCTCCTTCCCTTGTGACCTCTGCCGTGCGCCCAAAAAGTGGTTTACCCCCACATATGGGGTATCGGCGTATTCAGGAGAAATTGCACAAAAAAAAATTGGTTCCGAAGTAAAGCTTTTGCAAAAACAGTTAAATGTCAATTTTTTCCTTCTACATTGCTTCAGCTCCTGTGAAGCACCTGAAGGGTTAATAAACTTCTTGAATGTGGTTTTGAGCACCTTGAGGGGTGCAGCTTTTAGAATGGTGTCACTTTTGGGTATTTTCTATCATATAGACCCCTCAAAGTGACTTCAAATGTGATGTGGTCCCTAAAAAAAAATAGTGTTGTAAAAATGAGAAATCGCTGGTCAACTTTTAACCCTTATAACTTCGTAACAAAAGAAAATTTTGTTCCCAAAATTGTGCTGATGTAAAGTAGACATGTGGGAAATATAATTTATCAAGAAATTTGTATGACATATCTCTCTGATTTAACGGCATAAAAATTTCAAATTTGAAAATTGCGAAATTTTCAAAATTTTCGCCATATTTCTGTTTTTTTCATAAATAAAAGCAAGTCATATAAAAATTTTTTTACCACTAACGTGAAGTACAATATGTCACGAAAAAACAAACTCAGAATCAGCTGGATTCGTTAAAGCGTTCCAGAGTTATAACCTCATAAAGTGACAGTGGTCAGAATTGTAAAAATTGGCCCGGTCATTAAGCTGCAAAATGGCTCTGTCACTAAGGGGTTAATATTTTTGTAATCTGATTTGTGTGTGATGCATCAGCACTAAATAGTCTAGGTTGGTGAAGTGAGGAAAATATAGGCATAAATTAAATTTCTGGGTTCAAATAACTAAATATTGGCATGTGCATATGTATTCACCTTTTGTTTTGAAGCCCCTAAAATTTCTGGTGCAAGCAATTACCTTCATGAGTCACATGATTAGTGAAAAGTCCACCTGTGTGCAATCTAAGTGTCGCTTGGTCCGTCACTTTACCTTTTCTTAAAGGCCACACAGGCTGCAACTGCCACACCATTAAGCAAGAGGCACCACTAATCAAAAAACACCATGTAGACCAAGGAGATCTCCAAACAAGTTAGGGACAAAGTTGTTGAGAAGTACAAATCAGGACTGGTTTATACAAAATATCCCAATCTCTGATCATCCCTCAATGCACCATCAAATGTATTAGCATCAAAGGAAAGAACATGGTACCGCAACAAACCTGCCAAGAGAGGGCCACGCACCAAAACTCTCAGCCAGGACAAGGAGGGCGTTAATCAGACAGGCAACACCGAGACCAAAGGTAACCCTGAAGGAGCTGCAGAGCTGAGAAGTCAAATAGGGCTGCAGCCTAAGTCTAAAGGTACTGTCTCACTAAGCGAGATCGCTAGCGATGTCGCTTAAGCGACACCGATTTTATGATGCAGCAGCGACATCGTCAGCGATGTTGCTGTGTGTGACATGTAGCAGCGATGTGGCCCCTGCTGCGATGTCGCTGATCATGCACGAACGTTCTGGACCGTTTTTTGATCGTTGGCGTTCCGCTGGTGAGCCTGAATCACTGAGTTTGACACCCTTTATGAACGACAAGCGACCTCGTTGGCAACTCATGTCAGCGGCGCAGGCGGGACTAGGTTTTAATGCCCTTCAGCTCCGATTGGTGGCCACAACATCTAGTCCCTTATGCGTTGTTGCGAGGATACTATCGTGTGTGGGTTTTGCGATCCTGTCAGAGTCGCTACAGCGCTTCATCTTTGCCATTTATACAAGACGTTTTTGGGATCCTGAAAAAATGAATCTGGGGCAAACGCAATAGCGGCACAGACTGGATCGCAGTAGCTGCAAAGCAGGCTAGCAAGACGCAGTATGGAATGATGCTGGAAATTCGTATGAACCACTTGCGTCGTCTTTTATGACGCGGATGTCAATCACTAAGCAAGAGCTGTGACTTTTGACATACAGTGACCACCAATCTGTGCTGAGGGGCGTGGAAAAGGTTGCGCTCAATCTTTAACAATACATGCTGTGTGACAGGTCCCAACGACCGCCGAGGTCGTTATACAGATCGCTGATCGCTGATGTATCGTTTATGAGATCTTCCTGTTTGGAAGCTACTAGCGACCATATAGCGATCACACCAACGATCTCGCCAGGTCGTGTCGCTGTCGTGATCGCTGGTGCGATCGCTTAGTGTGACAGTACCTTAATGCTCTTCAACACCTACATCAACAAGCTGGCCACTGCTCTGGAATCCTCTGTGGCACCAGGTCTCACACTCCATAACGCCTTGGTGAAATTCTTGCCATCTGTAGCCGTCAGTGAGGGTCTGGTTAAAAATATTCAATGCTATCATTGCCCCAATCCTCCTGTACGGCAACGAAGTCTGGGGGGCCTCACCAAACCCTGACTAGTTAAGGTGGAATTCCAGCCCAACAGATATACTCCACCTGGAATTCAAGCTGATCACTTCTCTGGAATCCTCTGCGGCACCAGGTCTCACTTCATGACGCCCTGGTGAAATTCTTGCTGTGTTCAGATGACCTACTGCTGTTATCACCAACCGAGAAAGGTCTCCAAGACAACCTGAAAATCTTGGAGAAATTCAGCTCCACATGGCCACTACCCAACAACCCAAACAAAAGCAACATCATGGTGCTCCAGAAGAGAAAAAAAGATTGTACCAGCACCCTTCACTTGTGCTAAACAACTGCGCTCTTACAGGAAAGGATAAATATACCTACCTGGGCCTCAAATTTCTTCAGTCACGGAGCTTCAAACAAACCATAGAGACCATGAAAAACAAGGCCTGCAAAACCTTCTATGCCATCCGTAGGAAACTCTGCCATCTGAAACCGTCATTGAGGATCTGGCTTAAAATAGTCAATGCTATCATCACCCCAATCCTCCTGTACGGCACTGAAGTCTGGGGGCCTCACACATACACAGACTTGTCAAGGTGGAATTCCAGCCCAACAAATATATTCCACCTTGAATTCTTTAAGTACCTTCTCCAGGTCCATTGGGGTACCCCCAACAGTGCCTGTCGGACTGAGCTGGGCAGATTAACACTGCACCTAGCAATTCTGAAGAGGGCACTGTCCTTCAAACCTCACCTACAGCAGTCCGAGCTCCCATCATCATAAAGCCCTGCTACATGTAAGAGGGCCAAACAAACCAGATTTCCAGAAGCAGCTCAGCCAAACCCAACCTGATCAAAACATCAACCACAGCAGCCTGACAAAAGCCAGAATCAGGAAGATGGTAAACAAGGGCCAGGAGAGGTATGTCAGTGACTGGAAGAAGGAAAACAAAGGGAGGTATCACTTATGCGCTGCTGAGATGAAAAATCCTTAAAAACAAATCATTTATTGGAACAGGATACAACTAAGTTTTGGGGTCACGCAGGGCCCCTTCATCAGGACAAACCTAGTCACTAGGCTTGTTCTGATCAAGGGGCCCTGCGTGACCCGAAACGCGTCGACTTGTAACCTGTTCCAATAAATGATTTGATTTTAAGGCTATGTGCACACGTTGTAGATTGGTCTGCAGAATTTTCTGCACAGAATCTGCATCTCTTGGCAGAAACTGCAGGTCAAAATCCACGCAGTTTTTATCCTTTTTTTGTCCTTTTTATCTGCAGATTTACTGCAGTTTTTGTGCAGATTTCCCCTGCCTTTTGAGACCTGCAGATTCCTATAATGGAGCAGGTGTAAAACCGCTGCAGTTCTGCACAAAAGAAGTGACATGCTGCAGTTTTAAATCCGCACCAAATCTGCGCAGAAAAATCTGCAGCGTGTGCACTGCATTTTTTGATTTCCATTGACTAGAATGGCACTGTACATCACTTGCAGTTCTGCTGCAGATCTGCAAGGCAAAATCTGCTGCAGAACTGCAACAGAATCCGCAACGTGTGCACATACCCTCAGGATGTTTCATCTCAGCAGCGCATAAGTGATACCTCCCTTCGTTTTCCTTTTTACCAGTGGTCGTCCTCATGACCGGTATCTTTGCGGCAGCTGTTACATACTGTTCATGTGTTGCCATTAGGCAACTTGGCAAGGTGTGTGTATCTCACTTTTTATGACACCCTATCGTCATTGGATAAGACCCTATTGCGCTTTATCTCTTCCCAGTTTATTTGAGTGGCTGGAATAATTATATCAGCATCTCACAGACACTGACCATGTACTGCAGTCAACAGAGAGACTACAGACTGGTTCCATATCTGGAGAAACTCTTGGACCCCAGAAACCGCCAGATCCTGAGCCAGTATAGACTCAGTGCCCAAAATCTGGCTATCGAGTCCGGCAGACAAAGACTGAGCTACAATGTGGTAATGGGACGTGTGCACAACCGGGTAAGAAGGTGCCATGGTAGGTTCCCAAACCGTATATATAGAAAAGATAAACCAGGCACTCAACTTGAGTAGAATGTAGTAATGATGTCTTTTATTATAGCCTTTAAATAAAGGTTTCACAGCAAAACGTTTCGGTCTATATCAGACCTTCATCAGATGCTCTATATGTAAAGAAAATAAGTGTAACACACAGTAGAAAAACAGAAAAAATAAAGTATATACAATATTGATCTTGGTACTATATTACATATTCATTGAAATTAATTTCATAGAGGAAACAATCAAAGTTCAGTACTAAATAGCCAGAACGTCACACGTACCGTATAAGAAGTGGTTCAATAGATTATAGATAGACAGAGCCAGATAGGAGCCTGTAAATAAGCATGACTGAAAGTGTCACCGTGCTTCACATCTATAAGGAACGTGGTATGTGATATAAAATTAAGGTTTCCATACCCCATCGGTTGGTGGTGGAAAATCCACGTGGTATGTAAGGCCGACCAGGCAATCTGTGCATCAGCAATAGTCATATCAATAAACCTGGTACACATGTTGGCCAGATACAGAAAATAAAACAGTGGTGGACTATTGGGTTAAGGCGCTGGGTGCACTTACCAAAAAAGGAGAGAGGTGCCGACGCGGTATCCACCGCTAGTCATATGGAGGTATACTGTGTTCCCTCTGTGTGGAGAAGAAGTAGGTGGCAGTGACGTACTAACAAAGCGCCGTGATCAGAAGCGGCGGACACGCAGTCTAGGCGTGCACTCCAGCTCTCACTTCCGAAACCAGAAGTGATGTAATGACAGGGGAGGAATGCGTTCCAAGGTGAACAGAGTCTGCGTTTCACTTCTAATCGTGGAGTTAGATCCTGTTATGGATCGTGAGTTGGTGACAGCGTGATACTTATCATGCTAATGAGGAGCTATTTGTGACCAAGTATAAAATGGAGGTGCCACAGGGTGGAAGGTGTTGAGGGTGACATTCATGAGAGGCACATTTCAATAAAGGCGGCTCTGGAAAGAGAGAAAAAACACAGAGTCAATACCATGTATAGATGCAAATTCATATAAAAGACAATAGGTCATACTCCCTATTATGTCCTTTTGGGGCCAAAGTTTCTATGGTATGAATCCAGTAGGATTCTCGCCTTTTTAGGTATTGGATCCTATCACCGCCCCTTCTGGGTGGAGGCACGGTTTCTATCACCTGAAATCGTAGCTGGGATATTGTGTGTCCCTGTGATTGAAAATGCTGTGGGATGGGGAGAAGAAGGTTATTGCAGCGTAGCATAGTGGACTTATGTTTAGAGATTCGATCTCTAACAGATTGTGTGATCTCCCCAATATATAATAACCCACATGGGCATTTAATAAGGTACACTACGAAGGAGGTTTCACATGTGTAGTGTCCATTAATGGGGAAACTTTTTCCCATTCTAGGATGATGAAAAGTAGTGCCTTTTTGTACATTACCACACTGGGAACAGTGGAGGCATAGAAATGTACCCATCCTTGGGCGGGATTGATAAGACTGTCTATTAGGTCGTGTGGTGCCAATATCGGCACGTACAAGTTTGTCCTTAAGGTTGGGAGGTCTTTTAAAACATGGTAAGAATGGTTCTCTGAATTCTTGTACATTGGGGTATGCTGTCGAAAGGAGATGCCAGTGCCGTCTGATTGTTTTATGAAGTATAAACGCTGAGGGGTGGAAAGAATGTGCGAACGGTATGCGCTTATTATTATTTCATGGTCGGGTGTCTAATTGATCGTTCTTGGAATCCTCCAGTAAGGAGGAGGGGTAACCCCGTCTTGAGAATTTCTTAGTCATCTCTGAAAGTCGTATGTCCCGTAGTGTAGTGTCACTGACTATACGATTGACCCTATGAAATTGTGAGCGTGGGATTGACCGTTTCACTGCTGGAGGGTGGAAACTATTATAATGCAGTATACTGTTGCGGTCAGTTGGTTTGATGTATAAATCAGTGCTCAAGTGTCCTTCCAGACTCTTTTTGACCATAGTGTCTAGGAAGTTGATGGAATGAGGGACCAAAGTCATGGTGAACTTGATACCCGGCCACGATTCGTCAAGGTATGCATGAAATACCTGTAGGGACTCGAATGTGCCACCCCAAAGGCAGAAAATGTCATCGATATATCGTTTCCAAAGAAACACATTATTGATGATTGTTGTAGATAATCGATTGTTCAAATTCTGAAATATACGTATTAGCATACGGGGGTGCCACATTCGAGCCCATCGCGGTGCCACGTGCAACATCAACCACAGCAGCCTGACAAAAGCCAGAATCAGGAAGATGGTAAACAAGGGCCAGGAGAGGTATGTCAGTGACTGGAAGAAGGAAAACAAAGGGAGGTATCACTTATGCGCTGCTGAGATGAAAAATCCTTAAAAACAAATCATTTATTGGAACAGGATACAACTAAGTCGATGCATTTTGGGGTCACGCAGGGCCCCTTCATCAGGACAAACCTAGTCACTAGGCTTGTTCTGATGAAGAGGCCCTGCGTGACCCCGAAACGAGTCGACTTGTAACCTGTTCCAATAAATGATTTGATTTTAAGGATGTTTCATCTCAGCAGCGCATAAGTGATACCTCCCTTCGTTTTCCTTTTTACCAGTGGTCGTCCTCATGACCAGTATCTGTGCGGCAGCTGTTACATACTGTTCATGTGTTGCCATTAGGCAACTTGGCAAGGTGTGTGTATCTCACTTTTTATGACACCCTATCGTCATTGGATAAGACCCTATTGCGCTTTATCTCTTCCCAGTTTATTTGAGTGGCTGGAATAATTATATCAGCATCTCACAGACACTGACCATGTACTGCAGTCAACAGAGAGACTACAGACTGGCTCCATATCTGGAGAAACTCTTGGACCCCAGAAACCGCCAGATCCTGAGCCAGTATAGACTCAGTGCCCAAAATCTGGCCATCGAGTCCGGCAGACAAAGACTGAGCTACAAACCCAGGGAGGACAGACTGTGCCCACACTGTGACCTGGAGGCCCTGGAGGATGAGACCCACTTCCTGCTACACTGCACCAAATACTCAGCAGTGATGGACACTCACTTCATTAGACTATCCGATCTCTTCCAGGATTTCAACTCCATGGACTTCCTTAGTCCCCACCCTAGATGTGCCCCATTCATTGTTTCTACAGTTCCTACGTCCCTATCCCTGTTCCTTACTGTACACATGCTTTGACAAAACTAATGTTTATTTGGTCTGGCCAATTAAGTTTCTTTGAATTTTTAATATGTTCCCGAGCAGAGACTGGAGTATCTGTCCATATGATGACAATATCCATACACTCCATAGAGGTGGCCTTTATGGAAGAGTGGGCAAAAAAAGTCTTTACTTACGCACAAAAATTGTAAAGGTCATTTTGAGTTTCCCTAAACAAATATGGGAGACTGTCATGGTCTGCTGAGTTTCTGGGATTAGGTGGTTTTAGGGTTAACCGGGATGGCCTCACTCTGGGATTCTGGGAGGCTTTTTATAGCCTCATTGTGGGGCCATCCTCTGTCGCTTATACTCTGACCCTTGGCCGAGTGTGTGTGACCCTGTTGTGCTTGTGCCAGTGCTTTGTGCCTGTGCTACGTTCTGTTTGTCTGGTTCTGATTTGTCTGTGTCCCTGTTTTGAGTTTTGCCTGTCCCTTTTGTACTCTGCTGCCCTCTACGTGTATGACCCTTGGCTACGTTCTGACTCCGCTCTGCCTGCTCCTCTTGTACTTCGTCGCTCTCTACGAGTATGACCCTTGGCTACGTTCTGACTTCGCTCTGCCTGCTCCTCTTGTACTTCGTCGCCCTCTATGTGTATGACCCCTTGGCTACGTTCTGATTATCCGTTCGGTATATGCCCTTTGGTAACTGTGTCCCGTAGTTACCCTTCTAGGAGTTTTCCTTCACCTCATAGCTCTCTGGAGCTTAGGCCACGCCCACTAGCAGTCACGTGCCTGCAGGTCCTTTGCTCTGAAGCATTCTCTATCTGCTACTGCTGACTCTGAGAGAAGTGTGGCTGGCTCCGCCCACTAGCAGTCACATGTGGAAGGTCCTGTTACTGAGAAACACACGTCATCTCTGCTGCGGCTCTGCTACAGGTATCTTTGGGCATAGTTTGTTCACTAAGGACACACGCACTGGCTCAGTGAGCAAGTGCAGTGCGGTGTCCCTGACAGAGACTCCCCAGATGTATGGAGGAAGGTGCTGTAGTCAGAGGAGACTAAAATTGTACTTTATGGCCATGCTGTGGGGAAGTTTTTTGGCAACATGGACAGGAAAAATGGTCCGAGTCGAGGGGAAGATGGATGGTGTGAAATACAGGGATATTCTTGAGCAAAACCTGTTTCAGTCTGTCAGTGATTTCAGACTTGGAAGGAGGTTCAACTTCCAACAAGACAATGAACCAAAGCATACTGCTAAAGCAACACTCGAGTGGTTTAAGGGGAGATGTGTAAATGCTTTGGAGTGGCCTAGTCAAAGCCCAGACCTTAATCCAATTGAGAATCTGTGGTCAGTCATGAAGATTGATGTTTTCCAGAGGAAACCTCTAACTTGAAGGCGCTGAAGCTGTTTTGCTTTGAGGAATGTGCAAAAATGCCAGTGGCAAGATGTGGAAAGCTCACAGAGACTTAACCAAAGCCACTTGCAGCTGTAATTGCTGCAAAAGGAAGCTCTACAAAGTACTGACTTTGGGGGGGTGATTAGTTATGCACATTGAAGTTTTCAGTTATTTTGTCCTATTTGTTGTTTGCTTTACAATAAAAAGAAAACCAAATTTTCACAGTTGTAGGCATGTTCTTTACACAACTGCACCCACTTTAGGAATGTTATTTGTGATTCCATGGTTACTATTACTACTAATTTTATTTTTTTATTTCATAGACCAATACTATATCTCATTCATTTTTACTACTTGTTTTGATAGATTCACTCATCTGTACACCCAGTATATTAGCTGATACTTGAGTGCATGTAGTTGTTTATATGTTAGCATACATCCACTGCCTTGTTGCCAACAATTACAGTTATATGAAAAAGTTTGAGCACCCTATTAATCTTAAGCTTAATGTTTTATAAAAATTGGTGTTTTTGCAACAGCTATTTCAGTTTGATATATCTAATAACTATTGGACACAGTAATGTTTCTGCCTTGAAATGAGGTTTATTGTACTAGCAGAACATGTGCAATCTGCATTCAAACAAAATTTGACAGGTGCATAAGTATGGGCACCCTTATCATTTTCTTGTTTTAAATACTCCTGCCTAGTTTTTACTGACTTACTAAAGCACTTTTTTTGGTTTTGTAACCTCATTGAGCTTTGAACTTCATAGCCAGGTGTATGCAATCATGAGAAAAGCTACTTAAAGTGGCCACTTGCAAGTTGTTCTCCTGTTTGAATCTCCTCTGAAGAGTGGCATCATGGGCTCCTCAAAACAATTGTCAAATGACCTGAAAACAAAGATTATTCAACATAGTTGTTCATGGGAAGGATACAAAAAGCTGTCTCAGAGATTTAGGCCTCTTTCACATTTCCGGCGGGCGCCTGGCGGCGCCCCCGGCATTTTGCCGCAGCGCCGCATGTGAAAACCTTTCACACTTCCGGCGGCCAAAATGCGTTTTTTTGCCGGATGGTTTCTGATGCTTGGAGAGATCAGAAACCATCCGGCAAAAACAAAAAACGTTACATGCAGCGTTTTTTCCGGACGCCGCAATGTACATTTGCACCGCATCCGGACAAAACCGCATGCAACGCATTGACATGCGGCGCCATCCGGCGCTAATGCATGTCAATGCGAAAAAAGCCGCATGCGGCGCATCAGATTTTCAGATGCGGCGCTGCGGCAAAATGCCGGGGGCGCCGCAAGGCGCCCGCCGGATGTGTGAAACCAGCCTTAACCTGTCAGTTTCCACTGTGAGGAACATAGTAAGGAAATGGAAGAACACAGGGACAGTTCTTGTTAAGGCCAGAAGTGGCAGGCCAAGAAAAACATCAGAAAGGCAGAGAAGAAGAATGGTGAGATCAGTCAAGGACAATCCTCAGACCACCTCCAGAGAGCTGCAGCATCAACTTGCTGCAGATGGTGTCACTGTGCATCAGTCAACTATACAACGCACTTTGCACAAGGAGAAGCTGTATGGGAGAGTGATGCGAAAGAAGCCGTTTCTGCAAGCACGCCACAAACAGAGTCGGCTGAGGTATGCAAAAGCACATTTGGAGAAGCCAATTTCTTTTTGGAAGAAGGTCCTGTGGACTGATGAAACCAAGATTGAGTTGTTTGGTCATACAAAAAGGCGTTATGCATGGCGTAAAAAAAACACAGCATTCCAAGAAAAACACTTGCTACCCACAGTAAAATTTGGTGGAGGTTCCATCATGCTTTGGGGCTGTATGGCCAATGCCGGCACCGGGAATCTTGTTGAAGTTGAGGGACGCATGGATTCCACTCAGTATCAGCAGATTCTTGACAATAATGTTCAAGAATCAGTGACAAAGTTGAAGTTACGCAGGGGATGGATCTTTCAGCAAGACAATGATCCAAAACACCGCTCCAAATCTACTCAGGCATTCATGCAGAGGAACAATTACAATGTTCTGGAATGGCCATCCCAGTCCCCAGACCTGAATATCATTGAACATCTGTGGGATCATTTGAAGAGGGCTGTCCATGCTCGGCGACCATCAAACTTAACTGAACTGGAATTGTTTTGTAAAGAGGAATGGTCAAAAATACCTTCATCCAGGATCCAGGAACTCATTAAAGGCTACAGGAAGCGACTAGAGGCTGTTATTTTTGCAAAAGGAGGATCTACTAAATATTAATGTTACTTTTCTGGTGAGGTGCCCATACTTATACACCTGTCAAATTTTGTTTGGATGCAGATTGCACATTTTCTATTAGAACAATAAACCTCATTTCAAGGCAGAAACATTACTGTGTCCAATAGTTATTAGATATATCAAACTGAAATAGCTGTTGCAAAAACACCAATTTTTATAAAACATTAAACTTAAGATTAATAGGGTGCCCAAACTTTTTCATATAACTGTATTATCTTGTGCCAACAATTATTATCATACACACATCACAGGCTTTGCCTTTACACAACCACTATGTTGGCTTGTCAACAATACGCATGCTTCCGTTGCTCTATCTACCATGCATGTATGGCACTTTTTTCAGAGCATGAAGCTGGAATGAAGAAGACGTTGTGGCAACAAAAGAGGTTATTGGGAAGTTTTATGTATTTATGTTATGTGTGTGATAAAAAGTAATATTATATTTTATACCTATGGCCGAAGTTGTATGTTCGGTTCTCCTACGAGCAATTCCTAAGGTCGTCCCTGGGAATGTGGGAGGTCTGTCCACTAGGGGAATCATACAGTAGATATGGATACAGTTTGCATTACACTAGGGATTAGATAGTTAATAGAGTTGGAATTAGCCCCCAGTTTGGGAGGGGTTAGACCAGTTTTATAAGAAAATGTTTTCCGGGTGACAGTGTGTGACAGTCTAAAGGTTTCATTAAGTATATATTTTGCTTTATTTATAGTGTTTTTTTTTTTATATTTTATATCATGGCAATCAATTTATAGTATGTGCTCTTGTTAGCTCAGATATCTTAAAAAAAATCTCTTTTCCAAAATTAATATAAAAACAGAAAAGCAAAAGTAGTTGTAACAATAACTAAACTTTTTGGGACAAGATTAAAACTGGGAAATGTTGTTAAACAAGGAATTCTGCTTTGAGCGGCTCAATGCTGCTTGATCTTTGTCTGATTTGATGATTAGATGAGAATTAGGCCATGTAGCGGAGTGATAATAAGTGCTTCCAACAACTGGCAAAGTCAATAACACAATCTGACCTGTGGGAAAATCTCTCTGCATTGACCCAAATTCTTCTTACGAGGTCCCACAACGGGGGTTCGTGGATGTCCCGAAGACTTACTGACCACCAGTGTTTTGCATAATTCTAGGGATGAGGGACTTATGAAGTTTACTTAAATTTTGCTCATAAGTGCTCAATATATTTAGGTGACATGAACATAATATTAGAAAGAGGACTTAAGAACATTTTTGGGCTAGTAGGAAAGCCTTTTATGCCCCTCACTTGTCTGGAGGAGCTTCTAATTATTTTGTGCTGCTCCTAACTTTAGTTCATTTTCTATAGAGGATATTAGAGCATCACGTTAACTAAGAAACTGTTAGATGTGTTGTGGGATAATGAAAAGGTGCCTAATGGACTGCCTGTATGTAAACGCCTGAGGTATGGAAGCAGCAAAAAAAATAAAAAATCAAGGCTTGTCTTTATTGAAATGAGCGTGGAATTGTCCCTTTCCCCAGCAGATGGCTTTGCAGATAATGATGGTTGAGCAATGGAGACAGGATCCCTCCCCCTCCTCTTTTTCACTCATCATGTCCTGTTGCCATGGAAGGCCGCAGGGCTGAAATGGATTCTGCTTATTAAATTTGTTGACTCTTCTGTGCTTTGAGAATGAATGCTGTTCAAAAAAAATCAAAACAAGAGAAAAAAAAACACACAAAAAGTCGCCCCTCCCTGCTGCATAGATAGCGTTATCTTGGCTAGGCAGGTATAACTA
Source organism: Oophaga sylvatica (assembly GCA_033576555.1). Lineage (NCBI taxonomy): Eukaryota > Metazoa > Chordata > Amphibia > Anura > Dendrobatidae > Oophaga > Oophaga sylvatica. The sequence goes on from JARQOD010000003.1 coordinate 107,907,160, forward strand.
CAGATTGTCATATGGGAGCTACACCATCTGCAAAACGCTTTTGTTTTAGCCCAAAATACTCAACGGAGACTTTGTATCAAACAACACACGCACAAACATTTTCCTCTTAAATTGATGCTGTGATGTTCATATGGACGGAATTATCTCCGCAGTGAATGTAAAATGCTAACTGCCAAAAAGCCCAGAATTGTCCATGTTTCGATTGTGGCCGTCGAAAAGGGTTGTTTTTGTACTTTTTCAATTTTCAGATGTAATAGAGGAGCGACAGAAGGCAACTTTTGTCAATGAGTCAATGAGCTGCGACCACCGCACATTTTCAGAATTAGGCTTCATTTAAAGCCATCCTCAGAATCTTTGACCCAAGATGTTCTGCCGGACAAGCACAATAAAATGTCAGGCATGTGCAAGAAGGTATTGATGAATGGTGTTGCCAAAGTAATAATGTGCTGGAGACCAATGCTGCAGGGATTTACACTTATTATTGATGCACACCTGCTTCGCCTTGCTGGAAGAAGTGAAAGAAAAAAAATGTACAAAGTTTTTTCAACATGGTGAAAACTCTCTCTGTAACAGTAAATTCCTCAAAGTACCAAAATATTTTTTTTCCTCTTACACAAACCCATTCTTGAAAATCTGTGATGCTTTTTACCATATACTGTAATTGGTTACAGGGCAGTAGCTGAACTTGGCAAGTGGTTTCACTCATGGCACTAGCATCTGAAAGCAAGTATTAAACAGGCTTTGCACCTCTGTATTAATAAAAAAAAAATCAGGCGGTCTTTAGAAAAAAAGTGATACTCACCTCACCGATCATCCACCATTCTTCTACGAACACCACTCTGGTTCTCTGACAATCTCTTCCTCTTCTGGTAGGGATATAGGCTGCAGCCACAATATTGTCCAATGTATCATCTCTGTGACATCACTGTACATCAGGAACAAGATGTACAGAGCCTAGTCTGGTCATATGAACATGTGGATGTAGGATTGGAAGACCAAGTTGTTTGCCCCTATCATGGCACATCAAAAATATCGAATAACCTGAATAACCTCTATATTGGCCAAATTATCTATGGTGGATACTAAAAGGGATAGAGTGTTGGTAAAGAGCAAGGAATGTGGAGGACTTATGTAATGTGTCCTAAAACGGGAATAGTTTATTTACTCGTTAATTATGTTACATCTTCAGTGATTCTCCAACCAACAAAAGTAGGTTTGTGTTACCACACATCTGCTTAGTGAAGGGATGGGAGAGGATCCTCTTTAAGACTTCTGACTTCTTTTCAGATGTCTTATTGCTTCCATCCTCAGAGTTTTCTCTGTCTTAATTCCCTTGAACTCCAAGCCTCTCTATTGCAGGTGGTCTTCCTCAGTTTTCTCACAAAGGCTGACAGTCATTGCAGAAAAATACAGAAAGTTTTGGCACCCAACAGCACCCACACAAAAGAGAAAGAGGCAGAAAGACCACCGATTGTCCCAAGACACAACAAGCTCACAACAGGGTCTCTTATAACCAGTAAAGTTTATCCAAACTTTTTATATCAATCAGAAAATTATCCTGAGCTTTAGATTTCTATTGCTATATTTTTCTGAAATTTGTTTATGATCAATTTGGAAATTGTTGGCTAATGATATTAAAATTGCAAAGAGAGTCAATATCTAAAATCATAGATAAAATCATTTGAGAGGAACAGAATTTTTTAATGTATGAAAAGTTCCAAATTTCATGCATTAAACATTTTTTTTAGTTATCATAAAAAGTATCAGTTCTAACCTATTATGTGTCTGATTTTAACTATTCATATCTATATATTGCATATACATTGATATAAAAATAAAAATATTCATTCTTTTGTTTTTATCTGATGGTAACAAAATGTTGATAGATAGAAATTCGAGAACTTTCCCAATACCGTCTCAATGAATAATTAAAATCGTTGGTAAGTATGAAGTTTTGTTATCCAATATTTTCTCCTTAGAAAACCTTGTCTTAATTCCAGTCTCGGCCTGTCACAGAGAAGGAAGGATCAGGTTGCCTTCTTGTACTGAAATTGTAGAGCGACTCTACTGACTTAAATTCTGCTTTAATGCAGAAAATAATATAGGAAGACAGGATCCTATTTTATAAAAAAAAATGTAAAAAAACTTCTTAGAAACTATTAAGTTATTTGCGCTTGGTCAAAATACTGTTAACATCAGAAAGTTTTGGGGATGGAAGACCATTTTAGACTATGTTCACATTAATAAAGTGGCCTAGTTTGAACACTACATGAGGGTTTCTGTCGGAATCCCTGAAAAAATATATTCCGAAGGAATCCTAACATAGTCCACAAGAAGGAATTTACTTAAATAAAACACTTTCTGGCCTCCATGCAGCAGTATTAGATTTTGTGCACATCTGAAAAAGATGAATACTGCCCGGATGGAGGCCAGACAGTGTCCAAACTTTGCAAGTGAATGCATTTTTGGGGGCTATGTTGGAATACATTTTTTTTCAGGGAATCTCACAGAAACCCCAACATAATGCTCAACTTTAAAGTACTGTACTTACGTGAACCTAGACTTAAAAAGTTGCAAAATTCCGAAAACTTATTAAACTTTTTTAGATTTATAATCGAATTAAATGTAACTTTTATTTGTCCTCTTTTGTAATGTTGTTTTAAATCTACAAATTCAAATTTCCTAAAAAAATTAAAAAATAAAATAAAAATTAACAATCACATTTTGTTTGTTATTTTTGCTTCTTTTTTTGTATAATTTATATTGAGGTTTTTTTTTTGTTAATTTACAAGTTCTGTAAAATTAAACTGGTGAGATTATGGTTATATAATCCGGTATGAAAAGTGGGAAAAATAGTAAAACATCTTGAAATTTGCTAAAATTAAATTGATCTAAAAATATATGTAAAAAAAATAATAACAAAAGAAGTTAATAAACAGAATAAACAAAATCATCGTCATGTCTAATTTTAAAGTTATTTTTATAGAGAACTTCTGTAAGAACCTTTTACAATATATTACTTAGTCGTAGTTTAATCCAGCGAGATTTCTCAGACTTCTTGATTCTTTGTCAGTACAAAGTACAATACAAAGTACAGACGGATACCGATCTGTCGTCAGGCGCAGGGTCTACCCCTATAGTAACAAAGGCATGCCACACTTCTAGGAGGGGCCTCCTCCCTGGGATGCAGGCCTCATTAAGTGAAAAAGAGTACTAGTAATAAGCTTTGTGCCGGGTCTGCAAGGCTGCTTGTCCCAGCTGTCACAAAAGTAAAAAAAAAATGGGAATAGCCTGCCTGCAAAAAGTAGAGCGTAATTAAAGGGACACAATAGATAATCATCCAGGCCCATAGGGTGGGGGGAATGGAGTATAAATCAAGCAAAAAAAAAAAAATCTGGGAAAAATATATCTTTCAACATGTCCATCTACAAGATATAAACTTATATTCCAATGTTTTATCCTTCCTCGTCACAATCCCTTGGCAAATGCCTGCAACTTTCCTGCACCAGATGGAAAATAAGATTTGAGCCGTAGTTCTAATCTGGTGTTTGCTTATTGTGACGAGATTAGGTGAATATTGCTTTCTGAATGTTTTCTTATTCAAACAGAGGGTATTTTAAAATTATCATATATTTTTTTTTCCCAGTCGTGTGTTTCCATGGCAACACCTGCCCCCTCTTTTTTTTTAATATAATACATCACAGAAAAGTCAGATCACATTTGCTAGCGTACATCATCACATTACGGGAATTAATGACCCTCATTTACTCAGTAACTATGAACGGTGCCCGACGCCTCCTTGGCTTAGGGTGATGACTTTGCAACCAATTTTATTTTTTGAAGAGAAATGCCATTTATGTTCAGGGAAAAGGAGATGAAAAAAAAAATGAGAGTAAAAATATGTTATATTAAATGTCACAGCAAAAGGAAAAAGAACAAAATGAGAGCAAACAGTTTAGGGACCTACATCGAGTCTGTGAATAAGGGCGACGACTAAAGTGTTCCACCGCATGTGCTGAGAGAGTGTGTAGGGGGTGGGGCGGTAAAAAGATTTTTGGGGAATAATGGCTTGTTTGAACAGGCATTGTCTGACCACCTGGGGTATTCCAGCTTGGACATTAAGCATTGCTAGGAAAATTTGGGTGGTCACGTTACCCTCTCATCATCCCGAATCAGAAATGCTCCTCCTCTCATCCAATCACTACATTCTTGACTTGTTCTGTGCCGGCGCATCTGTATGTAAATCCAGCTCAGACGAAAGTGGAATGTAGCTGGTGAACGGGATTGCAATGATCCATCTGCAAACAACTGGCCAGACCGTTCCTTGTGCTGAGGGCAGATGATAAGTCACTTAGGCCACGTTCACTCGTTGACTATTTGGTGTGAAAGAGGTTTTAGATGTTTCTACAGGCCACATGCAAATGTTCAGTATTAGGAGTGAACGTGTCCTTAGATGTTTGTACAGGCCATAGCTACTAAGCCATGTGCAAGCGTTGAGTATTTGGTCAGTTTTTTACTTCAGTATTTGTAAGTCAAAACCAGGAGTGGTTGAAAAATTCAGAAGTGGTGACGTGTTTCTATTTTGCTTTTCCTCTGATTGTTCGTCTCCTGGTTTTCTTCTAGAAATACTGAGGTAAAAAACTCACCAAATACTCAATTTGTGCACGTGGCCTTACTACATGGAGACCTTGAAATTGCAGGTGAGCTTACACCTTAGGCCATGTGCACACACTGAGTATTTGGTGAGTTTTTTAACCTCAGTATTTCTAGAAGAAAACCAGGAGTGGGTGATAAATAAAGAAGTGGTGACGTGTTTCTATAATAGTTTTCCTCTGATTGTTCCTCTCCTGGTTTTGGTTTATAAATACTGAGGTAAAAAACTCACTAAATACTCAACATGTGCACTTGGCCTTAAATATTTCTATAGGCCACAGCTATTATTCAATGCTTAATAAGGTAGAGGGCAATATGTCGGTGCCAGACAGCTGTAGTGGCGGCTTCCTTGAGAACAAAGGATTGGACGTATTGAAATTCACAAGATAAACCAAAAGAAAAAGAAAAATTGTGCTACAAAATATTTAACTAAAAAAATATAATAAGTAATAACTGATTTTGTTAAAAAAAAAACAGAGTAGATCAATGGAGAACTAACAACAAACCTCCCAAGGCTATAAAAAGAATATGGTTAGTAGGCCCAAATATCTATTGCAGTACATTCCTTTGTGGTCAGCATATACATTAAGTTTAAGAGTACCGGATGCAAGCTTATATAGTAATGATGTGGAGCCCTGTTAGGGGTTTAACCCTGCTCACAAACAAGCGTTTCACCTAGCTTTGTCAGGGGGTGAGTCTACTAACTATATACTGTTTATATCCTTGGGAGGTTTGTGATTAGCCCTCCATTATGCTACTCTGTTTTTTTTTTTTACAAAATAAGTTACAATATTTTATATTTAATAAAGTTGATATATTTGTGAGATATTGTGTGGCACCATATTTATTTTTCTTTTTGTTTATCTTGTGATATTTAAGAGCATCTCTCTTATTCAGTCAAATCAAATTCCGAGTCCCCGGAAGAAGCCAGCGGCAAAACGCACGTCGGGGTGTGGGGACAACACTCCGTTACACTTAAGGTAAAAACACTGGCTATATTCTTGTACTATAGCTGTATTGGCACTCTTCCCCCACTGTTGGGTATCAACTTTGAAGCAGCATATGAGACATATGTTTGCAAATAAGCGGCATTAACTAGTAGGGATTTTCTATACTTTGAGCTAGATATACCTTCTATCATACTACAGGTTTGGAAAGATCACACTGCATATCATATACTTATCAAACTACGATTTCTGCCATTTGTTATGTACTATTGCCTTATATTGTAGCATATAATTATTTTGATTGATTGGAAATCAGTTTTACTTAAATAGAATTTGTGGTGTCTCCATTGTGAGGCACTCTGCTATTTTATTTTCTCTAGTGTATGTATTGGTTTTAATCAGCATTAATAAAATTTATTCAATTTTACAATTTTTTGGATCTCTTCGCTTTTTCTGATGTTATTTGGTATCAGGATCATGTTATAATTATTGATTTGAAGTGCCAATATCGTTATTAGTGATGAGCGAGTATACTCGTTGCTTGGGTTTTCCCGAGCATGCTCGGGTGGTCTCCGAGTATTTGGAAGTGCTCGGAAATTTAGTTTTTGTCACCGCAGCTGCATGATTTGCGACTGCTAGACAGCCTGAATATATGTGGGGATTCCCTAACAAACAGGCAATCCCCACATGTATTCAGGCTGTTTAGTAGCCACAAATCATGCAGCTGCAGCGACAGAAACTAAATCTACGAGCTCTTCTAAATACTCGGAGACTACCCGAGCATGCTCGGGAAAACCCTAGCAATGAGCATACTTGCTCATCACTAATCGTTATACTTTGGACATCCTCGTGTTAATTTAATGTGAGGAAGAGGTAAGAGCTTAGCTTTAGTCAAATCTAAAAGAGGTTTTCCCACTAAAAAAGTTAATTTTAATCAACATTTTAATCAGTAGATGTTTGAAAGTTCCACAATTGGATGTGTTTAAAAAATAGTTCCTGTGATGAGATAATCTTATAAATGTGCCCCTGCTGTGTACTGTGTAATGGCTGTGTCTGATCGTACAGGGACATGGTCTGATCATACCACAACTCCTGGGCAGGGGAGAAACAAAAGAGAGAATACAGACAGGACATAACAGATTTGAGAATTTTGAGAATAAATGTTCAGTTCATAATGGGAAAAAAAGCGAGTTTATCTAATAAGATAAATGACAAAATTTCATATTTTCACATGTTATTGATTTCTAAAAAACATTAAATTAAAAAAAGTTGCTCTTTAAAGGGGTAGTCTAAAATGCAATTTAATTTTCATCCTAAATCCTTATTATTTTAATGCCATAAACTAAAGTATTTTCTAATATACTTGAATTCCTTGAACTTGAATATCCTTCCCTAACTAGTTTTTCTTTTTTTATTGCTTCCTTTTTGTTGACGCTTCATTTGAGAATCCCGATGCATGCTAGGATACTCAAACAAAGTGACATCAGGGGCAGAGGCTGTGGTCACTGCCATAGCCTCTGCCCCCTACCTAAAATGAAGCATCATTAGTGATGCTTTTTTCAGGGGCTGGGCAAGTCCCTGCGTAATGTGCACTGTGCACAATGACAGTGCATCTTCGCCGGCTCAGATCACAGTAACGCGCACTGTCAGTGCATGTTGTCAGAAAACCTGGCGTGAAGGACAACCCCTGTCCTTCCACGTCACCAATGTGACGTAACTCCACAGGCACAGCTCTCCGGCGCCCACTTCGTCTCTCAGGTCAGTAAGGGAACTGCACCTAGAGCAAATGGCCGCCGGGGAGGGTGTCCTGTTACCCACTGGGTATTCTAAGATTCGTGATCAGAGTAAAAACATCAGCCCAAGATTAATTTTATGGTTTAATTGCCTTAAGGGCGCACTAGATAATTACAGAAATATATAGTAAGCTATACAACGGAATTACAATGGATTCGCAGTCAGAGTAAAATACAACAATAATGGTACAAGGCTTAGAGGTATTAGCTAGAGGTCAATATTACCAGGTTGTAGGGCATGTGGAGGCAGGGAGCTCTGCGATCCACAGGTGAAAGTCTTAGTTGCTGGACAGTCCCCCAAAACGTTTGCCGCTGCTCCCTTGGCAGATCTGTCCCTTGGTCCTTAGTTTTTCATGGTCTTGCTGCTGTGAGAATGGATCCAGTCTGCCCATAGCTCACAGTTCTTAAACCTGCTAGGTCCCTCCCCTCGGTGTCCGAGGGTGGGATGATAATCCCCACCCTTAGCCCCTTGCAGAATTTATTCCCAATACCTAATAAAGGGGTTAACTTTCTCCAAGACGATTGGATCAGGACACGAGAGGTACCAGCGGATGCAGTATGTTTCGCCTGTCGCGTGGAGATCAAACCTGGCCCGATTGGGTCTCTTTGGAGTGCCAATCTCTATATCTCAGACCCCTGAGCCATCACCGACTCGGGAGTTGCACCATCAGATGCCTGAGGTCCGCAGGATCACGCAGATATTTTTTATGAGTTTGTGCCTAGAAAGATGTGCTCATAATTCATAATCCTAGAACGGAGACGTCATGGCTGGGAGACACAATAGATGTGTTTTCTGTGTCTAGCTGGCATGTATAATCTAATTGAAGCCCCCAGGCCCAGGCTACCATGGCTCAGGCTAAAGCTTTGAGGTCTTGTTTTGGCCTTATCTCATTATCATACTAACAGACCTTGCTATTCAACATTGGGCCTGAATTACTTAGCATACTAAAAGACCTTTTTATTCACAGTGGACACAAAACCCTGTCGTATTGAATATGCTCACAGGCCCTGGGGCCAGGTGCAGTTAGCAGCCTGTGGCTCTGTGAACAGACAAAATGGAGGCTGGTATTGGCCCATTCCAAGATGGTGGCTGTTCCTTCCTCACACCTCCCTGCTTTAGAGGGCGCTGGGGGTATTACATTCCTGTGTTCCCCCATGCGCCCTTCCGCACCCTCTCCTTGCCGGGACAACCCATCAGCGATACCATGGTCCCTGCCTCTTTTGTGGCGAATGGTGAAGTGGTACTGCTGGAGAGCGAGGCTCCAGCGTAGCAACCTCCCATTTGTCCCAGAGACCGTGTGTAACCAGCTGAGGGGGTTGTGGTCTGTTTCCACGGTGAATCGGCGTCCGTACAAGTATGGCTGCAGACGCTGCAGGGCCCACACAATTGCCAGACATTCCTTCTCCATCGTGGAATAGGCCACTTCCCTCGGCAGGAGCTTCCGACTCAGGTACAAAACGGGGTGTTCTTGGCCCGTAGTGTCAACCTGGCTGAGCACAGCACCGAGGCCGAAGTCGCTGGCATCGGTCTGCACTAAAAACGGCCTCGTGAAGTCGGCTGCCTGTAGTACAGGAGAGCTAGAAAGGGCGGTTTTGAGCACCTGGGCAGCTTTTCTTGGTGAGGTCCGCCAGGGGCGTGGCCAGGGCACTATAGTGTGGAACAAACCTCCTATAGTACCCAGTTGTCCCCAATAAGGACATCACCTGCTTCTTGGTCCTGGGGTGGGCCAGGATGCGATGGCATCCACCTTCCCGTGCTCTGGCTTCAGAGCTCCCCCACCTACACGGAGTCCAGGTAGTGGACCTCACTCATACCCAGCTGGCATTTTTCTGGCTTAATGGTTAAGCCTGCTCGCTGGATCCGCCCGAGCACCTGCGCCAGGTGCTCTAAGTGATCCTCCCAGGTGGGACTGAAGATGGCAATGTCATCCAGGTACGTGGTCGCATATCCTTCCAGTCCCTCGAGCAGCGTGTTGACCATCCGCTGAAAAATGGCAGGGGCATTCTTCATGCCGAAGGGCATCGCCGTGGACTCGTACAGTCCGAATGGGGTGATAAAGGCAGAGCGTTCCCGTGCCCCAGGGGTCAGGGGAATCTGCCAATACCCCCTGCTCAAATCCATGATGGTCAGGTACTTAGCCCCGGCCAGCTGGTCGAGCAGGTCATCGATGCGTGGCATTGGGTACGCATCGGTGACCGTCACAGCGTTGAGCTCCCGGTAGTCCACGCAGAACCGCGTAGTTCGGTCCTTTTTAGGGACGTGGACTACAGGCGAAGCCCACGCGCTGTTGGACGCTTGGATCACCCCCAGCTTCAGCATCTCGACTATCTCCTGGCGCATTTGCTGCTGCACCTCAAGAGAGACCCAATATGCTGAACGCCGGATCAGGGGGTGATTGCCGGTGTCCACGTCATGGACTGCTGTCTCAGTCCTTCCGGGCAGGCTGCTGAACAGCTCCTGAAAGGGGTGTAGGGTGACCCCCAGCTGGGAACGTTGGTCCTCCGAGAGCTGGTGGCAAACCCCCACATCCTCCATGGATCCACCCGCCTTGGCTTGGGTGAGCAGATCCGGGAGGGTTTCTGCCTCTCCTTCCTCGGGAAGGTTGCACACTGGGAGGGCACAAGCCTCCCGCTCATGATGGGCCTTCATCATGTTCACGTGGAAGGCCTTCCTCCTTCCACGGGCGCGGTCCAGGGTGACCAGATAGGTGACGTCGTTGAGCTGCTCGTGCACGAGGTATGGACCCTCCCAGGCCGCCTGAAGATTGTTTTGAGGTATGGGGACCAGTACCCACACCTTTTGACCCACCTGGTAGGTCCGCCCACAAGCATTCTGGCGTACCACCGCTTCTGGTCAGCCTGGGCTTGGGCCATATTGTCATGCACCATCCGTGTCAAGGCCATCATTCGGTCCCGGAAGTGCACGACATACTCAATGACTGACACTCCAGGGGTGGCTGAATCCCCTTCCCATGCTTCCTTCACCAGAGCAAGGGGCCCCCGTACACATCGCCCGTACAGGAGCTCAAAGGGGGAGAACCCCGTTAAGACCTGTGGGACCTCCCGGTAGGCAAACGGCAGGTGTGGGAGATACCGCTCCCAGTCTCTCCCGTGGGAGTCGACCAACATCTTCAGCATCTGCTTTAAGGTGCCATTGAACCGCTCACACAGGCCATTGGTCTGTGGGTGATACGGGCTGGCTACCAGATGTTGCACCTGTACCTGCTTACAGAGAGACTCCATCAGCTGCAACATGAACTGGGTCCCTCGGTCGGTGAGCATTTCCTGGGGAAACTCCACTCTGGAGAAAATCTCCAGTAAGGCAGTGGCCACTTTGTCGGCCCGAATGGACGACAAAGCTACCGCCTCCGGATACCGGGTGGCATAGTCCACTACCGTTAGTATGAAGCATTTCCCGGAGTGGCTGGGAGTGGACAGAGGTCCAATGAGATCCATATCCACCCTCGAGAAAGGCTCTTCGATGATGGGCAGAGTTACCAGTGGGGCTTTGGGGCGCCGCCCCGCCTTTCCCACCCTCTGACAGGTGTCACATGAACGGCAGTAGGCTATCACCTCGGTCCCCATTCCAGGCCAGTATAAATGCTGAACTAGCCTGGCCCTGGTTTTAGCGATCCCTAGGTGTCCGGCCATGGGAATCTCTTGTGCGATCCGCAACAATTCCGCCCTGAACGAATAGGGTACCACTGTCGGTCCCTGGGCCACGCCTCAGGTGAACCCTGCTGGACCGTTACCTGGTACAGCCGTCCCTGGTCCCAGACCACTCGCTCGCGGTCGGACTCCAGGGGAGGCTGTGCCGCCTGCTCCTTGAGAGTTTTCAGGCTAGCGTCAGCTTCCAACACTGCCTGAAATCCCTGACTTGATGTGGCAAGAATTGATGAAACTGCCACATCCTCTGTCAGTTCCCCGGGATCTGTCTCCTGGCCTCTGTCTGACTCGGCAGCTACTTGGTCGTAGAGGGAGAAACCGTTGGACCTCCGCGAGGCTCCTTGGGCTTCGCGCTCCCACTCCTGGTAACAGCGGCCACGACTGCTGAGACCACTGGGTAGTGCCTGCTTCCCCTTTCGTCCTCTGACCAAGTCGCCGGGTCAGGCAGACTTCCCTGCCTCTCTTTGACAATCCCGGATGTGGAGAACTCCTGCCCTGGGGTCTTACCTGTTGGCTCCTCTCCCGGGACGCCCTCTCCCCCATGGCCTGTTCCTCCTTCTGCAGAGGCCCTAGATTCAGCAGGCTGGATTCACTTAGGGGCCCTATACTGCCCATAGCAGCCCCTCCCTCCACCTCTGAGCTCTCCCCTGCAGCCTCCTCACCTGTCCTCACTGTGAGCCCTGTGTGTGTAGTGTCAGTGCATGGCTTACCATCAGGTTTCACTCCCTCCTCCACTGTTAGAGGCACATTCAATACATTAACATTAGCATTCACAGTAGAGTCATGACATTCTTGCGGAGTCGAACTTGGGGTTTAAGTGGCCACATACTGGGACACGAGCAGCCCCAAATTGGTCCCAAGCAACACATTGGCAGGAATATTTGGCGTTACTCCCACCTCCCGCATCCCCCTCCCAGTGCCCCAGTCCAAATACACCTTGGCGACGGGCAGTGCCGGTTCAACGCCTCCAATTCCGGAGACGGAAAGGGTTTTCCCAGGCACCAAGTCTTGAGGGGACACCACCTCTGGACGTACCAGGGTTGTTCAGCGCCTGTGTCCCGCAGTCCCATGACCGCTGAGCGGTCGATGGTGACGGGTTGGTAATTGTCCAGGGACCTCCCACCACCCCCTCCCACACACAAAACAGTGGACGGTTTCTGGGACAGGGAGGGGCACCTTATGGCGCTGGGACATGCAGCCTTAAAATGTCCTGGCTGGTTGCAATGATGACAACGCCTGGGTTCTGTTCCTGGAGTGGAGAGGGCAGCAGGGGGGTACACCCCTTGCACTCTGGGGGCTGGATATGTGGCCGGGGCAGGATTTGGCTTACCCCCTCTCCAGGTGCTGCTGGCAGGCTTCTTCGGCTCAGGCGCTCTGTTGTTGGCATACTCGTCTGCCAGGGCAGCTGTAGCAGAAGCCCCTTTGGTTTCCGGTCACGGAGGAACTGCTGGAGGTCCTCTGGGCATTCCACAAGAACTGCTCCGTGACAAACAGTTCCTGGACCTCCTGGCGGGTGGTGAGCTCTAGACCCGAGGTCCAGTGCTCCGCAGCTCTCAGCAGGGCCCGCATGTGGTCGGTCCAGGTGTCCTTTGAACCCCGCTGCAGGCTCCTGAACTTCCTGCGGTACGACTCCGGGGTGAGGTTGTAGTGCTGGATCAGGGCCCGTTTGATGCTGTTGTAGTCCTGCTCCTCCTGGCAGGTAAGTCCCCAAAACTTCCAGGGACTTACCCCTCAAACGGGGGGTCAGGTACCTTGCCCACTGATCCAGGGCCAGATGATGTTGGAGGCAGGTCCTCTCAAAGGCCAGCAGAAAGGAATCCAGGTCTCCATCCTTTTCAAGCAAGGGAAAGTCCTCCGCCCGGACCTTGGAAGCCTTGGTCTCCGGTGGGGCTGGAGCGTCCATCGGGAGCCAGTGCTGAGCTATCTCCAGTCGGTGCCGGCGCTCCGCAGCTTCACGGCGCTCCGCAGTCTGCACCACACGTTCTGCATGCTCACGCTTTGCCGCTTTCTCTGCTGCCACCAGGAGTCTGTCATGGGCGGCGTCATTACCAGCCTCGAGTGCCGCGCTTGGAAAAGGGACTCCGATCTGGAAGGCTGGGACGGGCAGGGGGTGGACAGTCCACTGCGAGACTGAGCACGGGGGTCTGGCTCCTTGGGGAGCCCTGGCTGAGCTCCCCCTCGCCTTCATCGGTATCGAACCCCTCATAGACCATAGCATTGGGCCTCCTCCTTTGCCTTACTCTGGTGCCTTCCCCATCTTGGGAACCTTTGGTCACTGACACAGCTGCAACCCTGACCTTGCACACAACTTATTATATTTACACTCTGACCGTCTAGTGCTGGGCTGACCTTAAGACCCCAGCAGTGAAAGTTCCCTGGTAGTCTTTAGTGTCTGGGAGTAGGGGTCCCACGCACACTATTACTCTGATCCCACCGCTGCCACCAAATGTGAAGGACAACCCCCGTCCTTCACTCCACGATCCACAGGCACAGCTCTCCGGCGCCCCTTTGTCTCTCAGGTCAGTAAGGGAACTGCACCTAGAGCAAATGGCCGCCGGGGAGGTGTCTGTTACCACTGGATGTCGTTACCCACTGGGTATTCTAAGATTCGTGATCAGAGTAAAAGCATCAGCCCAACATTAATTTTATGGTTTAATTGCCTTAAGGGCGCACTAGATAATTACAGAAATATACAGTAAGCTATACAATGGAATTACAATGGATTTGCAGTCAGAGTAAACTACAACAATAATGGTACAAGGCTTAAAGTTATTAGCTAGAGGTCAATATTACCAGGTTGTAGGGGCATGTGGAGGCAGGGAGCTCTGCGATCCACAGGTGAAAGTCTTAGTTGCTGGACAGTCCCCCAAAGTGTCCCTTGGCAGATCTGTCCCTTGGTCCTTAGTTTTTCATGGTCTTGCTGCTGTGAGAATGTATCCAGTCTGCCCATAGCTCACAGTTCTTAAACCTGCTAGGTCCCTCCCCTCGGTGTCCGAGGGTGGGATGATAATCTCCATCCTTAGTCCCCTGCAGAATTTATTCCCAATACCTAATAAAGGGGTTAACTTTCTCCAGGACGATCGGATCAGGACATGAGAGGTACCAGCGGATGCAGTATGTTTCGCCTGTCGCGTGGAGATCAAACCTGGGTCTCTTTGGAGTGCCAATCTCTATATCTCAGACCCCTGAGCCATCACCGACTCGGGAGTTGCACCATCAGATGCCCGAGGTCCGCAGGATCACGCAGATATTTTTTATGAGTTTGTACCTAGAAAGATGTGCTCATAATTCATAACCCTAGAACGGAGCCGTCATGGCTGGGAGACACATTAGATGTGTTTTCTGGGTCTAGCTAGCAGGTATAATCTAATTGAAGCCCCCAGGCCCTAGGCTACCATGGCTCAGGCTAAAGCTTTGAGGTCTTGTTTTGGCCTTATCTCATTATGATACTAACAGAACTTGCTATTCAACATTGGGCCTGAATTACTTAGCATACTAAAAGACCTTTTTATTCACAGTGGACACAAAACCCTGTCTTATTGGATATGCCCACAGGCCCTGGGGCCAGGTGCAGTTAGCAGCCTGTGGCTCTGCGAACAGACAAAATGGAGGCTGGTATCGGCCCTATCCAAGATGGTGGCTGTTCCTTCCTCACACCTGGTATGCAGAGATCACTACCGCCCAGCAAGTGACTTACCTGCAGAGGTGGCACTGGTCTTTGCATGCCCGCCAGGTATTCATCTTCTCACGCTGACAGTGTGCTCTGTTTCTGGCTCGTTACTGCTGATCTGAGCCGGCGATAGCGCACTGTCATTGTGCACATAGCGCAGTGCACATTATGTGGGGACTAGCCCAGCCCATGATGACATTTCCTTACAGGAATGGGGAAGTGGCTACAACGGTGACCGCAGCCTCTGCCCCCTGATGTCGCTTTGTTTGAGTATCCCAGCATGCGCTGGGATTCTCAAATGAAGCGTCATACAATAGGGATTAGAAAATAAAAAGAAATGCAGTTAGGGAAGGATAGGGAATTTTGTATTAAATATATTAGAAATAGCTTACAATATGTCATTAAATAGATAGGGATTTAGGATGAAAATTTATTTGTATTTCGGACCATCCCTTTTCTGATAAATTTCCATATCAGGCAATTGATACTTCCCCATGATACTCTGCCTACAATTCTAATAACAATCTTATAAATATTCATTACTACTGCCCTCGCTGTGTGCCCCATTGACTCAGTTTACAAAACAGAGACCTCTACTATAAAAAAAAAAAACCCTCTCAGTGTTGGCTGTGGTGCCGGATATATCTTTCTGCATAGTATTCAAAGGCACAAATTGGCTTCTCCTTATCACTGGGTACTACTAACTGATCAGCTGCATCACTTTGGTTCAGCCCCTACTGCCGCCATGTGGGTGTGACAGGTGCACTTTAATAATCCGCCATGCATCTTTAGTTTCTTAGGACTAAACCTTTTTATTTACTTCCTAGACCTCAGTTATTGGGGTTCCCATGATCTCTGGCTAAATTCTCAGCATTAATTTTCTGTCAGAGGGCTTTAGATGACTGTAATCATATAAACTCCATAGCGGGCGGTGGGAGGAAAGGGGGGAGTCGGGAACAAAATGCTGTCCTTTGTAACATCTCCTTAATGGACTTTCAGGCCAAAGTTATTATTTTTTTCCAATAGTGGCTCCTTTATCTTTTTTTTTTCCATTTTTTACACAGAAAAGCACGTTGTGGGTACAAAACAGAGAATAGAAGAACAAATTACAGCAATCATGCACAGCTCAGCCATTAGGAGCATCAGGGATCATGGTTTGCATAAGAGTGGACACTTTCTTGAAACAATTAGGGATGGTAATGAGTCAGTTCTGGTGGTGGGGGAGGACCCACTCTAAAGCTATTCTCTAGATGGTCACATCGCAGCCCCCCCGTCCCCCTTTACCGCCATCCTCTCTGTGAAATAAGGGGGTTATTTTGGTTTGATTAGTACAGTATTATCATATTTGCTTTTTAAGAAAATCAAAATAAAGGAAAAGTGTCCCCGGGCCATGTGAATCACTACTGTATTGCTGTTTTGGGAAAGGCCAATGAGGGGTCTGCCACACAGCTTCATTCATAAGCAATGCCTTGGAGTAAGATCCTCGCACCTGCTTCCCCCTCCCTCAGAGGCCCGTGTAGAGCTTTCATTGACGGAGAAGACAGGGATTGTGGTGTAAGACTAGATTAAAGTTCCATAAAACAAACTCACATAGAATCCTTCTTCCTCCCGATAGTTTCCAGTAGCGCAAACTTTTGAATTAGAACAGCATCTATATTGTACTCGGGAATCTTTCTTTAAGAAAAAAAACACCTTCTGTCTTCCCATTCTGCCAAAAAAGTAACAATAGTAAAAGTGAAATAAACAAATAAACCTTACTTTTTATTTATTTTTTAAGTAAAAATCCCCAAACCTATGAGCTCTTTATTCAAGCTGCACATGAATGAATTACAGTGGGTAAGGAAAGTATTCAGACCCCTTTGTTTCATTGCAGCCATTTGGTAAATTAAAAAAAAGTTCATTTTTTTTCTCATTAATGTACATTCTGCACCCCATCTTGACTAAAAAAAACCCAGAAATATAGATATTATTGCAAATTTCTTAAAAAACAAAAACTGAAATATAACATGGTCATAAGTATTCAGACCCTTTCCTCAGACACTCATATTTATGTCACATGCTGTCGATTTCCTTGTGATCCTCCTTGAGATGGTTCTACTTTTTCATTAGAGTCCAGCTGCGTTTAATTAAGCTGATAGGACTTGATTTGTAAAAGCACACACCTGTCTATATAAGACCTCACAGCTCACAGTGCATGTCAGACCAAATGAGAATCATGAGGTCAAAGGAACTGGCCAAGGAGCTCAGAGACAGAATTGTGGCAAGGCACACATCTGGCCAAGGTTACAAAAAAAATTCTGCAGTACTCAAGGGTCCTAAGAGCACAGTGGCCTCCATAATCCTTAAATGGAATAAGTTTGGCACCACTAGAAGTCTTCCTAGACCTGGCTGTCCAGCCAATCTGGGCAATCGTGGGAGAAGAGCCTTGGTAAGAGAGGTAAAGAAGAACCCCAAGATTACTGTGGCTGAGCTCCACAGATGCACTAGGGAGATGGCAGAAAGTTCCACAAAGTCAACTATCACTGTTGCCCTCCACCAGTCGGGCCTTTATGGCAGAGTGGCCCGATGGAAGCCTCTCCTTAGTGCCAGACATATGAAAGCCCTCATAGAGTTTGCTAAAAAAACACATGAAGGACTCCCAGACTATGAGAAATAACATTCTCTGGTCTGATGAGAAGAAGATAGAACTTTTTGGTGATAATTTTAAGCGGTATGTGTGGATGAAACCAGGCACTGCTTATCACCTGCCCAATACAATCCCAACAGTGAAACATGGTGGTGGCAGCATCATGCTATGGGGCGTTTTTCAGCTGCAGGGACAGGAGGACTGGTTGCAATTAAGAAACATGAATGCGGCCAAGTACAGAGATATCCTGGATGACAACCTCTTCCAGAGTGCTCTGGACCTCAGACTTGGCAGAAGGTTCACCTTCCAAAAGACAATGACCCCAAGCACACACCTAAGATAACAAAGGAGTGGCGTCAGAACAACTCTGTGACTATTCTTGACTGGCCCAGCCAGAGCCCTGACCTAAACCCAATTGAGCATCTCTGGAGAGACCTGAAAATGGCTGTCCACCAACGTTCACCATCCAACCTGATGGAACTGGAGAGGATCTGCAAGGAAGAATGGCAGAGGATCTCCAAATCCAGGTGTGAAAAACTTGTTACATCATTCCCAAGAAGACTCATGGCTGTACTAGCTCAAAGGGTGCTTCTACTCAATACTGAGCAAGGGGTCTGAATACTTATAACCATGTGATATTTCAGTTTTTCTTTTTTAATAAATTTGCAAAAATGTCTACATTTCTGTTTTCAGTCAAGATGGGGTGCAGAGTGTACATTAATGAGAAAAAAAATGAACTTTTTTAAATTTACCAAATGGCTGCAATGACACAAAGAGTGAAAAATTTAAAGGAGTCTGAATACTTTCTGTACCCACTGTATATCTAATGATGAGCGAGCATGCTCGAGTGCTAATAGAGTATCTTCGGAGTGCTCAAATACTATGTTTAAGTCACCATGGCTGCATGTCTCATGGCTTTTCGACAGCCGCTAGACATGCTGGGGTTGCCTGGTTGTTATACTGCCCATAAGTACAAGAATATAACTACTATAATACTGCCCTTATGTACAAGCATATAACAACTATAATACTGCCTCTATGTATATTAATATAACTACTATAATACTGCCCCTATGTACAAAAATATAACAACTATAATACTGCCCCCTATGTACAAGAATATAACTACTATAATACTGTCCCTATGTACATGTATATAACTACTATAATACTGCCCCCTATGTTAAAGAATATAATTACTATAATACTGCCCCCTATGTACAAGAATGTAACTACTATAATACTGCCCCTATGTACCAGAATATAACTACTATATTACTGCCCCAATGTACAAGAATACAACTACTATAATACTGCTTCCTATGCACAAGAATATAACTTCTATAATATTGCCCCCTATGTACAAGTACATAACTACTATAAAACTGCTATGTGCAAATTATACCTACAATAATAATGTTTTTTGGAGAAATTAGAATATTTCTAGATTTAAATATTGAGATTGAAACTGAATTTATCTTTAATACAATGAAATATAACTTAAGCACCGTATATACCCATGTATAAGCCGAGATTTTCAGCCCATTTTTTAGGGCTGAAAGTCCCCCTCTCGGCTTATACGCGGGTCATATACGGGGGTCGGCGGGGGAGGGGGAGCAGGGGTGTCGGATCATACTCACCCCTCCGCCGGCGCGGTCTCTGCAGCCCCCCTGCTTCTCCCACAATCTCCGGCTCCTTCCTGCAGCAGTCACATGGCACCGCTCATTAAAGTCATGAATATGCACATATTCATGACTTTAATGAGCGGTACCACGTGACCGCTGAAGTGCTGCGGAGAGCGCCGGGAGAAGAGGAGAGGCTGCAGGGACGCGCGGTGGAGGGGTGAGTATAGTGATATTTACCTGTCCCTCGGTCCACCGCAGCGCTGCTCCCTCGGTCTGGCTCTCCTCTGGCTGTGAATGTTCAGGCAGAGGGCGCGATGACGTCGTTAATGCGCGCCGCGCCCCCTGCCAGGTCATTCACAGCCAGAGGAGTCGGACGAGGGAGCAGCGTAGTGGTGCAGAGAGGACAGGTAAATATCACAAGTGCCGGGGTCCTGAGCGAGCGGTGACACCGGCACCTGTCCCCCATAGCGCGCCGGTGTCAACGCCTGCTCAGGACACCGGCACCTGGCCCCCAGCGACGAGAGGTGAGTATGTCATTTTTTTTTTTTTTTTTGCAGCAGCAGCATATGAGGCCTATACTATGGGGCATAATTGTGCAGCATATGGGGACATAATCTGGAGCATATGGGGCATAAGCTGTGGAACATATGGGGCATAATCTGGAGCATATGGGGGCATAATATGGAGCATATGGGGGCATAAGCTGTGGAACATATGGGGCATAATCTGGAGCATATGGGGGCATAATATGGAGCATATGGGGGCATAAGCTGTGGAACATATGGGGCATAATCTGGAGCATATGGGGGCATAATATGGAGCATATGGGGGCATAAGCTGTGGAACATATGGGGCATAATCTGGAGCATATGGGGGCATAATATGGAGCATATGGGGCATAAACTGTGGAACATATGGGGCATAATATGGAGCATATGGGGGCATAAGCTGTGGAACATATGGGGCATAATCTGGAGCATATGGGGGCATAATCTGTGGAACATATGGGGCATAATCTGGAGCATATGGGGGCATAATCTGGAGCATATGGGGCATAATCTGGAGCATATGGGGCATAATCTGTGGAACATATGGGGCATAATCTGGAGCATATGGGGGCATAATTCTGTGGATCATACGTGGGCATAATCTGTGGAATATGGGGGCATAATCTGGAGCATATGGGGGCATAATCTGTGGAGCATATTGGGCATAATCTGTGGAGCATATGGGGGCATAATCTGTGGAGCATCATATGGGGGCATAATCATTTTTCACCCTAGGCTTATACGCGAGTCAATAAGTTTTCCCAGTTTTTTGTGGCAAAATTAGGGGGGTCGGCTTATACATGAGTATATACGGTAGGTTATTGGGATTATTACTTTCTTTTCTTAGTAAATGTAATTTGTTATGCCTATAACTACAGCATAAAAACTGCATCTTCCCAGAAAATCTAGCAAATACATGTGTATGGCTCCCCATCCCGTTAGTGCGCCCTTTCTGTCGTACCATTGCCATACATTATACAGTACATTGACATTGAAACCAGCTACATTATTTTCTTTGTTCCTCTGCTAACAAATCAGATTCTGAGCAAGGAGCATGTCATCGGTAAAATACGCAGGGCTTCATGTGAGCTGCCTCAGCACAGTGCGAGATATAAAACCGCAGGAAAAATTTATCGTTGTGTTGAGAGCCTACTCGGCTGGGAGTCATATCCCTTTTACAAGAAGAGACGGCTCAGAGGTTAAACGCTAGCCACACAGCTACGAAACTAAGAAGTCTTATGTATGTGGCGGTCCGAACCTCAATGTCAGCTCCCTGACTAGTTCAAAGCGGCCTTGTAGATACCGATTAGTAAAAATTAAAGGGAAACTACTGTCCGCAATCTTCTTTACTGAATTATATCCAGAACAGTAGGACTCTGTATGCCATGCACTTTTATTGAACCCAACAACTTTTGCCTCGTTCTCATAAGAAAGCCCTTAGCCGATCTAGTCGTAATGGTATCCTACACGATGGTGATCACCAGGTTATGGAAGCGCCAGGGGAGTTTTTAACTTTAGGAATTAACAAGATAGTTGTAGGAGAACATATAGGATTATGGGGAGAAAGAAAGGAATGATGATTTATACAATGGCGATATGACTTTAACCCTTTAGGGAAATTGGGGCAAAGCACAGTGGCAAAACCAAATAGTTGCACAGCCTATTCCTTTACAGAAGTTGTGTCTGCTTCTCTTACATACCCAGGTTCCGTTACAATTGACATCACAAAACTTTTTTTTTCTAGAACTTGTGAGTTTTGGTCGGCGGCCATCCCCTGCATATGTTCTGGCATTATACCGATCTCTTCCTGCCTAAAAATAAAGATTCTTTCAACATTTCACAACATTAAACCAATTACTTAGAGTGGTGATGTGGCCTGACAACTTGTACCAAGGCTGAGGTTGCAAATAATGGGGAATGGGCCATTTCCAATTTTCAAACACTTTAAAAGCACATATTAAAGGAACACTTCAGACAAAGTTGATAACCTGTGGAGCAGGATCCGAAGAGGCAGAGAAAGACACACAGATTGACCAATGAGTGAATCCGAGTTATGCCCTGCCTCCGCAGACCCCACAATAGGTAACGCTGTTTATTCCAGAGTGTTCCTTTCCTATCTATTGAACATACAGTACAGACCAAAAGTTTGGACACACCTTCTCATTCAAAGATTTTTCTGTATTTTCATGACTATGAAAATTGTAGAATCACATGAAGGCATCAAAACTATGAATTAACACATGTGGAATTATACATTACACTTTACAAAAAAGTGTGAAACAACTGAAAATATGTCTTATATTCTAGGTTCTTTACCTTTTGCTTTGATTAATGCTTTGCACGCAGAAAAGGTGAACGGCTGGACTCTACATGCCTGGTTCCCACCTTGAAGCATGGAGGAGGTGGTGTGATGGTGCGGGGGTGCTTTGCTGGTGACACTGTTGAGGATTTATTCAAAATTGAAGCGGTGAGCGGTCCAGCTCACCCCAAACCATCTCGATTGGGTTCAGGTCTGGTGACTGTGGAGGCCAGGTCATCTGGCATAGCACCCCATCACTCTCCTTCTTGGTCAAATAGCCCTTACACAGTCTGGAGGTGTGTTTGGGGTCTTTGTCCTGTTGAAAAATAATTGATGGTCCAACTAAACGCAAACCGGATGGAATAGCATGCTGCTGCAAGATGCTGTGGTAGCCATGCTGGTTCAGTATGCCTTCAATTTTGAATAAATCCCCAACAGTGTCACCAGCAAAGCACCCCCACATCATCACACCACCTCCTCCATGCTTCACGGTGGGAACCAGGCATGTAGAGTCCATCCGTTCACCTTTTCTGCGTGCAAAGCAGTAATCAAAGCAAAAGGTGGCTACTTTGAAGAATCTAGAATATAAGACATATTTTCAGTTGTTTCACACTTTTTTGTAAAGTGTAATGTATAATTCTACATGTGTTAATTCATAGTTTTGATACCTTCAGTGTGATTCTACAATTTTCATAGTCAAGAAAATACAGAAAAATGATTGAATGAGAAGGTGTGTCCTAAACTTTTGGTCTGTACTGTACATTAGCTTCATCTCTTAAGCTGGAGACCACCTTTAGCGTGGCTTCACACTCAGAGGTGTTCGAGCTAATGACAAATATAAAGGAAGGAGTTTTACTTTTTTTTACTTTTGTGCTTATGGGTCCACTTAGTCTAGCTTTGGCTCTGGAAACTGACTAAAGATTGTATAATGTTACCAGTGATACCACCAAGTTCATCCCTTCAGAAAAGAAGATAAGGTCCCCATACACATTCTCTATGGAAAAGCAACCGAAAGGCAATTATTTTATCGGTCAGCACTCGGACTTATAGAGTAGAATCGATGTATTCACTCATCGTTTAAAATCATGGATGAAAGCATGATATCAAAAGATTCAGAGCATGTCTTATGTAGATCTTTTTTCCAGGTCAGACTTGGCCATTGAAGTGCATAGGAATCTACAGTATATATAACGGATGACACACTGAAGACACATAGTTTGTTCTTCGGAGTTCCATTTATTATATCCATTTTTAAAGGGGACGTTTCATCAACTTATTCATGCTGAACTTGACAAATGATGTAACACTGGCTGCAGACAAGAATAATTTATGTTTTTTTTACTTTTACAACTCTCTGCTTCAGAGATATTAGCAAAGTATTTGACGACTTATGAGTTAATTTTCGTTAAGTTCAAGTGGGTGTAATCAATTTTTACTGGAGACGTGTACTTCTGCCCTTAAATGATGTTGCCCAATCATAAGCAAGTAACAACTGTCAGGAGAAGGAAGAACACACCTCCACCATAGTTTAGAGCGGGCTTCTCAGTATGTGGGATGTCTGACAGCCAGCCTGATCTCATGGTCTAACTTCCTGCTTGAATAGAAAGTGCTGAGAGTATAGCACAGATGACTAAAGGGTATGCCACACTAACATATCGCTAACGGATCGCTAAAACGTCACTATTTAGCGATCCCGTTAGCGATATTGTTCAGTGCGGCAGCTTCCAGCGACGAGCTTCCTGCTGTGATCTCGCCGTCGCTGAATCGCTCCGGACCCTATTTCATCGCTGGCGCTCCGCTGGTAGTATCTAATCGCTGTGTGGCACCTTTTCTAGCGATTTAGCGGTACTTTTGTACCGCTAAAGTCGTAAGAGATCGCTAACGCGATAGCGTCGTTAACTATATCGCTAAATGCGCAGCATTAGCGATATAGAACAATCCCGCTCAGGATCTATACTATGCACTGCTAAGAATGAAGGCGACGAGTATGCAGTACTAACACTAGCATCTTTAAAATAAGGTCACAGCAGTTTGTGGGGGGGCAGCGTAGCTGAGTTTAGCTGTGTCACATTACAAACTCTTCTACCATCTCTCCTCCTCTCATAGCCCTGTCACCTCAGCTTACTCACGCATATTCCCTACATCCTCAAACAAACGCCTGTTTGAATGTGAGAGCTGAAAGGTGTCATAATCAAACTTAGGGCTCACTCCCACTTGCGATTAAATCGGACAAATGTAATCCGATTAAAAATTGGATTGCATTCACACCAATTTAATCCTATGCTTATAAAAATTGCAGCAATGTCCAGGGAGGTTGTCTACAGTCCCACAGACCTTAAATTTCTGAATAATATGTGGAACTATGGTAACAGGAGCATTAGGCTGTTTGGAGATGATATTATAGCCTTTACCGTTAACGTTTGCCTATGTTTTTCTAATCTCCTGAGACAACTCTCTTCCTTAGCTTTCATTGGTCCTTGTTCAGTGTTACCAAACAGCACAGTGACTACTTTTCACCCTTCAAAAGGCTGATTGATTACATGTTTGCAGACACCTGTGATGCTAATTACAGGACACATCTTAGTTTCACATTTCCTTATGGTCAAATTATTTTCAATCTTTTCTAGGGGTACCATCAGTTTTGTTCAGGCTATTTTCGTTAATTTTGACTCTTTCTTGAACCACAATTTAGAAACAATGTCTGATTTTCATTAAGTGATATTCAGCGACTATTGTGTGCTTTTCTTACTTTAACAGAAAGGTACACAATTTTGTCCCCATCTGTATAATGACAACCTCACTGCAGAGCCATTACAATTGTGAGATTGTGACACCTTTCTGCTCTCACCTCCAAACAGGAGGAGATGGGGGACAGTACAGCTTAAGTGACTGTGCTATGAGAGGAGAGCTGACAGAAAGGTTTTTAATGTGACATAGCTAAACTCAGCTGTGCTTCCCATCTAACAACAAGGACCTTATCTGAAAAGTGTTAGTCATCTGTGCTCTACCTCCAGCACTTTCTAATTTTGCTGGAGGTAAGACCAGGAGATCAGAGCTGTCTGTCATTGCATCTCACACTGAGAAACCTGCTCTGAGCTATTGTGTGGTATGTTATTTTTCTGTTATATTGCTGCCTGCTTATGATTTGTTAGTGTCATACAGGGAAAAGAACATGTCCCCAGTGAAAACTTTCTGATAACACCCACTTGGACTTAAAGGGGTATTCCCATCTCCCAAATACTATCCCAATATGTAGTAGATGTAAAAATATAATATTAACAAATAACTTCAATAACTTCAATTAGAAATGTTGTATAGCTTTTATGATTCTCTATGTCTCTTTCTCCATGCGCAGGCATTGTAGGATCTTAGGTATCCAGGTCTCTTGGTATATTGATATAGTGACGGCTAGTTGCTAGTGGTCGTAACCATGGATACCTAAGGTCCTGCAATATCTTCACATGAGGAAAGACATAGAGAATCAAAAAAAATATACTACATTTGTAATTGAAGGTATTTGCTAATATTATTATTACTACACCTCCTACATACTGTGAAAGGATCTCGGAGATTGGAATACCCCTTTAAAGAAAATTACTAATATTTCCACAACAAAGTGGTGATATTTAAAAAAAAGGTTTTATTTCACCCTGCATCCATCATATGTCAAATTTAAC
Source organism: Oophaga sylvatica (assembly GCA_033576555.1). Classification (NCBI taxonomy): domain Eukaryota; kingdom Metazoa; phylum Chordata; class Amphibia; order Anura; family Dendrobatidae; genus Oophaga; species Oophaga sylvatica. Next base: position 107,932,664 of record JARQOD010000003.1, read on the forward strand.
ACGACAAATTTATTAAAAGGTCTTCTTTGACTGATCCCATTGCTGACGGTCAACTGTCAATAGATAAAGTTCATACTGTCTATTTTAGTGAAAAAAAAGTGCATGGAAAAAAAAAACGGATGAAACTAGGATAACACCTGAGAAAAAGATTGGTTTGTATATATTAGATGGTAGCCCTCACACAAATGTGTGAATACAGTCAATGGGTTCATTCTGACATCAAGGATTTTCTCGTCCTGGAAAATTGGTCCAAATTTCAATAGTTTTTTTTTTAATCAGAGTCTCATCAAAGTTTGGTCAGTGTATCAGTTTTTCCATCAGAGTTTTATCAGTTTTTCTTGGATTAGAAACAACAAAAAAGTTTTTCTATCTTTTCCTATCTAACGATACTATATCTGAAAAACAAACACCACTCGGATGTCATCAAAGTACAGTCCAATTTTTGTCACGGAGCCGTAGACTTGACTGCCAATTTTAACCCTACAATCAGATCAATATTGGATATACAGGTGCTTCTCACAAAATTAGAATCTCATCAAAAAGTTAATTTATTTCAGTTCTTCAATACAAAAAGTGAAACATATATTATATAGAGTCATTGCAAACAGAGTGATCTATTTCATGTGTTTATTTCTGTTAATGTTGATGATTATGGCTTACAGCCAATGAGAACCCAAAAGTCATTATCTCAGTAAATTAGAATGCTTTATAACACCAGCTTGAAAAATGATTTTAAAATCTGAAATGTATGTTCAGTAAATGCACTCAATACTTGGTCGAGGCTCCTTTTGCATCAATTACTGCATTAATGCGGCGTGGTATGGAGGCGATCAGCCTGTGGCACTGCTGAGGTGTTACGGAAGCCCAGGTTGCCTTCAGTTCGTCTGTATTGTTGGGTCTGGTGTCTCTCATCTTCCTCTTGACAATACCATAGATTCTCTATGGGGTTAAGGTCAGGCGAGTTTGCTGGTCAATCAAGTTTGTAAACCAGGTATTGGTACTTTTGGTAGTGTGGACAGGTGCCAAGTCCTGCTGGAGAATGACATTTCCATCTCCAATAAGCTTGTCGGCAGAGGGAAGTATGAAGTGCTCTAAAATTTCCTGGTAGACGGCTGTGCTGGCTTTGGTCTTGATAAAACACAGTGGACCTACACCAGCAGATGACATGACTCCCCAAACCATCACTTGTGTGGCCCAGCTGCGCTTGGTACACATGTTCCCAGGAGAATGCACAGAAAGGTAATCACAAATATCTGATAAGCACACAACACTTGACATTTTTTCTGGTTCCACCAGAGGGAGCCCTTGAGACAGCAGTGAGATAAAGACAATCTAGCCAAAAGTTAGGAGTCGTTGGTGTTACCTCAGGGAGAGTAGACACGACATCTCTGTTCGGAGTTATCTCAGGAGAAGCTGACATCCCCTGCTGCCTGTGCTCATATTAAGGTGTGTGTAGGACGACAGGCGAGTGGACAAAGGGAAAGAGTGACCGAGGTGATATATCAACCATAGCTGCCTTCACTCTATACAATCGGACACCAGGTCCGAAGCTTGCTAGAACCTTCAAGGCTAGTGGAGAAAACCGGAATCCCTGCTGGACTTCAGATCGCAGAGGGGCCCTTCAGTGCTGATACGTAACCGGGTTAGGAAGACGGGGGTCTGGAAGGTACCGCCATAAAGACACCGTTCTGTCCACAAAAAGACCTCATCACAAGATCAGCCGGGCGTAGAAAGGAGAAGGAGTTAAACTTAGCTTCATGCAGGTTGGAAACTCACACATTAAGAAGTAAGGAGGCCTTAAACCTACACAGTGATTACCTGGATGTGCATCCTCCACCCTGAGCAGCTTCCCGGGACATACCTGCAAATACCACCAGTAAAGGTATGGAAAGAGACTGATTTGTGTGTGACTGACTTATTGCCTGCACCCTGCACCGCCATATATACTCCGAGGGATCCAGTCTCGCCTGTGGGAGACTTAACACCTTGCTGCCAAATAACAACCCCTCAGAGGATTAACCCTGCAGCGCTGGTCACCTTGATCAGAAACCACAGGTGGCATCACGAACAATTCCTAAAATCCCCTGTAAATATCCCCCTTTGTATGAGCGCCCAGGGCAACGGACCGAGCTGTGCTACTTGTGACATTCCCCATAGACTTCAATGGGCTCGGTGCCGAGTACCCCATAAGCCCTGGTACTACGTGCGACTCATCTTTGGCGTCACGAACAGGATAAGAAGCTCGCTATATGTGAGTCCTGTGTGCCTAATTGGACTGTTTTGGTGCAAAAAGACTGTTTGCTGTTGTTTTGTGATTTTTGGCGCCAATTGTCCGCCATTGCCCGCCAAAGTACAGCGCTACAGCGCAAAGAGAAGGGGCGTACCTGCAGAAAGCACGCGGAGTCCCGGACACGCCCCCAACGCTGATGCGGCGGCAGGTCCTGTGGAGAGCTTCAGAGTGCTGGCGACGCAGGTCCTTCCCCATCGCTGTGCCTGGCAGAGCTGCAGCCTTCAGGAGAAGGTAGGCCACACTTAACTAGGGGGGGCACAGACATGTCGCAGCCACAAGCTGACAGCGCGGCCCAGAGCGACCGCTCCGGTGACTTACCCGCCGGCGCTGCAGCGCAGGATGGAATCGCTGGCCCCTCACCAGGTCCGGTGGCCCCGATAATACCGCTGACGCTCCCATACCTGCCTGGAGCAAAGTGGCTCCCTCAGTATAGCGGTAAGCCGGATACCCTGTCAGGGTTCAAGCGCAAAATATGCAGCATAATGGACATGTACCCTATGACAGAGAAGCAAAGAGCTGCAGTAGTATTAGGACAATTGACTGGGGCTGCAGAAAGAGAAGTAGAGACTTGGACAGCTGCAGACCAGGAATCAGTGCCTTCAATTTTCTTAAAGCTACAGACTATTTTTGAGGACCATACTGAAACAGATCTCCGGATGACGTTTTACCAATGCTCCCAGAGACCAGATGACAGTATTAGGGACTACGCCTGCTGACTACAGGGGGCCCTGCGAGCTCTCAAACAGGTTAACCCTATAAGTGCCATTAATGAAAGCAAAATGTTGAAGGAACAATTTGTACGGGGACTGAGGTCCCAAGCTGAAAGCAGGACTGTGCACTGGTGGTCCTTGGATCATCCTGACGCTACCTTTGATGCCCTAAAAGATATGGCTATAAAAGGACTGCGACCCCTGGAGAAGCCTGAGGTGGCAACCCAGTATCACCCGGGTGAAGTCACTCTAAAGCCGGCAGCATCCACCTTTTCCCTGCTGGTGGCGGAAGCCAAAATGCAGGTGGCGCCCCCTACTGAGTTGGATTGTCTGCGCTCAGAAGTGCGCCAGCTGACTAAAAACCTGGCCGCTGTAATGAGTGCCCTGCAACTGCGGAAGGAAGAAGGAGGAAAGATCCTGCTAGCCGACTGCCCAGAGGATGTCCCTTGGATGAACCGGAGGAAAAGGAGGACGTCGCCCCACCGGAGGAGGACAACGCCACCCCCAGGAGTGACCCCTGATCAGCACCATCCTCGCCGAGAGATCATCTGCTACCGTTGCAACGGAAAAGGTAATCTAGCCCAACAGTGTCCTTTAAACGAGCAGATCCTGGGTCCGAGGGCCAACACCCAGGAATAGACTCATCAGGCCCCTCAGACTGGAACCGCAGGTTTGTGGGAAGAAGACCCTACCTGTCCATCATCCTGGACGGGATCGCAATCCCTGCCCCGCTGGACACTGGATCTCAGGTGACCATCATACCTGATGTCCTTTATAATAAGTTTTGGTCCATGGACAGTCTCCAGCCCCCGAGCCCTGACTTTGCTGTGTATGCCTCTAATGGTCTCCCTGTTGATATACTAGGAGCCAAAAACGTGGACGTAAAGGTGGATAGAGTGGAGCTGAAGAACCAGGGACTCTTAGTAGTAAAGACTGTAAATGAGGAAAATGGCTTAAATGTGGTTTTAGGTACTAACATTATTAGTAACTGTCTGGGAGAAGTTGTGTTTTTGCTCCAACAGCTCGCTGAAGTTGCCAAGCCAAAGCAAAAGGGAGTGATCCAGAGGGAGATCCGGGCCCTGATGTGCCAGCAGCAAGCGAAGCTGACAGATGGTGAAATTGGTAATGTACGGGTGACAGACCCGAATCCCATTGTGATACCCCCAATGAGTGAAATGCTTATATGGTGTAGAGCAGCAATAGGTCTGAGAGGACAGAACTACCAAGCAGTAGTAGAGCCCCATTGTTCAGAGCACAGACCTACACTTTTGACTGCTAGAGGGGTAGTGGAAGTAAGAAATGGGAGAGTACCAGTACGTCTTCTCAACTGGGGAGAAGATGAAGTAAATTTACCACGTTATGCCACTGTTGCTAAATTACATACCGTAGATAACAACTCCATTCTCACGACCGAGTCCTTAGCCTCCCGCCAACCAGCGGAGGATAATGACCCCGGAACCCAGGTGGAGGATTGGTGTCGGCAGCTCCATGTCGGGACAGACACCACTCCAGCCCACCAGAAACAGGGAGTACTACGGGTGGTACAGGAGTATGCACAGGTATTTAGCAAACACCCACTTGACTTTGGGACCATTAAGGGAGTACAACATCACATCCCTACAGGCAGCCATCCTCCTATCAAAGAGCGATACAGGCCTATACCTCCAGCACACTACCAGAAAGCCAAGGAAATGTTGCGTGACATGAAGGAAGCAGGGGTGATAAGGGATAGTTGTAGTCCCTGGGCAGCACCTCTAGTCCTAGTTAAGAAAAAGGATGGAAGCATGAGAATGTGTGTAGATTACAGACAAGTAAATCGCATAACACATAAAGATGCATACCCTTTACCACGCATTGAAGAATCCTTAGCTGCCTTAAAAACTGCTAACTACTTTTCCACCCTCGACCTCACTAGTGGGTACTAGCAAGTAGCTGTGGCTGAGGAGGATCGGGAGAAGACGGCTTTCACCACCCCGATGGGACTCTGTGAGTTTGACAGGATGCCGTTTGGACTCAGCAGTGCCCCGGGAACGTTCCAGAGAGTGATGGAGAGCTGCCTGGGACATCTCAACTTTGAAACCGTGTTGCTGTACCTGGACGACGTAATTGTGTACTCCAAGACGTATGAGGATCATCTGAAGCACCTGGCAGAGGTATTCGAGTCACTGTCCAAGTACGGGATGAAACTGAAGCCTTCAAAGTGCCATCTGCTCAAACAAAAGGTACAGTACTTGGGACATATTGTCAGCTCAGAAGGAGTAGCGCCGGACCCCGAGAAGGTCACTGCCATCCAGAAATGGCCAGAACCAAGGAATCTCAAGGAGGTGCGCCAGTTCCTGGGACTGACAGGTTACTACCGGAGGTTTGTAAAAGACTACACCAAGAAAGCAGCGCCTCTGCAGGACCTCCTGGTAGGACAACCCCTCAAGAGCAAAATCCTCCATTCCATTGGGGTAAAGAACAAGCTGAGGCATTCAAAGAGATGAAAGAGATCCTGACAGGCGATGAGATCTTGGCCTATCCTGACTACAGCCAACCGTTCCTGCTGTATACTGATGCCAGCAACGAAGGATTGGGAGCTGTCCTCAGTCAGAAGCAAAATGGCTAAGAAAAAGTCATTGCATATGCAAGCAGGAAGCTCCGGCCGACTGAGAGAAACCCAGAGAACTATAGCAGCTTCAAGTTGGAGTTCCTGGCGCTGGTCTGGGCCATTACAGAAAGATTCAAGCATTACCTAGCCTCTAGCAAGTTGACTTCACAGACAATAACCCCTTGACCCATCTTGAAACAGCCAAGCTGGGAGCCATGGATCAACGTTGGATGGCTCGGCTGTCGAATTATCAATTTACAATCAAGTACAGGGCAGGCCGTAAGAACGCCAACGCTGACGCCTTGTCCAGAATGCCGCATGAATCCGACACAGAAGAGGAACTGGATGACCTAGAAGAAATTGAGCTACCTGCATTCCACAGAAATGGGATGATCCACGAACAACGAGCCTACAGGAGGCAGCGTGGTAAGACGTTAAACCTTTTACTTCACCACAGCTGGAAGGAGACCCAGAACAGTGACCCGGTTGTCAGCCACATCAAGGAACTGATAACTCAGGAAGGTTCCTCCTTGGAGAAGGATGCGTCTCAACAAGCAAAGCAGCTGTGGAACGAGAGAAGCCGGCTGTTCATCTACCGAGAGAAGCTGTGCCGAAGGTACGTCAACCCCAGAACCCATGAGATGGTATGGCAGATAGTAGTGCCAAGAACAGACATCCAGATGGTGTTGGAAACCTACCACGATCGAGCGGGGCACTTTGGCTGGAAGAAGCTGGAAACCCTGCTGAAGTGTCGTTTCTACTGGGTGGGAATGCGAAGTTCCATCGAGAAATGGTGTAAAAACTGTGCGTCCTGTAGCCTCCGAAGAAAAGACTACAGCAGCCAGAAAGCACCCCTGCAACCCATCAAGACGACTCGTCCCTTGGAGATCGTGGCATTGGACCATGTCAAGTTGTCACCCAGCCGGTCAGGACACTCGTATGCCCTGACGATGGTGGATCACTACTCCAGGTTCCTGGTGGTCGCCCCTGTCAAAGATCTGACAGCTGAAACAGCAGCAAAGACGTTTCAGGCGTGTTTCTGCAGACCCCATGGATATCCAGAGCAAGTGTTAACTGATCAAGGTCCTGCATTTGAAGCCGAACTGTTTAAGGAATTCTGTCACTTGTACGGGTGTAAGAAGATAAGAACCACACCGTACCACCCCCAAACCAATGGTCTCTGTGAGAAGATGAATCACATAGTCATTGATCTGCTGAAGACGGTACCACTTGAGGAGAGGAATTGGTGGCCAGACCTACTACCTGACCTAGTAGATCTGTACAATCACATACCGGTGAGTTCCACCAACTGCACTCCAGCCTACCTTATGCGAGCAAGACCAGGAAAGCTGCCCATGGATTTGGAACTTGGTGTTGTAGAACCAGAAGCTGATGTTACTACTGAAGATTGGGACACAAACAGTACAGGAGAGTACAAGCCTGCGTGGAAGATAGTCTCAATAAAGTAAGGGAAAAGCAAGAGCAGAACTACAACAAAAGTGCGCCAGCTAAACCTTTGATGCCTGGAGAACAGTACAGGAGAGTACAAGCCTGCGTGGAAGATAGTCTCAATAAAGTAAGGGAAAAGCAAGAGCAGAACTACAACAAAAGTGCGCCAGCTAAACCTTTGATGCCTGGAGAAATTGTGTTAAAAAGAAAAAGAAGAATGCACAAATTGGATGATCAGTGGGAACAAGAGCCATATGTCGTGCAAAATTCCAAATTTGACAACAGGAAAACCTGTACCATTAGCAAGGATGGAGGAAAGACGACCGCCACGGTATCAAGAGACCACCTAAAACTGTGTCCAGACATGTTAAAACTTCCCGAGGAAGAACCTGTTATGGAAAAAGAGAAATCAGGTGAAGTCATACACACGGACCTAGGAGATTTTCCTGCAGATTGGCCTTGTATCGGAGACGCTGTGATTATTCCAGTACTTCAATTTTACCAACCACAAGAAGCGCTTCAACGTCCAGTTGAGCCAGTTGCCGCAGCAGAAGAAATAGTTCAAGAAGAACCTACTCCTGTAGCATCTCCAGAAGTAGTATCTCAAAGAATGGAATCTCAAAATGTGGAACCTTCAGATGTTGGGTCTCAGGTAGAAGAATCCCCTGGCGGAGCAGAACCGCATCGCCCAGTTGCTAGTATGCTTGCCAGATCCCTAGAGAGGTGGAGGCGGATTTACAGTTTGCCGGCACGCAGCACAAATAGGCTAGATGTTACAATACCTAACACCACACCACGTAGGTCAGTACGCACAACGAAAGGAAGGTTACCTGTTAGGTACCAAGAGTAGTCCTAGCAAACTAGTCTAGTATGACCCAGATAGGGTTTACTTAATTGTACAAAGTTATGAAGAAAATTGCATTTTATTGGGAATGTTATATGATAATGTTTACATGCTAAAGTGGTTATGATAGAAATGTGATTGTTCTAGAAATGTTCTTATGCCAAGGACTGCGTGGCTGAGGACTTTGCCAGCCCAAAAACTGTGATGTAAATAGTTAGCACTTCGGTGCCCCATCTTGGTTTTATGTAAAAGCCATTCTACCTCTGAAGAAAAACCCGTATGGTGTGGCCTTGAGTGAGGTCTGCAGCAAAGAAGTCCTGCAGCCCACCCAGGACCCACGTGGGAGGTTTTTGGTGCGGGTCCTCCACAAGAATATTGTATTTATTGTAAAAGTATTTTGATATTTTTGTATTGCAATTTGTACACAATGTAACGTTAAAGTGTCCTTACCTCCCGCAAGGGATGAGTTATGTTGTTAATGTTATTATAAAAATTGTTTTTTTCTATTTCAGCCCGGAGTGCTGACGATAACTAGGGGGGGATGTGTGGCCCAGCTGCGCTTGGTACACATGTTCCCAGGAGAATGCACAGAAAGATAATCACAAATATCTGATAAGCACACAACACTTGACATTTTTCCTGGTTCCACCAGAGGGAGCCCTTGAGACAGCAGTGAGATAAAGACAATCTAGCCAAAAGTTAGGAGTCGTTGGTGTTACCTCAGGGAGAGCAGACACGGCATCTCTGTTCGGAGTTATCTCAGGAGAAGCTGACATCCCCTGCTGCCTGTGCTCATATTAAGGTGTGTGTAGGACGACAGGCGAGTGGACAAAGGGAAAGAGTGACCGAGGTGATATAGCAACCATAGCTGCCTCCACTCTATACAACCGGACACCGGGTCCAAAGTTTGCTAGAACCTTCAGGTCGCAGAGGGCCCTTCAGTGCTGATACGTAACCGGGGTTAGGAAGACGGGAGTCTGGAAGGTACCGCCATAAAGACACCGTTCTGTCCACAAAAAGACCTCATCACAAGATCAGCCGGGCGTAGAAAGGAGGAGTTAAACTTAGCTTCATGCAGGTTGGAAACTCACACATTAAGAAGTAAGGAGGCCTTAAACCTACACAGTGATTACCTGGATGTGCATCCTCCACCCTGAGCAGCTTCCCGGGACATACCTGCAAATACCACCAGTAAAGGTATGGAAAGAGACTGATTTGTGTGTGACTGACTTATTGCCTGCACCCTGCACCGCCATATATACTCTGAGGGATCCAGTCTCGCCTGTGGGAGACTTAACACCTTGCTGCCAAATAACAACCCCTCAGAGGATTAACCCTGCAGCGCTGGTCACCTTGATCAGAAACCACAGGTGGCGTCATGAACAATTCCTAAAATCCCCTGTAAATATCCCCCTTTGTATGAGCGCCCAGGGCAACGGACCGAGCTGTGCTACTTGTGACATTCCCCATAGACTTCAATGGGCTCGGTGCCGAATACCCCATAAGCCCTGGTACTACGTGCGACTCACACTGATTGTGGAAACTTCACACTAGACCTCAAGCAGCTTGGATTGTGGCCTCTCCACTCTTCCTCCAGACTCTGGGACCTTGATTTCCAAATGAAATGCAAAATTTACTTTCATCTGAAAACAACACCTTGGACCACTGAGCAACAGTCCAGGTCTTTTTTGTGGCTTACCCTCCTTGTGGTAAGTGTCAATGACTGCCTTCTGGACATCTGTCAAGTCAGCAGTCTTCCCCATGATTGTGTAGCCTACTGAAACAGACTAAGGCCGGGGTCACACTTGCGTGTGCAATGCGAGAAACTCCTGCGAGCCTCTCGCATCAATACCCGGCACTCGGACCGGAACGTTCAGCTGCATAGAAATACATGCAGCCGCACACTCTGGTCCGCTTAGGAAGCCTTTGTAGGTGTTTTTTGTTAATTATTCTAATTTACTGAGATAATGACTTTTGGCTGTAAGCCATAATCATCAACATTAACATAAATAAACACATGAAATAGATCACTCTGTTTGTAATGACTCTATATAATATATGCGTTTCACTGTTTGTATTGAAGAACTGAAATAAATTAACTTTTTAATGATATTTTAATTTTGTGAGAAGCACCTGTAGTTCATGTTTTTTTACGGACTGATCAGTCTGTGAAGAATAACGGACATGTGAACGGCCCCAGTCACTGTTAAAAACATGGATAGCACTCGTACGCAAATAACGAATGTGTGAATGAGTCCTTTAAAAGAGGTCTTGACGGCAAAACCACTGACCGTGCCAGATCTGGAAAAGTGTTTGAACAGACCTTAGTATAAGCTTTTAGTAGCCGCAGGGCTGAGAAACAGAAGTTTTTTTTCTTTAAAACATGCAGTAAAATTGCCATGTTTTTGACACATTTTTGGAAAATTATTGCTTAAAGAAAAAGGCATTGCTAACTCATCGTGTGAACACGGCGTTAATCTTCTCATTAAAATTAACTTTCTAAATAATTTCTATAAAGCTTGTATTCGCTGCTCTGAAGCTGTCTGGATTGCCTTCTCCTTTCTGATAATTCATGAAAATAAGATTCCGAGTGCAGTCCGAGTTTTTCACAGACCCATAAAGTTGTATTGCCGATTTTGATCTGACTCGTGTATCAAAATCGGACATGTCTCTGATATTTTCCGTGGACCACTCAGTCCGAGAACATCACAATTATATGTGTCATCTTTCTAAAGCATGTGTAGCACTCTTACAAGAAAATCGGATGTGTGAATGAGTCCTTACAGTGTGGGAGAGTTCATAATTGGGGTCAAACAGGTTCCCCGGCAAGCAGGGAGCTGGGAAGCTAAGGAACTTATGAGAAAGCCTCTGTAAACTTTATATCCAGATCTCTTATTAAACTCTGTCACCAATCTTGCAGATTCCCCATAATTCCTTCTATTCTGGACTTCTTCACCCAGCAGTAACATTTCTATTTTACTATTAATTTTAATTCCAGTGTGGATTTAGGCTTATGAGGCATTATTATTTATTGTATAAGGACAATTACCTAAAAATGCAGAGTCTTTCACCTCTGCTACTGGCTGCTACGGATTGCATGGAGATGATTTACATTCTCGCAGAATTGCATATTTATGAACGCTGGTAGTGAATGATCTCTGACAGCTTGTCTTTCCAGTTTTATAAACAAAGGGCCGAGGATTGGCACTGCCCATGCTGCATCTTAATGTTCTGTATGAAGCTTCTGCTTAATAACGGGCGAAGCACACATCCCGTTGTACCCTATATTGGCAGGGGGTTTCCACCTTATAATATGCACATCATGATGTGTAATCCTAAATGTATAGTGCCCCTCACTGATGATACAGCTCATTTTCTGACCTACTAGCGCCATTTGTCTACTGGACGAGAGCTTTCCTTCTTTATAGGGAATCTGTCAGTAGGATCTACCCTCTTAAGCCGTCTATATGGACATGTAGGTCATAGAAAGCTGAGTAAAATGATACAGTGATATCTGCGATCCAATGTTTTATTCCAGAGAAATCCTTCTTTTTCTTAATATGTAAATGAGCTGTTAAGATCTATGGGCCGGACATAGATCTCTCTGAGAATCTGCCCCCAGAGCTTATTTTAAATGAAAGGGTGCATTACCAGTGACAGACATGTAGATCTAATGCTGCTGCAGTGCAGTATAATGCAACCTCCACCAGGGGGTGCTGGTGAGGGAAGAGAGGTTGCACAAACACCGCGTAGCAACACAGAGTAGAAGCACAGGTGTAACAGGTAACGAAACAGTGATCAAACAATCCGAGTCAGAAACTGTCAGGAGCTGAAGTACCAAAGGTCACAGCAATGCACAAAGTCAGAGACAAGCCAGAAGTCAGAACCTAACGGGAACGTGGTATCCAAAACGTGAGACATAAGACATAGTCGGTTTACAAGGCAGAGTGTCAAAACTAGTCAGGGAACGCGGTATCAGGAACGGAAAACAAGAGACGGGGTTCTGAGATCAGGCTGAGTCATACACAAATACGGGAAGTCAGAGGCAGAAGGCTCACAAGGGTATATGGGTCAGATGCTCTAGCCTGGAAGCATGAACTATAGCTGACGCTGGCCCGCAGGCTGCATAGGACTGAAATAGCCCATCCAGCTCCAAGACGAGGCAGAGGGGATTAAACCCCACATAACCAGTCCAGAGAGAAGATAGCAGACAACAAACCCCGGACTGGATCATGACAGTAGATCAGGAGAGCAGACTGTCAATCATTAAATGTCTAGGGTAACAACCACTTTCATGTAAAATAAGCTCATTAGGTAGATTCTCAGGGAGATCTATATCCAGCCCAGAGATCTTAGCAGCTCATTTACACATTAAGAAAAATGCGGATTACTCTGGAATAAGACATTGCATCTCAGATATCAAGGTATCATTGTAGTCAGCTTCCTATGACCTACCTGTCCATATAGACAGCTTTGCAGGGCTGATCCTACTGACAGATTCCCTTTAAATTAGGAACTATGTTTTTCCTTATATCATTAGTGCTAGTGATAAATGTGGTGGCTCCATTATGTGCACGTAGGAGGTAAACGTTGCGTGATGGATGCACTTTCAATAACAAGTGTCCAGCTGCTTGCTAAATCTCTGGTGATTTCATGCCTTCAGGTTATCTTGCAAAGTTTTGCTGGGACAGCTGTCACCCAAACCTGTCCCAGGAGCCGCTTTTTGTCTCGCTGCAATACCTTAAACAAATCCTATTGTTCCCGTCCTAAATATAGGCATCGGCCAACAAATCTCTCAAAGGAGGGAACGTTGCCTCCGTTCTCTAATCAGTTTATCATTAAACAGCAGCGAGACAAAGAAGGAGGCCGCCCGCACCTGCCGACAGGTGTTTACATGAAGCTCAGGTGATGCACGTGTGTCCTGTGCAGCTGCCGGATGTCCACACTGCGAGCACTGCTGACACCAACACTCAGCACAAGTGCAATAATATTAAATTTTAGTGAGTTATAATATTATAACATTAAAAATATATATACAGTATTTTTTATTATTTTTTTATTTAACCGTCTGGGGCCGATACCGCAGGGTGTCAGCTGTCATGTACAGCTGACACCCGAGAAACTTGCCACCGCTGGGCGGCGCTACACTCTTATTCCTCAGCGCCATTAAAAAGCAGCGCTGAGGAGTAAAGCCCCTTAACGACTGCCGTTTACCTTTTAGGGAAAATGAACATGTGATCATCCGATGGCTAATACTATATACTGCAGTACTTGTTATATATCGCAGTGTATAGTGTAAATGTCTGACTTCTTGGAAGCGCAGCACATAGCTGAACTTCAGAGGAGTACCAAGATTGTGACGATTTAAATGAAACTCTCAAGATTGACAGCAGCGTTTAAATGGTTAATATGAGCTCTGTTAGAGCCAGATACCGGCTATTTAATATAGCCGGTATCTGCGTCGTGTGCAGAGAGCTCAGCTCCTGAGCCCCCTCCACATGCGATCACACTCACAATTACATACATGCACATATTATTGAATCAAGTGGTTAAAATTAAACCATCATTTCAATCTTTAATTCACAAATCAGTAGTACGCATGAAATAAGCAATTTTTTAATATATCTTATCAGAAAAATCAGCTTATTTCTCCCCATTACGGAGATGTGATATGACAGTTGGTGCTTTTAAAATTCTATGGAGAGGGAGGAACTAGAGGTTCGACAGACATTCTACTACAAGTTTGATAGAACTTTATAAGCACCAACTGTCATCTCCTGTGTTCACAGATTTTACCAGTCAAGTGAAAATTTTGAAAATGACTGATCTAGCATTGCACCCTCCCCTACCTACGGTAATTTTTATTTCTTAAAATTGGGCTAGCTTTTACCTGTGAATTGAGAATTTTGAGCATGACAGATCAGTCCAGGAGGAGAAAGAAGCTACTCTCTCTTTTATTAGACATATTATAAAGTTACTTATTTCATGTGTTTTATTGATTTATAGAAAAAAAAATTAAATATAAAATATAAAAATTACTCTCTAAAGCCTTATATTGTGCAAGGGCTGGTAAAGCAAGTGATTTGATTTCAATGTATGCCTGTACAAGATATACATTGCCCCATATACATGCCCAATGTGATGGCAGCGTAACGTAGGGAGAGAGATCCGGATTCCAGCGGTGTCACGTCACAGTTTTATCCACTAGTCGTCTTATTGATGAGCTCCTGCTAGATAGTTCTCGATATTCATGAGCTCTGACTATCCCTGCCCCCACCACTGATTAGCAGCTTTCTGCCTATGCACAGTGTAAACAGAAAGCTGTCAATCGGTGGTGCAGGTGAAAGGATTTATACAGGGCTCATCACTGAGAGGACTAGCAGAGCTGCAGCAGATGAAAGTGATTTTTGCAAAACTACAGCAAGAAGCCCAGTAAGTGACCAAGTTTTAGAATCACGGTCCCTACTTTATGCTGCTCTCAGATGGGGCTGTATTAATGTGATGATAAAATCCCTTTAAATAAACTATACTGTTCGTAACTCAACTTCAGTGGTGGCCGGGAGTAGACAGTGTATGGAGCCGGGACATCGCAGCAATTCTATGAGTGAGCAGAGGCGCTAACTGACGGCAGTGTGAACAGAGCCGACATTGTGGATAGCGTTCAGGCCTCATTTCTGCTCAGCCGTTACTCTATTGTTCACAGATAGTTTCTCCAGGTAGAAGAAAACAGCTGACATTTGCAGGGAGCACGGTCAGGGCCATACGGTGTCTATGGCATGAAGGCAGGAGCCGGCACATTCTCTGCCCGTGGAGATACCTGAGGCCGCCATCTAAATGTCAGTGAATTTATAATAGGTTTAAGAAGAGAAAACAGAATAATAGGGACAGAAATAAACTGTAACGGAGGGAGGGACGGCGGTCAGAATAATCAGTGGTAAAGCAATGGCTCTGTATGGGCTGTCACCCAGCTTTTCTGGGGTCCTGAACAGCTATTCTGTGAACTTACATATCATTATGAGGGCAGGAGGAGCATGAGAGGGATAAGTGATGACTCCGATATCCATCTGTCCTATATTCCTGACTCATAAATCCTCTGACATTAGACCCTCTGCATAAGGTACAGTCAGGGCCAGAAATATTTGGACAGTGACACAATTTTCGCGAGTTGGGCTCTGCATGCCACCACATTGGATTTGAAATGAAACCTCTACAACAGAATTCAAGTGCAGATTGTAACGTTTAATTTGAAGGGTTGAACAAAAATATGTGTTAGAAAATGTAGGAATTGTACACATTTCTTTACAAACACTCCACATTTTAGGAGGTCAAAAGTAATTGGACAAATAAACATAACCCAAACAAAATATTTTTATTTTCAATATTTTGTGGCGAATCCTTTGGAGGCAATCACTGCCTTAAGTCTGGAACCCATGGACATCACCAAACGCTGGGTTTCCTCCTTCTTAATGCTTTGCCAGGCCTTTACAGCCGCAGCCTTCAGGTCTTGCTTGTTTGTGGGTCTTTCCCTCTTAAGTCTGGATTTGAGCAAGTGAAATGCATGCTCAATTGGGTTAAGATCTGGTGATTGACTTGGCCATTGAAGAATGTTCCACTTTTTTGCACTCATGAACTCCTGTGTAGCTTTGGCTGTATGCTTGGGGTCATTATCCATCTGTACTATGAAGCGCCGTCCAATCAAGTTTGCAGCATTTGGCTGAATCTGGGCTGAAAGTATATCCCGATACACTTCAGAATTCATCCGGCTACTCTTGTCTGCTGTTATGTCATCAATAAACACAAGTGACCCAGTGCCATTGAAAGCCATGCATGCCCATGCCATCACGTTGCCTCCACCATGTTTTACAGAGGATGTGGTGTGCCTTGGATCATGTGCTGTTCCCTTTCTTCTCCAAACTTTTGGCTTCCCATCATTCTGGTACAGGTTGATCTTTGTCTCATCTGTCCATAGAATACTTTTCCAGAACTGAGCTGGCTTCTGGAGGTGTTTTTCAGCAAATTTAACTCTGGCCTGTCTATTTTTGGAATTGATGAATGGTTTGCATCTAGATGTGAACCCTTTGTATTTACTTTCATGGAGTCTTCTCTTTACTGTTGACTTAGAGACAGATACACCTACTTCACTGAGAGTGTTCTGGACTTCAGTTGATGTTGTGAACGGGTTCTTCTTCACCAAAGAAAGTATGCCGCGATCATCCACCACTGTTGTCTTCCGTGGGCTCCCAGGTCTTTTTGGATTGATGAGTTCACCAGTGCTTTCTTTCTTTCTCAGGATGTACCAAATTGTAGATTTTGCCACTTCTAATGTTGTAGCAATTTCTTGGATGGGTTTTTTTCTGTTCTTGCAGCTTAAGGATGGCTTGTTTCACCTGCATGGAGAGCTCCTTTGACTGCATGTTTCCTTCACAGCAAAACCTTCCAAATGCAAACACCACACCTCAAATCAACTCCAGCCCTTTCATCTGCTTAATTGAGAATGACATAACAAAGGGATTGCCCACACCTGTCCATGAAATAGCCTTGGAGTCATTTGTCCAATTACTTTTGGTCCCTTTAAAAACAGGGTGGCACATGTTAAGGAGCTGAAACTCCTAAACCCTTCATCCAATTTTAATGTGGATACCCTCAAATGAAAGCTGAAAGTCTGGACTTCAACTGCATCTGAATTGTTTTGTTTCAAATTCATTGTGGTAATGTCTAGAACCAAAATTAGATAAATGTTGTCTCTGTCCAAATATTTATGGACCTAACTGTATGTAGGCAGAAACGTGCAGGAATCTGGAAACTGGGTGACAACTTGTCATGGAAATATTGGATTTATATCATCACCCCCTCAAAAAAAACTAAATAATTTACAAATTTAAGTCAGTGAGTCATCCTTTAAGATAATCTGTCACCACATATTTGCAGAGAGTAACATAATGTAGGGACAGAGACCCTGATTCCAGTGATGTATCCCTTTCTGGGTTTCTTACTGTCATTTTGATAAAATCCCTGTTTTCTCTGCTGCAGATCTAGCAGTTCTCTGAATGTTGAGCTGTGTATAATCCCGCTCACACCACTGAACGGCAGTTTTCTGTGTACTGTACACTGCGCACAGGCAGAAAGCTGGCGGCAGGGTTATACAGAACTCATAAATATGGAGGACTACCTGGCAGTAGGCTTAATAGTCCTCTAGTAATAATCTGCTGTTGAGAAAACCGGGATTTTATCAAAATTACAGCAAGTGAGTGACACATGACTGGAATCAGGGTCTCTGTCTCTACATCAGATTAGGTAGCAAAAACTTGCTGACAGATTCTCTTTAATATTCTTAAACTTAGGTTCTGTTTCTGGGGCACAACCAATACTGTGGCCATAATAAGTAAATAATGGATTACAGCTTATGGAAATGAGCAATAATCAGAATTCAGCATTTATTTTCTATACTGTAAGATGTGGTCGCTGTTTGTTGTGGGCAGCACGTCTATATTTTCTCACAAACAGTTCAGATACAGGACAACCAATGGGTCCAAGTTAACTGAATGAACTTCCACAAGGGTAAAAGGGAAAGTTCAAGTCTATGCATATTTTTCCGGGCTGAGGATTTTCAGCAGCATTTCTGCACCAATTAATAATTTTGAATACTTTTTCTTTCGATTACGTTTCATTGCGGTTTTATCATTTTTTTCAGTTGCATTTTTTGTCTTTTTTTGGCTACTTTTCTTTGTAAACTTCCTGTTTGCTGAGTTGCTCAATTGATAAAAATCAGGTACGGATTACTCCCGGTTTTATTCCGCTTCCGCTGCAGAAACGCATATGAGGATTTTATCTGCATATGTTTTAGATCAAATGTCAAGTCCATGGGGGAAAAATAAAACTCATATTTCCCGCAAGAAAAACTGACGTTGCAGATTTCAAAATCGTAAAATTCTGCAGTGTAAAACTAAAACACAGTGGGCGTAAGATTAATATCATTCTCATCTTCTATTTTGAAACTGTAATAAGCCTCATTTTTTAAATACTTGATTTTGATTTATTCTTCAAGTAAATAACACAGAGTTAAAGGGTATTCCCATCTCCGAGATCCTATCTCAATATGTAGTAGGTGTAGTAATAATATTAGCAAATCTCTCCACTTAGAAATGTAGTATAGTTCTTCTGATTAGCTATGTCTCTTACCCCATGTGCAGGGCATTGCAGTAGCTTAGGTATCCATGGTTACCACCACTCATATAGTGACAGCTAGTTAGTTAGACAGCTCTTAATAGTAGTGATGAAGTGAGTTCTAAAATCTTTGGTTTCTGGGGGGAATTCTCATGTATAATGGGTAATATACCTATTGTATCTATGGTAACAGGATAATATGTAATATATACACCACAGATTTCTTTACCTGTCAGAGACACCAATCAGTTCTCATCAGATGTCACAATTGCAAATGGAGTTTGGTACTTTTAGAGCAGTGCACTCTGGGAGTTGTAGTTTTAGTTGTGCTCTAACAAAATGGCCCAGCTTCACATCAGAACAACATTTCCCAGAAGATCTGTGACCCAATGGCCTTTTTTTAATTTTTGCTGTTACTAAAATAAGTAGTAAAGTTGAGAAGTTGATTATAGGAGATGTGGGATCTGATTCTATGCCATAGGCAACTTCTTTACTATAAGGCTAAGTTCACACGTTGCGGAATTGCCGCGGAAATTTCCGCGGCAATCCGGCACTTCTCTGCAGCGGGAAATACGCATTTTTTTTGTATGCGTATTCCCGCCAGAAACTAGCATTTTGCAAGCGTAATTAGCTTGCAGAATGCTAGCGTTTTCCTAGCGATCTGTAGCATCGCTTAGAAAACTGATTGACAGGTTGGTCACACGAGTCACACATAGTGTTTGACACGTGTGACCAACTTTTTACTATTGATGCCGCCTATGCCGCATCAATAGTAAAAAGATCTAATGTAAAAATAATAAAAAAAATAATAAATAATGATATTCTCACTTTCCGACGGCCCCCGCAGCTTTCCCGCCTCTCAGCGACGCTCCCGGCTACTCCCGTTCCCAGGCGTCCTTTGCGACAGACCCCAGATGACGTAGCATCACGCGAGACCGCTACGTCATCTGGGGTCATTGTCGCTAAGGACTCCTGGGAACGGGAGCGTCGCTGAGAGGCGGGAAGGCTGCGGGGGCCGCCAGAAGGTGAGAATATCATTATTTTTTATTTTAATTATTGTTTTACCAGGGATATGGTACCCAGGGCCTGGCGGAGAGTCTCCTCTCCTCCAGACCCTGGGTACCATCCGCACATGAACCGCTTTCATTCCGCATAGCCACATGCGGAATGAAAGCGGTTAAGTTCATTCCTATGGCGGCGATTCCGCCGAGATTACGCAAAATTAATGAACATGTTGCTATTATTTCCGCGAAGCGTTTTTTTCGCGGAAAAAAACGCTGCATGTGCACAAAAATTGCGGAATCCATTTAAATGAATAGGATGCTTAATGCTTGCGTTTTTTTCGCGTTTTTGCCGCGAGAAAAAACGCAAAAAAAACACGAAAATTCCTGCCGTGTGCACTTAGCCTTAGTTTGCATTATTTTTGTCCGTCATCACTTATCTTCTATGGAGTCGCAATCAGAAACAAGCCAAATTACTCTGTAATACATCCATATTCCACAGTGTTGCTATTGTAATACTCAGTAGCATTTCTGCTCGGAAAATCTGCTGCATTTCTAACTCGTGTGGACATACTCTAAGGATAACTGTAAGGCCACATTCACACTATCAGTATTTGGTCAGTATTTTACCTCAGTATTTGGAAGCCAAAACCAGGAGTGGGTGATAAATACAGAAGTGGTGATGTGTTTCTACTATACTTTTCCTGATTGTTCCACTCCTGGTTTTGGCTTACAGATACTGATGAAAAATACTGACCAAATACTGGACATGCGAATGTGGCCTAATTGTGATTATTATGCCTCCTATCCATCCCAGATCTAGTAGAGTGGTCCCAGATTGAGGCAAAAATAAATTTGCAAAAATTTCTACATTCCTGTTTTTTTCAGTCAAGATGGGGTGCAGAGTGTACATTAATGAGAAAAAATGAACTTGTTTGAATTTAACAAATGGATGCAATGAAACAAAGAGTGAAAAATTTAAAGGGGTCTGAATACTTTCTGTACCCACTGTATGTTCCCCATCCTGGTATAAATGTTGTCCATCCTGGTGTATATATTCATCATCCTGGTATATATATGTCCCCCATCCTGGGCACATCCTGGTATATATATATCCCCCATCTTGGTATATATGTCCCTTATCCTGAGCCTCATCTTGGGCACATCCTGGTACATATATTCCCCATCCTGTTATATACAATATGGTATATCCCCCATCCTGGTATATATGTTCCCTATCCTGAGCACCATCCTGCTATATATATCCTCCCATCCTGGTATATATGTCTCTTGTCCTGAACCCCATCCTGGTATATATGTCCCCTATCCTGGTATATATGTCACTTATCCTGGGCCCCATCCTGTTATATAAGTTCTTCATCCTGGGCTATAACCTAGTATATATAGCTCTCATCCGGGTATATATGTCCCTTATCCTGGGCGCATCATGGTATATGTCCCCTGTTCTTTATTGCATAGAAAAATAACAATAATAAAAGATTATACTCAAATTCTCTACAGTCCCCGCCAGGTGGCGTTCTCTTCTGAAGTCAGCAGCTGACTTTGGCATGCAATCAACGGAATGAATATTGTCACTGTCACGTGCCGGCAGCCACGTACATCCAGTTGAAGTTTCTGCTGGTATCGACGGGCACCCCACGAGCACGGACCTGGTCGCAAACTCTAGGACTGTGATCGTTATGCTACTGGTTGAGCATTGTGTGACATCGTAATTTGTGGGAGAAACTGTGGATCATCATACTGCATGTGGGAGCATCATACTGTATGTGGTGGTATCACACTGTGTGAGGGGGCACTGTGGGGAAATCATACTATATGTGGGGGGTATTGTGGAGGCATCATAATGCATACTGTGCAGTGGATACTGTGGGGCTATCATACTGTGCGTAATGGGCACTATGTTGACTTCCTAATTTGTGGTGGATAATGCGGGGACATCATTGTGTGGGAGGAGGCACTATGGGAGCATCATTCTGGGCGCATCTTTGGGACATCATACTATGTGGAGGGGCATTGTATCGGCATTCTGTTATGTTGGTGCCATAAATGTGTCAAACTCTGTGAGAAATGTAATGGGGTTCAGTAGGGGCACTATTTCTGTGTGGGTGCACAAAAATAGCTGTGTGGGGTAAGGGGTGTATCTTAACCTTAAAAGAACCTTGCTGCATCATGTGCTGCAGTATGTGTCCCTTTTAATTGTCCATCAAATTTGGGAGGTATGGTGATCATATTGGTCACTATCCCTCCTTCCGAGATAAAGATAAAACTGGTAGAGTTTAACAGAAGATGACGACTCTTAGGGTCATATTTTTTGACCCAGTGGGGAAATAGTCCAATATAATAATTTCTCAATATCACCTTGAGGTTCTTCAGCACTGAAAGGGTTACTGAGCTCACTTCAGGGATCAGATTGTTGGGGAAATTGAGTATTGATCCCTGGAGCAGGCCAAGCGTGTGAGCCGGACACCTCAGCTTTACCATGGGCAAGATATGCAGGGGTCTGAAAGGGTAGTAAAATAATATATCATCCAGGAAGAAAAGCCAAGGAAAGTGTGAGGAGAAGGGAATGCTGACCCCAACTGACCTAGGAGTGTGGAAGGACAAGGTAGGGGGGAGTTAGCCAAGCCAACCCCTCACCCCCTTGTCTGCACCAACAATGCAGGCAGCTGCCAGAGGGCCAAGCTGAGAGCACAGAGACTAATTTATTTACTTCGTACAATGACTTGTTTGAACAGCCTCCTAGAGACCCCGCAGAAGGGAAGTGAGTGAATGCAGCCAGAAGAGGGGGGCAGGGGGATCCCCTTTGCTGCAATCTCCAGGAGCAAGAGGAGGACATACAACACTTCTCCATGTATAGAGATGTAGCGCGAATAGCTCAAGACTTATAGGGAACCTGTCAGCTGCCCTCAAAACCACTACCGTGTCTATATTGAAGCCTAAATCTACTTTCCAAAAAGCCCTTTTCATGGCTTATTGATGGTTGGATCACCATAAAATCAATTTTAAAACTGCGCTCACGATATGCTTCTTAGGCTACTTTCACACTTGCGTTTTTTTGTGCTGCGTTTCAAGCGCACATGAAGCGCATTAAAAAAACGCATGCAAACGCTTGTAAACGCTGCGATTTCGACAAAAAAACGCAGCGTTTGTCTGTGATTTCATGCGTTTTTGCATGCGTTTGCGTTTTTTTGGCGCATGCGTTGTCTATGTGTCACATTTCTATCATCTCTGTCTCCATCATCTCTGTCTCCATCATCTCTGTCTGTCTCCATCATCTCTGTCTCCATCATCTCTGTCTGTCTCCATCATCTCTGTCTCCATCCATCATCTCTGTCTCCATCATCTCTGTCTGTCTCCATCATCTCTGTCTCCATCCATCATCTCTGTCTTCATCATCTCTGTCTGTCTCTATCATCTCTGTCTCCTCTCATCATTCATCTCTCTGTCTCTCCATCTCTCTGTCTCCATCATCTCTGTCTCCATCATCTCTGTCTCCATCATCTCTGTCTGTCTCCATCATCTCTGTCTCTGTCATCTCTGTCTGTCTCCATCATCTCTGTCTCCATCCATCATCTCTGTCTCCATCATCTCTGTCTGTCTCCATCATCTCTGTCTCCATCCATCATCTGTCTGTCTCCATCATCTCTGTCTGCTCCATCATCTCTGTCTCCATCATCATCTCTGTCTCCATCATCTCTGTCTCTCCATCATCTCTGTCTCATCATCTCTGTCTGTCTCCATCATCTCTGTCTCCATCATCTCTCTGTCTCCATCATCTCTGTCTCCATCCATCATCTCTGTCTCCATCATCCTCTGTCTCCATCATCTCTGTCTCCATCACTCGTCTGTCTCCATCATCTCTGTCTCCATCATCTCTGTCTCCATCATCTCTGTCTGTCTCCATCATCTCTGGCTCCATTATTTACAGAAAAATCACGTGCGTGCAAAAGCGCTGACGAGCGCAAAGCCATGCGCACGCCAGCGCCCCCATAGACTGCAATGTTATTTTTTGTGCATAGCATGCGCACACGTGCGCACGCGTTTTCTTAAGCGTTACCGAAAAAAATGCAACATGTAGCGTCTAGCGCGTATGGACGCACACCGGGAAAATGCGCAGCGCACGACAAATGCACATGAACGCGTGCAAGCGCTAGACCCTGCGCCCGCCATGTTAAAGATAGGGGAACATTGCGCATGCGTCCGATAGCGCAAGATGCGCTGCGCGATAAAACGCAAGTGTGAAAGTAGCCTTAGTGGGTGACTAGTTGTGAGGGTGTAGATTTCACCAGACTAAGGGCCCCGATACACATAACGACGCTCCAGCGATCCCAACAACGATTTGACCTGGTAAGGATCGCTGGTACGTCGCTACATGGTCGCTAGTAAGTTGTCAAACAGGCAGATCTATTCAACGACGCAGCAACGATACGGCGATCCGTATAACGACCTCGACGGTCGTTGGGACCTTGTCACAGCAGCGATTCTGACAAAGACAAAGCAAAATCACGCCTGCGTCGCTGAGTTCTGAGTCGCCAACGAGGTAGTTCGTAGTTTTTATGGCGTCAAACACAGAGATGCATGCTGGCCAGCGGGACACCAACGATCAAAAATTGGCCTAGGACATTCCAGCACGGTCAGCGATATCACAGCGGTTGCAGGTCGCCGCTATGTGTCACACGTAGCGAGATCGCTGGCGAGGTCGCTGTTGCGTCACAAAACCTGTGACATTTCAGCGATTCTACGCTATGTGTGAAGTACCCTTAATAGTCCCACTAATCATGTTATCTCATCGCTTTGGATGTGAGTGTCATGATGTGCAAAAGTGACGTCATTGCCAGCTCTTTGCAAATCTTGCGCATGCGCGCAATGTTCTGTCTACAGCAATGCACAGTGAAGCCAGGTGTACTCTCACTTGCTTCATCCGTGCACTGCACATGCCCATGGGGGCAGCAGTGACACAGAACACCACCAGCTGGAAGGTTTTACAGCCCCCATATACCATTAACGAAACAGACAACCCAACCAGTGGGTTGTGTATTTCATTGATGGTATATGGGGGCTGTAAGACCGGCATTACGCAGTTTTGCCGATACCTATATTGAGCTCCTCTGTGGCTGGCTGAGAACTGGAGTCACTGAACTTCACGAGCATGTGCAAGAAAAGGCAAAGAGCATGTGGTTATTGTCACTCTCACAAATCATGAAACCAACAAAACAGGGGTGTGATAACATAATTAGTTCGGGGAAATCCACAGTCCCACAACTTACCAACCACTAAGACCTCTTTCACACTTCAGTCGTGCGACGTCAGTCAAAATCCGCCTTTTTTGAATTTGGCGGATTCACCATTTTTTTTTTGGCGGATCCGCTGTTTTCCCATAGACTTGTATTAGTGACGGATCGCGATGGATGGTTGTCCGTTGCATCCGTTCTTTGACGGATCCGCCAATATTTTGGCGTCCGCTGTCTTGATTGGACAGACATTATAACGTTTTTTGTCTGCGTCGAAATGGCGGATGCTGGCGATCGACGGATCCGCCGCGTCCACCAAATTTTTACAATGGGCGCTATGGGCGGCGGATCCGTCGCCATCCGTCATTTGACGGATTCTCCCGACGGATCCGTCGTTTTGGACTGAGCATGCTCCACATGTTGGATACTTTTCCAGACAGCCCCAAAACTATATAAACCAGCCAGGTGTGCCTCATTTCTCATTATGCCACACTTAAAGACCCTGCCAGCAAGCATCAAGACTGCCAGCAAGCCTCAAGACCCTGCCAGCAAGCCTCAAGACCCTGCCAGCAAGCATCAAGACCCTGCCAGCAAGCATCAAGACCCTGCCTGCCAGCTAGCCAGCCAGAGAGATTGGTTGCCAGCCCACTGACTCCTGCCAGCCAGTGTGAGTAATGCCATCATGTGTGATTGCAGCATGTTTGAGTGTGTCTCCTGCATTCTTATTTTCTTTCATACTGCAGTTATATTTCCAACATGTTTAGTTTTCATAAAGTACTACTATTTTTTTTGAGTGTGTGTGTGTGTGTGTGCATGTGCGTGTTCGTGTGTTTGTGCGTGTTTGTGTGTGTGTGCGTGCATGTGCGTGTGTGTGTGTGTGCGTGTGTGTGCGTGTGTGTGTGTGTGCGTGTGTGTGCGTGTGTTCGTGTCAAGGCATGTGTATTTTGTTTCTTTTAATGTAATGTAACTCTATTTTAAATAAAGAGCAGTGTAGCTCCTACTTGACCCAAAAAAGTAAGTAAAAAAAAAACAATTACAATAAAAACTGTCTACAAAAACTGTCCGTAGTATAATTTCAAACAAAGGTTATGTGTGTTATTGTTGGTATACCACACAGGGTATACATAGGTGTTTTGTTTTCAAAATTTGATATAAAATTCATAAGGTGTATACAAAGGTTATACAAAGGTTATGGTGGGGTAGGTATCTAAAGTTGGAAGGAGGGTTGGTGTTTAGAAATATGTTTTTTTTTTGGGTGGGGGTGAAACAGGAGGAGGAGGGTTCTGTAGCTTGTGCATTGCATATAAAGAGGATGTAAAAGACGGCGTTGGAAGACCACGCAAGTAATCTTTTTATTATTTTTGGGTATCATAGGTTTAAGTGTCTTTGTACTTGCAGACTATTTAAAGGACCCAGTCAGGCCCCAAAGAGGACCCAGTCAGGCCCCAAAAGGACCCAGTCAGGCCCAAAATAGTACCCAGTCAGGCCCAAAGAGGACCCAGTCAGGCCCAAGTTAAAAGATGCAAGTATATTGGCCAGAAAGCTTTTACAGCCTTTGTATAGTAGCTTATCAAGTGTCTTTATACTTGCAGAATACTTTGAGGACCCAGTCAGGCCCCAAGAGGACCTAGTCAGGTCCAAAGAGGACCCAGTCAGGCCCAAGTTTAGAGTTGTTATGTAAGTATATTGGCCAGAAAGCTATTACATCCTTTGTATAGTAGCTTATCAAGTGTCTTTATACTTGCAGATTACTTTGAGGACCCAGTCAGGCCAAGAGGACCCATCAGCTAAGAGGACCCAGTCAGGCCTAAGAGGACCCAGTCAGGCCCAAGAGGACCCAGTCAGGCCCAAGTTTAGCGTTGTTATGCAAGTATATTGGCCAGAAAGCTGTTACATCCTTTGTATAGTAGCTTATCAAGTGTCTTTATACTTGCAGATTACTTTAGTGACCCAGTCAGGCCCCAAGAGGACCCAGTCAGGCCCAAGAGGACCCAGTCAGGCCCAAGTTTAGAGTTGTTATGTAAGTATATTGGCCTGAAAGCTGTTGTATCCTTTGTATAGTAGCTTATCAAGTGTCTTTATACTTGCAGATTACTTTGAGGACCCAGTTAGGCCCCAAGAGGACCCAGTAAGGCCTAAGAGGACCCAGTCAGGCCCAAGTGGACCCAGTCAGGCCCAAGTTTAGTGTTGTTATGCAAGTATATTGGCCAGAAAGCTGTTACATCCTTTGTATAGTAGCTTATCAAGTGTCTTTATACTTGCAGATTACTTTAGTGACCCAGTTAGGCCCAAGAGGACCCAGTCAGGCCCAAGTTTAGGGTTGTTATGTAAGTATATTGGCCGAGAAAGCTGTTACATACTTTGTATAGTAGCTTATCAAGTGTCTTTATACTTGCAGATTACTTTGAGGACCCAGTCAGGACTCAAGCCAGTAATGTCTTCTTCTGGTAGCCCCCCGCCACAGCGTAGGTGAATTGAGGTAATTAATTATTTTATTTATTTATTTATTTTTTGCTGATGGTAACAATAATAGTAAACTTATATGCATGTATTCTGTTTGCACAGGAAGCTGAAGCAGAGGGGCTTCCAGAAGAAGGGCAGGGTAGAGAAATACTAGGAATGGGCGCACAGAGTGTAATTTTTGCACAGACAAATCCTCACATACATCACATTATTACCCAACACAAACATTGATCACAGCACACACAAAACATATGCCTCCATTCCATGCACATAATTTTTTTTTTCTGTTTTATAGTCTTCACAATCCAGGTATCGTCATAGAGTTCCTCCAAGGACCTCCCATGGTAGTCGGCATGATCGTCGTGGCGGTCATCAAGTAAGGACACTTTTTTAGTTTTATGTTCGATAAATTCTTTTACTTCATGTTGCTGAAAATTTCTTTTTTTTTTTTTTTTTTCTCCACAGGCTTCACAGCGTGCTCCGGATACAGATGTCGAGGATGGAGGTATTGACGTGGACACCCTCAACAAAGAGGTCCAAGATCGGGAGGCGCTGTGGAATATGGCTGACCGCCGCCATGCTGACCAAGTCATCACCCGACGGCTATGGGAGGAAGTATGCAGCGTGGTTATTGAGAACGCTCGGGCCCAGGATCACGCGCGTAAGTATCCACAGTTCAGTAATGAATGTTGCAGAATGTTATGTGTTGTATACTAAAACCAATTTTTTTCTTTTACTTTCCAGGTGACCAGGGTTATCACACGATGGCGGTCACTCAGGGATCACTTCAAGAGGGAATTCAATAAGGAGATGCAGGCCCCGAGTGGATCAGTAGGACGCAGGAGCAGGTATAAATACGCCAGAGCCCTGTTATTCCTGCGGTCAACGATGGTCAGCAGAATGTAAATATTTCACACCCCATTTATGTATCAAAAATGTTTTACGTGTCTAACCTTATTTTATTATTTCAGCAAGGGAATGTAATATAAAATATTAAAAAAAAATGTTGTTTGATTTTCTTTGACAGCACTGTCTGCAGCACTCGGGAGCCTGCTTCTGAGTTGGTCCCCTCTGGAGCGATCCCTCAGGAGTCCGCCACCGGGGACCATGTCAAAAGACCCGACCCCTCTGCACCTTCCCTTCTGTCTGATCCCTCCGCCCCATCCACGAGCACTGGAGTAGCAGGGCAGACTTCGTCACATGAAACTGCAGGTGACGTGTTGGAGTTCCCTTTACCCTACCCTGCTGACACTGCCACCATATCTAGACCACCTTTTTGGTCTGGACTGCAGCGCCACAGAGGTCAGGAAAGGAGTTATGCGTCTGATTTTTTGCATCTGAATGCATCCTTTCAAAACACGGTCAAGCTTTTAAATGATCAAGTTACTGCTGGGTTCAGTCTGTTGAGCAAAAACATACTTGAACTCAGCAGTAAAATTGATAGGATGCAGTCAGATGCAAACTTGTCGCCAAGACACTGCTTTTTTCAGTCAGTACTCAGGCACATGGAAAATCTAACTCCTGACCTGCAGATGCATGTGATGCAAGGCTGCCACACTGCTCTAGCGCAGGCAATGTCCCTTCCCATCCACCTACCCACCAAATTCCAACACCTTCCCCACCTCAACCTGCCGTTCATCCAGCTGCCACCCATCCAGCTGCCGGCCATCCAGCTGCCGCCCATCCTCCTACCACTCCTTCCCCATTCCATTATTCCCAGTATTTTAGTTCACCCTTCCATTTTTCACCCTTAACTTCACCGTACCCCATCCCACCAACACCTTCACCGTTCCTCCCACAAACCACATCTGCCCCTCAACTCCCTGCCCAACCTCATGTTTTTACCTCCACTTCTGATCCTACCCAACCTGCTGTTCCGTCCCCCACTATCGACGTGGTCCGCCCTGTCAGCCTCGCTACTATCTCCACCCAACCTACACAAATCTGCAAATATATGTATATATGCTGTTATTTCTGTAATATTGTATATAGGCTGGATTTTATGTATATATGTAAATGCTGTTTATGTATATAATATATATAGTGTTGAATTTAGTATATATTGTATATATGCTGTGATTTTATGTATATATTGTATATAGTGTGTGAATTTATGTATATATTGTATATAGTGCTGTTATGTTATATGTATATATGAATTTAGTATAGTGTTGTGAATTTATGTATATATTGTATATAGTGTTGTGATATTTATGTATATATTGTATATTGTGTTGTGAATTTATGTATATATTTATATAGTGTTGTGATTTATGTATATATTGTATATAGTGCTGTGAATTTTATGTATATATTGTATATAGTGTTGTGAATTTATGTATATATTGATATAGTGCTGTGATTTTATGTATATATTGTATATAGTGTTGTGAATTTATGTACGTATTTTCGCGTATAAGACGACTTTTTAACCTGAAAATCGTACTTCAAAGTGGGGGTCGTCTTATACGCCGGGTACGGAACATATGGTGAGGGGAGAGGGCGTTTCAGAGGCAAAGTGTTTACCTGATCATATCAGCGAGGGTCTAGGCGCTGGGGGCGGCGTTGGCGGCTCCTTTTTGTGCAGCCTGGGGGGGCTCTGTGCTGGGGGACGGCGGCGGCTCCTCTTGTGCAGCCCCCCAGGCTCTGTGCTGGGGGACGGCGGCGTGGTTCTTTCTGCAGAGTCTTGGCTCTGCAGGCATTTTCTCAATCCCCGGAGGCCCCGGCAGCTTCATTGCTGCGTTGCGGTGGCCTCCGGGAAAATGGCCGCTGCATGCTTAGCTTTAGATCTCGTCTCAAGATCTTGGGAGACGAGATCTGAAACTGAGCATGCGCGCCCTCAGCGGCCATTTTCCCGGAGGCCACCGCATCGCAGCAATGAAGCTGCCGGGGCCTCCGGGGATTGAGAAAATGCCTGCAGAGCCAAGACTCTGCAGAAAGAACCACCGTCGCTGTCCCCCAGCACAGAGCCTGGGGGGGGGGCAGCACAAAGAGGAGCTGCTGCTGTCCCCCAGCACAGAGCCCCCCAGGCTGCACAAAGAGGAGCCGCCAACACCGCCCCCAGCGCCTAGACCCTCGCTGATATGATCAGGTAAACACCTTGCCTCTGAAACGCCCACTCCCCCCACCATATGCTCCATACCCGGTGTATAAGATGACACCTGGCGTATAAGAAGACCCCCCCACTTTTAAGACGATTTCATAATTTGACTGTAAAAGTTGGGGGGTCGTCTTATACTCCCAGTCGTCTTATACGCCGGAAAATACGGTATATATTGTACATAGTGTTGTGAATTTATGTATATATTGTATATAGTGCTGTGAATTTATGTATATATTGTATATAGTGTTGTGAATTTATGTATATATTGTATATAGTGTTGTGATTTTATGTATATAGTGTATATAGTGTTGTGAATTTATGTATATATTGTATATAGTGCTGTGAATTTATGTATATATTGTATATAGTGCTGTGAATTTATGTATAATATAAATTTTTCAAAACGTCTAT
This sequence comes from Oophaga sylvatica, assembly GCA_033576555.1. Classification (NCBI taxonomy): domain Eukaryota; kingdom Metazoa; phylum Chordata; class Amphibia; order Anura; family Dendrobatidae; genus Oophaga; species Oophaga sylvatica. Next base: position 107,962,941 of record JARQOD010000003.1, read on the forward strand.
GATCCAACAAGAAGGATACAAGTTTTTTGTATAATAAATCTTATATTTGGTTGAAAACATTTATTGTCTTTGTATTTTTTTTAAAGTGATAAAGTGTAAAAATGTTAAAGGGTAACACACACAACTTGGTGTAAAGGTAACAAGATTAGAGTACAGATAATACAGAAATAGTGGTAAAGGTACAAAAGGTAATTAAATTTGTGGTACAGATACCGAACATTACAGATTTGTGGTAAAAACCAAAAAGCATAGTATAGTAGAAAAAAAAAAAAAATTAAACCATGTCGTACTGCCAGTCAACTCTTCCTTCCGGTGACATGAAGTAGTCCGCAAACTTGTCCCGCATTCTGGAAACTAAGCCTGTACTCCTAAAATTGATTTTGTTGTAATCCTGCAAGGTGGTCTCGGACATATTTTCATCCATGGAAACATGTTCTTTGGATATTACAAAATTGTGGAGGGCCACACAAGCCTTAACGACATCATCAACAGTCTCAGTTTGTAGTTTTATTGCGGTCAGCAGCACTCTCCATTTAGCAGTTAAAATCCTGAAGGCACATTCTACGACTCTTCGGGCCCTTGTCAAACGATAGTTGAAGATTCGTTTCTTTTGTGTCAAGCCATGACTTGCATAGGGTTTAAGCAAATGTGGTGAGAGATGAAAGAACTCATCTCCCACACAGACAAATAGCAATGCAGGGACAGAGGTTCCAGGGAGTGGTCTTGGAGGTGGAAACTCAAAAGTATCGCCATATAACCGACGTCCCATCGGTGACATCTTGAAGACCTGTGAGTCATTAGAACGGCCATAGGCACCGATATCACCTGCGATAAACTTACATTTGGCGTCAGCAATGCCCATGAGTACAATTGAGAAAAATTGAGACAGAGTTAGGCCTCTTTTCATACGGGTCAGAGACTCACATTACAGGAGAGAGGAGGCCCTACACCTACTCAGTGGGAAGAACTGGACGTGCATCCTTCACCCTGCCAGCACCCCGGGACGTGCCTGCCATTCCATCAGTAAAGGTACAGAAAGAGACTTTTTGTGTGTGTCTACCTTATTACTCCCGCTGCTGAACTCCCCTCCTCCATCCTGCACCCCTACTGTTATGAATGTTTTAGAAATGAATTCTGAGCAGAAGCACCCTCTGGTGGTTACAGACAGTACTGAACCATTCAGTGAGGATTGGCAATCAGGAATTACAGACTGGCTGGATATAAGGGAGGTTTCCCCCCATCATGGTTGCCGGTGATCAATTGTTCCTGTCTTAACGTTGTTTCCTGGTTCACTTGGAAGCTTGCTGATTCTTGCCTCTTCTCCTGCTCTCAGATAAGATATTTTCTGTTTTTGTTTTTGTGCTTGCCATTTGCATTTTTCTCTGCATTTCTGTGAGGTTGGCCAGATTCCCCTCCCCGGGGGCTTGGGCCCCTCTCGGTTCCTCTGGAGCCACTGTTGTTTGTTCATTTGCTTTTTCCATTTTTTTTCAGTGGCTGCGGCTGAGTTTTGTTACACCATAGAACTAATTTAGGTGGTAGAGGTCGTGTGATCTCAGGTGTTTTTGCAATTAGTAGCGTTGGCTTTTTTTTAGGGTTTTTTGGATTGCAGTAAGTATCCTTCCTATCCGTTTCTGTCTAGGCAGATTGGGCCCCAACGTTTGCTCATACTATTTTCTGTCTGTGTCTGTATTTCCTCTTGTCTAACCGCCATTACATGTTTGGGGGCTTCCTATGTTCTTTGGGGATATGCTCCGGAGCAGATATCTTTCCTCTTTCTATCTTTAGGTGAAATTATCCTCTCAGGCTGTGACGAGGCGTCTAGGACCAACGTAGGAACGCTCCACGGCTGCCTTTAGTTGTGGTGTTAGTCAGGGTACTGCAATCCAGTAGATTCCAACCTCTCTGGTGTATTGCCGTTTTTTCCTGCTCTCCTCAGCTACCATAACATAACAGTATCACTGGCCCAACTGAAAATTGTATGGTACTCACAGAAGGGAAAAATAGTGTGGAAACAAAAAAGGTTGTCAGAGTTGTCAGAGATTTTTTTTTTTTTCTGTTTGTTGCATTTTTTCCCTCTTTTTCTCTGGGTGCTGAGGAGGATTTTTTTTTTCTCAATGGAGTTTGCACAGTTGGCCGTGTGGATCAGCTTGCCACTGAGGTTCGGAGTATTGCTACCTATCTTGCTGGGTTGCCAGTTGTGGAACCTAGGATTCCATGCCAGATTTGTTTTTGGGGGATCGAGCTAAATTTCTGAATTTCAAAAATAACTGTAAGTTGTTTTTTGCCTTAAAACCTAAGTCCTCAGGGAACGCAGCACAGCAGGTTCAAATTGTCATCTCTCTCCTGCGCAGCGATCCTCAGGATTGGGCTTTTTCCCTGACACCTGAGGACCCTGTTTTGAGTAATGTTGATGCATTTTTTCTGGCTCTGGGTTATTGTACGATGAACCTAATGTCACTGATCAAGCTGAAAAAACCTTGTTGGCATTAAATCAGGGGCTTGAGGACGCTGAATTGTACTGTCAGAAATTCCGAAAGTGGGCAGTCCTGACCAAATGGAATGATGATGCTTTGGCAGCCCTTTTTCGGAAGGGTCTGTCACAGAATGTAAAAGATGTTATGGTGGGTTTCCCTGCTCCCTCTGGTCTCAATGATTCTATGTCATTAGCGATACAAATTGACAGACGTTTGCGTGAGCGTAGAAGTATGCGTGGAATAGTGTTGCCTTGTGAACCAGCTTCTGAACCCATGCAGTGTGATAGAGTGGCTTCTTGGGCACAGCGTCATGAGTTTCAAAAACGCAATGGGTTATGTTTCTACTGTGGTGATGCCTCTCATGCTATTTCAGTCTGCCCTAAGCGGGGAAGACGTTTTGCACGCTCAGTTGTCTTGGGTAGTGTTCAGACTAAATTTCTGTTGACTTTTACCCTGATTTGCTCCCTGTCCACATTTTCTGCTCAGGATTTTGTTGATTCAGGAGCAGCTATTAACCTGATGGATTTTGATTTTGCTAAACGTTGTGGGTTTCCCTTGATGCCCCTACGGAAGTCTATTCCCCTACTGTGGATTGATTCTACCCCTTTGGCGGAGAATAAACCCCAGTTTTCTACTCAG